>JAWNPK010000168.1:13500000-14700000 GCA_035047565.1 Drosophila mulleri
ATATAATTAAAGCGTACCTGAAAGTCACTTTATCATGGCAAAGTTCAGTTTAAACTTTTGCCTAGATCGTTTATCTGCATGTATAGAAAATAATCTGCTCGAAAATAATATAATTAACAGTAAGTTTAGTTGCACTTTAACATTACTTAGTGTTGTTAAAGTTGAATAAAAATGTAGAAGAACAGAGAGGCAGAGAGATGAGAGGACAGAGCAAGTCATTTGCAAGATCAAGATCGCACTCGCATTCGATCGTGGATCAGTGATCTGCAATGCAAGCAGCTGAAAGTTGTAGTATATTGCCGTTAGACTTTGCTTTGTTGTGGAGCCGACAAATGAGCCCGATACTCGCCCATTTTATGATATTCATATCAGCAGGCAATCGACATGATCAGCATCGACAGACAACAGAGCAAAGAGAACGAACCACAACGGAAAATGGCCCTAGGAGATCATCGACGACCAACTATGGCCTATGAATCACTTACATCAACGAGCCAGTCAAGGCGATCAAAAGCTAGCCATATCCGCCAACCTACCTATACACTTGAACAAAAAATAGACTAGGATATATGAAAGGAAAATATGAAGCACTTAAGGATATTTGCATAAACCTAAGCTAATTCGTATTCGACTCTTAGTAAGAAATATGTGAGACTCGTACTTTAAATTTCTTCAAAATATAATTGCATCTCAGTGGGCTTTTCTCTGAGTGTACTCTGGCACAGACGAACTCTTTCGGCTTTTGCATCTGATGCAGTTTTGCCACCTCGGGCTGCATCAGGCTACCAGAGCTACCCATGCACAAATTGGGGCGTTGAGCTGTCTGTCCGCAGCTCGTGCGACTGTGAGCTATGCAGATGTCGGATTAGCGGCGTTGATACCCACTCCAAATAGAAGCTAACCAACCACTCGCATGCACTAGCCCCAACTGAATTTAAAGGGCTTTAAAGCCAAAAGTTCCTATCGATTTTATGTCCTGCCCAAAAATAAACAGCGAATGTTCTGCTGCCATTTGCGAAGAGTGAAAAAGTGAAAAGTGAAAAGCGAAAAAGTGAAAAAGCGAGAAAGTAGCAAAATTGAGCTCGAAATGCCAATTGCATTTTCTGCAAAAGTAAAGCCCACACACGGACACAAATACACAGGCATCTACAGATACAATTTTTATTGTTGTGGGCGGCATGCTATGGGCATGGAACACGGACTCGGAAATGTAGACGTCAGAGCTCCTAATTGATGATATATGGCGCTTGCTTTTGGGGCTTTCCATTACCCGCTTAGTGAAAGCACGCTGTCCTGCACAAGGATACAAGGATATCAGCAGTGTACCAGTGTGTAGGCAGCAAATTTCCCATCTCTGTAGCTGAGTCTGAACCTGAAGCTGTGCTTGTGGCTGGGGCTGTGGCTGTGGCTGTAACTGGAGCTGTGGCTGGTGCTGGGGGGTGCCACGATGTCAGCTTGTAATTTGTGACATGCACTTGCGCCGCGTATAGTTCACCAAAAGTTAATAAGTACAAATCAGATTGCTTTGCGATTCGCTACAGCATAAAATGTAAACTCGTGTCTATCGTTCGACATGTTTCAAAAGCTTGACATTCAGCTAAACTACAAAATTTAAGTACAGCGACTATATAGAGGGGAAACCCGCTTTCGTTATTCCACTGCAGTAAAACTTTGTGCTACTTAAATATATATATATTATTCTGTGAGATGTACATACTTAGGGTCTTAATAAATATTCTCCACTGATGAATTGTACTGCAGAGTAGAATTCGTATTCTATTCTCTCTTAGAAATATGCATCCTTTAAAGAGCCTATTAATGTTTAATATGTAAGAAATCAAAAGATTTTTCAAATATGATTCATAAATTCTACTTGTGCATATCTTTTATCAAAACCCTACTTGACTCTTGAACTTTTCATTTTAGCATTTTAGCAAATTGAAGTTTTGATTAATTATATTTTTAAGTTTGTGTCTTTTTAGTCTCTGTAAATGGCCAGCTTCAACTTCAGTGATAGTCGCCTAATGATTTACTGGGGAATTCGTAATTTCCCAGGAGATCAATAACAGCTTTCCTATGTCTATCCGCTTTCATGGCTTCTTTAGTTCCAAATCGTCTTTGTTCAATTCATTTCTTAAGTAATTTAATATGACCAATGTATTCACAATTGAATTTGGATGAGCTATTCTGCTGATCCATTTTTGCCCACACACCAAATATAAATTTCGTAAAAATGTAAATATATGTGAAGTGAAGGCTGCGCCACATACATATATTGATGACGAGCAGTGTTTATACTACATACATATACACTCATCTTAAGAATTTGGTTTTCAATTTCAAGATAGTACGCGCCAAGTCCACGTGCTCTGGGACAATATCGTTTCGTGCAAAAGAGAGGGAGAGAGAGAGCATGATCACATGATGGCACTGGAAAGGGACAGCCAGCCGGCATTGGTCGACTCGTTGACAATGGTGACAGGAACACACCCAGGCCGCAGTCAGAGCTCGGCAAACATGACAAGCTGGCGCAACGAATCGCCATTTTGCGCTGTCCTTTGGTTTGGCTGCCTCGGCCGATCATCCTGTCACGCGTTCATCGGGGTTCCCATTTGTGTTTGTATTTTGTGTTTGCTAAAACGTAAAAATAAATTAAATAAAATAAAATAAAAGGCGAAAATCTCTCGAAAATGACACTAAAATGTGCAGTTCCCTTTCTCTATCTCTCTCGTTCTCTCTCTCACTCTCTCTCTCTCTCTCTTTGCTTTTATTTAACACTGAATGCCTCTCTCTCTCTCTCTCTCTCTCTCTCTCTCTTTCCCATTTCAGCTCATTGATTGGATTTAACTTCACACATCGTGTGGATCGCCTGGCCGGCGAGCTAGCACTGCGCACAATTTTATTGTTGGCTTGCGATTCGTTCCGATTGGCACTGGCAGGATCGAAGATCCTGGCGATCCTCGCATATGCTCGCTCATCAATAGCTGCAATGATTCCTGCCTGCTGTCCATTTACGCCAGATTTGCGACGGCTTGCAGTTGCTATTACTGTTGGAGTCACAGTCTCAGTCTCAGTCTCAGTCGCAGCTGCCGATCGTGCAATTTGTTGCGCCTCGCCATGAATGCCTCCTACTTGCCACATTGCCACATTGCCACATCGTTGCCGTGCATTGTTTTTGTCGTGCGTCTCATTATTTATGGGCTTGTTTATGGTTTCCAGTGCTAACCAGGCACAATTTGGGGGTTACAAAGCGATAAGGATCAGTTGGATCGTCTTGCCATGCACTTCAATTTAGCGACAGCTCAAAGGGCTGCACATAAATTTAATTAGAATGAGTCAGAAAGGCAGTTAGAGTAGGCTAACAACTGTCTATATAAGAATATATCTATAGTCTTACTGTATGAGGTTCAAAACTCCTGCGAGTAGCCAAAGGATTCCATGAACCATAAATCTCAGGTAAAATATCATTATAATAAAGTCATTATTGTTTCTGTAATCAAGTCATATATATTAAAAATGGATTCAAGATCAATTGAGCAAGACATTCAATTATGCGCAGTCATTTAACTAGATTGAGCATTGCACTTTTGGTATCTACAGCATCGGTGGGTTGTCCTTTTGGGGCACTCACTCTGCCCAGCTGGACAGCTGTTCAATTTGCGCAATGATATATTTATGCGCCTCAATAGACATCAACACGTCGCGTCTGAGTTATATGTAGATTTGTGTGAGACTCCTTTGCTTTATTACCCACGAGGCACTCTACGACGGCGACGGCGACGGCGACGGCGACCTGCACTTCCTACAATATAATCATTTTATCTTGAATGTGCCCTGCAACGCCCACAGCGGACACGCC
Source organism: Drosophila mulleri (assembly GCA_035047565.1). Taxonomy (NCBI): domain Eukaryota; kingdom Metazoa; phylum Arthropoda; class Insecta; order Diptera; family Drosophilidae; genus Drosophila; species Drosophila mulleri. The sequence continues at coordinate 13,503,860 of JAWNPK010000168.1, forward strand.
CATAGCTGAGCCGCAAAAGGCGAGCGACGGCACAAGGAGCGGGGCAGCAGCGAGAGGCAGCGGCTGGAGCAGCAATCGAAAAAAAATTGTACGTGCTGTCATCGATCGCGATCGTGGGATACGCGGACAGAGGAGACTCGAGCAACAGTCAGGTGATAAAGCTGCAACAGTTGGCCCCAATGTCCAGCCAGGCGGACTCTCCACTCGCTGGCTACATGGCTAATGTGATTACAGACTTTAAGTTTATAAACATGGGCCAGGCCGCTGCCTACCGAGAGTTGGCTCAGCAGCCGCCGGTCCACAGACACACACACACACACACACACAGACACAAGCTCAGATCCGGACGGGCCGACCGGCCCTCCTGTTGCGTTGCAATTACGGCGCGTGCAGGCGACCCTCGATCCCAGTACCCCGATGCCTCGATCTGCCCCTGCCTCAGCCTCTGCCTCTGCTTCTGCCTGATGAATTCTTATTAGCTGCCTTTGGTGTCGGCTGCGCAGTTATGAGCGGCAAACTTCAACCGACGCGTCGGTCGCTTCCTCATAACTTTTGCTCTATTTTTCTTGCTGCTTCGTTTTGGCGGCCCGACTCGCGGGATCTCCCTGGAGCTGTCGATGTGTCTGGGGCCGCAGCAGTGCGGATTTGTCGGATAACGCTGCTGCCTCGCTGTCTGCCGCCACGGCAACCAGCAGTCGCCGCTGTCAGCGCGAGGCACGCGCAAATCCCTAATGGAATTCAGCTCCATGTCGAGGAGTGGGCCAGAGAGGAGAGCTAAGCGGCCAGTGGAGGGGCAATGCCCTCCACTTGGGCATAGCTCATATTATGCGCTGAGTGAATCATAGGGATTAAAAACCAGACTCAAATGGGCTTAGGCTAAATTAATAAAATTATTAAAAATAATACTTATTTTTCAATAGATTTGATTTTAAAAACTAAAAAGTAATTATTTTAAAATTGTAAGGAAAATCAGTAATTAATATTTGATATAAAGATAATTAATATACGATAAATTGTATATAAATTAATTCAATGCTTCATTTTCATCTTTTATTTGACCATTTTATGATGCTTCCCAAAAGTATGCTACGATTTTTGCGTACATGTACAAGCTCATTTTCCGTGTGCAGCCTGAAAGTATGCAATAAAAACATCCCCGTCATACATTCACTCCAGTAAACGCTTTGTGTGCTTAGCCTCTATTAATTCGGCCCATTTGAGCGCGCCGACTGTTACAATTGCTTATTTACATTGCTAGAGGCTATCTACCATTTCGTCCTACTATCTGATACTCAAGACTTATAGAAGCTAACTGTTCCCCCCAAATCGAGTCGTATGTAAGTGCTTGTGGAAAAGCGAAAGTATGTAGTATATTTAATTCTCGCAGGCGTGAATAATATTACAGGGTATTTAAGTCGATATGGAGATAACAGCAGTACATTTTACACTCTAAACAGAATACTTTTTACAAATCTACAGCAGAACGTGCGTTCTGGCTCGCCTACTCGTTGAGATCGACGCCCTCTCCGTTCACCTGAATGGTAATGTGGTCGCCGGCCTCGGCCTCGCCCCGTTCCCGCTGCGGGTGGGCGGGATGCAGGGGTGCGGCACGCCTGGGCAGGGATTGCAAGGAGATCTCATCGTCCGGCCGTCCCATGAAGCGGCGTCGAGTGCGCGCAAAGTCGAAGGTCTCGCGCTGCCTCTGGCGCGACTGGGCATACGAGGCGTCCGTCAGCTGCTGCAGCGCCTGCGTGGAGCTAGTGCGTCGCATTTGCCCCACCTCAGGCTGTGGCAGCGCGCCGGCAGCTGCTGGCTGCCCCACCGAAAGCCGCTGGCGACCAAAGCAGCCGGTGGCATAGCGTCCGTCGGCGGAGCGCGAGCGACGCTGCCGAGCCGAGTCCCGGGCACTCAGCAGTTGCTGCAGGAGCCAATGGTTAGATGGGATCGACATCTACATCGATTAGCTGGCATTTACCTGCTGCATTTCATCCTTGCGCAGACGTCGCAGTCCCTGCTGCTCCTCCAGTTTGTTGGTCATCTGAGCCATCCAGTCGCGCGCCTGTCGCAGCGACAGCGAGCTCTGCGAGCGCTCTGGCAGCCTGGTTGGGAAGAGCATATCCCGGGCGCCCACAACGCTGCCGCTGTTCAGAACGAAAACGCGCGGGAAGTCTATCACAAAGTCGCGGCTGCGTATCAGATCGGCCAAGGCGCTCGACTGGATGGGAGCCGATGATGGGACCACAGCCGTCGCCGTCGCCGTCGCCGTCGCCGTCTCCTGGGTGACGCCGATCGCAGGAATCGGGGGATTGGCGTTGCGGGCGTTCCTTTCCGGCTCATACTCCAAGATGCTCTCCTCACTGCCCAGAAACTGAAACGAGAAGAGCTTGAATGATAGCACCCATACACCATCACCAGGGTATCGATGGGGCAGCTCCTCTGGAGTCGGTCCATGGCATCTAGCTACGGGTGAGCGGGTGGACAAGCGCACAGGCAACTACATTGCAAACAAGCGAAAGCGTTTTTCAAATTCAATCAATTTATTTGGTCTTAAATATGCTTGAGTCCACGTTTGTTTTAGGTTTAGGTTTAGGTTTTAGCAAAAACTATATATATGTCTATATAGTATAATTCGTATCTGTGTGTGTTGTATATATGTATGTGATAATTGTAATCGACAACTAACTGAGGCCCTATGTCTCCCTACTCGCTCTAACTTGTTTTAGGCTCAGCGGGCAGCTTGCGGGTTGCTAGTGTGTGGATGAAACTGAATGAGGATATCAAGATGCAATTGGATTGTGTGTTCCTTCGTTATCTTCTTTTATTTTGGTTGACAATGGATCGCAGATATGTTTTATCGTAAGTCGAACCGAAACCCTGGAGCTCTTCTCTAAGTACACTCATATTCACTTATATATTCATACAGGTGCTCGCACAGTTATTTACGCTAAAGATCCTCATCGAAGGGGATGGATCAAGCAAGCGATAACGCAGCTATGCCTGATTCTGATTAGGCCAGGTCCAATGAGTCCATTGAATGGACTTGCGAAATCAAAGAGAGAAAATTAAAATAAATAATATAACTAGCGTTACATTTATTCAATTTGAACAACTAAAGCTAAAAGCAAATACTTTGGCACCTTCGACATTATCTTTAAGTGTGTGTGTGTGTGTTTGTATGTGTATGAGTCATGTATATTGTATGTGTGTGTGTGTGTGTGTGTGTGTGCGTAGTATTATTGACTAGCAAAACAGGCGCTGATTTTGCTACAAATGATGTTGCATTAAATATTACAGCTACTACGGCTACACGTTTTATGATTCATAATAATAATACATATACATAGTTAGAAATAGTTATTAATTATAGTAGTTATTGTAGTACTCGTAAATATTTCTGTTTGCTGTTCTCTCGCGCATTGTTGTTTTTCGGTTTTCGGTTTTCGGCATTCCGTTTTTGTTTTGTTTTGTTTTGTTTCTCTTTTGTTTTAATATCGACAATTGGTACGCTTACATTTAGAACTTAAATATAGAACTTATAGAACTCTGCGTTTGTTTCGTGTTGTCCGTTCGCATTTCTTTGTTTTTTGTTTTGTTTTCTGTATTTAATGTGCGTGGTTCTTCAGTTCTGTGTCTACAGACGTGTCTGATTAGAGCAATTACATTATCTAATAATTAGGGTTGTTGCACTCTCCAGTTGGAGTCGTTTATCCGCTTTGCTTTCCTCTCAGCAATTAAGTACACGGTGTGCACTGCTTTGAACTGCTTGCAACCGTTTGTTGGGCAAGCAGTCGAAGCACGCATATTTACACGGTAAGTACACAGCACGCCGAATGTAGAATTTAAATATATGCAAGTATCTGTAGGTTTATACGTAACTATATAGATACGAGGATTACTTATAGTTCAGTTGGGTCAGGCGACTTATACGTCGGTCACCTGGCGACTGGCAGTGCAAATCATGCCCTCATGCGGCATTGTCGCCGGTGCCGAGTTCCGTCTGCCGCGCTCAACTGACCCACCCAGTGGCTGTTGCTGTTGCTGTTGTTGATGTTGTTGCAGCTGTTGCTGTTGCTGTTGTGGTTGGTAACTACTACTAGGACTACGCTGGTGATAGCTGATAGCACTAGGATTAAAGCTACTGATGTTGTGCGGTGGCAGGGCCACCACAATGACGGGCAGCCCCTCCTCGCCGGCACCTGGGCCAGCGGCAGCAGCACCACCTGCACCACCACCAGCTGCTGCAGTGGCTCCGGCTGCTGCTGCGGATGGCGCATTGTGCTGTGGACTGGGCGTTTGATAGATTTGGTCACCCACCACATAGCCGTAGAACTTGAGCACATCCAGCTTGCACATGGGGCAGGTGCGATGCTCAATCAGCCACGGATCGATGCAGTTCTTGTGGAACTCGTGCCTAAAGAGGGAGAATAGGGAGAGAGAAAGACACAACTCAGTCAAATTGCTTTATCGGAGAGTGACTCATGTCTTGCACTTACTTGCAGGGCAGTATGCGTATTATGTCAGCGGGCTTGTAGGACTCAATGCATATGGCACAACAATCGCTGTCCAGGTCCTTCTCATCGGTCATCTTGCCCGTCTTTGTTGGAATTTTCATAATGGCCTTCTTTGTAACTGAGCAAAGATTGCGCTGCAACATATAAAATTAATTGTAAGTAATCATATTATCCACTTCAGAGTCAGGCGGAGCTCACCGATTGCTGATCCTTTGCTTGCATGTACCGGAATCTCTGTATGTAGTAAAAGATAAGCCACACTAACGAAATAATCATCAGCACAATAAACGATATCGACACAAATAGAACCGAGGTGCTGAAAAGGAAAGGTCAAATTACAATTATTGTTAATTATATTATTAAAGCTGGGTGTAATTCGAGAACTCAGGCTGAACAGCAAAACTGGTCAGGTACAAATAATATGGGGACGTAGCTCAGTGGTAGAGCGCTCGCTTCGCATGTGAGAAGTCCCGGGTTCAAACCCCGGCGTCTCCATGATAATGGTTGAAAATTTTATTTTAAAATACTTTTTTAATTTTCTTATCAGGCTCAGCGTCGTCAAGCTCACGTTTACCTATTCTCTTTTTTCAACTAACACATGCGTATATATAGTTCGCTTGGTAAAAGGTGGGTGAAATAATTTTGTTTCTATTAATAGAAAGTAAAGCAGTGCATTATGCATTTGACAATAAGTTCAATTCATTGACCAGCGCTATAGCACAATTGCTGTAAGTAAGTCATTTTGCACAATGCGTTCAATAGGGGACGTAGCTCAGTGGTAGAGCGCTCGCTTCGCATGTGAGAAGTCCCGGGTTCAAACCCCGGCGTCTCCAGTGATTTTAGAGCCTATTTTTTGATTTTACAATTTTTATTTTGCTACTAATGAATCCTTCAAATAAGTTGGCTGACAATTAAACTAGGCTTTCTTGACTTCCTTTGTCATTGACAAAACTAGGTTGTTCGTTTCTCAATCAGTGCAAACGAAGCAGTGTATATTGATTACAAAGCAGTGCATACAAATTACTTTCGTTCACTTGAGATAACTCAGGCATTTTCCCCAACCCGTTCTCATGGGGACGTAGCTCAGTGGTAGAGCGCTCGCTTCGCATGTGAGAAGTCCCGGGTTCAAACCCCGGCGTCTCCACAAGAACAATGTTCACAACGGCTTTTTTTCATAATTATTTTGAAATTTAGCTTACCGATTTAAGCTGCTGACAGATCGCACGCCCCGTCGTCCTTCGATTATGGAAATAGTTACATTTATACCCTTATCCACAGTGCTGGCTAGTTCGAGTCCAATCGCTTGATACGTTATCACTGCAGCAATATTACCTAGTTAAACAATGCGAGTTTAGTTTGTTGAAAATTTGAAATGAAAATAGAGGAGCTCACGATTCTTATTTTTGATCTGCATCTTCTCCAGCTGCATAACCTGCTTATCATTGTAGATTATTACCCCCGCGGCGTTGTATTGATGCACATGCTTCACCTTATCCTCGAAGGTGCAACGGCCACGTCGCACCAGCGCTATCCATGACACGCCCTTCTCGGGCAGAGGCATGCCCAGAGTGCCGCGTATGTAGGGTGTGCAGGCGAAATCGTCGCTAATATCATCAGCAGTGCTAATGTGAATCAGGCGACCCGTCACATTCAGCACCCGTCCCTCGCCGTAGCGCGCCTTCTCCTCCGAAAACTCAATTTCCCTGATTATATTCTGGCTGTCCACATAGGACCAATTGAGGAAGGCGAAGTTGTAGAAGTCCATGGTGAGGCGCTCCTCGCCTATGCTGGTGTACGAGTGCGTCGCATTCGCTGGTCGAAAATATCGCTCCAGATCCTGATTGGCAATCGTCATGGCCGACACCAAAGTGGTTGTCGTTGTGGTCGAGGTCAAGTGGGGCTGGCCGCCCAACAGCAGCACTAGGCATGCCAGCAGCAGTATTTCCTGGCAGTACATAGCCCGGCCGGAGATCTCTTTATTCCTTTGGTGTTCTTTATTTGTTTTCTTTTGCTTTGCAGCTGACAGCTCTATCCGGTTCTCAATCGTTCCGTATCTCTAAATAGTGTGCAACATTTGCTCCTGCAACTGCGATGCTAACCAAAGTCGTTTAACTACTGAAACGATTAAAAACAAACGCAGTTAAGTTTCTGGAATCAATTCGCTATAAGCAACTTTGGGCATAATGGAAGTTTTTGAAAACTGTGGGGCCGCTCGCTTAGCTAGCGATAAGCGGACATATTTATAGAATCGTATTTATTGCAGCCATGTTGAATACTAGCCAAATTGATAAGGGCCTTATCACTCGACAAGTTCCTATTAGCCTAATGAAAAGTCCGAATTATGGAATGAAGAGACGTTTGACTGCAGTAAATAAATAATATCTCAAGTGAATAATGGGTTAATGGGAAGCGTTTATACATTTGAATGAACAAAATAAGCTTAAAGAGATATAACACTTGATTTGCCTCAGATGTTTCCCAAATATTCATGTATATAATTTGTATATAGTTCATTAATGCACTGAGAAGAACTTAAAGATTCGCTTAGTATATTTATGGAATACAAATTAAATTATACCCTATCTATCAGTTTTATATGTTGTTAACTTTATACTTAAGTAAATCTTAAATTAACCAATATATTCATATATGTATGTATATTGTTTGTTTGTAAAATAAACTTAGCTAATTAGATAATAGAACATTTTAAATGTTGGTTATTTTCTTTCTGCTGTGGGAAGACACATTATATTAATAATATGTATTGTTTTTTGTTTTTTTCAGTGTTGTTAAAAAATAGGTGAGGCCTAACGATCTTAACGGCTTTACTACTTATAACTTGCTTTATAACTCCATATGTATATATTAAAGATTGCAGACATAGATTAAATATAAACTATATAGATAGTCTATAGAAATTTACAGCTCATAGATCAACGAATATTATGCTTACGGCTATTTATTGTACACCCACTAAGCAGCCATTGAAATCATGGCTGGGCTTTCGCAAAACCGTTAACACTCTGTGAATTTATGAACAACAGTTATAAACACATATTCATATTGTTTCTGGGTCATGCACAAATCGTATTTTGCGCCCTATGCAACTATACAACGAATTGTTCCGCAGTTTTAAGCAAACGAGCCAGCGAATTCCTTGGTTTCCTGCATTTTTGGCCATTTTGCTACGGCCAATGCTGAAGGCCAATGCCAGTGGCAAAGGCGTTGCCATTAATAATTCGCCCGTTGCCCCACTTGCCTCGCCTGTTGCCCCCCTCTCCAGCTGCTGCCCGCTGTGCCAGGGAAATGCAATGCATTTAAATATTTTATTTCGTGTTGCCAGGGCTAGCGCCAAATGGCAAACGGGCGGCACGAACAAGTCGTGGGTGTGCGGCTGACACTGAAAAGTGGTTCGGCAAGCCACTAGCCAGCCACCAAGACCACAAAGCGCCAGAGCTGCCTGCCAACCAGTTCCAGTTTTCCTTTCTTACATAAAGGAGACACGCGGCATCTGCTTGGACACCTACTTGTTATACATAAAAGTAAAGTCCCCCTGCTCAGCCTATACCCCACCATCGTCGCGACGTCTGGTTATAATAAATTTTATTTATAAATGCACTCAGTTTTCAGCCGTCGACTCGGCCAGCCGAGCAAGAGAGCCAGCGATTCCGCCAATTGAATACAAAACTTTATTTTGACGCCTATTTATGCTCGCCTTGTGTGCAATATGAGTGTGTTGTGTGTGTGTGTGAGACCCTCTTTCTCTATGTGTGTGTGTGAAGAGGGAGTACACTTATTTAGCCGTCTACAGCCACTGGCTGAGTCTATGAACCAACTTAGACTGCGCTGCCTGCTTGACTCATATTGGTAAAGCAAACTTTCCAGATTTAATAAATTTGTGTAAACAAAGTTCAAGTTGCAAGCTCAAAGGGTCGCAAGCGACTATAGTAAACGAGCCCTCAGATGGAATCAGTGTGTTTATAAAGAACTTATGAGAGCAAATCAATTTACTTAAGAGGCCGAATATCTCAATAGGTAGTGCAAGGAGAAATATAACTAAATATTGCTGATATATCTAGTAAAAGCTCATAGTTATAAGAAATTTATGATTTCTTTGAGCATTCATATTATGAGCTGTAGTTTTAGCTGTCGCTGTAGCGTCCTTTTGCTTCGCTCAGATCTGGCCAAAATGTCTCGACGCGACGATTGGCCCAATGCACGTTTTGCATGCATCGTTGCATTTTATTTGCTGCTGTTGTTGTTGTTGTTGCAGTTGCTCTTGGCATGTGGGCAAGCGGCCAGGACAAGGGCAGCGATCGATGGAATGAGGGGAGAGTGGGAAGAGCCTTAATGGGGACAGAGCCACCGACTTGGCCAACAGTTGCGGAACGAGCTGTGTGCCAAAAAAGAAGAGCATAAAAAAGCAACAGATAACAACAACAACAACAACACTGAGTGAGCACGCGGCCTGTTTAGGATAATGACCCTGAAAGCTGGTTGTTGTAGCTAACAAGTATATGAGTCGTTGCACATGTATTTGTCCCACTGTGCGCGCTGAAAATAAAAGTGAAAAATGGCAAAAATTGAATTTGGTATTCAATTTTTGTATCGTTTATTTATTGCTTTATTTGTTGTGCGTACGCTTGTGTGTGGGAGTTGCGCTTGTGTGTGTGTGTGTGTTTGTCTGTATTGCATCGTTAAATTTATGCAGGGTGTGTCCATAAAGTGAACTGCTCTTGAAACGAATCGAAAGAGTTTATTCAATGCGAGGTAGGAAAATGTGAATCGCAGTTCGAATTCCAAAATAAAATTGGGAAATATTTGTTTGTCACAAAAGAAAATTAAATCATTTCGGGAAATCTTCATTTGTCACTTATCTAACAGCAAATGGGAGCTTCCTCATCTGATTTCCCACGCTAGTTTCTGATAGCCTTTAATACGTTTCTTAACAACTTGCTGTTGTTGTAGTAGTAGTTGATGCTGTTGTTGCTATGATTGCACTTGCTGTTATTGTTTATTTAAATAAAATAGTTTTCACTGTTACTAAATTACGTTTCGTGCATTATTTGGCCAACTGCCAGACGAACGAAGCGTTTTCCCCTCGCGCATATAAATAAAGCGCTTTAATTGATTCCGTTTCTCTCTCGCATTTCATTCTTTTTATATAGAATTGTGCATTATTTTTAGTTTATTTATATTGCGTATTTATGTATTTTTTGATAATTGCATTGTTTACTGTCTTATTTTTAGGTAACAAAGATAAGCTCCGTAGGTGTTGCTATTTCCTGGAATACTCCATTTAGCTTCCCCTCTTGCTCATTGCTTCAAAGTAAATCAAATAAAATTCCGCTCTTTTCGATATACAAATACAATTTATGAAATTGCACACAAATCAACAAATGTCGTAAAACAAAAAAATAGAAAAAATATAGATTTAAAATCAAATAAAAACGGCCTTTCATATTGTAGATTCCGTTAAATAAACAAAGATATATTTAAAATTTGAGTGCAAACCCATACATTCATAAGTGCACACACACTCACTCGTCTCTGTTTGTGTATCGAAACGTGATTCGCAAAAAAGCGAGAAACAAAAAACGTGATACGCATGGATAATGGGTTTAGCAATACGAGTCTTTGCATTCGCTTTTATCTAGCGCTCACTGTTTGTCGCTTTATTCACTCGAAAATAAATGAATTAAATAAATATTTAATTTATGTGTTCCTCGTATGCCTAATGAGCAGACGCTTTATTAAATAAGAATCTTCACGCCAAAGGATGCTCAAGCCAAGAGCCCAGTCGAACTGAGCTCAGCTGAGCTGAGGAGGAAGTCAAACAAGTTGATGGCAATTAAAATGTGATTAGCAATAATTCGGCATTTAAATTCAAGACAGGTGCTGCATACTTAACTCATGATGGCATGAGCAGCACGTTCTATAAGGAAGAAGCTACGTAGAGGAAGCCTTGAGCTGCGCATGCTGGCTGTCAATGCCTTGAAGAAGCATATTGCATAGACGAGCTTATAGAAAACGACTGAGAGAAACATTATCAACAATGAGATATACTTAAGAGTGACATAGGCAAAGAGAGGTTCGTGAACTCTCTAATTTAATTTGCAATTCTCTAATATATTATTTATTATATTATATTATGTATTATATTATATTGCTAGGGACAGACTAGAAAATAGCTTTATTAAAAAGACACTTTAGATATAACTTTAGATATAACAAAAACTGGTTAAAAATATTCTTGCAATAGCTTCATTAAGGAGATACAATAAAGAGATATGTAGCCAATGAGAGGTTCGTGAACTTCAGAATGTAATTTTGTATGCTCTATAATATTCTTTCATATTAAGATCAAACAATATTTCAATAATTTTTAGAAGAGATGGCTAAAATTGAATTTTTAAATTCGATATACATTTGTTTTTTTTTTTTTTTTTTTTAATTAGTATCATATAAAGGAGAAATTTATTTAATTAAATTTAAAAGCAAAGTCTAGAAATTAATTTGATCTAATATTTTGTTACACATTATTTTCATATTAATATAAAAGTAGATCCTTTACTTAAAATTGTTGATGTTTTAAAGCTGTATTTCCTTTGAACATTATTTTTTTTAAAACATTACAGCTTATGCTATCAATTAATTTTTTTAACAGAGGCTTATGGCTTAATTTTTATTTACTTAAATGTGACTACAAACGCATATCTAATTTTATTCTTTAAATCAGTCAACATAAAACTAATTTAAAGAACAACATTTTATTGAATTACTTGAAGTGAAATGTAATTATATTCAATTTTGTTCCATTAAATATATTCATATTAATATAAAATATATAAAATATGATTATAAATATTACTTAAATATGGCTACAAATGCATAGCTAATTTTGTGCTTTAAAATAGTTTTATGTTAATATAAATTTTATTTTATTTAATTATATTCATTTTTCTTCTATTAAATATTTTTGATATTAATATAAAATATGAAAGATTAATTATTATTATAAATTGATATTAATATAAAAAGTATTTTAATTCTTGAATTAATTTGAATTGTAATTATATTCAATTTTGTTCTATTAAATATTTCATATTAATATAAAATGCATTAAATATTATTATAAATATTACTTAAATATGTTTTAATTCTATGGTTTCATATACTGCAATGGAATTGTAATTACAGCTAATAAATTAGTTTCATATTGATATAAAATGTATATAATTACTTTTAGGATAAGTTTCAGCATTTTTTTTTATTGTTAATCAACAATTTGCGCACACTTTAAGTGCACAAATTAAATTGTTATTAACGATTTTGCAGAAAGCAAACGCAGAGTTGGGCTTTTGTTGAGCGCAATTCCACTTTTCGCTGCCATTATTAAACCACAGAAAGGGCGAAAAGTGGTGAGGGAGGAAGGGGGGCGAATAAGTTATGGAAAAGTTTTCATTTAACATTTGAGTGGTTTTGATGCGTTTTATTGCGCTCCGTTGGCTTTAATGCATTTCGTTGAACTCGACGCTAAACGCAACCAACAACATCAACAACAATCAAATTCAGCGAGAGAAATGACAGAAAAAATTACAGGTGTAACAGGTAGCACGGAAATGTGCACTGATTACGGCTTTAATTTATGCACTTGTTTAAGATGTAATATTATACATATAGAAAATATCGTATATATACGTATAGATCTATATGCATATGTATGGGGAATCATTTGTGTTGCCCTAGTGCTGATTACGTAAATCAGCGAAAGCAACAGCAAATACAACAACAAAGCCAATGGCAGCAATTAGCGTGTTGCAAGCGCTAAAGAACTTCAACTGAACTGACTCGCCCTTCAATTAGACTTGCGCCATTTGGCTGCCAATGGAGCCAGTTGCCCGCTCAGAGGCTGCCCCCTCTGCGCTTTGGCGACTGGCCCCACTGCAAGAGACGCATTTCAATTTGCTAAACGATGCTCATTCTCAAAGTGTTGCCAACTGCAGCAGGCGATTTGTTTGTGTGTGTGGGTGTACTTGTAAATGTCGCTAGGCAGCGCTGTCAGCTGTTCACAATGGACTCGACTGGTGCCCCACCAGTGTTGAATGAGTAGATTTACTGGGTTTACAAACGATACGTCATACGTCATACCTTGTGTAAGGCGTGGCTCTTCGTAGTAGTGAACCGCATCTAGGATCTATCAACGATGTTCCAGCGCATTGGGGCTGTAGACTTGATCCCGAAAGTACATCTAATGAACTTAGAATAACTCCAGTTTAGCAGGCTCCAATCAGCACTATCGACTGGTGCCCTAGAATTGGCCTTTTTGGGTGTTTGACAATTTTGACAAATATTTGTTTGTGTAACGTCTTTAATAACTTTTTTTTTTTTTATCAGAATCAAGTTTATTCGGCAATTGACAATTTTTGCTTGATTTTCAATTTTAAGATATACTACATTGTTTATCGTTAATTAGCTTAACTTGGCTGGAACATGCCGTCTCTGTGTCTCTTTCTCTCTTCTACATTTCGATTTGGATCATGGCTGTTGACTCAGCTGTCGACTGTCAGCTGCAGCCAGCCAGCTGGAGTCAAATCCTGTCGTCGAGCGGAATTGGCAAAGGAGCAAAACTTTCAAGGCTGTCATGTCGATTGCACTCGTGTCCGAGGGATTATATTGGTAATTAAATGCGAAAAGCGGCAAATGGGGAAAATCGAACCACAACTCGCGTAAAACTTTGCCCAGCTTTTGCATGCTGCTGCCCGTGGCGTGAGAAATCGAGTTGCACAACTTTCTGATAGAGAGTCTCTCCAACTCTTGAGTATTTCTCTCCTTTTTTTCCCCCATTTCAAACATAGTTTGGCAGAGGGCAACTGTTGTATCTCATGTACATACATATGTGCATACGAATTTCATATTCGTTCTATTCATTACATTGCCAGCACCACTCGATGCACACTCTGTGGTTGCTTTGCTGGCAATATTATCTTTCAGTTTTCCTGCTGCTGACAGGCTGCGTTTGTCGACGACGGCTGCTTCTGGTTTACAATCGGCCAGTGACAATTACAAAAACCACAAAGCAAATGAAATTAAGTAATCACTGGCCATAAGTTGTAAATCAAATTTCATATATCATTTCATTTCATATTTATCAGAGAATATTCTCTGTTGGTTTTTCGCTTCTCTCTCTGTATATATATATTTCTATTAGTATTTGTTGTTTGTATTATGATAGTGGCATAGAGAGTAGAGTGCAGCTCTCCCTCTCTCTCCCTTGCTCTCTCCTATCTCTCACTCTGCTCTGTCTCATAAGTTAACTGGCAGAATGCTTGGCACCTTGTTTCTTGTTGCTGTTTGGCGACTGCTGTTCCGCTTGTTTGCATATTGCAACATCTGTGCAAGCGAAACCAATTTAAAACATACGCCACCACATGCTCACACTCACACACACACACACACTGACATGCACACACATGCAGTCGCACCCACACATGTCTGTTGAGACCTTTTTCAGCATACACATAGCGGCTGCTAAAAATATCCAACCGCCGCCACATTTCTTCTGCGCCTGTTTCGTCTCACGTCTCATTTCTCATCGCTCGTTTCATTTTTCCTTTGGAAGTGCACTTCGCCTTCAGTTCTTTCGTTTCTATCCTTGGCTTTGTCTCGAGTTCTCAATTTCCAGCTGAATCTGGTGGCCTGGTGCACTTGTAACTCCTAATTGGTCACATATTTTGCGCATTAACACTTTGATCTCTGTCAATTAATTAGTTCAGCTTAGCCAACTTTCAGCCTGAGTTAACTCAATGAACTTCAACTTCAGGAAGACAATTCGTCACGGATTGATTACTCTCAAATATATTCGAGTCTTTGCAATTTACTTAACTTTAGTTGATTTCCTATTCCCTAATGCTTATCATTTGTCTTGGAGGGCCGAGACCAGCATTTCCGTGACCCACATAAGTCGAGAGGAAAAACCATAAGGGAAAATTGCAGCTGTAAAGTTCATCTAAATAATGCAGCGCCTGACAGGAAATGTGGACTCGACTCTGGCCGGGAGGAAGCTCCTCAAGTTGTTTGTATTATTTTGACACAAATTGAAAAAATGCTTCGCGCTCCAGCAAGGGCCAACTGAAAAGTTTAAATGAAGTTGCTGAAACTTCCGCTTGACTCTCTGCAATCCCAAGTGCGTTCGCGTCTCTCTGTCTGTGGTTCATAAATCATTTTACGAAATTATACACAAAATCCGATTTACAGCGCAACTTTGAGTTCAAAGCGAATAAAATACCCTATCGATATGCTGCAGCGCTGCTAAGATTTACATTCGCCAAAAACAACTCCTCCCCCGATTCGCCAATCAACTGAAAACATTAAGCAGCTGGCCCTGCGAGGGGTGTCAGAGTGGGAGGGATTGAGAATTGGAGGAGGGCGAGCTGCTGCTGCTCTTCCCAGTGAGTCTCTAATTACCGCCGGCTGCTGCAGAGATTCGAATTGCGTGATGCCCATTTAGATGTTCTCAGTTCTGAGTACTTTTGCTTTCGACAGAGCTCCAATTGTTCAACTGTGAATTGGGGCCTCCAGTTGTTGTAGTATGTAGTTGGGCACGTTGGGGTCTGGCAGTCAGCCAACGCCTTTTCCTCTTTTTATATTTGGCAAATGCATTTTAATGTCACTTTACAGCAAATTGTCAGTGCAGCGCATTCATCACGAGGATTTCCCCCTCACACACACACACACACACACACTCTCTCACTATTCATTGTTTAAGTAGCTGCAGCGGTGGCCATAAATGCAGCTGGGACGAGAATTGCAGTTGCCGCCAGGCAGCTGACTTATTGACAATGACAAGGACATTCAATTTGAGTGAACGACGAGTGGAAGGCAGAGCTTTCAAGGACACTGTGAGATGCTACAGAGTTGACTAAGCACTGGGCTAAGAGTAGACTGAAAAGCAAGAAATGTAAAGGAATTGAAATATATCCAAGCTTTTATAAATACATTCAACTTAAGAAACATTTTTCCGGTTTGGATGTAATACATTGTATGTACACAAGATTTGGGGGAAAAAACGTGACTGCCGAAGGAAACAAAGTTGTTACGGGCAGCATATAACCCAACCTCTATAAACATTTTTCCTTTAACCCAAAGTAGTAACAATTTCTAGAGGAAATCGAATTGTGCAGAGAGAGGCATGAGCTCCCTATATGCATATGTATACATAAACATTTTAGCGATTGTTAGACGTCTGCCACATAAAAAAGAGCTCTATTGTCGGCTGGCTAATAAATGTCGGTCTGGGCCACGCCTCCGTCGCTGCCTCCGTCGCTGCCTCCACCTCCCGCCAGCACGTCGAATGCACTTGAAGTTTTCGGATAGCGACTGCAGCGACGAAAACTTGTGGAAATTGTCGCCATAATGCGGTACATAAATATTTATTGTACGTGTTTGGCTGACGTTTGTGCTTCTAGCCTTGAGTTTATGAGCCCGAACCGGGCTGCTACTGTTGGCTGTTGTCTCTTTTGTTTTGTTGCCTTTGGTCTGCAGTCGGTCTCTTAAGCTTTAAACTAATAAAACCGTCGCAGACCCATAAAATGCGAACACAGTTAGCGCTTGACTTTTGATAAAATTTCCAGTGAACTACGATGAGAACAAAAAACAAATATAAAACGCGTATTGATTAAAATATATTTGATATGGCTAACAGAGCTGAGTACTCGAGTCCATAAAAATATTAACACTCGGGCCACATGACAGCCGGCTAAACGAAAATCACGTTCACAATAGTCACGTTTATTACAAGAACAACAACAACAACAACGACAAGAATAACAACAGCAGACACTTTTGACTTATGCTTGCGTCTGCTGCGCTTTAAATACCCTGTAAAAGTGAGCTGTCTAAGAGTTGTTTAATACATGAGCGGGAAATAAAACAGATTATTTTGGTTGTTTTCTTAATATACTATATAGGAGATTCGGGAAATTTATGATATATAAAAGCAAAAGGTTACTTTTTCTATAATTTGTTTTAAACTTTAGAATTTGATTTTGTATAAAAATGTAAAATAATAAACTTAAAATACCTACTTTTATTATTAATTTTTTTTTCTTCAAATTTAGTTTACAGCAAAAACAAAATATATATAAATAAATATATTTTAATTTATATATATTTCTCATTGTAAAATTTTGATTATCACTTACAGGGTGTCCTATTGTCTCCCTCAGTACTTTACATGTTTTCTTTATAGTATTTTTGTAGCGACCGTAAAAGACATAAGTAGAGAAGGGGTTGGTGTGGGGTTAGCGTAAATGGTCGAACATGTGTTAGCCAGCGCCAACAACGTCATAAATCTCGCACACCTTCTATATTTTTGTGTGCGTGTGAGTGTGTGTTGTCCACCCACAGCCGTGCACAACCCGTTGGCAGTCGGAAGCGTTATGCTCCACGCTTCATGCTTCATTACATTGCGTAGCCCCAGTCCCAGCAGCAGTTTCAAGCCAAAGCCCCTCTTCCCAGAGCCACTTCCCATTCGCCCCTTTCCCATAGGCGTGGCTCTGCCGCAGTCACCTTTATTGGCCACTCGCACATCGGCATTGTAAAAAACGTGATTTCCGCTATTTGCCTGCTGTAATTGTTGACACCGGGAGGGGGCGAGTAGGCGTCAGGGGGGGACAGGTTCAGTCCCGTTGCCGCTGTCCGCTTATTCCGTTTAGTTTGGCTTCTGGCTAAAATAGACGCCAGCTGCAAACACTCAAAAAATGCATAGAAATGCTTTCACTGACGTCAAGTGTCATCTATACTTGAACCCAAAGCATGACAGCGCTTCGGGTAATGCGTCCACATATAGCCAAGACCAAGCAGAAGACAGACCAAGGCAGCCAGGCAGACAGACAGACAGACAGACAGTCAGTCAGAGGGGCTGCCAGACAGACTGCATGGAGTATGAGCATATAAGCAGGGCTGACAGTTGCATTACCTGTGCAAATTCTGACACCTGAATGCAGCTGTTTTGAAAGGCTTTCACGAGATTGCAGCTGTAGGTGAAAAACTTGGAAAAAGTGCGTCAGCTGAACAATGGCGGCAAAAGAAGGAGACTGAGGAAGGCGGGAGTAAACGGGAGTAACTGCTTGTCATATGCTCTCCTTGATGCGCGAGAAACTTTTAGCTCGGGTGTCAGTTCGAAGACAAGTTTCAAGGGAGCATACATATATGATTATAGATGGTGTGTAAGCTAAAGATAAATTATACATACATAAATAATATAAATATGAAGGACTTATACCAAATTATAAATTGAAGACAAGAAAGGTGTGTATGCTCAATGGGGTTTCTGTTAAGTAAATATCGAATAGCATTTACTGTACTGTATATCTATTTAGTGGATCGATTGTAAGTCTTTTTGTTAACTGTATATCGTTCATATATGTCGAGCTTACTTTTATAAGTAGATCTCGTTCAGCAAAGTAACCTCTACTTTAATATAATCGCCAAGCGCTCTCTCTCTCTCTCTCTCTCTCTCTCTATCTATAAAAATATATATATTCTTAAGCAGTTGAATGAGGTAATTTAACTATATGTGTTTGTTTGCCTGTATACATATGTATTTGTTCGCATGTCTGTTGGTATATCGATCTCTCTGTCGATCCCCCCTTTCCCTCCCGAGCAAGCCTGCTGCATGTCTATATCACAGTCTGTCTCTTTGTCCGTCTGCCTAAGAAGAGCAAGGTATGCAGAATAACTCCAGGAGATCATTTAGAAAATGCCTGCAGCAGCAGAGAATGTTCCCATTAGATCGACTGCAACGATCTCTACCTCGCGCCCTGCTCAAAATTTGAGTGCCACTCTCTTTGAGTGGAAGTCGCCCTATATAAAGGCCAGCAGCCGCGGCATTTATTCAGTCGTCCAGACCCGGTGGGTTCAGTCGTACGTGCAGGGTAATGCAGTAAAGTGTTTTATTTTTTAAGTATTATTATAATTATTTTTTAATTAATTTTTTTTATTTACATTTTTTTTTTACATTTGTTTTATTTAACTTTTTTATCTAAATTTTTTGTATTATCAAAAGTGTTTTCATTTCAAGTTTTTATTTTATTTAAACATTTTTTTATTTAAAAATTTTTGTATTTCAAGTTTTGTCTATACATTTTATTTTTATTAAAAATTAAAAAAAAAATTTTTTTTTTTATTAAAATTTTTCTTTTATTTGAAATGTTGTTTTATTTAAAAATTTTTCTTTTATTAAAAAATGTTTTTAATTTAAAATTTTTTTAGTTGAATACTAATAAGTTGTCTTATTTTAGTTGCTTTCATTATGCTCAAAGACGTTCACATACATTCCCATATACAACTAAATTAATATGCTATCAATAGTGTGCTTTATCGATAGCAGACTCTAGTAAATTTTAAACCATCGATAATGGTCGATAGTGTCACCGATAGCTCTCCACCTCTACTTCAAGTTAACCACTTTGAAATTCAAGGCGAATTCGCAAATTTATTTCATTTAGGTCATATTCATTTTCTTCATCGGTTACTTTCGATAATTTTGAAATAACTTTGCCTGCCAGTTGGTGCCGAAAATTACCTTTAGAGCAATTTGACTTTGTCAATTTGGTTTTGTGCCACTGTGCTTAACGAACCGTGGCTAACACTAGGACTGCGAGTGGCTTGGGCAGAGTGGCAGCGTGGCAGAGCGGGCTGTAAGGCACATGGAACATGGCACATGCCATAAGGCTTCCGCCCTTTTGGCGGTCTGCTGTGTCAGCTATTGATTTTTGAGAGACAACAACAATGTCAGTCATTTCCTAGAATGTGCAGATACTCTGCAGCTGTAGCTTTTGAAGTATCTCAACTTGACTTTCCTGTAGAGTCAAACTGTTATTGGCTTGGCATTTTCCAGCAGTTAATAGACAACTGACCTCAATATGATTTTGAGCCGAAACTGAAGCTCTGTCTCGTTCGAAGTCTGACTATATTTTGGTTACAGTTTCAGTAACAGTTTCAGTTTCAGTTTCAGTTTCAGTTTGCCTTATGCAGTTTGGGTTAAGGTTACCGACCCACAGAGACCCCAACAACAGCGAGCAGTTACAGTTACAGCTACAGCCACAGCCACAGATTCAGCTTTGGTTAGATACAGATACAATTGTATCTGTATCGTGCAAATTGTAATAGTTGCTGCTGATGTGGGCCAAACAATGATGCTGGCAACGGTGATGCTTCTCTCCCTCTCCCTCTTTCTCTCTCTTTTTCTCCCTCTCTCTCATCTGCTGTTGCATTTTGATGATTTGTATTGTTGATTTTTTTCGTTGTGTAATGAAATTGTGGCTGTTGTTGCTGCTGTGAAATTGTGTAATACCAGCCTGGTTAGAGCACAGCCGAGATGTAATTATATTTGTAGTCTTGCCATAATTGCAACTAACATCGAGAGAGAGGGCAACCACAAGGTTTTAAGTTTTGTTTAGCTTTAGTTTAGTTTAACCTCAAGTTTTATGGCAACGCAGCAACAAATTAAATACTTTCGAGAATTAGCTTAAATTTTAGTTTTATTTACCAACAAAATGTCATTAATAATATGCGCCAGTACTTATTTACCTACCATTTATTTTTTATTTGTTATGATTATCACCCACTGCCCCACCCAATCGGACGTACCGCCCATATGTCACAAGAGACAATACACGTGGAGTGCCACGCGCCGTGCCAGCTGCCCACGAACCACTGTCAAATAACAAACTGTAAATAACACCTGAACATGCGCGCCGAGGCTAAAACTTCTATTTTTATTGCTTGCTGGCATATGCCAAGTTTCACTATGGGCCTATCAAATTGTCGGCCGTATCTTCATCTAATACTTTAAGTGGAAGCCTGAAATATACAAAATATCTTCAATTCAAGTGCAGTATCTTAATCTAAAGTCTTTAAAATATCTTTTAAAATGTTATTTTGTTTGCCATTTCTATACGTTTGACTGTAGATAAATGATAAAAGGCATACTTATAGATACCACTCTTATCATTCACATTTATCTTATTTAAGTTCTTATAGGTCTGGCCTGATAACCAAGCAATTCGTATTAATTTATTCAGCTCAAAATTTTTGGCTTCGCGCTTATCTTTTCGCATAGATAGCACAGCCGTCGACTATTTGAATATTTTGTTTTGCTTTAGCATTTTTAAATTTTAAATTTGTCGCCTATCATTTTAGCCATTTCTAATATGCCAGCTTTCTAATGGCCGCGACTAGAAATAATTTAATTAGGCGCCATCATTTATCATCAGATTTGACCTCAATTGTTCGCAGTTGTCTGTCGAGCTTTAAATTGGCTGCCCGTCACAAGTTTTTGACATAATTAATGTGATATATGAGCAGGGCTAGCATGCAACAAACTTTTCCACTTTCCACACAATGGCACAACAATGGGAGTCTGTTCGCTCTCTCGTACTTACCACAGTTTGATTTTCCTCTTTTATTTTCCTCCACGCTGCGTTAAGCTGCAAATGGAAATAATACGCGTTCAATTATGGAAAATCAATTTAAGCAAATAAATTATTTAAATTGCATTATCGAGAGCATAAAGTACAAATACAGAAATTACAGTCAAATTGTTAAACGAGTGCGATAAATGTGTAATTATGGCCCACACGTAGGGCACATTACGTATACGCAGCGTTGAGCCCAATTGACCTTGACTTGGGCTTGGCCAGTAATTGAATAGCCAGTTGCGTACATATGGGTATATATAAATAAATATAAATGTACACATATAAACATATGTATTATATACTTTCTATAGGGCCTCGTTAGCTCCTAAATTTCGCCAGTTGTAATTAAGCTATTATATACATATTTGTGTGTTTGCTTCGTCTGTTTGCTCAGCCAAGAGACAATTCGCAATTCGCAGATTGCTTCAAATGAACTTCTAATATGCTGCCAAATATCTCTTTAAACCAGCTCTTAATTCGGGCCCATAGAGGCTGGCCAGAAATAGATATGCAGCCGTTTAAAATGCTCGGCGTGCAAATTGTTTGAGTATTTATGTTGTATTTACGTAGATCAATTAACACTTGACTGATTAATCGCATAGATTTGTTAGCATCCGCCGCGGATTGTTGCGATTGCAAGCACCCACACACAACAACACACACACAGACACACCAGCACACACTCACACTCACGTTTCCCGCGTGATTTGTGGTCATGTGCTGCAAAAACGTGCCACGAACAAAAAGCCGCTAATATATATAGATAGACCATCATATAGACGTAACGTGTGGCAGAGCCAGCGAAATGTGCGTCAAAATGTTTAGCACTTGGTAATTAGTGAACAGGCCGCCTCTCTCAGAGTCTCTTCTACAATTCCCATTCACACCTCTCCATCTCACTCTCTTACTCCCTTTCTCCCTTTCTCTCTCAGTTAATGTTAGCCATGGCAACATTTCGTCTTGCCATTCGCATTGCTGCTTTTGATTTGCGTTAAATAATATTGATTTTTGTGCTATGCTAAGGTATTTAATCATTCCTCCTCCGGCCTACAAAGGCCTGCCTTCGCATCACACTGCGTAGCTGATATCCAATTAAACACCGCAGCTTTCCTTCCGTTTGTCAACATTTTGCTTTCATTCTCATCAATAAATCAAACGTGAAATTCAACGCACACCGCATCGTATGCAAAGTTGCTACGTTGATTCCTGATTCCTGATTCCGTGAGTTTTGCAATTAACATTAATTATTTACTGCCATTTTTTCCTCTCTTTACATAGACTTTCCAATGCGGAAAATGTCTGTCGTCTATCAAACTATAAACAAATCAGCATACGCTTTTGCTGAGACTCTGCATATATGTATATACATATATATCTGTATATGTCTAGGCGTAGACTGAGTCTGTCTGCTAATGTGCGCAAGGTTAAACAGTCTTTAGATTGTGTCTGTGTTGGCTACGATCTGCGTACAGATTCAGATTTTCGCAGAGTCACTTTTTAGACAAGTAGAACTGGTTCGCAGCTTCCACTCTAGACGTTTCCTAGTTCTCCTCAATATTGCAGCAGAATAATTTTTGGGCTGTCATTTAAATTTATTGCTTTAAGGGAAGCTAATAGAATTTTTATTTTATTTTATATATATATTATTTTTTATAATAACAGATCATATTTTTCGCAGATAATTATTTTGGAAATATTCCCAGACTTAATTAATTTCCAGTTTATCGCCACATTAGTCTCGTATTTAGTAATTTTGTAATTTGCCCCATCAAGTTCTAATAAAATATGAATTATACAGTCGGCCCAACTAGCTGTCTCATTATCCAATCTAATGTCCATTGTCTAATATATTATAATCTCTGACTCTCATAACCCAAACGCAATTGGGATAGTTTGTGGAATTATATTATCACGAGACTTTCACTTTTGCAGTAGAATCGATAAAAAAATAAAAACAACCAAGCAAACATTGTCAACCACAATCTGTCGTATCGAGGGCAATTGTCGTAAATAACGATTAGTTTAGACAGTCTATATATATATATGTATAAATAATAATGACATTTATTTGATGTCATTAGTTAGTTGCTTTGATATCGACTAAACAGCTGGACAGGGCAGTCACATGACGTTCTCAAACTATCCATTATTCTCGGCGCTTTGGCCACTATACCATTTATAGATCGGCTATATGTATGTGTCTGTATATATATTCGCGTGCCATCCAATTGCGTAAATTGTTTTAATTTAGACTCAAGTCTCGGTGATAATGCGATATCTGACGTGCTCAAGCAATCGAGGGCGTGATTCGAATAACAGATTGAATTTGACTTGAGATTGTTTTCAATTCAATTCATAGAGATTCTATCTATCTAGTAATAGTATAATGTTTTGCCTATGATGCTTTTTTTCAGAAATACATTTAAGCTTTGGAGTGAGTGTTCATTGTTGCAGTCATATGTAAATATGATAGATGATATTATTGAAAAAGCATTACACCCTGATTTCCCATTTTCAACGGCATAGAAACATATAATTAAGAATTATATATATAAATACAATTTATAAATAATAATGAAAGAGGTTTATTAATAAAAAGCATGAGAATAATGGGCTGATTAAGGTAGTTAAATGCTTAAATATAAAACAAGTTAAAGTCATTGAAAATGTTTAGACTTATATATATTTTTATGTCAGACAAGCATATTCCTGACGAGCACTCTATTTATTTCTATTTCTTGGGTTCCTTCAAAACTTGGAGCTGTGCACTATCCCCCATATTGACTTCAAGATGATGCCGATTTCTATGCTCTAACTGCGCACAGCTCTCAGTGTTGCAAATTCAGTGAAATCACAAATTCTTCGCCAATTATCTTCACCTTTGCACATTAACTTCATTACCGTCTCTGCTTTGAACTCTGCGATAGTTTCTCAGTTCAGGTCGGTATTCATTATAACAAAAATAATGATTGGCTTGTCTAGTTTGGGCATTGATATTTATAGATATCTATATATTCTATATTTCTCAACTTCTACTATTGCTAGCACGTCTGACGACGCCTGCAATTAGGCATATATGCTAAGTAGCTAGCTCTCCAGACTATATTTATTTATTTATTTGAATGCAATATGTTTTTAGACACACACACATTTCTGTCTGAGTGCTCAATCGAATTGAGTGCCAGGTTTAAGTAAATGCTGTTAAAATGTTTGGATTTCGATTTGGATTTGAATTTGGATTTGCTTTGGGATCTGTGCAGCTGAAGTGGCCGCATTTGGATGCACTCGTGGGAACCTTCTAATGGGGAGGATGCGCGCACTTGCCAGCCACTTAAGAATTGTGTGGAATGAGCCGGTACGCCGCTTGGAATAGTTTAG
This sequence comes from Drosophila mulleri, assembly GCA_035047565.1. NCBI lineage: Eukaryota > Metazoa > Arthropoda > Insecta > Diptera > Drosophilidae > Drosophila > Drosophila mulleri. Next base: position 13,528,233 of record JAWNPK010000168.1, read on the forward strand.
TGGAGGCGCAACATTGTCCACAATAAATTCGTTCACACAATCAATACCAATTAACCTCCTTGGCGCGCACTTAATTATAACGCGCATCGAGCCAAAGAGCAAATAAAATAAATATTTTCTTAAGCTTGGCGAGCCGGGAGCCAAAAGACAGAATAAAAAGCGCCTGGATGAGAAGGCAGTTGCCCCTTTTCTCTCTCTCCCTCTTTCTCTCTGTACATCCCTCTATCCCCAGTTGGCCGCCATGGCGACGCGCCTACGTATGCTGCTCATTTTCCACTTCAACACGCTTCCACAGCTGGCTGTAGAAAAGCAATGAGAAAAATTTAAGAAAACATAGCACAGTGCGGGGCCTCAGCTACTATACGAGAGCTGCACTCAGCTGGGGAGGTCCCTAGCCCAAAGGGCCTCCGCCCCAATCCCCACCGCAGTCGCTGGCCCCTACGTTCCGGCATTTGTCGCTTTAATTAACGTAGCGTCGCGGAGTTAATCCGATTGCTATCGGTACACTGATGACTCACAATCTGCTAGTTGTTCTCATTGTTGTTGTTGTTGTCACTTTACATGCAAATGCGTCTCCTGCAGCGCCAGGAGCCGAAAATCCGATTCGAACTCCGACGTTGGTGGTTGCTTCGTCGTCAGCCCTGTCGCGCGCTCCGTGGGCGTGTTATTTATATTTTATATCTTTTTCTTTTCGTGCGGTTTTTTTCGGAACGTGACTCATTTGTCTAGGCGCCCGGGCTAACCGTGTAATTATAATGCAATTTGCCTTTAACACCAAGCGTTCCAGCTCCCACTCAGCTCAGTCAACAGACTTGTTAGGTTAAATGAACCTGTATTCCTACTGGTTTACAAATTGAGTTGTATGCCTTATTGATTCTGCTTTGTCAGATGGTATCTTTGGTTGTTCTTATTATGTGGTAGATAGCTACGGAAGTCACTGTGTTGGTTCTGGTGGCAGAATTAAATTTTGTAATTCTAGTTTCGCTCTCATTAAATAATCTATGAAGCTCTAAAGAAATCGCCTTTGACGCAATCCAATCAAATATTTGTGCGCCTGTCCCGAAGAGCTGTTCAAATATTTAATATTTGCATAGTTTCGCTGGGTGTTTTTGGGGCTTGCGGTATATCGCCTGGCAATAAATAATACAATTGACTTGTGCAAATGATTGAGCTTGTTTCCCAACTGTCTGACAGGCCCTACCGAGTCGGGGGGTCTGCTTCTGGCTCGGGTTGCGCCGGTGTCACTGGCCAATTCCCAATGCCAAGCTCTTGGCCAAACAATATTTGCTTTACCTTTATCACAAGTTGTGCGCATATATGTGTGCGTGTGTTTATTTATTTGTGTGTGGAAAAGCAAATAGGATGCTTATCAGAGGCTGCGCAGTCAACTGTTTGGCTAGCTAAATAATCTGACTGAATGACAACAATAATAACAACAGCAACGGCAGCAGTGGCACAAACATCAACAACAACAGCAACAACAACAACAACAACAAATATAAACATTAATCATTAATATGCGAAAATGCATTTAACAATTTATTTGTTTTGTCGCACACACTTCATGTTGTTTGCATTTAATTAAAGAACTTAAATCGCTTTTTAATTGCATGCATAAACAGTTGAAAACTGATTGAGGATGAAGTTTTATTTAATATACCCAGCTTATTTGCAGTATTGATCAAAGTGGGAGTATAGTATTGTATAATGCAAATATGTGTAGTTTCAGTTTACTTAAACACTTTGTTTTATTTATATTTATATTTAGTTTCTTAAATGTAAACAAACTGAAGCTAAATAAACTAGCTATAGAATTTTATTTAATTTTAATTGGATTTAAGTTGCAAATACAAATATTTATATGAAGTATATTCAATGCCCAATGTATATTATTTCTTTTTAAATCAGTTTACAATTTAGACAAAATGATGATATATAATCTAGTCAGATGATATCTAAAAAATATTATAAGAAATATAATTTAAATATTAACTTAAATAATTAAACGATTTCAAAATAGTTTTGTGGCTTTAAAGCAGTTACTTAGCAGGCATTTGGGTCCTATTCTATTAAACTACTCGAAAATCTAGCTTAGAGGTAACTAAATTACTTGAGTCTGCCTCGTAAATAGCTTACAAGAGACTCAAGCCAGCAGACAGTATAGGCTGTCGAATAGTACTCCTGATCTTTCACACAAATTAACTTTGATATATTTATTATTTATTTAATATCACTCGCTGTCAGCTCATATCGTCAGAGGCGAAGTAGTCGTGCGCTTTCGTCACTTCTCAACCAAAACCAAAAGCGTTTCACATCAAAGTCATTTCTTGTGGCACTCAACTGACATCAAAAGCAAACGCCAAGCAATTAAATCAGCCCACAAAATCCCAGACGTACAGCAACAAACTTCGAAATTTTACGATTATTTTACAGAGCAGCGTTTGAATGCCCTAACTGAGAGGAGTCTGGCTGGAGCCCGCCCGAGTGGTTGACTGCGCAAGAGTAGCTGTAAATTTGTAATGTGAATGACTTTATAGAGACATAATCAGAATGTGTCTATTACAAGCCAGACATAATACTTAGTTTGCCAAGGAAAGCTGGATCTGACAGCGTAAGCAGAGCTCCATGAATATATAGTTCAGGAAGAGGATTTTGAGAAAGGGGCGCGTGTGAGGCGACGCGAAACAATTAGGCCATAGAATTTTCGCATTGTTGCTTGTATTAATTAATCCCTCAAGTGGCAAGTGATAGCACTAAAACAAGTATATCTGTATGTATATATATATAGGATTCACTAAGAGAATAATCTGAGAGCTATGTATGTATTGTGAGATTACCAAAAAACACAACTGAGGTAAAACTCAGGCAAGGGCGATATTTCCAATATTGCAAAAAAAAAAAAAATAAATATAAAAAAAAAAAAAAAATAATAATAATAATAAAAATAAATTAATTAAAAAAATTATAATAATAAGAATATTAATAAAAATAATAAGAATATTAATATAAATATATAAAAAATAATAAAAAATAAAATAAATAAATAAGATAAAAAATTTTAAGGATTCCATTTCAGCTAAACAAAAAATGAATAAAAATGTAAAATCATATTACAAAATTTTAACAGTTTAAAAAGGCGGATCACAATAAATAAATATATAATGGATAAATAACTTAATTTATACATATTTTTGTAATCAACATATTGATTTAATTTATGTAAATTAAATCTTGATCATAGTATGCATTGTATGAATAGTTTTATTTTAATATATTCCATGTACTTTTGCCCTTAATGCACGAGTCAATAAGTTGCTTACAGGATGATTACATGGTAAAGCTAAATATAGTTAGTCAAGTTAGTTATTAATATTATTATTCAAGATTATTTTGAATTCAAATATCTGTAAAACGAATCTCAAATTATTATTTATGCAAGCTTTTCTCCAAGTGTAATTTATTTACTGATAACACAGAGAAAACTTCTTAAAGCTGCGTGCAAGCAATGCCAACTGCTTTGAGGCAAATCCCACTTATGTATATATAGTTCTAGGCGTAGGGGGCAATGGACAAAATAAAACTAACCGAAAATGATTGCGGGGGATTGAATCGGTAGCGTCGCTTCATTGTCATGGTCATGGGCTCACGCACTTGTAGATACTTTTTAGCCATAGATACAAGTTGAAGCTGACGAATTGCCTGACATGCGTTGCTAATTTGTCTGGCGCGAATGTCTCGCCGTTTATATTCACTATGAGTAATAGGGTAGTGTCTATACATATAAATATCTATGGCGGGGGTGTGGTGGGTGTGCTTGATTCGCTTTATAGCCCTAGCGGGCGGGGTTGTTGGCTCTGATGGAGGCGTTTGAACTTTTAACGGTTTCGCATTTTCATTTCGTTGTTTGCGTCTAAAGTTCATTGTTAAATTACTTTCCCAGCTGCGATTGTGCGTGTGAGTGCTGTGTGGCAGAGTGTAGCTTTGCTTTGTTTGTTGTTGCATATGCTAGATGTGATTTCAGTTGGTTTATTTTGTTATTCTGTTAGTTTTTATAGTCGCCTACCCAGTACAGTTTTGCGAACAAAGCTACATAAAAATCGATTTGTCATGCGATTCAGCATGTCCTTAGAACAAAATGAAAGTACTCCGGCCATACCATATATAGATGACATTGTACAATGTTAATATATGATTATAATACCAAATGATATGTGCTTTCATTCACAGAACTGAGACACAATGAGGTTGGGGCTTAAAGCAAGTTGGAATTGAATGATTGAAAGTGCTCAAATGTAATATCAAGTATAAGTATTTTAGGCTTGATTCGCAATTGGTAAATTATGATATACGATAGGCAATAGTTTTTTTTTTGTTATTCATTCTATCAGTCAGAAATATATACATTATATTTTATCTACCTCATACCTCCTCAAGGCCGTCAAAATGTTTCGTGCTCTTCAAACATAACACTTCAAATAAAAATATGAACTTTGCTGTAATCTCATGAATATGCAAGCAAAGCTGAACTGTGGTAAGCCTGACCTCTGACATTTCCATAATATAAGTTAATAATCAAAGATCATAAATCAAATGCAAAACGTTAGAAAAATAGCTTAAATAGCTAGCTTTTGGCTGGTTGGATTGAAGGGCAGCCAACACAGTGTGAAGAGGAAACCAGTTTCCACAGTTCACAGCGAGTTCCGAGTTCAGGCAAGGGCAACAATTAAAAACAAATTAGCGATTATAAGCATTCAAAAAGTTGATTACAAATCATACTATAAAAATGTCAAGTCACACACTGTCAGTTTCTCTCTCGTTCTATCTCGCTCTCTGTCGCTTAGAGAGTTGAATAAACCCCATAGGGCGATAAGCTTATCAGAAAGAATTCGAAGACAAAGTGTAAATTCATTTGTTGTGCAACAAGTTGAACATAACAAACAATTACAAAGCTCTTCAAAATCAATTCAAACAAATAGAGCAATAAGGCACGACTTTTCAATACCCTGTAGTCACTCAAAGAAATCAATAACTATAAAAATTATAAGAAAAATGTGTCATTTTTTTAATGAAATCATTATAAAAGATACTTGACGAACAGATACCCAGTAAATATAGTAAACTCAGTTTGGATATTGACAATTTGTTACAAACACCATCATAATTTTGATATACCCCGTTTCTCATTCCCCTTTGCTGGTTAATGGTCAATTGAAGAGTTTCTACAGCTCTTAACGAGTTAATGTAATAAACAATTCATATTCGTTAAACAATTTTATTAGATTGAACCGGTCGTCGCTTGATTTTTGTATTGCTTGAGCAAGATTTTCATATTTTCACACCCCCCTGGCGCCTCTAGATCTCAACGAGATGCTCTGGCCACGTGCCATTCACTAATTATGCATAACTGAAACAAGCCAAATTATTCAATATCTAATAAACCAGAAGTGACGCCGAGGCCGGCCGTAGAGGCTGATATGTTTGCTTACCGGCCTAAGCAGGTTTTCGCCAGGCGATGCTACGAGGAAATGTTAAGCCAGAACGATCTACAATTCTTGCTCTCTCTCACACTCTTTCTCGATTAGCTGGTCAGCTGGTTAAACGAGCTGTCCCTAATGGCTGTCCCCGGCTTGGCGTCCGGGTCGATCATGTGCCGCTTGTCTTACGCCTTTTACCGACAACGACAACAACAACGACGTCGACATTTTGACGTCAGCCTCCGTTTGACAAACTCTAACCAAATGAAACTGGACAATCAGTTATTGCAATTAAAGACCGCCAGGAATATGAGTAGAGGAAGTAAAATGTGTTGGTGCAGTCAAGATAAGTGTAAGTGTCTCAATTTCCACTTAAGATCAATGCTGAAATATACGAAGCCTCAATTCCCTCTCTCTGTCTTCTTACGAATATCCAGTATCAAAGTTCCTTTGTAATCTTTGTCAGCGAAGGAAGATGAATTCTTATAGAATGATATACAGCTCAACTCTTTAGAATGATGTACAGTTAAACTCCTTCAAGAAAACCTTCCGTATCTGCAGAACTTGGGAATTTTCTTTCAACTCACGCTATAAAAATATTTACTTAGCTGTTCTCTTTTTGCAGTATAGTATTTTATGGCATTTTATCATATTTGCAGAAGATATATACATATTCTACAAGCAATTATTCTGTCTTATCGAATGTTCCGTTAAAGAAACAGGCGCAGCGAATCAAATGGATCGTCAGTTGTGTTCATCGTATTGCTTTTAGCCTCAAATAGATCGTTTAGATTAGATTTGCTTTTGGTTTTCGCAGCACGTCTTTGACCCAACAGCAGTTGCTGGCGATTTGTCTCGATAAATATTTAACTATTGCCAGTCCACGTACTTAACTCTTTCAGCGAAAACGGAAAGCAAATCGCTTAGTCTCTCCGCACACCCTCTCTCTCTCTTTCTCTATCGTTCTATCGCTCTTTTGCTCTTTATCTTTATTGCTCTCTCTCTGAAGTGGCTTTCCAACGATTACTGCTGAATGACACGAAACTGGGCAGTTGAGCCGATTTAGCCTCTGATATTATTGCTATGATAATGATGATGATGATGATGATGATAATGATGATGGCTTAGGTGGGCGGGATACTTCTACATCCATCGAGAAATGTGTGCCAGTCGTCAGTCGTCCGACTTATTGGCAGTTAACGGTTAACCAAATCATTTGCCATTACAATTGCATTTACAAATCTCATTTAACGGTTCAGCGCAATGCCAAAAAATTGGGGTCAAATGCAAATGTCGGGATTTATTTATAGAGCTTACGCGACGTGCAGCAAATTGACAACAATTAAAACACAAACAAAATTAACATTCGACAAAGATTTTGCAAATGACTCACTTTCTTCAAGAAGCCACCCACCACAGAGTGTGTGTGTGTGAAGTGTAAATTATGTTAATTGGAAAGCAATTTATGGCATACATTGAGTAATTACGCAGCAGCGGCAACTCATTAAATAACAGTTAAGTCCACACGCGGCAAATGAAAGTGAAATTGCGTCAAGCGGTGAAAAGAATCGATTCGACTTCCAATCGAATCAAAGTCGATTGAGTGAAAGCGCCCGCCCACTTGTCCAATTCAATTAAGTTTCCCAGTGCTAGAGCCTTAATTGAAAATCATCTCAAGAGCTGAGCATGCAAATCAAATCCCAATTGATTTATATTAGTTTTAAGGGGCGGCTTGGCCCCTTAAATCCCCACTCGAACGACCAGCACTGGGCGCCATTTAGTGCTGGAAAAAGGATGTGGAAAATGGCAAATGGAATATGGAAAATGGGAAACGGAGCTGACAGCCAATTGCACTGACCGAAAATGTCGAATCGATTGTTTATTGCCTTTGTGCACATGTCATAAGTTTTATATGGAGGTCACACTCACACCCCTCCCCACGCCGTGCCTTAGCTCTCTTAGCTCTCTCCCCAGACTCTGTTGTCCACGTAGTAGCCTGTCGCCCCTGCTCCACATCACCCTCTGCCACCCAGTACTCTTTCTCCGCTGCACGTGTTGTATTTGCTATTGAGTCGATTTATGTGACTTTTTTGTATTCCCCATTTGAGCGTTTCATTCACGATCTCTCGTAAAACACGTAATTTGTGCTTTTGTTTGCTTATACAGATCGAGCTCGTATTTGATTTTCAGCAAATATTGTCAATAGTTAATTGAATGAGTCGATTGAACTTTGAAGCCATTCCAGTCGTGATGTTGACTGTATAATTCAATCTGGCTAAAGTTTTACAATAAACACATACATATATCATACAGTGTTCTACACTTGTGTAGAGTTCATTGAGATTGATTGATGGACTGATTGATTAACGGCCAGTGAATAGCTTCGCTGTGAACTTTTAAATGAAACATAAACTAAAATGTAAATAAAGTTACTTGTGAAACGTAAGCAGATCGTTATTACTCAAATTGATTTTAGGTTGAAAATATGGACTAAAAAGTCTTAAAGCAAAATTTAACATAAATTTATGTCTCAATTAAGCTACTTCTGTAAAAATTAATAAATAAATAATAATACATAGAGAATACGTTTTTAAGCTAAGTATGTGACTAACATTTAGAAAAAAACAAAACTGTATCTAAGCTGTAACATAATTAGTGATTGACTGACTGATTGATGCATCAGCCCAATATATATTTTACATTATTATTCAACTATTACACATTATTCAACTATTTCTATTTATTCAACAATATGTGTAATATATGCAAAATCAATATCTGCTGTTTTTTTTTTTAAGATTGCAAGCTCAAAACCCATTGAAGCTTGAAGCGGCTGACCACTGGCGAATACTGACCTATCCCAATCACTTTGCGCTCGACTTGAGCATATAAAATGCAATTTTTATAATACATGCATGCATATATTTTGCTCGTATGACATGGAAATGCATTTATCCGGCATATCTCGACCTGGGGCCAGCCGGTACACGCACATGAGTAAAGCCCAGCGACAAGGCGATTAATGTAATTGAGTAAATACACTCAGCTATGTGTGTGTGCATATATGTATGTTTGTGTGTATGATGTAATGCGAATTACTGCAGGCACGAAACTGCAAACCCAAGTACAGCTGCACAATAGATTTACACTAAGATACAGCCACCCACACACCCACACACATACACACATGCACGCAAGAGCAGTGTGAAAGTCTACGTAACTTGGCATATTAAGCCAGTCTCCAGGCAAGAAAGACATGGCCCGTGCGATAACACAAACATTTCATGCAATTAAAAATTTAAAGCAGATTTGCCTGACAGACACAAAGCGAGATGCACAGAGACGTGGTGCGAGGATAGACGAATGGACAGAGAGTTGCCTTTTGGCGGAGCTTCTGCAGCTTAGCGGCTTGGCATCGCATGCTCAGCACAGATAATGTTGGGGCTCAGCTGCAAACTAATTGACTTTTGAGGGTGGAGCTACAGTGAGTAGAGCTGCATAGACTTGATGTAAACTGTTTTAGGGGTGAAGAAAGAGAGAGAAGAGAGCGATGTACATCTAATGCGAAACTATTAGGTCAGCTATCAAAAACTTATCGAGTTACCCATTCTCTATATGTCTTACCTACAGGTATTATTAGATCTAAATCCAACATATTATAATAGCGAAATGGAATTTTCGTGAATTTGGTATTATCACAGAATACATAATTATTAGCGATAATAGAATTTTCCAAGGACGAAAAATCATATTATTGTTATAAATACACCATTATCTGAATTCAGAGCTAGCAATAAATATTATGCATCTTCTGAAATCTTATTTATCCCTTAATCTAAACATTTATCGATAGTTCTGTTCCTCAATAAAGGGAATAAAAATTGTGAATATTTTTCAATACTCTTAAAACTTTTTTTTATAGTGATATTGTAATATTTTCATTCCGTTTCTATGTTTAAGAAAGAGTGTATTTTCGTCACTGTATTCCACTGTATTACACTGTTCGGACACCAAGCTACAAGCATTACTTTGTGCAGACTAAACATCAGGTATAATATGCATGCAACCATTACGCTCTAACTCTTCTCCTGCGCTCTCAACCTGTCTAACTCTCTCTCTCTCTCTCTCTCTCTCTATCTCCCGCCCTATCTCTCTCTACAGCTCGCTGTCTCTTTCGCGCTGTGAAAAACTGTTAAATGTTTTTAAATGTGAGAAAATAAAAGTGGAAAACTTGCTGCACTGGCTACCAACTACCAGCTACCAGCTACCAGCTATCAGCTAGTTGGACCCCCTGGCACAATTTGCAGCTGCTTCATTGCCCCAGCCCTCGCTCCATACCTCTCTCACTCTGTCTCTATATTTCTCTGTTAGTTAGTGTGGATTTTGGGTCTAGTTAAAAGTTTTGTAGAGAAACATGGGAGTGATTAAATACTCGTATATAGACTCCTCGTAATACTCGTGTGAATCGCATGGCCGCAACTGCAGGTCAATGCCTCCGTCTCTAGAGAACAGCTTCGAGTGATAAACATTGAACATATAGTAATGTATCGCAGGCAAATACAAACATATGTATGTGCAGATATCGTCCCCGTTGTATAGATGCGAGATTGTATACTCAAACAGAACAGACCGACATATTGGCAATGGGCTTATTGAGACAAAAGCCGTGTAAAATTACAGATTAATTGTTATTATCATGGCATATGCAAAAATAAAACAAAAATAAAACAAAACTAAAAAACAAAAACAAACAAAAGACCAAAAGACTGAAAGAGAGAAGGAGAGAGAGAGAGAGACAATGGAAAACAATGCGGAAAATTTGCTTAAGCCACAGGCCATTGCATTGCATGGCATTTTCACTTTCCTGCTTTATGGCCAGGCAGGTTGTGGCTGCTTTTTATTTCCCACACGCTTTCCTCACTGCAATCCAACCTCTTTTCCCCCATGTCCCCCTCCCCCTTTGAAAGCTGACCATGTACATTTGTTGATATTCAGCCAAGGCTCATGGTCTTGGTATCATTCGTGGACTTTTGCTGACTGAGGTTGAGGATTAAACAGAGATGCGAAGAAGCAGCAGAGAAGTTTGCCAAGTGCATGAGCAAACGCCTCGCTCTATGATACACACATCCGCTCTAGATATTAGCCGAGAATATTATTATTTCAATGTGACCCACTTGTGATGCATTGAATGGAAGAGCTAACCCCACTTCAGATATGGAAGCCCACTCCAACAGCCACTTGTTAGCCGAGAGAGGATGTTTGAGCAAGTGCTCTCAATGGCTGTGCATTAGTTGTAAATCGTATCTCTCGCTCGAGTTAGATTCGACTATGTTTCCACGCTAAATGACCCAATTAACTGGATACTTGCTGATAATGAAAGCGAGTACATCATTTACAACTGTAGGACGCATATCTCGTACAGGAAATGCAGAGGCAAATAGATGCAAGAGATTCTTCAAATTTCAACTGCTCCAGAGAGGCAATAACAATTGAGGCTGGTTGAAATCTTACTTAATTTTACAGAAAAAGAAAGAAACTTGCTGAGGTTTGTGACAGATCGCCTGTAGATTTTAGATATAAATATGTTTGATAATTTAAATCACTTTTAAAAGTATTTAAAGATTTTCGCTGGGAATCGATAGAGCTCATAGTAATGCTAAAGATCTAATCGTAAAGCTAGACCTATAAGAACCGAAAAGAAAGAGCAATATTTTACTACTTTATTTTACTAATTTACATCTCATTTTCCCCTGTAAGATAAACTTTTAGAAACTTACCTAATCTCATTTATAAGTATATACATACTATTAAAAATGTATTTCGATTTAATTTGAAATATTTTTCTCCATCATAAACGCAGCAATTTGCATTGTCTCCGAGTGAATGAAAATGGTTTGATTATGCTAATAAATGCCATCGATTTAGACACCTGCCATAAGCCATACAGAAACTATAGAAACTGGAGTTGTAAAGTGAAATTTATCTACATAAAATCATTTTAATCGCCCTCTTAATCTACATTTTCTGATGATGCAGAAAAAACGCACTCACTGGAGTTATCCATGCAAGACTTTCACTTTTGGCCAGCACAATGTCAAAAAGTGGCAGTAAGTGGTTCAATGCTAAAAAGTTTAACTGTCAATTACAATTAAAACGAACACATGCCACGCCCCCTCCGAAAAGTATATACGTAAATGCAGATTGATGCCATTGCCATTGCGAATGGGAATGCAAATGCCTTTTTTCAGTTGTTGAATGAAAAACTCGTTTTCCATGTCAATTTTCATTTCGCTTTTAGCGAGAGCTACCCTCCCCTTGGCCCCTTGGCGCCATCTAAAGTAAGACCCTTCGGCTACCAAATGGGTGCAATTGCAATTCCTATTACTTAGTGGGAGGGTTTTTGTTGGAGGATTTGGGCCAGCCAAAGATACATACGAGCGACACAATTCGCTTGCCAAAAAATCAGGACAACAATAACAATGAAACAGGAACCAAGCAGCAGCAGCAACAGCAGGCGGTGGATGGTTTAGGGGGGTTGCGGTGCAGAGGAGTTTGGGAGGACAGCCACCAAAAGACTGAAATGTTGGAGAGTAAATAAAATGGTTGAGAGAGCGAGGGAGAGAGAGAGACAGAGAGAGAGCGACAAAATCCGCACAGCGCCTGCGCCAGTTTCTTCTCTCGGGACTCCTGAGGCGCCGTTGAGAGCCAAGCGCCAAAATGCACTAGCGGAGAGGCATTTCAGCTAAAGGACAGTGAATGTGAAGGCATACATAGGGAAGGGTATATTGAAATTAATCTATATACAAATGTACGGTATAAAATGTAAAAAGGCTGACTGCATATTAGAAATTAGAAACGGTCTCCTCTCCAATCCATTTCCATCCTCATCTATCCCTATCTCTTATGCCTAAGCCTTAGCTTCTATTCGACCTAGTTCTGCATCTTCTTACACATGGATACCATACATTTTATATCAGTTAATCACTTATCGATGTTTCTGAAAATTGATCAAAATTAATCCTGGATATTCTCTAAAACTATAAACTAAAATTGATATTAAAATAAACTTTACGCCATCTTTCGCTATCGGATTGATTAGAAGAATATTTAATATGTTTATTATGTGTTTAGCTAACACAGAAAATGTATAATAGAGGTTTCAGCCAACTGCTCGATATCATATAGATAACAGAGAACAATATGATATGCTACTGCTGCAACATCTTCATCTACATGAAAACTCTCTTAAGTATAGAATGATTTGATACAAATGGATATGGAATATATTGTAGTATATCAAAACATAGTGTACTCTATATTAATATGAAGCTCCTTTAAATTTAGAGTATTTCAGCTTCGGCAACTGAGCCAAATATATTTACAATCCTTCCATCGTTCTGTGGAATTTTTCTTAGTGCCCGCGCCCTTTGTTGTTGCTAGCTGAATTTTGCTTTTCGCTGATGGCAATGACTCCTCAATGCAGTCAACGTGGTGCCAAGGGGTTGCCCAGGAGCAGAGGGGGAAAAGCTTTGGCGCCGGCTTGCATTAACTGCACTTGATAAACGCGATTTGTGAGGCGCGCGCGTTAATTTGTCTTCAGCTGCTGTTCTGTGATTCGCTTAATTAAAAGCCAAATCCCAATTTACCAAGTGCTGCTGCTGCTGCTGCTCCTGGTGTTGTTATTGTTGCAGCTGATGCTACAGCAGCTGCATCCGTCAGGAGCTAGACTCACTGGACTCACAGTGGGCTTAGAGTGGCAGAGGCATAGGCATAGGCAGAGGCGGAGGCGGAGGCGGAGGGGTCGCTTCGTTTGCCGTTAGTCGCGTGCGTTTTTATTGATTTTTCCCACAATGCGATGAGAAATAGCCTCTTGTTATGTTTCTGCTCGTTGCTGTTGCTGTTGCTGTTGCTGTTGTTGCTGGTAAACTAAAGTGTGTGCGTGTTGTGTATTCATAAAGTTCCTGTTCCTGCGACTGCAGAGTGAGAGCGAGAGGCAGACAGAGGCAAAGAGAGAGAAAGAGCGAGGGAGAGGGTTAATGGGAAGGCCCTCCAAGCCGCCAACTTAGTTAGGTATGTGGGTTAGTCACAGGCTCTTCAACTGCACCAATTACTCGATGCCAGCCACAGGATTTCGAACTCCATTGTTATGCGCCTTTAAAAGCGGGCATGCCCCCTTGCAGCGGCTTAGCACAGAACAAAGGCATCGACTTTTATGGGCATGTGAAATGAAAGTGAATCGAAAAGGGTTCAGGCAATGACACTGGCTTAGGCAATGCAAATATTTTACTGAAAGATTACACGAACTTAATGAAAAACTGCGAGATATGAAAAAATGAAAGCCGGCTTTAATATTCATTTAAGTTGAATGCATATAATGATTGATTTGTTTGATAATTATGTTTATTTACCTCTTTATATGCCTATTTTCTGTTTGAATTTACCTTAAATATTTAACTTTATAGCTCCTCTAATCAGCACTAAATCAATTTAAACAAGTTGTGCCCACACGCCAATCATCAATCAGTCAGTCAGTCAATCATTCACCTTCATATCGAGAAATACATTTCTTTTACAAAAAGCAATCTTTCTTTATCTCAAATGTCGCTCTGTTCCTCCTTTTGTTTACCTCATTCTTGTTTGTTCGTCTCTTTAGCTCTTCATTAACACAAATTCGAAATGCCGACGAATGGCACAAATATCAAACAGTTCCGTCTTATCAACCTGATTCCCTTCAAATACAACCGGCGCAATTATCAACTCGTATTTATATATGTATGTATTTATATACTATATTTTGCGCGATGTTTCCTGCTGTGAATGTAAAAGTTGTTTCGGAAGCTGTGGTATAACGGTAACTGTGATGAAGGTCAGTTATAACTCACCTTAGAAATTCATCTGCTCGTTCGCATAAAACTTAATTGAAATGAAATTTATATCAAACTTTTATTGTTGTTTCTCGCTTTTGCGTCTGCTAGCGAGATTTTGTTGTTGTAGTTGTGGTTGCTGTGGGTATTATTGTTGTTGTTGTTGCACCAACAGCTGTTTTGTGCCACACACAGATACACACACTCACAATGAAACACACACACGCGCAGAGCGAGAGAGAGAGAGAACGAGAGACAAGCGCGCTACCGAGCACAAAACATAAATAAACAAGAAATATATTTGTATTTTATTTTGTTTTATTTATTTTGTACGTTAAAAAACGTCGCGTATTTTCTTGAGTATTTTAATATTTTTACCTATAATTTTTTATAATTTTTCTTTTGTTGTTTTATGTTAAAACTGTTTTTAATTTTCTTGGCGCATTTTTGCAATCAATTTTTTTTTACACATTTATACTGCTGTTGTTGTTGTTGTCGTTGTTGTGCACACGCGATTGGAATTTCGGTATTTGTTGTGTTGAAAGTGCGTTGCGAGTATCTACGAGATACTTTTCGGCTAGCAGTTGGCTTTAGTTGTTCATCAAAGGAAAACTCAACGCAACTGCCTTGGTGCACTCATAGCATTTGTTGATATTCGATTCAACAGAAATATACAAAGATTCACAGTCCAAAATACAGACACGCAGCGACAGAACGGCGGAGCGTAGCGGCAGCAGCGCCAACCGAATTGTTATCCAACTCGTTGCAGACACGAAAAGCAACTGAATTCACGGCTCACACAGCCCAAACTGAGAGCTCGACGGACTCGCAGCGAACTCAAACGTCGCGAGGCGAGAGTCGCGCCGTCTCGTACTGCGAATGTCGAGTGCCGAACGTCGGACGTGGAACGCAGGCGCCGCACAGATACTACGAGAGCAGTACAGTAGTCACTTGCTAAGTGCGACAAGAGTGTTTGAGCTAAGGCAATGGAATGCGAGAAAACATCTCATGGATTGATATTCGAACAGTTGAATCTGTCGACAATAGAAGAAATATATAATGAATGATTTACATATAAACATATATATTACTAATAAACTAATAAATAAATAAAATAAATAATAGAAAGCCAAATAAAGCATATAACACTAAAAAGCTAGAAATATAATTAAGTAAAGATCAGTTAAATCTGGTTTAAAACTGGAAAGGAAACACAGCGAAGCTAATTTTAGGCAAACATATGGCTGCGATATGTAAAGAGAGCATAGGTAGTTTAATTTTTGGATTATCTATTTATCAATCAGTTTGATTTGCTGAGTAGAAGATCTTAGATTTCAAAGTTATGACAATATGTTATTCTGTATCTCAAAGATATATCCTTTATATATGAACTCTTTTATTTGAAAACAAATTTTCAAAATTTATAGTATAATATAAATTATATATTAAAAATCATTACCATGACAGTTGTATACTTTCTCCTCAGTTGCTTATGGTTAAAAAACACAGGATATTTTATACTACATTTGTATTTTGCTGCTTTTAAACCAAAATATTATAACAATTATAGAAAAATGGTTGCTTAATGAAATAACAAAAGATAACAATTAAATTTAAATATTAAAATATAGGAAAAAAAATACAAATTACATTTCATAAGTTATACAATAAGCCAAATATTAAATAGTTAAATTAACTTTATAAATAAATATAAATTATCTGCACTTGCAAAATATTTAACATTTATGCTAAATAAAATATTTCACATATGTGAAGCTGGACTGTAGTGCATTTGAGCGAACGAGAAGGTATGCCTAACATAGGTGGACGGAGCGAAAGAGAGAGAGAGAGAGAGAGAGAGAAGGAGTGAGATTGAGAGAAAGAGAGGCAGCGAGCTAAAAACAGAGAGAAGATTCCGCTTGGTGGGCTTAGTGCGGTTTGTTTTAATTTTAGTTTCCCTGTTTGTTTCAATTTGCATTTGTTTCAGTCTTTGTTTCAGTTTCTATTTCGGTTTCTGTTTCCGATTCAGTTTTGGACTCCGCGGCTCGGTCTGCGTTTGGGTCTTGGCTTCTGTTTGTCATCTTTGGCTGTGTTGTGTGTGCGTTTGGGGCTTAGGCTTAGTTATTTTTAGCGCCACTCGATGTGGTCTCCGGGACGTGGTGCAATGCGTGTGGTGGCCGCGTGTCACATGCCGGCGCGCATTGTCCACATTTCGTTGTCGCCGCTGACGCCAAAGTCGAGCAATGTGACCGCTTCCCTCTCCCTCTCCCTCTCCCTCTACCACTCTCTCTCCCTTTACCACGCTCTGTCTCTGTCTGAGCAAAGGCTGCTAATTGCAGGTGCTACTCAACAGGCAGGTGCTACTCAATGGGGGGCAGGAGTGTCGCGGTTGCAATTAGTGCAACTAATTAATAATATAGCCTGCTAAGTGGAGGCAGCCACCACTTGCGCCCACCTATCGATCAACGCAAGGCACCTGTGCAAACATCTGTGTGGGTGCATTGCTCTGAGTGTGCGTGTGTGTGTTTATATCTCGCACTGATTGGATATTAATTTATGTATACCGGTACGTGAGCTAGTTGCTTGCCAGTAGGTCAGCAGCTAAGGCCTAATCAGACCAAAGCCCTATTTGCATGCAGCAGAGAATCTCTGCTGTGAAATGCATTTCATACAGGTTTTCGCTGAGAATAATCTACAATTCAATTAATTTCTGTTTATAGATCCCTCTTAATTACAATGCACTTGAACATCAACAAATTTTCAAAGCTAAATACAAAAGAGCGGTCAAGGGGCAGTAGAAGAAATACAAGTATAAATAAGTTGATTAGGAAACGTAAATCTAAATTCAAATCGGAATTATATTTGTGTTGGAAATTAAAAAATATATTTCAAATATATTTTCAGATATATATAAACTGCAATCCAAGTAAATACTCAGAAATATATATGGGGAATAAATATAAAATTTACAAAAATATACAAATTGAAAAGAAAAAAACACTTTAAAATAATATAATGAAATAAACATGTCGATTACCTTTTGACTTGGTCATGGAAGCGAGCAGTTATTCTATATATAAATTTGTAGACTATAACTATAGTCTGATAAGAGATAGCTATATCTTGTCTGGTAGCTCATTATCTTTTATCTTGTGCATTTAGTGCTAAGCTTATTTTATAGCACTGGCAAAGTTCACACTCTTTGAAATCCACCAGAATTATGGCCATAAAAAGCTGCACAAAGTCTCTTTCTCTCTCACTCAGTGGCAATTAGGCAGAAGCCAACACACGTGCTTAGTATTTACCTATACAAATATATACATTCATAAGATAATATGTGTATAGGTATAGTAAATACTGTCCCTAGGGCAAGAGCAGCGAGCAGCGAGCAGCGAGCATCATCAAACTCTGAAGCCGAATGAAACTGCGAAAGAGCACAGCGTGACGCAATTGCCAGACGAATTTCTCAATCATAAAGTATTGTCTATATTTTCAGCCAAAAATAAGCGAAAAGCGAAAGAAACAAACGCCGAAGCACGAGTATATAGTATAATATATATGCTAATGCAAATGAGAATGCGACTGCAAATATGCAGCTGATATGATACGGCGTTTGAGTTAATGAGCCGTTGACTGGCTGCGCGTCGGGTTCAATGCCCACAACTGAGTCAAAAATATGCATAGAATAGCGCCGAACGGTAGGTAGAGCATTCCATAGCCAAACTGTGGCGTGCAGATGCTGTGCACGCTGAGAATGACTGACTGGCAAATACCCTGGATTCGATGGCAAAAATGTAGTGCCATGAATGATTGTTGATAAAGCAAAGAATAGATTCAATTATGTTAGAGCATTTACATCTCGAACTCGAAATTGCCAGCTCCATTTCTTTAGATTTGAGTACAGTTAATTGCATCTGAAGAGACAAGCGATAATTGTCAACCAAAATGTTCGCATTTTGGATTAAAATCATTTATAATAGAAGAATATTTAGAAAACATTATTCATGGTTGGCTATTTAAGGAAGTAAATAAGTAAGTTAATAAAATTTCATTTCATTCTACGGGCTTACTCAATTAATTGTGACTCTGTTTTAATCATGAAGGCTTGGTTGACAATTATTAATTAGAGATTAAAACAGATTGTCATTATAATACATATATTTTTATTTTTATTTTTATTATTTATTTATTTCCGCCTATTAGGCGAACCAACAGTTTCTATTTATAGCTGTAAGCAATAATTTGACTATCCGAAGGCCTCATTTATAAATATTTTATCTCTAACTCATGTTAAACAAACACACAGAGTTCTGTCTGCATATAAAGACAAGTATTTTAATACACTCTTTCAAAGATTTACGCATAGGGTGTGCGAAGCGACAGGCAGCCGACGACGACAAACAAAGGCAAAAGGCAAGGCAACTGGCCGTGACTGACACCCTGGCAAGAGGTAGCCAATGATCCTGATGTCCGTGCTGATGATGATGCGGCCAACTGAGAATCCGACAGACTGACGCCTGGACGTGCGTCCCTGTGTCTATCGGTCCATCTGTCGGCATGTTGAGAAATCACATGCAATACAAATTAAGCAAATGTTTGATGAAATTTGACTACTACTGGCAATGGGAGTTGGAGCTGGCATTGGAGTAGAGGAGATGGTGGCCTGCACCTGCACCTGCGGCAGCTGACAACTGGCAAACTGACAACAGGCAACAGGCAACAGGCAGCAGACAACCACAGCAACCAGATAAACTCCTGGTCATATAGATGCAGATATGTTTGCGGCATCTGCAGCGACCAGCATGAATTTTGCTGTCGTTTGGCCAAACCAGATGCAATTGAAGGCCAGATAGAGAGGGGCGGCAAGAGAGGCAGAGAGACAGACAGAGGAGGAAGAGGGAGGGAGCTGTGCAAATACAAATGCAGCTGTGTGCATATCCCATATGAATGGTTGGGCTAGTTGAGCTGCCCTTTCGTTGTTAATTTTTAACGTTTGCTGCAGAGGTCGATATGGCACAGGTCAAATCCGTTTCATCGGCTACACACACTCACTAGGCTGACACCCTCTAAATAATTTTGGTAATTGTAGCAGTTGCTACAACAAAAAATTGCTTAAAGCTACAATTGATGCAATGCAAGCGAAGATCGCAAGGTTCAAACTTTGAACGCCATGCAATAGAATTCTACATATTTCAATTGTAGCTATCAGCTTACCTTACAAATTATTTAGTTTTTATTAGTTAGTTATTTAAATTGATTTAATGTTGCAATGGATTTTGAATTTCAAATCAATCCGCCAAACTTAACTTATGGTTAGCTGACGAAAAGATAGTTGCTACAATACGGTTGGTGTACAGGCTAAAAAATACTAGTCTTAACGAAGAATATGCTTAACGACATTTAGTCAGTTCACGAGCGACTTCTTAACGAACTGTTCGCTTGTAAAGAGCTCTCTATGTTTAACGAAAGCTACGAATTTATCAAATTTCCAAACCAACAAAACTGTTGCCTGCACGATGCTAGATGCAAGATCTGCATATATTTTCTGTACTAGTAATTGAACGTTTTAGTGCGTTTAGGACAATCACAATCTCTATGATGTGTGCGATTAAATAAACCAAATAACACTGCCCTTTTAAAGAGAGTCTTCAGCTTAACGAAATGCCGCATAATTAATAGATTTAGCGGAGTAACTCACTCACATATTCGAGACACAAACCGTCGCAGCTCACATATCGCGTGCCACCACAATTTATCAAGGCAACCGATAACATAGAATGCATGTTAATATAAATTCAAATACGTTTTTGAAAGTAAACAAATCTAATTTTTTATTCCATTTAAATCAAAAAACCGGCAATCACTATTTAATGAATAATCTCATTTAACTTTTTATTTAATAACCTTTACTAATTATATGCATAACTTAGTCAATATTTTGTTGTTCTGTTTTTCATTCCTTCTTGTGTTTGTAATTATAATTTAAAATATTTGTTGAGCTTATAATTTATTAAAAACTATGCGCGGATAAATGAGTCACTTGCCAATACGAGCATCGTCGCTTGGTTCATATACAAATTCAATTACAAAAAAACTGAATAAATTTCAGGGCATTCCCCGTTACATTATGTTTACCGTTATGTTTGCACTACACTTACACAGCGAACTCTATAAATATTTGTATATACTATGTATGTGTATGTGTGTGCGTATATGTGATACAACTACTCGTATATGCATTCATGAATTTCGATTTGGATATACGATTTATACAGTTACAAATTGCCTAGGGGATTACGCTTAGACTATATAACTAAATAATTGCCGCTGGTTCATAGAATAACATTAAAAATTTTGGTACAGTCATCGTCGTCATAAATATATATATATATAAATATGCGTAGATCAATATTATTATTATAATTATTTTATTTATAAATTTCCATTTTGTTTGTTTTCCAATTATTTTATTTTCTCATACGCGGAATGCCCCTAATGCTGATTGGTTTTGGTTAGATTTGCTTTCGTATTTACAGATTTTCCACTTATCAGTACAGCTAGCGATAAATTTCGTTTTGATTATATTCTTACTTACATACATACGTACAATCATAATGAATGCAAATAATTGATTAATCAATAATAATTAATGGTGATTAAATTAGATTAAGTGCTCAATGTATTGCCTCAAATGCTTTGTAAGCTTTGTCGTATTCAGTTACTTAGCTTAAAATTAACAATAATTAATAGTAATTAAACACAAACTAAAGCACACGAAATTATAAGTGGGAATAGGAACTAAAAGCACCAGCAAAATATACAAAATCAAAAATCGTATAATTATCGTATAAAGTATATGCTTAACTGTAAATTAAATATTGTCGAATCGAAGTTCTAAATTAGACTCTTAATTAATTGAATTCATTCGAACATATTGCATGCCATTTTCACAGTTGGACCTCTCTCCCTCTTCAGGTGCGCAGTGGGCGGTGGCAGGCTTCCAGCTCCAGCTGCTCCACCTACTCCCGCTCCTGCTCCGGCTCCTCCTCCTCCTCCTCCTCCTGGCCCGTGCAGCGACACTCGCTTCGACCTGTAGCGCTTCAGCTTACGCCGCGCCATGAAGATGCTCGGATTGAAGTTGAAGTCGCGACAGCCGTGCGGCGGCGGTGCATGCGGCGGGGGCGGGGCAGGAGGCGAGTGGGTGGTGGGTGCAGCGGCGTCCAGCTCGTAGGGCGGGAAGAACATTGGGTTGGCAGCCCAATCCCGCCACATATTTCAATCCTGCGCCGCCCCATTCGCCTGCGCCAGCGTCGCCTCGCCATGTCGCCGCTGCTCCATGGCAGCAGCGGCCGCAGCCATGGCGAAGTCGTCGTCCAGCGAGGAGGATTGCTTGGAGCCCACCGACTTGCAGTCCTCATCCATGCTGACGCCCAGATTGTGCATGGCCACGGCCGCATGATGCCGCTCTGCAGGCGGCAGCAGGTTGAGCATGCTGAGCGGAAGGCCAGGGAAGCCGCCGGCAAAGTCCGGGTAGAAGCCTTGCGGATTGAACGGGTTGAACAGCGCATTGGGACCACCCAGCAGATCCGGCTCTGAGCTACCGCTGCGTGGTCCGGCGGGCGGACCCAGCGGCAGACCCAGCTCCAAGTCGAGCGGGCCCAGGCCGCCCAGCTCGCTGGGATGTGGCATGGGTGGTGGCCCGCCACCGGAGCCACTGCCATTGCCGCTGCCATTGGCGTTGCTGTTGTTGCCGCTCGAATTGGCGTGGGCGTTCTTCTCCTTGTCCTTTTCCTTGCGCTCCTTTTTCTCGCTCTTGGAGCCGCCACTGCCCCCGCCGCTGATGCCCATCTGCAGCATCTCAATGGGCGGCCCGCTGATGCAGTCCTTGCGCAGCTGCTCCAGCTTCAAGCTCTTGCCGTACTTTCCCCGCACGTACATTAGCAGCGAGTTGTAGGGAATGCCAAAGATGCGCGACGCCTGAGAC
Source organism: Drosophila mulleri (assembly GCA_035047565.1). NCBI lineage: Eukaryota > Metazoa > Arthropoda > Insecta > Diptera > Drosophilidae > Drosophila > Drosophila mulleri. The sequence continues at coordinate 13,550,555 of JAWNPK010000168.1, forward strand.
GTGGTCATCTTCTTGTTCCACACGTGCTGCAGTGCCTCCGTCAGCTCTGTGTTGGTCCACGAACGTGGCGGGCCGCCGCGTGGCGCCGAGTGCTGTCCTTTGGGGCGTGGCACTGCAATAGAGAGAGGGAGAGAGAGATTGATTAGTACTTGCATGCGAGGCTCTACCGTAGTCTTGGGTCATAGTCGGGTTATCTGGCGGCGACCATCTCCTAATGTTTCAATCTACGTGCCCCATATGCGGCCTAGACAATTTTGTTGAAAGATTCGCCCATTGTCTGCAGTTGCCTACAGCTCATACACACCCTGTTGCTGTTCCAATACCCTGTAGACTTGTGTAGTGCACTACAGGGGTATATATGGAGCGAAGAATGTCTCACTTGATTTCCGTCTAAGCTAAAGTAAATATGAGTGTATTTCATAAATAGGTACAAGTCGGTTCAAGTCAGCTTGATATGACTGCATCAAACCTGACCTTAAATCGATATCTATCGATTATTTGTTACACTTATTTAAGGATAAAGGCGTTCAATTTGACAGGTAGGTGCTTCTATGGTAAATAGGTAATGTTTAGGAACCCTCGCAGCACCTCTATAGGAAAATAATTAGCCGCACAGCATAGCTGCTAGCCTGGCACTCTCTCGCTGTGGTTGCTGTTGCATGTGGCACCTACAAAAAAGCGAACGCTGTGGTGGTTCCCATACCCGCAGCCTGCTCTGGAGCCAGTGCCTCGCCCGACCTTCCATATGCAAATTACGAGCATGCAGCCTCGTCACATGCGCCGCCAAAACTCAATTTAGATCCACAGATATCGACCTGCCCCACAACGAGAGAGTTGCTGCCACAGGTTCAGCTGGTCCGATCGACAACAACTGCGACTCGGAGACAACATCGAGCATAGAGTTGAGGCTGAAGCTGGTGCTGCAGTTGGAGCTTGCAGTTTGAAGCCATGTCGAATCGCTGCGCACTTATACATATGTAGCCAAAATTTGCTGGCTGCGATAATTTACAGTTTATTGCAGCTTTTGCTTCGGCTCTTTGGCCTGGCTGATAGTGCCGATAGCTAGATTTTGGCAAAGTGAAATCCATTGTGAGACTCAAAAGGTGATATGAGAGCATTTGATGAGTGCGAGATTGAAGAGCAAACAAGCTGAAACACAAAGCTGGCCTCGCGAGCAGCTCAGCTATGCGAAGCCTCGTTATTAGTTCGAAGTTCTTATGTAATGCAGCTGTTATTTGTTTTTCTCGTTTTGTTTTTTGCTTGGGTTCAAATGATAGGTCAGACCTTTTTTCCAATGAACTGCAACAAGAACAAGCTGGCAGAACCCCGATGCAATTGTTGTGGCTCTTCGAGCTGTTGTTGGCTTCTAATAAGGCAGGCAGCGCTGCCCCTAGACGTCCTCTCAGCTAGCCAAATGAAATTTGAATTTGTTACAAATCGCAAATCACGTTTTCAGACATAAACAACTGACTAGAGCGCGAGACAGGCGGACGGAGAGAAAGAAAGAAATAAGGAAAGAGAGACAGAGAGACAAAGAGAGAAGGAGAGAAAACAATCAGAAGATGAACAAATGAATGTGAACAAATCAGTTAATCACACCCACACGAAGACAATGAAAGCAAAGCAGAGGCCCTAGAAATATGTTAGTTGCCCTGCCGCCCGGAGGTCCGTTCGAGCCAAGTGCTTGATTCTTATCAATGTTGGCCAAAGGAAGAAACGTAGGGAAAACCCGTTTGCCCGATTCGCAATAAAGAATATCGTGCTATACGCCAGATTTGCGCTTTTTAGCACAGTTTTATTTACTGTTTCACATTGTTCGCAATTTAAACAGCGATTGTCATGGTCGGGATGAGTAGGAGTCCCTCATTCTCTCCCTCTCTCTCTCTACCACTCTATCTCTGTCTGTGTGTGTGTGTGTGTGTGTGATGAGCACACCGAAGATCAACTCAGATACGAGCTTTGTTGTGGCATTTCGCTTTTGGCATGCCAAGCATCTGATCACGACTTTCTGTAACTGTGGCTATTGATCACAAAATTAAGCAATTAAATGTGATCTGAGTTGAAAGTGTGTACGAAACGAAGTGGAAAGATCGTCGAGCAGATTTCAGCATACGGCCAGATTACTCTCATGCATGTAAGAGATTTGTTTATGAAAATTAAACATAATTGTGAACAGCAGAAGAGCCCATAATGAACCAAAGTCAAGCAAACAAAAGCTCAAGAGATTTTGCTTTTTGATGGAGTACTAGAAAATAGAGAGCCAATCCTGAATTATAAACGAAGCTAACCAATTTGGAGATACAGATTTGTTTTTATTACCGTAAAAAATAGAGATCAAAGATCTCATGAGATGTGATTCGAAACTGTTACGCAACAGAGATAGATCTTAAATCCACCTGAGATAGTAGCTCAAAGCATAGTTAACTATTTGATATTAACAACTGCAAGTCTACAGTGACTATAGTGACCCCTCCTAACTTTTCTTCATTTCACTTAGCAGCTCATTGTGGCGCCTGAAACATTTAAGAGATCATTCACGAAATCATTTAAGATCTTAGCTCTATCTCTCATTCATGAAAAGCGCTAGCCAAGCACTTAAGCCATCAACGCCAGTCCAGCTGTCAAATTAGCTGTCAAAACTTGCAGCTCACATGCTCGGCTCAAGCCGTAAGCCAACAATCATCGAGCCGCTTCGCCCCCTCCAGCTCCCTCGTTTGTCAATCACATGACAATCAAGAGAGGTAGATAATTGATTTCTGAACCACATTTTGTACATATTATAGAAATATTATTTCCCCACACATAAACACATATATACATACAGTTGCATAAAAAAATTCATTAACTTTCTGAGGTTTCACTTGCATTTCAAATAAAGAAATCAAAATAAACGACTGCGTTTATGGAGCTGACTATTTGTCAATCAAGAGTTGAGGAAAAAAAAAAAACAAAACACGACGTTTACGATATGCATAGGTGCACATGTTGATCCAGCGAAGAAACAAACAAACAAACCCAGCAACAGTGCAGGCCAGGCCAGTGGAGCTACACAGGAAAACCACAAAAACAAATTTGCCGCCTCACATGATTGCACGAGTGATCGCGTCTTAACTGATCGAGGGGCCAACGCGGCAGATAGAATGCCGAAAGGAAATGAGCACGCATTGAATTCAGAGCGTTCAGGTTTTTCTTGTGTCTTTGAGTGTGGCAAATGGGGAAGAATTGCGATCAGTGATCACTGATCAGTTAAGTTTTTGCTGTGCATATTGATATATGTACAAAATCATTTATGGAAGAGTAAAAACGGCAGAGAATGTTTTCTTCTTTGTAATAGTAAATATTTACAGCTGTGACTCACTTCACGAACATTTATTGATCATGTCTGATGAAGAGGTCCTAGGCGATCAGCCGTAATCATTGATCAATTACTAATTCAATTCTCAGATTGCATATTGACTCGATAACAGCTACCATATCAACCCTCTCTATTCAACGATCAAAGACTCATGGAGTAAGAGTAGATCTTAAGGCATTCAAGATCGCAGCAATATCCATTTTCAAGTAATAGGCTGTAATATAATTCATTTCAACAAAGCGGATCCATTATAATCTTTTTCTAACTGTATGCTCGCCGATATTTACTGATCAACGATCTAGGGCTAAAGACCAGACACCCACTGAAGCGATTGCTAGTGATTGCCCAAGCCAGCGACGTGATCAAAAGTGCAGCAACTTTTTTGCTTTTTTTCTTGAATGCGCTCAGCAGAGAGATCAATCAGTCAGGTGTGAAGTAAGGCACGAAACGGCATTAGGTAAAGGGAGACTTCGGCAGCAGCGATTGCACAGTGATCGACATGGCAATCATGTTGAATGGATTTTCAACCTTTCTCGCGCAGTACGCTTTCTGTGTGTCTGATTTTGTTTTTATTGGGTTCGAAGTTAACGCTCCGGGGTTAATTAGCTGTTTGTTTTTCACGTAGTCGAAGCTAAAGGTGACGGGCTTTTCGATGACTACTCACTTTTCTTTTTGAGAAACGGCGGCGGACCGCCGGGCATATCGCGTGGATCACTCATTTCCATTAGCGGGTTGTAGAGCTTGCCAGGATCGATGCCGGGCGGAAATAGGCCGAGCGGCGAGTCCAGACCAAACACTGCAAGAAGGAGAGAAACAGAAGTTAAATTAGATGCAAATTATTAAAGATATTAAACGTATGCCTTTGGCTAATCAGCTGTGATACACGTTCTATTTTATACCTGGCTATTTATAAGTTGGCTTTATTTAAAAACTGACTGCAATTGCGAATGTTTCCATAAGCAATTCATTTTCCAGCTCAGTGAATGGCCAAACTAACAATGGGAAGCAGAGAGAAGGCGAAGGCAAAGGCGAAGGCGAACGCGAGCTTCCGAGACAGAACCCCAAAGACTATGGCAATCGAGTGCAACTGGCTGTAGAAGTGGATGCCGACAATGTAAACAATGGAACGTCATTATTCTATTAATAATTTGCGCTTCGAGTGCACTTCTACACATGAGTGAAACAATTGAAGCGCTGATGAGGCATCCACGACGAGCCGAAGGATCTGCGAAGACGGTGAAAAGGAAGCCACAGGATGTGCAGGGAGAAGCAGCCTCAGTGTGTGTCAGGCATAACGCATAACGCATAACGCATAGCGCTGACATTCTGCTCAATGATTTCATAAGTGCGCGATGGCGAAGCTAAGACACAGCACACACCCTCAAACACACACACACACACATGAATAAATGTGGGTATTTGTATCTATATCTTAAGATGTTTGTATCTGCTGCATAATGACACAAATAACGAGCGCGCATTGTTTGCGACGCGCTCTGCAACTCAAGTATTCACGACATAACAACACGCTGCGTATACGTAATATGCGTTTCTCTTTTGCCTTCCTCTGGCCCACCCCCTGTTTCTATGTCTCTCGCCATCTCTCTCTCTCTCTCGCCATCACTCTTTCTGTCTCTCTCTCTCTCTCTCCCTCTCTCTAGTACTCTATATATTTGAAATCAAAGCAAGTCTGCCTTGCCGAAATTAGTGCGGATTTCTTTTCACGTTTATTCTCAAGGGTTCTGGAACAAGACAGCCAACAAGAGTTGTCTACACACACCCACTCACACACTCATACCACGCATACACCCACAAAAACACACTCCCATGTCACATGCTATTAGTTCAATGATTTTCACGCCGAAATGCCGTTTGCTGGCACAAAAAATAAATCACATTCTTCATACGGCAAATCTTTTTCTGCGGCTGTCTGCAACGCTTCTGTTTGGCCAGAGAGTGAGGGTAGTGTAAACAAAGCCGGGTAACGGTGACTATATGAATTAGTATGTGACATTTGGAGAAGCGGAAGAGAGTGAGAGAAATGAAGCATCTGCATGTCTAGAAAGAAGCTAATATATTTGAAACTTCAGGTAAATCTTTGATAATTTCTATAAGTGTTATGCATATATTTCAATTCTTATTCGAATAATATCTGCCTTATAATTTAGTTTTCTCTGATCATACCTCCAATTGCCTTTTCTTCATATAAAAAACAATTTTCTAATGATATTTAGCTCGAAAGATCCTTTCGATCTTTACCATCATCATCTACAAAATTCTGGCATTATTTTGTTAGTTATTACAATCAATTTCCCTCCGATGCTTCTACGATCTTCTCATTTTCAACTTCCTATTGCATTCAGCCGGCATCACATATAAGTAGATTCCCCAGCTAAGATAGAGTATATGATTCCTTTTGCATTTCTTTGCCAAGTCGCGGCTTCTTGCTTGTATCCTTGGCTGGCAGTCATTGCCTGCAGCCTGTTTATGCAGTAGTTAGCGAGCTGCTTGTAAGCCCCCTCGCACAGCCCCATTGTCCGCCCCTAACCCCATGGCCAACATTGCTCTGATATGTTGGTTGAAATTTTTGTCGCATTAAAAGGTATTGCGCTTCCTGCGACTCGGCATTTTCGTACAATTTTTCATATTTTTGTGCCTTAATTTATTTTATATCCTGTGTGCGCGTCGCGCCCGTCAGAGAAACGGGTTTGAGTTGGCCAAGGGGGCTGGACTCCCCAAACGGATATTATTAATATGAATATCGCGCGACTTATATGCAAAGTTTTATACGAAAAGGGAAGCGACACGAAGACAGAGAGAGAGAGAGAGAGAGAGAGGGTGGGAGGGCATGAATGACTATGAGGACTATCAGAAGTCTAAGGAATCACAACTCAGTTAGGTCTCTGCGAAGCACACAGAACTCTGTATTTTTTATTTATGCTGCCAAAGTTGTTTGCCAAAAGGTTTAAACGTCGCTGCAGCACCGTGTGGCATACTTTAAACACAACACACTCTGTGTGTGTGTGTGTGTGTGTGTGTGAGAGAGAGAGTGTGGGCGTGGCAGTTGTCTGTGTGCGTTTGTCTGTCTGTTTGGGCAACTTAAAAGTCATTTCACTAAACGTCTGCCGACAGTTTGAACTCGCGACTAAGAAAAAACACACACACATAATCGCACACACACACACACACATACACATACACACACTGTCACACATGCTGTTTCGCCTGCTTCACATGTTGCCAAGACACAACATAAATTCCAAGCGACCTGCACGCAACATTGAGCTCGCTTCCCACGCCCCTTTTGCACCTCCGCCTCTGTTTCTCTGTCTCGGGTGACACAAATATATATATTTATGTACATATATATGGAAAGAAAATCATATATAAACCGCAATTGAATTTATTTCGACTGCAACTCCAACTTGCAAGTTTGCAACGACCGCAAATGCAGCGACAAGGAACAGAGACCACTTCCACCTCCTCCCCCTCGACCAACAACTCCACCTATGCTCTGGAAAATTTGTTGAGTCTATGCAGCGCCACACAGAGGCGCCAGCAGGCAAGAGGGGCGCAATAACTAAACTGTCAAATTATTAGAGCTGCACTTGCGGCCTAGTCGTATTTTAGTATTTCAGTTCATTTCAATATTTTTTATGAGCTGTCAACGGGCAAAAATTGTTTATGACTTAATTAGGAATGAAATGAAAGGGGTTGCAACGGCGGGTAGGACGTAAAGTGAGCTAGGCAATGGGTTAAAAGGCTAGCGCATACGTTCGTGACATGGGCGAAGGAAAATAGCTTTTAAATTGCGAATCGCAGTGGGCAAAATGTGGTAAATTTAACTTGAGCAGCGCATAGAAGGGTCGTAAGGCAAGCTGAATGAAGGAAAGGCAAGAATGTGAAGTTTTGATGGGTATGCGGCCTTAAGAATTTTATCAGTGGGATATGACTTAATAGTAAGTGTCATTTATGGAGGAAAGATCTTTAGAAATGGTAGTTTTAAATGATATGTAAAGGAAACAGGAAGGAAGATCTGCTAAGGGTAAATCCTCCCCAAATATCTGCAGTGATATGATATACTTTTCTTTTCAGGTCAGTCAAATGTAAGTTTATATTATATTTCTATGATGAAATCACCTTCGAGCGCTCCTGCCAACTTGTTGCACCAGAGTACATAAGCAAAACAAAAAAATATTCATAAGCATATAAGATGACAGAGAAAAAATACGTATAAAGCTGTGGGAGAGTGTGAATACCCACACGGAAGGCCAACCTAATGCGTTTAAGGGCTTTGCGACAGCTTTGGTCCTGGCAACGAGCGCATGAGTTGAGCAAAGGATGCTTATGCAATCGGAGACGCTTTGATGTTGCTGCTGGCAGACAGAGGAGGGACAGAGAACAGGGAGGACGGGATATGGCGACAGTGGCCACATGTTGCATGCTGCACGCCAGCAAAGGCGGGCCAGAGACATGACAGCTTATTAAATGCCAAGTTACTGGGGCGTACGTGTGCGAAGAAGTCACAGTGGCGAGAAGTCCTCAAGAGAGACAAGCAGAGGGAGAGGCGGAAAGTCAAACGGAGGCTGATAGAGTAGGAGCTGCCCGTAAGGACTACCAGCTTCAAGCACTGAGAATGGAGAATGCAAATAAAAGATACCGATAAAGATGGCAAGGAGAGACTAAAGGTAGCTGCGCTTATTAGGACTTCCGCTTATGGTAAGACCAAATGTGTTTAGACAGCAACAGGATGCGAAGGAGCTGCAGAATGCAGCTGGGTCTAACCCAGTGACCCCGCATGAAGCGATGAATGAAAGGTGGTTACTTACTATGGGGCGGCGTTAGCGTCAACGCCGAGGACATACCGGGAAAGGGCAGCGGCGACGGCGGATGCGGCTGTCCATCCTGCGGATTATAGTGGCCGGACAGGCTCATCGGCGAGGTGGGCGCGAATTCTTTGCAGAAGTCTTTGCCAAAGTCTTTGCCAAAATCCTTGCCAAAGTCCTTGCCGAACTCCTTGCCAAACTCCTTGCCGAACTCCTTGCCAAACTCCTTGCTCAGCCGATTCATACTCTCCTCGAGTCGCTCGTGCGGCGCCTGACCCGGCCCCGTCACCCCATTGTGCGACCCGAAGGGCGGCAAGCCCATCGGTCCCAGCAGACTGTTGGCGAATGCATTGTGCTCCCGCTGCAGCGCCTGCTCGCGCGTCTCGCGCGGATCACGCGCCTCGCGCTGATGCATGGCAGCCGCTGCTGCCGCGGCCAGCGACATTTCCATTTGATGCTCCATGTGGTGGAACGGATTCTCGCCGGCGGCGCCGGCAGCGGCAACTGCGGCAGCGGCTGCCGCATGCATCTGTGCCTCCAGTGCCTCCATGTGGCAGGGCGGGCTGTCGGGCAGGCCGGGTGGCCGCATACCGGGTGGGGGGAAGGGCAACAGCCCGTTGTTGCCGGGCGTACAGCTGTTGGGCGTGTGGCTGGGCGTGGAGCTGGCGCTGGGCTTGGCATTGAGCTGTCTGATGTCCTTTAAGGATAACATGATGCGCTGATTGTTGTCCTGCTGCTTGCTGCTGTTGTTGTTGTTGTTGTTGTTACTGCTGCTGCTGTTGTTGTTGTTCGTGTTGCTCTCATTGTCGGAGGAGTGGCAGTTGCTAGTGTCCTTGTCCTTCTTGGTGGTGCACAGATCCTCCGGCCCGTCGCTGGGACAAGGTGACATTGCTGCTGCATTGGCCGCGGCCACAGCCGCTTGCCTGCGCAGTTCGTTGGTCGTGTGTATAAGCTCTTCGATGTCCTGTTCGTCCTCATCCTCATCCGGATCGTGTTCATGATCGTGATCATGCTCCCGGTCGTGATTGTGATCATGATCGTGATCGTGATCGTGCTCCTGCTCCTGCTCGTTATCAGCCTCTTCCTGCTCTTGATCCTGCTCCTGTTCTTGATCCTCGTCCTCTTCATCATCTAGCTCAGGCCCGGCCTGCTGATTGGACGTGATGAGTGGCATCGGCTGTTCCTGCTCTGGCTCAAGATTATCCTTCTGCTGCTGCTGCTGTTGCTCAGTCTCAGCGGGAGGATCGTCTGTCTGCTGCTCATCCTGATCCATGGGAATCACGTCATCCGTTGTGGAATGCTTGTCGTTTTGCTCCCGGTCTAGATCCTGGACCTGGTCCTGCTCCTCCCGCAGCTCGTGTTTGATCACAGTTTGCAGCGCCGACTCCGACGTCTCCGGCTTGCTGAGCGCAAAGTCGTGCGGCATATCGCCGGATCGTCGACGTGGACGCGCCTGCTTGCGACGCGGCATGGGCGAACTGCCGCCCAGCTCCTGATCGCTCTCAGGCTCTCGTTCGCACTCCTGCTCCCGCTTGCGACGCAGACTCAGAGCTGCCATAGTGCTAGCCGGACTGCCAAAGAGCCGACCGGGCATGATTAGCTTGCCACTCGTTGGCCTCACCATCGAGGGAGACTCGTCCTCGTAGCTGGACGAGAGTAGCGAAGTGTCCAGCAGATTAAAGTCATCAGGCGAGGCGGCCGGCGTGGGCGTATGCTCCGGCACAGAGCTCTCGACCAAGCCGCGCACCTGAAGCGACTCACCGGCCTGTATAAGCGTCTGCAAGCGCTGCTGGGGCACACTGATCTCTCCCCGATACATAAAGTCCACGATCGCCTGAACGACCCAGCCTCGGAAGTCCTTCAAGACTATGACCGGGTGCTTGCAGGGCGTCTCCGCGAAGACACGCTGGAAGAAGGGCGAGCAGGCGGACAGGACCATCTTGTGGGCGCGTATCGAGGTCTCTGCACAGACGAGGGTCACGTCCACCAGCGTCTTGGTCTGCAGCAGGGCGTCGAAGGCGCGCAGGATGTGATTCTGATGGTTGTTCCAGCGCAGGCTGTAGTGATCCTGTGTGGTCGCCAGGGCGGCACTCACCGCTGTGGGCGTGGCAGGTGGACTGTGTGTCGTTGTGGGCGTGGCAGCTGCAGCCGTTGCAGCCGCTGCTGCTGCCGCACTCGCCGTTTGGCTCATGTTCAGCGGCAAAGCTGGCGGCGTGGGCGGCGTTGTGGGTGGCGTAGTATGCATCGCGGCATGGGCGTGGCTGTGCGTCGAGGTCGCCGGCATGGGCATGGGCAACGATAGAGGCAGAGGCAGGGGCAGCGGCAGCGCCAACTGGTGATGCGTGTGTAGCTGCTGATGATGGTGATCAGAGATGTTGCTTGATCCCGTTCCCGTTCCCGTTCCTGCACCTGCTCCTGCTCCCGCTCCAGCCGTCACGCCCACTCCTGGCTGTGTCGTGTTGGTTGGCTTGGCCAGCAGCGGCAGCGCGGCAAGTGGCGCTGGCGCCACCTGGCGGCCGTATTCGTTCATATGCAGCGCCAGCGGCAGCGACGTCAGTTTGCAGCGTTTTATCAGCTCCTCGGCGTCCTTTAACATGCCCCGCTTCCGCTCTAGCTTACTTGTCGCGCCTCAAAGCTTTCAGTTGCGGCTAGACGACCAGATAGCTGCAAAGAGAAGAAGAGGAAGCAGAGAAAAACATAGGTTAAAGGCGAATATACAAAAGGAGCTTAGGCATGCTTTGCATAATGAATTTATATATAATACACTAAAAGAAAAGCTTCGCGGGAATCAGAGTACTGCTAGAGTACTGATATGAAGACCTTAATGTGATTAGATGTATGTGATGGAATTAGATTAACCTAAATATATCTTACTAAGAGTAAAGTCTTTAATAGACAAATTGACGATATATGAACCAAAAGGAGGGGGAACATTTTAAAATAATTAAAAATACAGAATACATCAATTTAAGATGTTACCCCTTTCCTTCTTTTCTTGGTAAAGAATTTATCGTGATTTATTAAAATTTCTGCAAATATTTAATTTAAAATAATCCATTTCGATCATTTCTAGTCTGTTGCTAAGAACTTATTACGAATATTATCATTATCCATTAAAGATGCTATACGATTTCATTTAGAGTTTAGAGTTGTCTGTCGTAGTTGCATTTGTTTTCGCTCAGTGTATACAATACTCGTTACTCATGACATATGCCATGTCGTGTATGTGCTGTGATAATATGTTAATGAGTCGCGGCATATATCATCTTTTTTTGCCTACCCTCCACTCATCTGAATGCGCAACATTTTCAGCAAATCCCAAGCACAACAAAAGCCAAAACAATGCAAAAGCCGAACAAAAAAGAAAAAAGACAAACAGCAGCAGAAACTGTGCAAACGCACATGAAGCAATCAGAGTCGGCTACGTGTCGTGTCGCATATCCTTGAGGATATCACATGCAGATGTGTGATGTGTGATAATGGCTCACTCGTCTATCCCCTTGTCCCTCGCTCCTCGCCCCCCGCCACTATGCTAGCAAGCCAGGCAGCCAGTCAGCCGGCCCGTCTCCCTTCCTGCCTGCCTGCAGCTTTTTCTATCAGTCCGTCTGTCTATAGCGCGTTTTTTGTTTGTTTATCTAAGCCTCATACAGACGCGTGAAGACAGTGGAGATTTTGCATGATAAATAGTAAATAGTTAATACTAAATAATTTTAATAATTAATACTAAATGATTAAGAATAATATTATTAATGATTAACCATTTCTTATTTAAGATACAAATTTATCTAATCTTTTACTAATTTTATAAATCTCTCATTAATGAAATAATTTAACTAATAATATAGAGAACACGTTCACTTAAACGGGTCATTAATAAGCCTCTATTTGTTATAATTACCTTATTAAACTATTTCTAGGCTTATAGTCGGATATATGTATGTATGCTTGCTCATTAAATTCTATCCCTAATATTTGCTGTGCTGCCCACTGTGCGTTCTCTGCTGAGCTTTTTTTCACGCATCTCAGTGCGTGGCATCTAATTAATTCAGCTACTGTCTGGCGTGCTGTACCTCCACACACACACACACACACACACACAGATACACACCTTGGTATCTCCCACTCTCGCTAGAGGGCGCTGCATGCTGCGTGTGTGAATTTTAAAAAGAGTCGGCAGCTGACTGACAACGCGCATCCCGTCACCTAGTCAAGCAGGAGTCCCTGCCAAAGCCAAAGCCATAGCCAAACCAAAGTCAAAGCCAGGCACCGTCTTCAATGCCAGCGAATGCAAAATTAAAAAACTTTACATTTGCCCGGCGTAAATAAACATTTTTATTTGGCGTTAGCTGCGGCCCCAGCTGATGCTGCAACCGCATTTGCGACTGGGAGTGCGACTGTGTCTTCGCCTTGCGAATCCTGGCGGCAACCGCATATTAACACATGCCGCCAGGAGAGAGCCACCGGGGCACCCACGCCTCTATGCAACAATGTGCAATTAGCAGGCATGCGGCATGCGGCATGCGGAATGTGGCATGTGGCATGTGGCTTGCAACTCATTTGCGGTGCAGCTGCAGCAACTGAGGCAACATTTTTATTTATTTACCCGCGTAGTTTACTTTCGAGCGTTGCTAAAAGCAACACAGTTCAGAAAACAGTTAATGCCACTTGCTATCTGGCAGGCGGTGCAGGTGAGTTGGGTGCAGGAGGCAGAAGAGAGGAAGACTTACTCGAGTTTTTAATTAATGTCGCAGTAAGTCAGTCAGATTTACTAGTAGAGCAGTTGCAATTGGATATAAGGCGGTCACGGGCTTTAGACAAGCAATGCAGTAGGCGAGAGTGAGAGAGATAGGAGAGAGAAAGAGAAACATAATGGGAAAGTTGGCAAAATAAGCCTTAAAGATACTTTAAGATCATGTTCAATGCTACAAAATAGGTAATTTAAGGAACTTTCAGTTATAATCCAAATAAGTTGAAGAATTTATTACGAATTTATTACCTTAACAAAACATCAAATATTGTCGGAGCTTTTTATTAGTAGCTAGCAATCGAAATTTAAATTATGTATAAAAACTGTCATGCTGTTGTTACTATCCCTGAAACCGGCATCGTGCCTATAGAATATGTAAATTATATTAATTTACGATCATGAACCAAGTTGATCAGCCTTTCGCATTTATCTGCGTGCCTGTGTATATGTTTGTATATATCATTAATATATTGATGTAATATTCAATTTTATAATTTTAGTTCATCGTATTATCAAGCTCAATTAACATAATATGAAATACGAATGTTCAAAACAAATCTAGAAACAGATTCTTCTATACTATATACATCCCCACTCTAAAAACTGAAGAAATCAGCTGTTCTAATATGTATATATTGTCTAGCCGGGTACTTTATTCAAAGTTTTAATATATTTCATTTGGAATTGTAGTAATATCTATTATCATGTCTGTAATCCACAAAAAGTTTTTAATTTTCCAAATAAACTTTTTTCTTTAGCACTAGAGCACAATAGCTCTTTACGTACCATTCAAATGTCTCTTTATTTGATCGTCTCAGCGATATCCTTTAACACTCTTCAATCAGATCGGGTCTGTTTTTGTTTATTATTAATTATATATATATTTCTATTTGTATGCATTCCACTTGCTGCAGATAGTGTCTAATATTATTTATATTAACACAGTTTTTTTTGTTAGTCGATTACATTTCGCTTTCCTTAAACTGTAAACACAAGAAACGTAGTCGAAATTAGATATGCGTTTATTATTATTGTATTTCACATGTGTTTTCTTTTGTATTTTTGTATTATTTTGATAGACGTTCTTCAGGTGTGCGAACAAAAGGTACACACACACATGCACACACACGCGCACACACGAGAGCTCTACGTTCTGGGTTTCACTGCGTTCACCTCGAGGGTTTGCCACAAACTGATTCAAAGCAATGCAAATAAATGCGCAGCACATGTGAATATGGATATGGATACGGGGTGTATATACACACATACATGCATGTAGTACATACAGCCACAGATCTCTCACCCTCTACTCGCAACATGCACTTCGCACCCTCAAATGGCAACACATTCTTGTATGTATACATATGTATGTGCTATACATTGCAGTGGGCAGGATCAGCTCGCAGCTCTCAGCTCTGCTCTTCAGCTCTCTCGAAGCAAAATTTCCTCACTACTGCAGGTGATAATCAGGTGTGCGTTCGTGTGGGTGTATGTGTATGTTGACAGGTCAAACAAACAGAGAACAACACGCAAGTAAATAAACAGTGTGCGGCAAACAGGTAACACAGGAAAAGGGCCTCGCACAGGTATTTTGTTCAATTAAATGGACGCTGACAGATCAATTTGTGGGCCCATTTACAGCACTCATAAAACTCTCACTATTCGTGTGTGTGTGTGTGTGTGAGTATATGTTGCACTCGATCCTTTAGTTTGTTTAGTAAATTTCATAGAATTTCTGTGGTGTTTCATTTGAAAAATCCGCGTTTTATGATAGGCGCGACAACGAAAACACACATATTTGGTTTTCAAGATATTTACTATTTATGAGATTAACGAATCCAATTATTATTACCATTTTGTTATTACTTTATTAAAATTAAAATTTGAAAATAGTTTAATAAGACAGAAAGAATGTTTGAAAAATAATTTTTGGAAACTGATTTGAATTTTTTAATGAGTAATATTTAAAATACCAGTAAAAAAAATAAATAAATAAAAAATGTTTAAATATTCAGTTTGAAACTTAGAAGTAAATTATAATATTTATTTATTTATTTTTTTTTCTTATTGTTTTAATAAAAAGGTTTTGAAATATTTTTTAAAACTATTTGTTTATAATGTATTGGCGTTTATTATTTCATCAGAGTTTTTACATTGTTGGCATTGAAACAAAATCAAGTTATTTATAACTTTATTTGCATTAAATTTTATTTGATTTTCTTCATAGTGAACGCTTTAATTTGTAACTCGAAAAATTAGTTTTAAATATCTAATTTGATTATATTCTCTTTAAATATTTAAACACTATCGTTTACCATTAAATAGTTTTTAAAAGCTGCCCGAAATCGTACCGATATCTAATCAAATTCAAATTCCCTTTTCGATCCCGTTAAGTTCTTTGTTTCCATTCGATACACGTCCAGCTTCTAACAGCGCACACAGACAACTGTCCCGTGGAAGTGTCTTCGAATGAGTTTTTTGCCATTCACATGTGAGCGCACGAATTTTATCACATACTTTTGCTCCAAAAAAGAGTTAACGGTAATATTTGGCGTCGGCCCGAGCTTGTAACGGTTAACGGTAACGCCTCGCCCAGCGCGTGAGTGTGTGTGCGTGTGAGCGTGTGTCCTGTGGTCGCGTGTATGTTTCGAACCGTTCAAACGTCACGAAGCGACTAATTCAAATGATGTCGGCCAGAAAAAACAGATATGCGAGCCAAAGGCAGCGACGGCAACGGCAACGGCGACGGCGTTAGCTACAGCGGCGTCGGCAGCAGCGTCACACACACGCGACCCTCACAACCGTTGCCGCCCCCGCTCCCAGTACGCTCCACCCTTCCCGCCCGCCCACGTGCGCGCACACGTATGAGCGAGGCACAAACAACAAACAGCATGCGAAACACATGAGGATGCTCGCAGCACGAGGCGAGCGACGAGCTCGATGTACGAGTAACGGTAACGGCGACGATGGCGATGGCGATGGCGCCGGCAGCGACGCTGGCGTTTTTACTCCTTCGTCATATAAAATATATTTTTTGCCTTATCACAACAACAACACGAGCAGCAGCAGCAACAGCAGCAGTCGACGTCCTCGCACGTCACGTACACCAAAAAAAAATTTATTATATGTATACGTGTGTGTGTGTGAGCCTGTGTGTGTGTATGTGTGTGGATACGAAATACATTTGCATACACATGCGTAGGACAGCCGAAGCTCAGACAGCAGCCGAGCCAACACGAAGTGTGCCAACAAAACCAACAAAAAGAGCGACACGAAAGAGCGACGCACCCACACACATACATATATACATACGTGGCATGTGGAGCTTTGAACGCTCGTAAAGAGTAATAGCCACCACCAACAGCAGCAGCAGCAGCAGTAACAGCAACAACAACAACAACAAGCGATTCACCCACCCCCGTTAGACGTCGCCTCGTTGGCTCACATGGAGTTTACACACACACACATACACAGTTGTCACACGTTGGCAGCGACGCCGGCGCCAGCTGCGCGTGAGTGTAACATTTTTCATAAAAAGGGGCGCTGGCAGCGCAGCCAGCGCCAGCGACAACGCCAACGCCAACGCCAACGCCAGCGCCAGCGTCGACATATCCTTTTTGGGCAGCTTATGGAAAACGAAAAGTGCGAAGCCAGCGAGTTGAGTTTTTGCTTTCCAGAGAGCGAGCCATCGAGTGAGTGAGAGAGATTGTGCGGCACACGATATGTGTGTGAGCGAGAGCGAGTGTATGTATGTAACGTACGTGGCGCTCTGTCTGTCTGCCTATGGGTGTGTGTGCGTGTTTGTGTATGTGCTCTGGCGCTCACATGCAAAGCTCTTTGCTACACAACTCTTCTGCTCAACTGCTAGTGACTGTGACTGAGACTGCGACGCTGGCAGCGCTGCCTTGCACTTGGTACGCTGTTGTTGTTGCTGTTATTGTTATTGTTATGACCAAAGCTTTTCGTTTCTGCTTCCAGCTTCTGCCACTGCCGCTGCTGTTGCTGCTCTTGCTATCTCTTTCGCATGTGCTCGCCTCTTAGTATGTTATCTATTTCTCGTATTCCATACATGCGAGCTGCGTTTTACATAAGCTCAACTCGACTCTAGCTAGCGTCAGCGGCGACGCGGCGCTTTACAGCAAAAAATAGACGGAAAGGAAAGCGAGAAAAGTAAAATAAAATCATATACACAACATATTACAGCCATATACACACATACATATGCATATGTGTGTCTCGCTCTGGCATGTGTGCCTAAGAGAAATGCGCAAAAAAATATAACGACGCGTTGGTTGGAAAAACCAACCCCTAACCTCGCCGATTTTGCCCAAAAAAAGAGCACAAGAAAAACTCGGTGGAAAATGACAAACATATGTATGTACACACACAAGCACAAGGGGAGGGTTAGCATGCGTGTGCGAGTGTGTGTGTGTGTGTGTGTGTGTTGCATGGTGAACCGTACATATGAGCACTTTTTGCAACATTTCGATTTGTTGGCGCATTCTCTCACTCACACACAAACACACACACATATGTAAGTCAGTATATAGGGTATGGACATGTGCGGTTACATACGCCCACATATGTGCATGGGCGGATTAGCAGAGGCTTCCAGATTGGCTGAGGGCAAAGTGGTTGAGCACCTCGACGGAAGGCTCTGCTTGAGCAGAGAGAGAAAGAGAACAGAATATGTGGAAAAATCTATCATAGAAGTATAAAGGGCAGCGACTTTAGTTGTTAGATGTTACACGAATCATATGGATGTCACATATGTATGTATATGTTAGAAATATTATTTTAAAAGTCTTACGTTTTTGAATACATTTGTAGGGAAACTAATTGTAAAGTTAACAAACATATTCTATTTATTTGCCTCAGTAGGTAGATGGGCATATTTAAATCATTAAATACATATATCATACAATATTATAGAAATTATCAGTCAGCAAATCTGTTGTAGATCTATGAGTCTATGAGTCTGTATCTGTTTCTATTCTTCAATTCCTGTTAGTATTGAGAGCGGAATTTGCGTTCCAATTTCATCGTTATTTACCTATTTTCATTCCGCATTATCCTCTTATTTTCTACGTTTTAATTGTATTTTGCTTTGCTTTCTGCTTGCTGCTTTCTCTGCCCGTGCTTTTCCCATTTTCATTTCGCCTCTCTCTTCTTTTGTGGTTCATTTGCATTTTATGATTTGTTTGCCAGCGCTTTGTTTTTCACGTTTTTCGCCATAAATTGTAATTGTTTTTCTTCGATTTTTATTTTGCGTCATTCTTTCGGTGCCAGCTGGCCAAAGGGAGTGAACTGGAGAGGGGCGGGTGGGGCGGTGCAGAGGCTGCCTATTATATTAGTGTGGCGCCTCGACCCTCGTCTAGGCGCAGGCGGGTCGCACCTTTCATTGTTGGCGTCTCGCCTGATGCCTGCTATTTTTTTTCCTCTAATATTTTGTTTTTCAGCTTTTGTTTTGGGGCTAAAACTGGAACTGGAGCTGAACTTGTTCTTGTTGAGAAAATAAAGCGAATTTGTTCTCTGCCTTTTCGCAAAAGTTTTGCTGCATTTAATAAATTGGATTTATGTTTAAGTTGGTTTTGGTCTTATTGCTAAATTGAAATAAATCGAATTTCTATGTGCATTGCTGCAAGTCTCCTTGCTGAGTCGAAAAAGACGTGAGGCATTTCAAAGAACTCTATGCAAATAGTTTTATGGAAGATGATATATCTGTAGCTCACTAAAGAACTTATATTTAATCAAAGTTTTTAAGTTAAGTTGAGTAAGTATTCTCAAGCATTTTTCCAGCTGATACTTTCAGAAGTTTATTAAAAAAAAATTGTTTTTTGAATGATAGAATTCTAAATGTTGATTATTAATTAATTAATTATTAAATTTTTTAAAAATCACACAAAAAATGTATGTAAAACTACAATCACTGAACAAATAAATTGCAAACATGAAAAGAAAGAAAGAAAGAAGAATTAAAAGAAAAAAAGTAGAAAATGTGTGCTAATGTTGTTATTGAGCACAACATTATATATCAAATTTATATTTATTCCACGAAAAAGCCTTATTAAGAAAAATCTTATAAAATATAATTATAGAACATATATAACTTGATGCATTATTTCATATTGAGCAGCTGGTAAGAATTCCAAATCTCTCTAATATCTATGTAAATACTTTCCAAAATGATATTCCAATTAACGAAATGTGCAAACTGTGCAAATCTCAGCATAGTTCAGTGGGGCGCACTAAGCTGGCAAATCAGCTGCTGCATATGGCAAAATGTTATGCGGAAGGTATCGCAAATCAGGACTTGCTCGCTCTGCAAGGATCAATCCGTTTTTCATAAGGGAGAGACAAACTGCACGCATGCGCGCGCCGATTATGCAAATGAGGGGCCCTGCCGCGACACCCCCTCGGCAACCCTCTCTCTGCCCTGCTCTCCTCTGTCCCTGTCCCTGCTCCTGCCACTGCCCTTTGGCGTGCCTAGTGTTGTGTTTCATATGCAAATCAGTTGAGACAAAGGTCTCTGAGTATAGGTTTACGCACATACATATATCGTTTTTTACACCTTCGGCGACAGTTGGTTGAGCGGAACAAGAAGAAGCAGCGCATTGCCAGGGTGGCTGCATTTCCCGTCGCATGTGAGTGTGTGCAGCCTTTATGGCCAAATTATGCAAATTTGTTCAAGCAATGCAACTGTTTTTTTTTACTATACATATATATATTTATTTATTTATTTATTTTTTTTTTGCTTGGAGTTTTGGTGTCGCGCGTGTCTGCTCGCGACAGCGGCTGCTGCGTTTCTGTGGCCTGGAAAAATCGAATGGAAATTTTCAGAAACAACAATTTTCCCCTGCTCTGTGCACACGTGCGCATGTCCCGTGCCCTGGACCAGAGACCAAGCACATCTCTGCTCCATTTTTTATATACATACATACATACATACGTATCTGTGGATATTTTTCTTGCTCGCTTTTCTCAATTTTCCACGCTCGCGAAAATGAGCGCGCGCTCAACGCTCGCCCGAGGGATTGGGTTTAAGAAGGAAGCAGTCGGTAGCTCTCACTCTCATTAGCTTTCTCTCTCTCTCTCTCGCTGTCTGCTTCTCTATCGCTCTTATTCGCATTTGAAATGGTTATAGAGCTTCACTTGAACTGTGTGTTTGCCAAAGGGAAGGGGCTGCACGAGGGTAGGGGCTGTGGGCTTGAGGCTGATGGGCTCTGTTGTAGGTGCGCTGTGCATGACGAAGGGTTTCGGGTTCTTGACTTGCCAGAGATAATTATGAAATGCATGAAACGTTCTATGTATGAGTTATATACGAACGGGGGCTAGCAAAAGGATTGCCCAAAGAGGTGGGCGCTGCGTGGGGCCCGCACAGGCGCCGCCGCCGTAATGGCCAGCATTTACTAATTAAGAGCTCACAAGTTGCCCGAGTAAGCGTGCTGAAGAGCCACTATCGTGGCAATAGGAGGCAGGAGGGGCCGGCAGGAGGCGCAGCCAGCGGCATCTTGTTGCAGCTTACTTGAGCATAATGTGAAAGCGACGCTGGGGAAGGGGAGCGCCAGGGCGGCTCTCGACTTAGCTGTTTCGTTAGTAATGCATGCTAACGAGATATCAGGTGGCTGCGTTAAGGATGCGGCTCTAATTTACGCTCCAAACAACCCTTTCAAATGGTTGAGGGTGTGCTAGCAATAAGCCAGGCCAAAGATATATGAAAACACCTAAATAGAATCTCTAATTAGTTAGCAGCCCTAGCGGTAGGCCTCTTGAAATCAATTTTAAAACTTTCTGAATTATTCAAAATATATTTAATTCGAGAGAGGGAGAGAGAGATATACATAAATTAAATATTCATTTTTGTTTTTTGTTGCAAGTAAACACACATTCAAAATTGCAAAGCGCTAATTCTTCTACTTCATTAATTGGTATAATATTTAATCAAATATTTAATTTACCGTCAAGCTCATCGTTGCATAGCTCCATCAACTAGAGTTGCTCTAAGTCAGATTGCTAAACTTCTTAATGCTTTTTGTCAGCAAATAGGCGTTTGCCAAGTTTCAGCTCTTTAAGCATTTTCTTCTACATTTTCCCATACTTGAAAACTCACTTGTGAAAAATCTTCTAAAACTTTGCTTAAAGTCAAATAGTCAAAATTAAACCTCAGAATTTTAAGCAATTACAAGAATGAGAGAGAGAGAGTGCATGAAAAAAAAAATTTTCTTTCCACTTGCTCAGACGCTTTGCATCTCCACTCGCTGCCCACAAGCAGCTGCTGACCAGCTCGCAAGTCTGGCCAAAAGTTGACAAGGCGCAGACAATGCAAAACATAAAAAATGTCTACAAAAAAAAGAAAAAAAAGAAACGAAAACAAAACTCATAAAGAAGAGCGGAAAAAAAAACTCGAGGAAAGAGAAAAAGAAAATCAATGCGCCACAAGTGTAAATATATAACTTGACCAGCAGCCAACCGAAGGCGACTTGCGGCGACTCGAGGCGACTCGCGGCGGTGCCACCAAAATCCAGAAAGGCCGGCAAAGTCCAGCCGAGGAACAGGCGCCCAGAAGCCAGCAGCAAGTGTCGCGGCTGAAGCGCGCGGGCGAATAAAAAACTGGGCGAAAAAGCTGCGAGAGCGAGAATGGAAAAGCCAAAGAAAAAATTAAATATGATTAAAAGAAAATAAAAAACGAGAGAAAAAAACCGAGAAAAACGCGAGGAAAATTTAAATAAGGCAAAAAAAAGAGAAAAAGAAAAACTTTTACGCCGGGGAGCGGCTGCCAGAGCCACCAAGTCAAAAGCAACAAGCGCACCATGGGGTGGCAGCTGAGTTGGGGGAGGTGGGCGGCCGTAAGGGGGATGAGTGGTGATGGAAGGGGTTGCGGGGGAAGGCGCAACTCGAACTGCAGCCAGGCGGACAGATGATGCAACGCAGGCACGTAAAGGCAGCCAGCAGGCAGCAGCCTGGCTGAAGAGCACTTGCTCCTACGTAGAGCGAAAAGAGAGAGGGTGAGAGTGAAGGAGACGGAAAAGAAGGAGCAAAGAATCGACGACGGGAAAAAACTTTTGGCCTACGACAAGGGCGGGAGCGGGCAGGCGGAGGCGCTGTGTGAGCTGGACACAGTACTTTTTATGCCCTTTGTTTTAGCTGCGCGCTGCGAGACAGCCAGACAGCTGAGCGGCCCAAAACGGAACGGAAGGTAATATTAACAGGGACATGCATAACAAATAACAGCCACAGAATGGACAGAGGGAGACAGAGAGAGCAGACAAGGGCGACGGGGTGAGAGAGATGGGGTAAGAGGGCCTAAGAGGGGGCGTAAGAGGGCGTGTGACAGTGGCCACTGTAACGGCGACAGCTATCAACGCCATTTTCATTTTGTAACTGTTGACAGGAGTCTCAGCCTGAGCAGGAGTAGGAGGCAGGAGTTGGTGCTGGAGTGCGGCTCCTGGCGACCAAAGGCTAAAATTGAAAATGACAAAAACAGCAGCAAATGGCGATTGTTCCGTTGCGGCATGTAATAACTAATTCTATAAAATGCAAGAGGCATTGCCAGGGAACAGCTTCAAACTATCGCTGATATAAAATGTAATGGTATTAAATAAGACAAGGGCAGAGTTAATGAAGAGCGCAAATAGAAGATGGTTAACTCTCCAAGACCCCTATTAAACCAGGTTTCATATGTTCAGATGTTGCTTTTAAGGTTAAATCAAAGAGAGGCTTGAATGAATTTTCATGAAATAAGTTTTGTAAATTGATCAAATAATTTTGTAAAACATATTTAAATAATTTAAATAAAAGCTGGGAGTACTTTAAGTTTGTAAATTGGTCTAGAGAGCATTATAAATACCGTAATATCATACATGTACATATGTATATAATATAAGCTATAAGCTGAAATATATAAACTATAGTTATAAACCATTTGTTTATATCTGCGAAAACCCTCCGCTTTTCATTAAATATTATTATTATTGAATTTCTGATTAATTCTGATTAAGTTAACCCATATATGCATACTCAATAATCTTCCCTATCTTATTTATAAATAAAAGAATAAAGCACGTTTTTTTATACACGCTTTAATGTTTAGTTCCGAACTTACGGCTATATTTAATTCTAACGAAAGTTCTTAGAAATCAAGCAAAAGATTAGAGTGAAATGTAAGTTCATGCATGATTCAGATGTGAGCCAAATGATATTTTCTTAGATATTGTTCAACTTAGATATGAATAAATTATTATTAAAGGATACTACCTAAAAGTGAATTCTTTACATTTGTTCTTATTTCTGTATTTACACCAATCTATTTCGTTTCATATACTGTAAAGTGTGTTATCTAAATTGTCTATATCTTACCAGCAATAGACATTTGCTTCCTATCACTTCCTTGCTATTATTCCTTACCCCAATCTCTTTGCCACCTCTGCAATATGTTTTTAAATACTTTTCTAGAGGCTCAGCAAATAATCGACCCTCAATATGGGAAGTTAGATCAAAGGAACTGCAGCCAACATGGCCTGCACAGCAGTGGCTGCCAGATTCAGGAGATTGACAAAAAATAGAAGCCAGCTCATTAATGAAGATGGACACAGACAATAGAACGAAATGGAAGAGACGAAAAAAAAAGTGGCAACAGACGTCCAAAAAAAAACAAAAAAACAAACAGAAATAAAAAACTCCTCAGACGGCAGCTAATAAGAAGTAGCACAGAAGTCGAATGTCTTGAGCTAAAGGAATTAATTGAAGAAAAGGAATAGAGGAAATGAGGAAAAGTCAAAGAAAGTGGCAAGCTTGGGGCACATTTGCTTAAGCTGCAAAGCAACCACCGGCTAATGGAGCTGGTAGCCAAGCCAAAATGTCCACATATCTCTTCCAGGCCATAGTCAAGGGTATGCCCCCCGACTACCCGTCGCAGTTATTTGTTTTTGTCGGCGTTGTTATTTAAAAATAAAAATGAAAACAGAGAAACGCCTCTATTGTCTTTTGAGCTCAAATTTCAACTTAAGACAACAAGGAAACGGACATGACAGCCATGGCAACGGGGCTAGTTGACGTCGTCCAGGGATAAGGCCAGGACATGGGACAGCAGCACAGAAGTGGGAGCTGGCAACTGAGCGCCAAGTGGCATAGAAAAATGAATGAAAAATGCTTTGGCAACAATATTAATGAATAAACCGTAAGCAAAAAGAGCGGGAGCAAAAGAATTCCTGGCTATGCACAACTGTCTAGTGAGTTGCTCTTGACTTGACATTCCTGGCCGAAAGCAGGAGGCTTGTCTGCCACACAAGAGAGCGCAGAACCTCCCGTCCGGGCTCATATATCCCGTAATGAAAAGTAGACAGAGAGTAATTGCAATTCCTGGCTTAAGGACATGCAAAACGAATCGCATTGCGCTGACTAGCTGATGTATATGGCAATATAATTGGCGTGAGGGAGTGTTATGTGCAATATCTTATAGAAAACGATATCGGACAAAGGATGGCAGCTCACTGGCAGGGGGCGGCGAGACTTGTGGATAGAAATGTAAACTCAGCGAGGTTTGGCTTGAGTTAGGTTTATGCAGGCAAGACAAAGAAAATATGTGGAAAATAATGGGATGGAGTCTGCTTTCATAAGTTACTTTTATCTAGTCTCTAAATACATATATTATTATGTATGGAGTTTTCTTATCTAGGCTCCAATGTTTCATTTAGTCAATACTTCTGCCTACGCCTCATCGCACTGCTGCGGGCTTCCTTCTCACTGGCTCTCACCCTTTTGCACGTCGTTTTCCTTACGCCATTATCAGTCGCCTAATGGACTCCAGAGAAAACAAACTTCCTGTGCCGACCGCATAATGTGAATCCCATTCACAGCCCCCGCCCCTGCTGCTGCTGCTGCTGCTGCCAGCCCCCTCGCACAACTCATTATAATTCGACAAAGCGGCCAAGTCGTTCGCTGGGCCAGGAAAGTGAAAGTCCTGCAAAGTGCCTACATCGAAGCAGACCCTAAAAATGCGCGCACGTTTCCTCAAGAAGTTTTTGTGTCATGTCCAAGGGAATGGAATCGGCTACACCCCACGCCCCACTCCTGGCCTTTTGAGCCACCCACACACAGCAGCAGAGGCCGCCAATACAATTGCCAGGCACCACAAGTGCTTTGTATGGCTGTCAGGGCGGGGCAGAGGATGAGGGCTTACAGCTTGTGTGGGCGCGTTTTCATCTCTGCAACGCATTTTCCTACAAATTTTTCCAACCATTCTCTGGGACTTCATTGCTGCGCACTCGCACACACACATACACACCCGTTTATCCCCCCTCTTTATATGTCTCTGTGTGTGTGTGTGTGCTGTCGTGGTTCGTCGTCTTCGTTGTCGTCATCTATCTCGTTCGCGCGTGTGTGCAAAAGTTTTTCCACGAGTTGGATGTTGATTTTTCTTTATTTTTCTTTCTTCTCTCTTCTGCTTGTTTTTCAACCCACGCGAAAACTTTGTCGTTGCTGCTGCTGTTGCTGTTGCTGCTGAGTTTTCCGAGCTTTATATATGTAAACATTTACGCAAGTGTGTGTGCGCGTGTATGCGCTGGCGTGTGTGTGTTTGTTTGTGTGTTTGTGAAACTTTATATACTAGCGAGCTCATATAAGAGTTATGCGCGCATTCATACGTTCCCCCAATGGGGGGACGACTCGCTTTAAGCCCTTCCCAGTTGCTCACGAAACACTCCCTATTCCCTCTACGCTGTTGACTCGTTTGCTCATTGTGTTTGGCATGTCACTGTCTATATACACAGGCACACACACACACACACCAGCACACATTCATGCACGTAAATAAACGCTGTGCCATTTAGCATGTTGTCCATGCGGCGTATACGCAATGTGGCTTGCATGGAAGCTTCGGCTGGGAACGCTTCTGCGAGCCAGCTTAGGTGCTTGAGGGTGCGGGTGTGGATGTGGGTGTTGCATTAAATAATTTAAGGTGTCACCTTGCGCAAGCTGTCGCTTTGATATGATGGAGTCATCGACTATTTAGATTTTGAAACTAGCCAAAGTTTGTAAAGTCAAAGAAGAGGTAGTAAAGTATTTAGATAAGGATTTTTAATAGTAATTACTTATGGTCTGCAATCGATAAGGATCAATAGAGAATCAACCCATAGAATATAAATTATATATATATATATATATATATTAACTTCGTAAATCAGAATTTGTAGTAATTGTCATAGTCATATCAACTGAAGTAGTGATAGTTGGATATCACCTTAAACTACATCGATCTATACTGAGCTCGGAGCAGCCATAGCTACCATAACTACCCCTTTATTGAATATTTAACATCTTTTGTTTTTATTTCTACCTTTTTTTAGGAGAGTATTCTTATAGAAAATAATCATACCCGCTCCTTAACCATATGAACTCTACTGCTATCGTCTCTATCGGTGTGCAATTGGAGCATAAGCCACAAGCGTTTTACTCATACCCTGATGATTCCAAATGCTTGACATGTCTGCCAGCTGGGAATCGTAGCTCTCATCTCTTTTAAAATTGCCTGACTCATGCATTCATATCATATTTATACTAGCATATTAATATCATATAAAGTAAATGTAACTCAATAGGTAAATAAATTATATTCTACTCCAAACCTCTTCAAAATATTTACCCTCTAACTTGCTAACTCTGCTATAATCTAAACTTATGAAATTTCCTCAATCATCCATCTTCCAATCTATATTTCTAAATTGTTTCTCCAAACCCTCTGTCTATATCTTTGCCCCAAAATCAAATGAAAGAAACTCAGCAATTCAGACATGTCAGAAATGAAAGTCGCAAAATTTCCTTGGACTGAATTTCCAGATCTTAAGCAGCGTAGTTCCGTACTTAATACTTAGCACAGGAAAACTCGGTGGCTATTGTGCATAAGCTTCGGATACAAATGACTAAGTTTTTTCGGTTCCCATTGGACATTCGCATAGTCCGCTTTAGATTACACGCCCGATCATTACTTATACAGTTAGACCACATGAAACCGTAACTAGATAGTAACTACGCACACATACACAGACATACATATGTAGTGGAGACTCCCACACTTCGGAACTGCTTCCAGCTGCTCAAATGTGAACACATTCAGCAATTACATACAAAAGAAAAATTTTATTCAGTTTTTTGCTTTTCACACAATTGACTGAGTTTTTCACACGCTTAAATTATAATTTCAGTTATTTTTATACATCATTTTTTTTTTTTTTTTTATATTTCGGTGGTGCTTAGTATGTGGACACATACATATATATAGCTTTATAGTGTGGCCCGATCACATGAGCATACAAAAACTCTTTGCCCTGAAGGGCAGGCTAATTTAAATTTTATATTTCGTTGTCTTAAGGCGCTTTAAGAAAGTTGACCGGGCCGCCACTTGATTCACTGCCTCATTAACTTTCGGTCTCCCCCTCAATCTCTCGCTCCCTCTCTCTCTCTCGCTCACTCTCTTTCTAGAGTTGTGTTAGATAAAAATCGATTCGCGCGGTCGTTGGCCAAGTGTCCAAGCGGTCAGTGCAGCACAACAACTTTCCTAACTTAACCTTTATTGTCCGAAAGTTGTTCTTATTACGCTCTCGCGTTTTTCTTTTATTTTCTTTTCTTTTCTTTAGCCTTGTGGCAGACTCATAGAAGACTGCTTTTTTTTTTGTAAAAAAAAATTTACATTTTCCGCGGCCTTTAAGCGCACTTGGGGTTTTTCTTTTTTCACTCGATTTTTTTTTGTTTTTTTTTTTTTTTTTTGTCTGCTTTTAGCGATGCTTATCTTTTGTCATAATATGCACTGGGAATCACCTTCAGCTGATATTATCGCAGGCGCCTCGACTCGAGTTTCTGTACAACAGGGGGTTGGCCTACTAAATGCACATGTCTTCTCTCTCTCTCTCTCTCTCTCTCTCTCTCTCTCTCTCTCGCATATACTGTTTTTCTCTCACCATCTCTCTTGCCTATTTCTATCTTCATTTCCATATCTATTAAGGTCCGCTACTGTTAGACGCTTATGGTAGTGTCTGATTTTCTTCTTATAGCTTACGATATGTCCAAATGCTGTCGAGAGGTTTATTTTCCTTCAAATACCTTTGATATGCTGTAGTTTTTTTTCACCTGTTCATTGGTCAACAATTGTGTTTGTCTTCTTCTAGAACCTCTCAAATATCTTTTCTTATTTTCATTTTCAAATAATTAAGATTGTACATTCGTTTTGTGATCAATTTGAGCGAAATTTCGCAAATTTATCTGATTGTTGTTTATTTACTTGAGGTATCAGATTCTTGTGTTTTCCAATTCAATTCTATTGTCTCTCCATGTTATCTTCTTATTTAGTTTACAATACATGAATTAAATTTGATCATAAAGCAAGTTCCTAAGAAAATCTTTTGAGACATGATGTAAAGTTAATTTACCTTTTAGATGGAAGGTAATGTAATAGGTAATAAAAAGATGCTAAAATATTTTATCTTAGTATAAATTGGAAAAAAATATAATATATTTTTCTTTTACATTTTTCAGTTCATTTGCTTCTAAAAACAACTAGGAACTAAGTAAATTATAAATGATCTAGTGTAAACATTCGTATATGCATAGCTGAACGTATATATGAATATATATTATCAAATATTTATACATTTATTTTTGTGTCAAGCCAAAACTAAGTCAAGCGCCATGCTGAGCAGCTACTCAGCTAATTTGAGGATTGAGAGAAACTTTTAATTGAGGTTTGTTTGCGATTCGAAAATGCAATTAAAATTGCTTCAGAACTTTGATAAGTTTTGTCGCCCAACTTGTAAGTGTTTTTTATTTTTGCCAACTTCTAACGAGCTGAAATAAAGTTTAGGCTGGGCCAGAAATTAAGCTACAATTTATTATATTTGATTGCCTCGAACTAAGTTAATATTAAGTACTATATTTATTCATAACTTTTTCACGAAAAAAGCAGAAAAAAAACCAAGAAAAAATCAAATGCCAAGCTGGCAATTTGTAGCTTATGGCCAAGGCGATTGCGATTGTATTATATTATGTTCATTTATTTTCATGCCAAGGCTATGTCGAGGGGGCGCCACACCCAGCTGCAGCCACACATGAGCCAGAGCCACAGCCAGAGCCAGAGCCAGACCCCTTACCAGCCACGCCCCTCTCCCCCTCACTGCGAAAACAATGGGAATTGAGCTGTAGACAGACAATCGATGCCACGCAGCCACAAAGAAGATCTATGCAAATCTTGCCCAAGAAACGTATGGAAAATAAATGAAAATAAATGAATTCCAAAGCGAAATAAATAAATGTGAATAATATTTTGTTGTTATTTATAGAGCCGCATCCCAAATGCCTTTATTGTTATTGATTCTGGCACACAGCTGCGATGGCAGCTAGCGCCTCGGGCGTCAGATTCTATTAGAGGCAAGCGCAACTACTGCACCACAGAGCCACCAAGCCACCAAGCCACCAAACCACCGAACCACCGCACCACTAACTATGGCGCCAGCGCACTCTTCTTCTGCCATTGTTCGAGGTCTTTGTCTGCGTGTGTCCATATGGGCGGCCCTTATTGACCCAGAATTTGGTGGCCCAAGGGATACTTGATTTGTGGTGCTTCATTTGTCAAGGGTTCCCATTGCATCATGATTGTTGTGATGTTGATCATGCTCATGTGGCTGATCATTGCCATGATCATCAAAATTGCATTTGGCACAGGACGTTTATCGCGATGCCCATTGTCTAGACTTGTGACTGAGCCGCGTCTAAATGAGGGATTATCCTAGCGCCAGGATTAACCGAGACGACTCGCCTCCGCTCGGCGCGTCTCGGCAGCAGCTCAGACAAAGGTAAAATCAAATAAACATTAGCAAAAATATTCTCTGCTAGCAAAAAGTTAAGATTAACATCGTCTCGCCGAGACCAAGAGAGAGAGAGAGAGAGGAGGAGTGAGGGAGAGAGAAAGAGAGAGGGTAGCTGGGAGGAAGGCAGGCTACTATTAGCGACCACAAAGACGGGGCTGTCTAATCCGTTGCACACATAACGCAAATTAGGTCAGTCTGGGTGGGCGTGGCAGTCTGGTAGGAAGTGCTTCTGTTACGGAAGCGCCGGATAATCTACAAAATTAGTCGAGATCGACAACGAGATCGAGTCGGGACGGCATTCGTGATTGACTGGCTGCTTTGTTTGGGCTTGGATTGTCGGAGTTTGGGCTGCGATTACCGAATCTCAAACAGGCATCGACTACAACTGCACTGGCTTTTAATGAGGCGTAGAACAGCAGCCAAGCACAGCTCAGACTGATCTCAAACGATTCGAGGTCTGCAATGGATTCGTCCGCTGATTGGCTGGATTTGTATGAAGTGTAATTATTGGAAATGGTTTTGGATTTCATTAAGGTTTGTTTGAGTGCAAAAGAAGACTTAGTCTTCATTACTTGTTTTACTCTCTGGAATATAAGCTAATTTAACCTAACCTACTCTAGTATGTTTCTCAACAGAATAGAATATTATATTTATACATATTGTATTCTATTCGAATCAAATCAAGAAGTATGCTGTAATATCTTTATAAATCTTTAATTTTTGCTAATCTTTGCTATTTTGTAATTTGTAAATGGCAATATAATGTGAAAAGGTTGAAATTGTAAAAGATTCATAATTAATGCCTTCTAATATTAATTTTATAATTTGAATTTAATATTTTTTTTTATTTTAATTTTTGAAGTTATTTGACAAGAGGAAATATATAAAATATAATAAAATATTTTCTGCTTTTGTAATTAACTTACAACCAATTTAAAAAAAAAAAAGAAATAATTTTTAACATATTTTTTATTTTACTTCTTTTTACTTCTATAAAAATGTTTGTGTTATACCTCAAAAAAGTTCTGAAATTTTCATGTTCATATGCTGCTATCTTCTATATTTTATTTTTAACTACATATATTACCACAACTACAACTACATATATTATCTGCATGCGCTCTCCGGCTCTGTCAGCAGCTCCGTGAATCCAGAAGCTGAATCACAAACCCATTTCGAATGTCAATCTAAATATTCGAACGGTCGTACGCCTAATTTATGCACACCCACTGAAGCAGCCTGCCGAGCCCAAAGCAGCAATTGTATCTGTATCTGGATTTGTATCTGTATCGGCGAGTGTATCCACAGCTGATTGGGGTCCATCTGCAAGCCGAATTGGCTACTGTTTTTCTATGACTATGTGTGTGTGTGTGTGGTCCGCTTCAATCTGAAATCTTTGCAAATTGTGCACAAGTGGCAAAGCTGGCGAGTGCCCAAACCAAGCCCACTATCAACATGCTGTCATATCCTTGTGCATATCCTTGGGCCAAAAGACAGAGCGACAGCGCGGCCCCACTGCAGTGGGACCACAGAGCTCGTCGCTTGTGTTGCTCTCTGTCTTTTATTGCTTCATTTTGCTTGGCGATTTGTTTTTGATTTGTGCAGTTTGATAACCTTTTTGTATTGGCGCAGTTGTTTAGTTTTTAGTTACTTATATATTTATATTTTCTTCCTTTCTTTTATTTTGTCGTAATTGTTGTAAATTCCCTGAGGAAAGAATTGCTATGTTTTGTTGCCCCTTCGCAGTTTTCATTGTTCAACTTTGATTTCAGCTGCTCCACAGCAGCGCTATAGCTGCCACGCCCCCTTCCCACCATCTTGCCCTCCCAGCCTGTGTGCACCGACCTTATTTCTGTATCTTGGACTTCGACATTTGCCGGCTGTGTTGAAAAAACTTATTGCTACAGCCCGCACTTCCCCTTTCCCAAAAATCGAACAGGTTTTGCTTTTTGGCAACATTTTACCTCAGCAAAAACTTGTGAAAATATCTATTATTATGTATGTGTATCAGCTTATACTTGTGCATATACAAATATATATACATATATGTATGTTAATAGAGTCGAGAATAAATATTTTGTATGCAGTCCTAGCATAAATACAGCTGAAACTAGCCTAGGGAAAGTATGACTTAGTGAAAATTACTCTGAAATATATTTGACTAAACACTGCTAGCACATCTGATTGCATTAGCGAAGAGCTTACTTCTCAAACTTAAGATAACTGTATATAATTTCAATTACACAAATTTTGAAAAAGTTTTCTTGTGAAAATACTTTAAAATTGATTTGGAAATTTATAAAGTATTACTATAGAATCACAAACTAATTTATTTCCAAATTGGAAAATTACGAGCCGCTAAAATGCATATAATAATTGAATCATTTTAATTAAATGTATCATATATCATAAGAAAATGTATAAGGAATTGAGATTCAAATCACTAAAGAATTATTTCTTTTAACTTTGTAATTATTAAATTATAAGTACTAATTATTGATTTTATTGCATATTATATTTACAATAATTATTTTTCATCTTCAAACGCAATTATCATAAGTAATATTAAAGGAAATTAAAATAGAGTTGGTGGCAGGTTTAAGATTGACAAATTACCTCTTCGATGAGGTATATATCATATATATAAAAATTTGATATATATATATGCTTTAAATAGCGATATATATAAATATATTTTTACAAGCAATTGTAATAAACAAAATAAATAACATTTTTAACCAACATTTCATTCCCAATTCCTCAAAAAGTTTTAGTTCAACATTCACAAGAAACTAAATTTAATTTGAATTCACATTAAACTAAACTTAATTTAAAGAGAAGGATTTTCTCAGCCAAAATTCGTTTTCCCTTTTCAAGCAAAACTTGAAAAGAGAACTTTGGCATATGGAAAACAGTTTCAGTTCTCGGGTGAATTCGTTCGATGCAGTGATTACTGTACGGCTGAGCCGATGGCAACTGTGCGCCGGATTGCGTGCTGTGCATATTTTAAAGAGTGGCTCCAAGTGCAATGCCAAGACAGCTGCAGAAGCAGGTGTAAGCCCAAGAAGCAGAAATTGAAGTAGAAGCAGAAGCAGAAGCAGGTGGAAGCCCACCCGGCGACAACTTCTTATAGGCAGCTAATTGAACTCACCTTCAACTTAAAGTTGCGTTGAATATTGAAGAGGTGGGCGGTGGGCGTAGCCTGTGTGACTGTTGAACTTGTGCATTGAATTAGCGACACGGGAGACTTTTTGAGTTTCTTTTTTTTCAATTAAGATTCAATTAAGAAATATTTAAAAATTAATTTAATTTGTGTGTTTGCTTTATATGCAAAATGCGCCATGTGAAAACTTATGTAAATTTATAAAAATATTCAATTTTTCTATAATTTTTTTAGCATGCGCGACCCTCACAGAGACACACAGATATATGTGGATATGTATGTATATATTTTAATTCCTATGAATCTGTTTAATTACATTAAAAAATTATTAAATGATTAATGCAAAAACTACAACGTGCTGCATTTGCATTTATTGCGTATTCAATTTTTCAATTTTGATTGAATTCAATTTTCGCGTGAGTTTTTGTTTGTTTTTGTTAAATAATTTATGTATTTCGCTTTATTTTTTATTAGTGCACTTTTTTACGAGCTGCTAATCGCTTCCAGTTGAACTTGAGAGATTTTTATATACAATCATTTTCGTTATTTATTACATGTTTATTTATTTAGTTATTCAATAATTAACCGTTTAGAAAAATGTTTATTTTCTTAATCGCGACGGCGTTTACGTTACGCTAGCGCCTTACGTGATTGCTTGTGTTAAGTCCGTTTACGATGACGACGGCGGTTACGATATTCCAATTAGCTAACGGCGACTCGTGCGCCTGCGCGTCTGCTTCACTACGCGTTCGCCCAGCGACTGAAACTGAGTCGCAATCGCAGCTCAGCTCTCGGCCCAAGCCGAGCTTTGCCCTGGTTGAGTGCTTTTGCTGCCCGCTGATTGGCCGTGTGTCTTTTACTTACAGCTGGTTTTCGTGCACATGTGAGAGCCGGAGCTGGGAGAGCGGTATTTTCTTCTTCTGCGCCGGCTGCTCTGACTAATTGGATGGCGTTCTTCCAGTTGGCGCTTGAGCAATTAGTTTACGTTCTAATTGGTCAGAAATTATTATAACCGACATTTGCCGCCGCCGCCGCTGATCGTCGCAAAAGAGAAACTGGTTTGTTTTTCGAGTAGCGGTTCTTTCGAGGCATCTGATTGGAGCTTGGCTTGGCACTACACCCAACAGCTAATGGGACAGTTATTAACGGATTATATCATCTAATTCGATTGAGTTGCACACACAAAA
Organism: Drosophila mulleri; assembly: GCA_035047565.1. NCBI lineage: Eukaryota > Metazoa > Arthropoda > Insecta > Diptera > Drosophilidae > Drosophila > Drosophila mulleri. Next base: position 13,584,686 of record JAWNPK010000168.1, read on the forward strand.
AAAGTAATCGGCCGTCTCTGGAAGGTTCTATGCTAATTAGCTCTCAAGTGTCTGGGTGCAATCAGGTGGAAAGGTCTATTTCGTTAGCAAGGTTAAAGCTAAGTTGGAGTCAAATTGGCATCGAGCTGGAATTAAGTACATTTGAGCGAATCAAGTTCGAATAATATGCAAATACAAAACAATTGAATTGGATTTTCGTGTACGACTCTCGATATAGCATAGATGGGCCTAGATAACTGTAAAGATATATGCAATTAGAGTTTATGAAGGCGTTTTTATGTGTTTCATACTCAGTTTACAAACTAATTATAGTTTTTCGTATAAAATGTGTAACATTCGATGGGAACGATAGAACAATGGGATAGATGCCTATCAGATAAATACGTTAAATAGAATAAATTATTAGAAATACTTGGGGAACTTTACCATTTTGAAAGTGAATAATGCATTTCGGTATATGATAGAGCTACGTATATATTTTATACATTTTATATTAATAAATAACAGCTTTTTAAAGATATTCCTGCATGTAAATATATCGTTATAAATATATAGTACTAAATAAAAACTTTTTTCTTTTATTTTTTAAATTTAAAGAGTATATATGTATGTGTTTAAATAAATATTCATTGAGTACCTTTTTAAATATTTGTTAAAGGTTTATTCTGGTTTCATAACTATATTCTTGTAGTATACATATCATTTATTAGACCCCTATTTTTAGTAGAATTTGATATTAATATATGTATTATATAATGAGATTTAAGCTTCGATTCAAGAAAATAGTTTTTAATATCTTAATTAATAGACTATTATCAAGGTTAGACAGTCGAATCCCCCTTTATATATAAATTTAGTTAATTGAAAGACAGTAGTATATTTAAAAAATAATATGAAATCTAAAACGATCTCATTGCACATTCGAAGATAGATCTCACAGGATAAGTAATGATTATTTAATCATCCCTAATTCATAGTTAACTGTTCTACCTTGTTTACCCTTCTGCTTAACGAGATTTTATTAGTTAAGAACTAGAATATTATTGTGCTTATGCATATTAAAATGAGCTTTTGGGCTGCCAAATGATATCAGCATGCCGAAATGCGATCAAAACAGCAACAGCCACAACAGCAATAAAAAGGGCACACCAAGAGCACTGAAAGTAGACACAGGCAGCAGCAGCAGCAGCAGCAGCGGCAGCAGCAACAGGCAACAGTTGCAGTTGCTTCCGCAGCAGCAGCAGGAACAGCAACAGCAGCAACACGCGGGGTATTTAGATACAAGCAACAACAACAACAACAACATGCCAGGCAAATAAATCGTGATCACATGGTCAAGAGGGCCACAGTTGCCAGTGTGCGAGAGAAGCTGGAAAAGGAGACGAAGAAAACGTTGAAGAGAGGATGTGAGGAGGGCGAGGGCGGTGTTGTTGTGTAGGTGGAGTTGAAGCTGCGACTAAACGCTCAACTCCTTTTTAACTCCTGAAGCAATAAATGTTGCGCTTGTCGAGCTGATAAAGCCACACAAAGCGAAGTGATCTACTAACAGGCACGCCAACAACAGCAACAACAACAGCAACAACAGCAACAGCAACGAGATCATGTTTGTGTTTGTCGTGTCATACGAAAAGAAAAATGGTACAAAGCGTCTGAAAGAGCCTCGCCTAGGAACTGGAAACTGGAACTGAGAACCAGGCAACAGCAGCCGCAGCAACAGCAGCAGCAGCAGCAAACCGATCGCATACACCACCACCACAGCAACAACAGATCAACAACAATAACAACGTTTCGCTCAGCCTGAGTCTCATCCTCATCCTCAGCAGCGTCTTCTCTGTCGGCTGCGTCGTGGTGGGGCATTCAAATTTGGCGCTTGAATTTGTTGCAAGTTCAGAGTTGAAGCAGCAGCGGGGCGTCGCCAGCAATAAATGCAAGGCTTAAAGAAAGCCAGACTAGTAGATACCCTATATGTAGATTGTTATTAACATGAGATTTTTATTTATTTATTTTATTTTATATTATTTTATTTATTTGTTTATTTTTATTTTTTGTCTTTAAGTCTTAAGTCAGATGTTGATTAAATCTTAATAAATATTTTGTATGTATGTTAATTACTTTCAATCTTTACAAATATTATATATGTACGTATACATATTATGATTTGCATATCTCGATACCAATGACAGCCATATACCTTTTCTGAACCACCTGTAAACAGTTACAGGGTAGACGAAACAACAACAACAACAAATGCATGTTGTCGAAATCGAAATCAAGATCAAGAGCCGAGTGCAGCCGACAGCCAGATCCAGATCCAGATCCAAATCAGCAACGTCATCGGCCACGCTGCACGTAACAAATGTGGAAGGTGCATCTGCCCCAACTGCCGCATCTGGCATGTGAATGTGCCGCATCGTGACGCACAATGCATGTGGTCATGCGGCAGCGAGTGCACTGCACATAGCATCGAGCAATAGCTAATACCCTGCTGACATTCTCCAATTTGATTCTAATTGTCGGCGCTGGTGTTGGCTGTTGCAAGTTGCCTGTTGGCTGTTGCAAGTTGCTTGTTGTAGATCATCATCAATGCCAGCGACGATTTGTGGCTGTTGCTCTCGCCATCGAGGCAGCCCTTTGTCTGACATTTGTTGTTGTTGCTGCTGCTGCTTCAAGTGCCTTATCAGAATCATTTTATCGTCTTATCAGCAATTGATGGAACGAAGTACGACAAATGACGCAAAAGCCGAGAGGACTTGCGTTGCAAGAGTGACGCCTGGGAACTGGTGCCTAAGTTGAAGAAGTTTCTTTAAGATAATTCTTATATGAATAGAAGTATTTATGTATTAACTTAAGACTAAGCACTGGCAACAGGAATAAAAGTATAAATCCACTTTAAGCAGGTAAAAACTAAATGGGAATTTAAATAAAGAATGTAGACAAAATATGACCAAGTAGTTGAGAAATAAAGAACGGGACAAGATAATTTCCATTTTAATTCTCCGTATTCATACTCTGTATATCAATAGACAATTCATTCATACATTCATATTAATTGTATATAGATATATAAATATAGTATATAGATTGTATTTGTCATCTATCTTTTAATACCCATCTATCGCTGTCACCCATCTGCTTATATCTCTGTCCCTATTTGCCTATCAGTGGTTAGCTTAGATAAGTTCTGGCTTATTATTTCAAGTATCTGCTTAGAGGTCAACACATTCATTGTATACCTAATCTAATGAGCTTCCCCTCCCTTTGCCCCTTCTTACTTCTCTCTGCCAAGACTCGGCTACAATTATATAAGCCGGACTGACACACATTCCGTGCAATTTTGGCTAAACAAATCAAACTGAGCGCAATTCAAAGATTGAGGCGAACCGTGAACTTTTTGTTTCTTTGCTTTAAGCGGCATGTTGCACGCGTGATTAGCGGCTCAAGAGGAGCAAAAACAGCAAAAACAGCAACAACAACAGCCGCAACAATAGCAATACCAACAGCAACAGCTTACATCAAACATATGCGCCTGATCAGCGCCTAACAGATCACACAAAGCGAAGAGATGAAGAGAAAGAGCTCCAGATCGGGCAGATCAACCATCAGGCAGGCCACGCTGTCCGCCAGTTGCACGAACCCATTTGTAGCTCTAGCTATGTATCTTTGTATCTGCATCTTTGTATCTGTATCTTTGCCCAGTGCCAAAAGGGTTCCCGGTTTGGGGGCACAGCATGTGAGCGCTTTCAAATTGTTTCGAGTGTGAAGATCAATTTCATGGCACATTACTGGCCAACACGCCCCTTCTATCCATCCTCCGACACGTCAGCAGCAGTAGGGGCAGCAGCAGTTGGATCTCGAAGTCTGCTGAGCTCTGCGCTTGCCCATTTGCATGAATTTGGAAACAATTGACGAATTGTAGTTCACTTTATTTGTTCGCCTGTCTGATGTTTATAATGTGTCTATTATATTTTATGGGGCCAAATCTTCTTCTTTTTCTCGTTTTTTGTTTGTGTGAGAAATTTTGTAGCTCAGTGTGTGAACGGAGCGTGAAAATGAATCGCCTGTTATCCAGTAATCAAAACGAGTGCTAAGGCGGGTGTATCAGCGCAGTAATTGAACACATGAGGAGTTAATTTGATCGATGATAGAGTTTGCTCTCTAAAGGAAGGCGAGGAAATGGAGCAGGATTGTTCGCATATACCTGTCATATATTACAATGATCCATCTAATTCGTATTCATTGATATTTATCAGTCTGATATGTAGGCTGCTTCTTAGATAGGCTTCGCTATTTCGAAACTCGTGTTACACTCACACTCAGTAAAAGGGTTATTCCCTTCCAGAGTATCACCCAGTCAGGTATACCGAACCACTCGTACTCACATTTTTGTTGCTGCCCAGATAGTGGCTAAATCATGGCGTGTTTGCGGTTGATCTATCAATTGAAGATCGGCTGAACTTTAGCCAGAGTTGGGAGCCAAGTAATTAGACGCAAATGCAAATGTCAACAGAAAGTTCAATGGACCAAAGCGGGTGGGGGAAGCAGGAGAGCAGAGGGACGCCAGCTGACTATTACAACTCATAATCTTATGGCGATAATTTATTGTTACGTCACTAAGCGCTGCATTGAGTCGCCCGCACTAATCAGATTGACCCAGTGAACTAGTTGGCAGAACTAGCTCGAGACTCGAGTCTTGAGTCTCTGGTTCGGGCAGTGGGTCCATGCAACCCGTCAACATTATTATTTGGCTTGTTAACTTGTCTGCACGAAATGACATTTTACAGCTAAATTTGCCGTCTGGACCAAGATTTCCCAAGACAAACCGAAAAAAAAAACAAAAATAAAACAAGAGTAAGAGCACAGCCAACGACAACGAATCGAGTTTGTCTAACGAAGTCGAAGATGTCCAACTGCTACATCGATTTCGCAAGCCCAAGCCGAAACCGAAACCCAAACCCAAACCGAAAGCCCCAACCCGAATCCAATTCCAATCTCCAGTCTCAAGTCCCGCTTCTGTCTGCACTCATTTATTCTCTCTGCAGTTCGCTTCTCTGTCATTTGGCCCTAACGAGTGTCTGGCTAAGTAAACTGCCCAAATCAAATGCCTCGCCACATAAATCATAGTCCACTCAAAACAGCGAAAGCAGGGCTTCCCTCGCTCGATGAATGCTGTCCCTAATGGCTTAGGCTTATATATGTATATACACATAAATATATGCTCCACGATCCAGCTTCTAGCCAAATGCCAAACAAATCAGAGTCTCATTAGTAAATTAGCACTACCAAAGTGGAGCAATGTTTCCGATTTCTGTGCCATATAGACTAGGTCGATGCGCTTCGGGTAGGAGAAGGAGGCAGAGGCAAGTAAGAGGAGAAGATGAGAAAAGCTACAATATTTATAATGAATCATGTGAAATTATAGAAACCCTTTATTTAGAATATTTAATACTTTTCTTATATACAATACTTGCCTAAATGAAATTCAGATTTAAAGACTTTATAATCAAATTTTGAGTATAATTTAATCATATCCTATTGCGTGTTTGCTTAAGCATATTCAATTCAATTCAGAAATTATTAAATTTGATTATTTTTGTCATTATTATTATCATTTATAAAACCTCATGACTACGTCTAGAAAAAACTTGTATGTATCCTTATATATAATATATAATATTTGACATTTGATTAAGAAATAAGACTCTATAAGCCAAGCAAGCCAGGCTTTTATTTTTTAGTCAAATTGAACATTTTATTTGAAATATTTATAAATAAAAACTAAATTTGATCGAAAACTTTTTAATCCTGCAGTAAAATGTTTTTTTTTTATTTATTTAATTTCATTTGTCGAATTGCGCCAGATATTTAGTATAAAGCGTTTAAAAATATTTATATGGAATAGTTTTGAATAGCATACTATTAATATTATTATTTTTTCAATATATAATCTTGCAAATCTTGCATTTTTTAAGCTTTTATTTTTGACATATTTGAATCTGTCTAAAAAAGGTATTACACCTATATAAAAATAAATATATAGAAATTACAATAACCATTACATACATTTTTTGTTTTTACTATATTATTCAAATTAAATTTATTAGAACTTCAGCATTAATTCTCTGAGAGCATAAATAACATTTAAAAGTAAAGTTTTTTTTTTTTAATAATTTTTAATTCAAAATGTATTCCACAATTTCGTGTATATCCAACTGGTGTAGCGGCTCGAATGAATGGCATACAAATATAATTTAGCCAACTTTAGCAATGGCAAAAATATCGCCAAAGTCATAAATTAAATATTCGGCCGGGCACCAGCTAGCAAAAACACAATCAACGAGGGGGTGAAGGCAACAAATTGTGGAAAAACACCTCGAAAAGTACTCGTAGCCAATGCCTAGGAGCAACAAAAAGGCGAGAAATTGTTGTGGGTGAGAATAGAGGGAGCAAAGGCGAGGGGAACTGCGCGACTGCGACTGCGACTGCGACTCTGCCTCAAGACCGACTGAAGTTGGCGTTTTTGCTAAATGATCAATCGACGCGATCGACGGCACGTTTATTGTTGTTGTTGTAGTTGTTGTTGTTACTGTCAGAGATATTACTCATAGTTACTATTGTTGATATGGGTTATTATGTAAGTGAGCTGCTAAAGACAGCTATTTGATGGATATTAATTCTGTGAGAGAGAGAGAGAGAGAGAACCAGAGAGCGGCAGAGGCTTGAGCAATGGAGTGTATGCAGCTAAGGCAGAAGTTGGAAGATTCATTAGACTAATTAAGCACCCAAAAATTGGAAACAATTAGCCCTCCATCAGCTCCCCACTAAATGCAAACTAAGCTCGAAAACTTTTAAGCAGCACTTTAATCATTTAATTGAATTTTGACAAACAATAAAAGGAGAAGCTTGAAAAGCTTGCAAAGTGCAGAAAACAACACCTACTCAACGCTCGAATCAATGCGGAGGGGGTGGGGAAAACCTTTTCACTTTCAGAGAAAAATGTGAGAAATTAATTTGGCCAAAATGCCAAACTGATTGATTCACTGGCATCGGCAAGCGAAGAGGCAGGGGCTGTCGCACTGGCAAACATTATCAATTAGGCAACAGCGAAACTTCGTAACTGTCATTGATTCGTATGAAAAATCACAGTGAATCGCTCAAAGGCCCAAGGAGAGATAATCGCTGAGGCGGGGGCTTCCTTCGGTCTTCGAGCTGGGTACTTAAGTGGCGCAGGTGCTCAACAAAAATGGCATCCAGTGAAAGGGTTCGCTAACATAATGAGCTCTACTTTGGGTCTAATAACTCCCCCTCGGGCTTTTCATTAAAAACTTTCTGTTCATCAAGCAGCTAAGTATCTTGTGTAAATTTGTATATTTATGTTGTGTAAATTTCAAATGAATCAACGTCTCAGTTCTGCGAAATGTATCAAAAGCTGTGCTCGTACAGTTTCTGTACGCTGATTTGCTTAAAGAGCCTACGCTTTAAAGCAAACTATTCATATCAACTGCTTGGCCAGCCAAGTGAATTAATCAATAATTTATACTAGGAGAGTCCAAAAACAGAGTCATGGTGGTAGGCGGTCGAAGGGGAGGGGAAGGAGTTGGGGTTCATAAAGATCACAGGTTTTTAACCCTTTCACTATATGTCTCCGTGAATACATAAGAAAAAGTGCCGAGATAAAAAGAAAAACCAGCTGAGGCAACAGCCAACGAAACAGCGAAAACTCACTCAAATAAATCACTCATACGCTCTGTGAGCTGTGAGCTGTGAGCTGGCGACTGCGCGCGCTCTCTCTCACTCACTGAGCCACTCATTCTCTCTATCGCTCGCGACTGCGCTATCTCTCACACACACACACCAACACATCGCACAGACAGCGCGTCGTCAGTTGGATGAGTTTACCTATGCGACTTCCAGGAGTTTTCCATGAATACTGGAAGGCAACGCTGTAGGGAGCCGGCTTTGATTTGGTCGCCGGATCGGGTGTGGGTCTGAGCCTGGGTGTGGGTGTGGGTGTCGGTCCGGGTCTGCTAGTCCGGCGTAGTTCCGTCGGCTGGCATATTTTGTTTAGGATTTCGCTTCCTTTTACAAATCGCACAGATTTGCGTATTTCGTTTTCTCTGCTTAAGTCGCATTTTTAATTTATTTCCATTCGGAGTGAAGGACTCGCCTTTGTCTTACCCACGACGCTCCACGTTGGCAGTCAGCAAATACATTTCCGTTTCGTATTTGCGAGAATTTATTTTCCCTGCATTTTCCTGGCTGAATTTTCAGTGGGAACTTATTTGGATTTTTTTCTGCTTCTATTTATTGTATCTTAAGAGAAATGAGAATATTTCTATGGAATGCCAGAGAAGCCTGGTAAAGGGTTTGCGTCGCAGGAATGCGACAAATGTGCCGAAAAGAGATTGGAAATTATTGACAAATGTATAAATAAATATCAATTAGTAAGAAATATAAATAAAATTGTTTTAAGGATTATTAAAAGTGTAAATTTAAAGAAAAATTTAAAAGGGTAATTGAATATTAAATGATAATAAATTCTGATTAATTAAAAACAAAGTATTTTATTAGTATCATTAATTTTATAAAATAAAATATGCATGAGTTTTTCAAATATCCCTTAAGCTTTCGCTTTCTAATTATGTTGCCCAGTCAACAGCTACAGACGATACTTTATTTACTTGCTCATCCTGCTCCAAGGTGTTCTGTCTATATACCCATCTACGACAGAGTCCCTTAGTATTTTAGCAATTAGCTGCGCTCCCCACTCACACAGACATTCATTAAATTTCGAAATATGCGAGGACTCTACGGCCATATCGCTATTCTCTATTGCGATCCTTTGCTCATCTCTCGCATCCCCACCCGGTTAAGTTCCCTTCAAAAATAATAAAAACCCATCAACCATTTCCCAAGCGCCGTTGCCCCCAGCTGTAGGAGCTATATAGATATGTATTTACATGTATATGGATATGAGTATGTATACATGCATTTACATATACATATGTATGTATGTATGTGCGTACATACGTGTACAAACATATATACACCAATGTGTACAGACGAATCAGGCAACGGCACCCGCGCGCTCCCTCGCACCCGCCCGCTCGCTCCCATCAACGGCTCACGTATGAATGTGCAATGCGTTTTGCCAAGTGCTCGTCATACACGCGACGTTAGCGTCGACTCTGACGCCAGCAGCGACGCTAGCGCAGCGTTTGCGCTCGTTTTTGCTTCTTTTCTTTTTTGTTGTTGCTCGCTCTTTCAGCTGCGAGAGAGATGCGAGTGAGCCCCACTCACATACACACACACACATACACTGGCACAGTCGCAGCGCATGCGAGGCCGTATGTGTGTTTGTGTGTGTGTAGCAGTTGTTGTTGCTGTCGTTGTTGCTGCCTTGCTGCACACGAGTTGGCGTTGGTGCTTTTAATGTGTGCATGTATGTATATGTGTGAGTCTTACATGTTTTTTGTTGTTGTTGTTTCGTTTTTTATTTCCTTTTGCGTGTCTGTTGCTGCTGTTGTTGTTATTTTGTGCTCCCCAGTTTTTAGACTCCGCCTTTTTTGTCGTCTGCGTGTCTTGCGCTGTCTGCCTTGCTGTCCCCCTCTCTTCCTCTTCCTATCTCTTGCTCTTACTCGAGCTCTCTCTCTCACTCTCTCTTTAGACGTTTCTTCGTATTTTTACTGTTTGCTGTTGCTGCTGCTGCTGCTGTTGCCTGTTGTTGGATTTTTAAATCGTGGGGTGGCAGGAGGTGGGGCAACTGCTGGTGAAAGAGTGAATGTATGTAGAGAGCAGCAGATGACTGTGTGTGTGCCCGTGTGTGTGTGTGTACGAGTGGGAGTACGAGTGTGAATGTGAATGTGAGCCTCGCTCGGTTCTTTCGCATTTCGTGTGATTTATTCATGCAGTGTGCGCTGTACTCGTTGCGTACTTATGCTTACTTGCACTGTGTGTATGTGTGTGTGTGTGTGTGTATGTGTGTAGCTCATTTTAACTCTCATCCATTCGTGTTTGGACTTAATGTGTTGCCGAGACCCATGAAACGACGAATGAGAAAACGAATGAGTTTGTTGCTGTGTTTTGCATCATGTTTAGGTTTATTTTAGCATGCCTTTACCCCCACATACACATACACACACATACATACACAGCTTATATAGTCATGCATATAGCACATATATACTCATTTCAAATGCGTATGAGTGAAATGGGTTCATATTCGTTTTAGGTCTTCGTTGCCCTCTTTGGAAGCCGGACTCCTCCGTATGTTAGAATGCATACACATACAGGCACAAACACTCATATGCATACATACATATGTATGTACTTGTACATGGAGCTCTCAGTGGATTAGGGAGTGGCCCAAAGCTGTTTTCATATATAGCGTGTAAATGAGCATTTGACGTACGAGTTGTCGTGTATTACGCATACGCCATGTATTCTTCGACTATATGTTTATATCAGACTAAGTTGCTTAAATGAATTTGCTAGATCTATAAATTTTGATTTTAAGCCAAGCTTAATAAAATTTAAAAGTAAATAATATATATATATATAATAAATATACATACATATAATTATTAGTATATATGTTGCTAATATATCAGTATATATCTTCCATTGTAACGGAAGAACAATTGGGTTTATTTGCCTATTTGGTCAAAAGAAACTTAAAGCATCTCAAATAAGACAAAATACTTCCAGTAATAGCAAATAGGTTGAACCTTCTACTGCGAAATATTGGAATTATAAACAAATTTGCATAAAAAAATGTTATTAACTTTTGGAGACACTCGGTTTTCGATTAAAAGGTATATTCAATTAAATATTCAATTTAACTTTCTTATTTATTTTTTGACAAATTTAAATGTAATTCATTATTGAGAGAATTTTCAGTTGATATTACTGTCAATTGTGCATCACATTTCAACCGAATAATCTCAGTTGAAACTTTAATTTTTCATTTTGATAGTCAACAAATTTAATTGAATGGCTAAGCTTTGTGCAAAATCTAAGGCAAATAATGACTCTGTGTGCACAAAATATTTAGCTGTGAGCCAAAGAATTACATCAAGTGGTCGGCTCTATTGCTTTGTGTCCAACAATTTCGCAAAGGATTCTGAAAGAGTTGGCCAAAAGGAAAACCCTTCAGTCGGCCACTCGGCAGCGCCCCAGAGCATTCACAAAGGTATTAAATTATTACAGAAAGACTTGAGAACTGCACTCGACTGGGCGGGCGGAGGGTTCCTATTCGCAAAAATATGACACTCAGCCGAGGGGCGCAAACAGAGCGAACGAGGAAGAAGAAGAGTGGAGCATAGAGGGGGACACTCAAAGGCAACGGCTACTCAACATTTAATAAACGTTTGAATACGAAGCGGAGGCTGATTTGCCGGCATTAAAGTGACATGGCGAGCAGCGTTGGTCAAGCAAGTTGATAACTTAATTTTTTCACTTCGGCCAAGGCCAAAAAAAAACAAGAAGAGAAAGAAAAGGAAATAAGAGCAGCAGGAAGCGGAAATCCAGCTGTTGGTCAAAGAGCGAGAAGCAGGTCACCTAAAGGTCATTCACATGCGGCGGTGACCTCGCCGCCTCGCCGCCTCGCCGCTTCGTCGGCTACTTTATTACTTTAAGATTTTGCCTTGACTTTGAACAACAGTTTGCCGGACCGGAGACCCAGCCGGTCTTTTCCTTCTGCTTTCCACGTTTTTTTCTCTCAATTTTTTTTTTTTTTTTTTTTTTTTTTGCTGTGCAGCCGCCAGCGCACAATGAATTTTCAGTGTTAAACAGCGCAAGTTTTTCTAACCATTTTTTTTTTTTCTTTTTACTTTATTTTGCCGCCGTAATGGCCAAAAGCCACGTAAACTCTGGGCACAGACATGAAGCCATGCGGCCATGTTGCACCTAATGACCAATTTCCACCGAAACAACTTTAAGAGTGAAATTCAGCACCAAAAGCTGTCAACTTGTATTTAGATGGAATATGATTTTCTACATTTTCTACATTTAAAACTTGTTCCCATTTTTGAACTTTTTCAAAATTCGAAATGCTTTTTGCTGCATACTCGATGATATTTTCTATAAATTTTGTATAGTCACGTGTCAAGCGTTGCCAGACATTCAAAGAATAGAGGGAGGGGCGGGGGTGAGTGCAAGCGTTTTGATTTGCATATTTTAGAGGCAACCCCCTCAGTTGGTTTTTTCTTCTTTTTTTCATGCTCGTTGTTGTTATTTGATTTTGAAGTGAACCAACGCCACGTGGAAATCGAACGGTTGGAGTAGGGGAGAGGCAGGGGCGTGGCACTCGAACCGCGACTTTGGCAACATTTCAAATTTGATTTGATGGGCACGTGTGGCAGATTTTCACTTAAGTAAGTGCGGGCGTGGCACTCTAAATCGAAAGTACTTATTGGAAAGACGGAATAAATAACGAAAGAAATAAAATTTTGATTGTGAATAGAATATGTTTTCCTTAAATCTGGATTTAGCCTATTTCGGTTTTAGTATGATTAAATATGAATGTCTGAAAGTAAGATAATCATTAAAATAACATAAGTACAAGTTTAAGCTTTGCATGGAAACAAAGTTCTATTAAATGAATAAATTAAAATTATAATAAACACACAACAATAAATATATTTTATTTATTAGCAAACATTTTTAAAAATACAAAAAATATTAGTAAATATAATAAAAATGTATCTAGATAATAATATAAGATATATTTATGATATTACATTGCACTTAAAATAAGCTGTAATAAAGATTTAAAGAGATAGTCAATACTTTTCTAGCGTAACCCAATTTACAATTAAACACAATAAAATATCATAATACAGAACATTTCTAATACATTAAAATATGTATATAAAGTTTTCTCTCATTTTATGAAATCTTCTTCTATAGAGGGAAAAAGTGAAACAACTGTAAAAGAAAGATTATAAAATTGATTCGAAGAAAGTAATTAATAGCTAAACAAGTCCCTTCTATAAACACATGAATAGCAATGCATAATATATTAATATCACAAATAAAAAATTTAACAGTTTTAAATAATCTAAAAGTTATATTAAAAAGCATTTTTTTATAACAAATCACCGAATCTTACTAAAGCCATTTAGCTACTGTCAATAGATAGGTAAATAAGAGATAATAATAAAATACGAAAATCAGCTACAGCTAGTTCCCTTGATAAGCCACTGAGCAGAGCATCCGTCTCCTGCTCTTTATTCGCAATTATTTTGGTTCTTTCTGGCCATTTTTATTAGGTAATAGTTTTTTTTCTAGGCAACACTCATCGCCAATTTAGTCACTGCGGCTGGCTCACATAAAATTATGCAAATCCCAAATCAGCTGCCACTCGTAATGCAAAACAAAAACCCATTGGGCCTATGCCAGAGCCGTGCCTCGCCCCTCCGCTGGCATTCCGAGCAGTATATTGAAAATGTTAATAGTCAGCTCAGAGTGTGCGGACGGGGGGTACTGACGCCATCTAGCGGCTGTCACTCAAACTTTAGCCGCGCACAAATCCAATTGATTTCAACCAATTTCTCAAACTCCAAGCTGCAGCTATAGAGGAATACGTGCCCGGTCGGAAATAAAGAGAAGACGAAAAATAGCATAAAATCAATTGAAAAACTTTTGCTCACGCCCCCACGCCCTTTTCTATGTACACACTCGAGATATCGCATGAGTGACAAAGAAATGAGGATAAGTAAAGAAAAAAAAAGGAAAGTAAAAAAAAGCAGCTGAAATTGTGGGCTAAGTCCGATGGCAGCTTGCAGGATTCCCATTGGTCAGGACATTCAATCCGGCTCTCAACTGGAGCTGGGCACCCAAATGTACATCCTTAACACATGGCCATGGATTGTCAATGGAGTGGTCCCCTCTCTCTCTCTCTCTCTCTCTTTCTCTAAAACTTGCTCTCTCGCTGTCGCTCTCGTTCTGTCTCGCTCTCGTTCGATATGTATATATGTATAAGAAAGGACTCTATGTACGTATCGAACGAAGGATTCTCTGCAACAATAAGCGCAAATGTAACAAATAAAATGCAAAAGATGCGAAATAAAAAATGACATTCGGATACAAATCGAATAGAGTCCACACAGAGATAGGACGCGATGCGATAGGATAGCAAAAAACGGAGCGGAAGCGGAGCAGGAGAGGAGCAGCAGGCAATGGGGAGTACAAAATTTACCATCGCTTGGGAATTGAATTGAATATTTAATGGCAGCCAACTGCTGCTTGGGCTCCCAGGGATCTTTCGCCGAACGAGGGCAGGGCAAGGGGAGCCGCTGGATGGGGTTACGCGCTCTCTTGTGTGTGTGTGTGTGCGTGTGGTTGGATACCATCAAATGTGCACTAGGTTTGAATGGCTGTCGCTTTGACAACTAAGTTTTAAGCTTCCCTTCCCTCCTCATGGCTTCATCTCTCTCTCTCTGCTGCTGCCCTTGCCCCATGTAAATATATTTTTATTATATTTCTCTTTGGCCCTGAAGAGCAGCTGGAGGCTTCGAAAGCAGCCAATGCCAGAGTTGATTTTCTTTTTTTGGTTTTCTTTTCTTATTTCCTATGTGAAAAATGTGTGGGTTATCAAATATTCTCTGCATACAATGGGCATTCGAATTGGAGGGTCTTTATTGAAAGCCAATGGGTATAGTAAGGATGCATATGAAATTATAAATAAATATGGACATAAAATATTGCTGATTCACAGTTCATTTCAGAGAGTAACTCCATAATGAAAATCTTATATAAATTCAGCCTAGTAATACAGTCTCATAGTAATTCAGTCTCTACCTGAATGAAACCCTTTCGAACACTCTCCGATTGCAGAAAATGAACACATTTAATAGGCCTATTAAAACCAGAAATTACTTTTATTAACTGCCGCAATCAGTGGCTCTTCGTCGTTTACTCAATTTCAATCAGCAGAGTCTTTGTTAAAGATATGAAACGTCACCTAATAACAATTACCTTTCCCCTGTCTGACAGGCAATTCACTGACCCGACCACCTAATTGGGCTAAAATTTGCGCCAAATGAGCAGCAAGCCCTTTCACCAACTGCCAGCAGCTGGTCATGCTACCCCTCGTCCTCCCCTCGCTCTGCAGGCACTTGTTGGCTATTCTAATGCAAATTTCCATCCTTCTTCTTTATTATTCTTTTTTTGGCGAAGGTTTATCAATATTTCCTGGTTGCCTTGGCACAGCAATCGGTTGTTGTTGCTGTTGTTGGTGTTGTTGTTCGGGTTGCAACCCACAAATCCCATCACTAAATCAACAGCTACAACCACAACAACCCACCCTCGATGGCGGGAGAGACAGAGAGAGGGGGACAGTTGGAAAATTGGCAAACGCTGTATAGGAAATTTTTGCAAGCCGAAAATCAGATTGTGTAAAGTCGAGTTAAGTATCCTTTATGGGGTTCGTTGAGCCAGCGACAGGATATGGCCAACATGTTTGCCTAATACTTGTTACACACACACACAGACAGAGAGAGAGAGAGAGGCACACCCCCTCATTGCTGCTGATTATGTAATGGGCCGGCACTTGATGATTGTTCTGCGGCAGCATGAAATTGATGTTTTTGCCAATTTCGCAATTGAATTGCAATCAATGCGATGACGTGAAATGAAACACCCCAAACCCTAGGGGTAGCTCGCTGCTCACTTGGGGTGAAAGTCGTTGCCAAAAATTATGAAAGTGAAAGCCAAACTAAATTAGGGTAAAGCCGATTTTTCGCAAAGCTTCCACGACAATGGCCGCACAGCCTTAGAGTAGAAGAAGAGGGAGGGTAATGGGGGCAGGGTATTTTCAGCTCAAAGGTGGGTGGCTGGCTGCAGCGTTTAGTTTATTGGCTGCTTTGTTTGTCTGTCTCTCCGTGTCAGGTTTGTTGTTGTGTTTAGCGGGTGTACAAGTTGCGTGTCATAAATATGCACAGTATAAATTTGCAAGCCGCCTTTCCTCTTGCCATTGCCGGGGGCGGCAGTGGGTGGGGCAGCATGCGGCGCCTGTCAACGCAATTGGGCTCAATGCCCAGGCTGCCGTACAAATGTGGGTCATAAAGGGAATTGTGTTGCGTGTATCTCAGAGGTATTATTATCTGATTGTCATACAATCTGGCTGGCTGCAATGAAGCCAGGACAAAGGCGAAGGCGAAGGCGAATACGAAGGC
The DNA here is from genome assembly GCA_035047565.1 of Drosophila mulleri. Lineage (NCBI taxonomy): Eukaryota > Metazoa > Arthropoda > Insecta > Diptera > Drosophilidae > Drosophila > Drosophila mulleri. The sequence goes on from JAWNPK010000168.1 coordinate 13,600,861, forward strand.
AGTCTCGACTGAGGCGTGGCGGTGGGCTATTAGAAGTGTCATTTCAGCTGATGAGCTAACTAGCAACTGAAGGCATAAGGAGCGCTGTGAAGGAATCCAGCTTGAGTTAAGCTTAGAGCAATAGGAGTAAATATTAATATTAAAAGTAATGGAATATAATATAAGCACATGGGAACAGATGGCAGGCTAAGTCTATATATTGGAGTTATTGGAGTAGCTGGTTTGAAAATTCCACTTAATGATGAATAGCGTGTGAGTTTCTTGCTTATTTGCTCTCATCTTTCTCAAAGTTTAAGGGTAGTAACATATTCTCTCCATCTCACTTTTGCATACTTTCGCAGGTCGGTAAATATTGATGAGCAATTGCTATATGAATTATGTATTCGACTATAAAGATAATCTGTAACTAAATACTTACCATGCAATGAGCATAATCTTTGACTATTTAGTTTGTCATATACTACACGTAGTTCAGTCTAGCACTCGCTTGGAGCTGCTCTAACCCAGTCACATTGGTCAGCGCTACACTAAAATTCATATTTGTACATATTTGTTTGGTAGATAAGCAAAAATATTACACGCTCCAGAACGTGACCAATGCAAATGCATATGAACTGAACTGGAGAGCAAATGGAATGGGAGATGCGAATACGAATACGAATGCGAATGCGACTGGGAATGGGAAAGGGAAAAGAAGTCAACTCAATTGAACTTTGTAACCCGACGTGTTGCTTCTGCAAGCGCCTGCCGCAACGGCCCAGGCAGCACTTGCGCCTTGCCACAGACGCTGCCTTGCCTCATGTAGATCATCTGGTCAAAGCAACAACTACTCCAACTACAGCAACAATAATAGGTGCAGACAATGCCCAGGACTTAACATCGCGTGTGTATCGCATTCTGTGCATCAGCTGCGCCGCTCGACCCCCGCTCGCCCTGCCTCGGATCGGATCGGTCACGTAGTAAAACAAACATTTTTATAAGAATACGAGACTACATATAGCCCAACTATATGGACAGCAGCTCGCCTCTGTCGGACAAAACAGCTCATAATGGATGATAATCGTTTATTTCAGCGAGCGCCAGCCTAGCTGCCCAGTGCAAAGCCAGAGAGTAGGAGAGAGAGGGGAGAGGGAAATGGAAAACGGGAAGTACCTGGAAACTGAGTGAGTTTTTGGCAACATGACGAGAGGCTCTTGTAGCTCTTGTAGCGCCACATGATAACCTTGTTGCTGTTGCTGTTGCCGTAGCTGGCCGTCGGTTCGTCCGATCGTGTTCTGGCTTTCGCTGGGTGTGTGTGGGAAGCGCGTCAACATGATCTTCCAGCCGCCACCTTCCATCCACAATTGGCTGCAATTGCACTCCTGCCGTGCGCTGGCTGTGCCCAACTGTTCCGCAACAGATATTTGATTTGTTTCTTGTATTGGCAGCGAGTATGATCATGTTGCGATCTCTTGCGCCATCTGATGGACTCGTGTATGGAGGTAATTCAATATGTAAATTGCAAAATAATCAAAAATTAGACACGCTGTAGTCTGTAGCCCAAAGAAAGGAGCAATTGCTGTGAAGAATATATACTGTATCAAGTGGAAGCAAGAGGTGACTAGAAGTGAGTGAACGCTGAGCTGTAGGAGGTTGTGTAGGGCCCTGCTTGGGAATGCGGAGAGTCTTAAAAACTAAGAGTAACATAGAGTGGTTCTGTGCGGAGGATAAGAAACAAGCGAGCTACTCTATAATGATTTGTCAATTCGCTAACTGGATAATAACTGACAAATACAACGGAATTGCATTCAAACATCTAAAGTTTATCATCTGCAGTTCAATTATATATAGATAATAATGCTATATATAGAATATAAATATTATTAAATATACAAATGTATTGAGATAAGCAGTTTAGTAAAGCAAAGATAGCTCAGGTGACCTGTTCTTATAACAGTAGAAATCGCAAGGCAACTAATAGAATGTGAACGACCCCAATTCCACTTTGAATATATCGCAGCTGTTAAGATATGTATAAATTTCTTACAGTTCTAGGTTGCATATACATAGTTCAGTCAAGTAGTTAAGAGGCGAAGTAAAGTGAATGCTAAGCGGTGGAAAATTACCTATTCCCAGCACAATGACCCCAAATGGGCTGCAGCCGATTGCCCTTCATTTGACCCACATATCACACCTCAGATACACTCAAGTATAAGCCAGCTCTTAGTGGCCCCCACTTGCTGCGGCCAGCGAGTGTTCAACAAGTCGTGCAACAAAGGGCAGCAGCAGCTACTGGGATTGCGCCACACATTCCTGGGGCAGCTCGGCTTTGCATCATCTGCACCCCACTCACTCTGCTCCTCCTCTATTTATTATTAGCTGCTGCTTTGCTCGTCGAGCCGTGGCCAATCTGCAAAATCAAATGCCAAAATAATGCAATAAAAATTTCTTGCGAAATATTTCGTACCACTTGTGCAGAAGACAACGCAATTTTTATTGCCGGCCAACCCCTCGGGAAGGACTTTTTGCCGTTTCCTTTGCATTGCCATTTTTTTTTTTTTTTTTTTTAGGTTTCACTTCAACTTTTTTATCCTTAAAGTAAGCATTTCCGCTGTATTCTTTTTTGCTATTCAAAAGGCAATTGGCTCGTCGAGCTGCCGCCTTTCCGGCTGCTTAATTTAATGGCCCTGCTGATTTCTTAGCCACGGCCTTAACTTCTGTTCGCTGCTGGGCTTTCCGACCTGGGTCAAGCCGTTAATAAGCCAATGACCGAGTCCGCCTGCAACTGCTTTAATTGATTTTCAGCCGCTGTTAAAAAAGAAAAAAACAAAATAATAAAAAGCAAATGAAAACAGAAATCAACAATAAATTCGAGTAGCCCTTGGTCGCTAACCCTTCGCTCAACCCCTTTTTCGAGCGCGGGCTTCCATTCGACACCCTTGTATACAGTTTTTATGTATTTAACCATTGTTGTTGTTGTGGCTGTTGTTGTTGCTGCTGCTGTTGCCGTAGCTGAAACTGACCTTTACCGCCGACCCGTTGCCCATTCATTTGGTCGTGCGGTCAGTCGGACGGCGGTTGTCGCCCTCGTCGCAGTCACTCGCAGTCATCCGTCTCATTCCCATTCTCATTGCTATTCTCGTCCTTGTTCTCATTCTCATTCCCAATTTGCAGTCGTCATGGACATTGAGTGACCTTTGCTTGTCAACCGTAAGCCCCTCACTTTTTACCTTCTCCTCCCCCTCCCCTCTTTCTTTCTCTCTCTCCCTCTCTCTCTCTCTCTCTCTCTCTCTCTCTCTCTCTCTCTCCTTTCACTTTAATCCCATTTCGTGCTGTGGGTCAATTCCTGATTAAGTTGTAATTTGTAGCGCTAATTATTTCATAACTTCTGTAAGGGTGTCAAGTGTTAAAGGGCACAGGCAAGTTCCTCAAAGGCTTCGAGTGAGTTGACTTGATGGAATTATTAAATGCCATTTGAGGCAAATATACGTGTCCTATTCTAATTATTCATTGTATGGTTTAACAAAGTCGATTAACTCTATATATATATATATCTTTGTGCCAAGAGTACTTTTGACTGGAGCTACAGCTTCTAGGCCTTCAAGGCTCGACTGATATAAAGTAAACTTGACAAAGTAAAAAAAAAAAAAAGAGAAATATTTTATTTAAATTAGTCATTTACTCAACTTAGTCTACGCACTACTAACCCAACACATTCCAGAATAATTCTATCTTCGAGTCTCGCTCAATTTCCAATCTTACAAGGTCAATTGTTTTTGTAGCATTGCGAATAAAGTGTAGCGCTAAGCGTGGCCCCAAACATCCATGGAAAACGGCCACATTAAAGTGCCACAGGTGGGTCAGCGCAGGGGTTAAGGGGGGCTAACTGGTGACGCTCTGCTCCAGTCGCATGTCTGCCATGCAGCTACAATTTGCACGAAACGTGCAGCGGACGTCTGCAAAGCGATTACAGCGTATAATGTTGCCTGATCTAAATGCCGCGACCTCCGCAGAGAGTGTAAGAGAGACAGAGAGACAGAGAGAGAGAGAGAGAGAGAGAGGGAGTGAGGTCTGGCAACACATGCCCAGACACAACTGGCCAGATCATTGGGTTCAGGGTGCGAGTACCCGCTGAATGTGTGCCATATGTCCGCTTGTATTTGTGTCCGCATCTCAATCTCATTCTTTGTGTGCATCTGTATCTGAATCTGCTGGTTCAGCCACATTGCAATTGCACTTGATTATGCCTATGAACAGGCTCGCAAATTTTTAATAACTCGTGAAAACACACGGAACGTGACAAACGTGGAATTTAGTGCATGCGGCCAGGCACGGAATATGCGTGAAGCCAGCAAAAAGAAGAGATGCGCTCCAACAAAAGATCTCCATGCTGAGGCAAAGCGCATAAGAATTTGGATAAATCCACATAAGCGCATGCTGTTTGTCACTCCTAGAAATATTTGCTTTGGCTTAAGACTTCACGTTAATGCAATTTCGTACAGTAACTAATTTAATTATTTCTCAATATATTTTATTATTTTAAGTTAATATAATTGCCATAGTAAATTGTTGAATTTGGGTTACTCTTCTTGAGTTTTCTTGGTCTGTAATTTACACACTTTTGAAGTACTTAGATCGATTCAAGTGCCTAGTGAGGGCACGATTAATTATACGATACATAATAATCGATTATGCTGCTTCTATTGTGTGCTGCTTCTATTGTGTGCTTGTGTGAGAGCAGAATTAATCTCCTCTGTTGATTTGCTAAAATTATATATATATATATGTTATATGTTAAATGCCAATGCAATGTTATATGTCTTGACCGTTTTTGCTTGATTTCTCTTAATTTACTCCCTGTTGAAGCTCATTTCAATTCTCTACCCAAAGTCAACTAAGATTCTTACAGAATGTTTTACATGTTGCGACTAGCTCATTTACATCTGCTGCTGCTGCACGTTTCAGCAACATGCAGGACTACACCCACACAGCGCAAGCACACCCACACCCTACCCACACACACACACACACACACACACACACACGCCCACCCACAACAACAACAAGATAAATGACAGCAATTGACTTCATTAGCAGTAAATGTCAAATGCTCAACGCGATGCCGTTGCCGTTGTCGTTGCCTATGTGAGCCTCGTGTTATGTGTGTTTAGAACAACAAATAAAACACGACCCGAACCCGCAGCACGCCCCGGGCAACTGAGCAACCCCTCGCAAAATTTAAGATGGTACGAAGGAAAGAAATCCGTATTGCGCAATTTCTTCTTGTGGAAAAATTTGCATACGCATTTTGCTTGCATCGTTTGGCAGGCAGTGGTAGATGGGTTGGGGGATTGAGGGGGTGGCAGGGTTGGGTGAACTGGATGCTGGCAAAGTGGTCGCAGTGACTCCATTACGAGTACGGCGCCGATACACACTTACACACACAATGAAACCATCAAAATCCAATGAAATAAAATAAAATTCCAATAAAAACATTTTGGCAAAAGGCAAGGACCAAGGGATAAAGGGAGAGGCGAGAGACATTTCCTTCCTCCTTGTTGACATGCGGTGAAAGTGTGCGAAAATGTTTGCAACTATGTGTGTGTGTTGGTGTGTGTGCAACCAACCAAAAGCTGTGCACACACCCAGCACCCTCATCGACTGGGAAACTGTCCCTTTTCTTTTTTTTTTGGCAGACGTGTGCCTCGGATTTGCGAATTTTTTCGCAATGTCGTGGAAAAGCCAGTGGAAAAACAGTTTTTCCTTGGCTTTGCTGTTTGCGTTTGAACCTTGTTAGTGGTTTCGCCAGGCGAATTGCTAAACTGTCAAATGCGTGAAATGTCAACATGTCAAGGCAACAAAGGAAGCCACTGAAGTGCGGGGCCAATGCTGAAGGGGAGGGAGAAAGTAAAGACTTCTGATTGGACAGTAAGGCAATTGATACTGTTGAGGGGAGAAGAGTATGCATGAATGTGAGATGGTGTTTAAATATTTAATTCAAAGAGTTTATCAAATAAACAAGGCACTTACCATAGGTAAATATAGAAAGTAGTACTTCATTTAATTTAATTTTTATAAATTAATATTTCATAAATACATATATAAATTTAGAGCTTTTGGGATTTCGATTTTAATTCGACGTCTCACCTGTCCGATTCAGGTTAACGAGCTAAAATTGAAAGTAAACGCTGTCAGCGCCAAGGAAACCTGAGGAATCGCAAACAATTCAATCAGAGTACATTTATACATATAATTATAATTAGCTGCCGGTTGGCTGGCAATGGCTAAGTGAATTAATCCATTTGCTACGCCTGCTGGCCGCAATTACTTGACAATTATCTAGACCTGAAGATCGCGTCAAGTGCTGGTTGACAGCATCCGCGTTTGCTCAATGGAAATCAAAGCCATTCGGTTCTAGTTTGGCGTTCCCTAAGCCGCAAAACCCGTTTCTGCGGCACCTACGCATTGCCGGACTGGGGCCGGGCTATAAAAGCGTTCGGTTAATTGGCCAAAAGCATCAGTCGTTGACAAACCAACAAACCAAACAATCAACATGCAAGTAAGTTTTGACTCCGTAATTGCTCCAGATTTGATGGCTTAACTTTTCAATCTTTTCGCTCTGGTGCAGTTCCTCATCTGCTTGGCTCTCTGCGTGGCTGTGGCTCAGGCCGGCTACCTGGCCTCCCCGGTCGCCACTTACGCTGCTGCTCCAGTTGCCACCTATGCTGCAGCTGCTCCCGTTACGACCTACGCCGCTGCGACTCCTCTGGCCACCTATGCTCGCACCTACGCCGCTGCTGCTCCCTTGACTACCTACACCCGTGCTGTTGCTCCTGTGACCACCTACTCCGCCGCAGTGCCCGCTGCCTACTCCGCCTACTCTGCCTCCGTCTATGGCGCCCCGGTCTACACTGCGCCAGTGGCCACCTATGCTGCTCCAGCCGTCGTCAGCACCTTGCTGAAGAAGTAAATGCTACACTTTCCCTTTCCCCCGTAACTGATCCAACTTGAAATATTTCCAACAATAATAATAAACTAAAAAAAAAAAACAAAAGAAGTGATTTTGTATTAATTTTTAGTTTTTAAAATTCAATTTTTCAGTTCAACTTAATTCTTTCATATTTGTTCGCTCTAATTCATCTGATATATTTATTTATTTAATTTAATTCTTTTAATTTCACGAGCTGCTACATAAGATACAGTCTTAACTCAATAAGCTTAATGAACAAACAATATCATTTGAGAGCCACTTAATATATCTTATTAATATATTGATAATATGTTTAACAAGCTATAATATGAACAGAAGCTAATACTATAATATTAGGCAGCCATGAAAGAACTGTCAAAAAATCATGTGATTACCTTTTGTTATGAGGTTTATATACAAATCAGATTTTCCTTCAGGTCGTGTGTATATTATATAAGTCTCTTGAAGCGCTGACTTTAATATCCATAGCTCTTGAGCAACTGCCTAATGAGAATTAGAATATTATTCTATTCTATAGCATGAAGTAATAAACCAACTATTTATTACTTCAGGAAATTATTTGTCTACATGCCCGATGGTCCACATTCGAAAGTCTCCACTGTAGTGTACGTTCTGTGCTGGAGTTCCGCGGCGCGTGGGCGTCAAATGGCCAATCACACGGATTAATTGCCTGGCGATAAGAAATGTTTTGGAAACTAACAGCAACAGCAGCAGCAGCATTCACAGTCACAGCTCACAGCTTCCAGCTTCCAGGTGCCAGTTGCCAGCTCTGGAGTGTGGCCTCCTCTTTTGGGAAGCTGGCGAACGCGCGTGCTCAAATAAATCATTTGGCAGACACGGCGCAGGCAGCCGGAGGGAGAGAGAGAGAGAGACTCCTCGGTTGGCCTGCGCCCAATCCATGGCGATCGCATTTCAAGTGCAAAAGTGCCGCAAGTGGCAAACCAGCAAACCAAAGGTGACTGCCACAACAATTGTGGGTGTAACGAATTCGCCGTCAAATCGCCAACAAATCGCAAACGAAAAGCGAACGCACAGAGCCAGAACCAGAATCTCAGCTCGAGCTCGAACCAAATCCAAACAAATCCCAGCTTAGCAATCGTATGAGCTTCTCACACAGCCAAAGTGAAAGCCAAAAGCCACTCAATGCGGGGCGAGGCGGGGTGCAGAGCTGCCAGGTATTACAATTTAGACACCGGAAAACAATGAAATTGACAGCGCCTGAGCTTTGGGCGATCATCTGCGCAGCCATTTAGTGGATATTTGTTGAGAATTCTTTGCGGCACTGTCTTATTATCAATCTTGAAGTGGGCAGTGGTAGAGCAACAGGGTTGCCAAAGTGCCCAAATATGAGAATAGTTTAAGCTAGCACACCTGAATTTGGATGGATAAGTAGAGTAGGTAGAAGCAGTAATATGAAGTGATTGCTCGAATACAAAGTTGCCAGATCTATCTAAAAAGATTCTGAAGGTATGCGACTAAGTGACAACAGGGTTGTCAGATGAATTGAACAATTGTGATATTTAAATGAGATGTTTCGTGTGAGGGAGGTAAGAGTTAATCTATAGGAAAAGCAATAATACAAGGTGAAAGGGAATACTCTTTAGAAATATGCTTAAAGTCGTAGTTACTGATATGAAAATGTTTTCAAGAATTGTAATCAAATTATTTTCAATTGCTTACATGTACCAGAAATACCCATACAGGAATATATGTAGATAATTAAATCAATTATATCGTATAGACAGCATACTAACTCTTAAATGGAGCGTTTTTTACGCTGCATCTATATAATAGATCTTCCTTCAATCAGCCTGACAACCCTACTCGGCTCAGTCAACATATTCAGGAAGCATAGCTAACTCGAGAGTGGCTGGGCACAGAAATCACTTGCAAAGTGTTGGCCGAAAATGCCGCACGAACACCGTTCAATTGCATTTAAGAAGCCAAATGACCTCCGGCGCCCCCTCACACAGTGTTAAAGGCGAGAGGGGTGGAGGCGGCGGATGGGGGCAAAGCACTTATTCACAACTCAATGCCTGTTTAGCACAGACAAGAGTTCGGAACGCATGGACCCGTCTAACAAGCCTTTCCGCAACTGCTGCCAACGATATGTACTGGCTGTACCTATTCCTGGCCCCTCTCTCGTTCTCTCTCTGTCTCTCTCTCTATTTTCGCTACGCATACAAATATTATATTTAAGCCTAGCCGAGTCTCATTTCGTGCCAGGCATCGATTCCCGCACTTCGATACAATCGCAGCGAACGGCAACTGCGCACGCGCAGCGTCTGCACTTGAGCAGCTCTGAATGTGGATGTGATATGAAATTACTTGGTACTTGGCTTAAATTACAGCCTTTTGGTTTTCCATAGCTGCAGCGCTGCGTAGTTATGACCATGTTTGTATTTGTCTATTGTCTATTTCTACTACTACTTTTTCGGTATCTATTTTCCTATTTTTCTTGTAAGTGTTTTGGCAAATTCGTTAAATTGCACTTGAGATGCATTGATAAGTGCCAAGTGATCTAATGTTGACGGCTAAAGCGAAATATTTTTATGTATTATGCATAGATGATGCTGTTGGAGCTGAAGCATGCATCATGATATCTTATTTTTGTCTACAAATGAATTAAAATTTACTGTGTGCGTTTTCATACATATATTATTAAATATAATTAAATATAGAAAAATAATGATAATCTTTTAATCTTGGATTTATGTAATGCTAGGTTATGCAAATTAAAGTATTCTCAAATAATTGAAAAATAAAATTCATTTTCATTCCATTCACTAAAAAAAAATAATACCAAGCATAAAAATATTTTCTTGTCTCAAGCTACTTAAAAGACAAGCAATAGTACTCTCTAGCGAGAACTGTATACAAATACTTCTCCCCCCTGAAAACACCATAGAGAAACCATCTAGTCAGCTGTCTTTCTCTTCTCAATATTTACACGCAATAAAAAATTATCATTAGGCGAGCCTGTAAATGGAGAGAAAAGTGCGTGGCATGCTTGAAGATGGATAGCTAGTAGGCACAGTGGTACGAGCAGAAAGTAAAGCAGTCAAAAATGTATGTGTTTATATTACCCCAGTTGAAGGTTGAGGTAAATAAGAGAATTGAAAAATCCTTCACCTTCGTTAATACAAATGACGCCCCGAGAGACCAGGCAGGATCAGGGTAGAGACCCAGAGAGACTAAACAACGGTCTGCACACGCACACAACAACAATGGATAAGAAAACGTACCGGATATGTTCCAGCGGAAGCTGAGAAAGTAGCTAGGCAAAAAGGTGGAAGAAGAAGCTGGCGAAGAAAAAAATCATTTACATGTGGCTGGAGGGGGTGGGACGGGGCCAGTGCGTGGAGGGATGATTATTAAATGGGTGGCATGTTTAACTATAAAACGCACGCGACCAGGATGAGAAGAGCGGCCGGGACAAGGGTGGGTGCCAATGAAGGACAGCACAGGATTTGCATGAAACCCCACGTTGATTCTGTGGCAGGGGCTGCCAGACAGGGGGCCAAACTTGTAGGACTGAATGGACCCCAAGTTGGGCTGGGCACGTGGATGCTTTGGACAGGCTATTGGTGTGACAAGAAGCTGCTGGATGATATGAGAGATGGCGAGAGGAGGCGAGGCACTTCGTACGTAAGTGCGGCACTTGAAACCGCCTTAAAGCGTGCACTGTGGATGGCCAAAAGAAGGGCAGCCAGGCAGTCGGCCAGGCGGCAGCAGCAGGCACTGAATTATGCAAAAGATTTACGCGCTCGAAAACTTTTTTTCCGTTTTATTTTCTGTTTTTGGTTTGCTTCTCTGGGGGCGTTCGCCTTCATCTTGGCCGTCACATTGTATAAACTTTCGAGCCGGACGCCAAACACATCTGACAGTCATACACTGAAGTTGTACCCAGAAAGTGTGAGAGAGTGAGAGAGATTGATATTTTTCGCCCACTGCGCGACAGTTTGCGCCGACTGAAGCTGAACTGAGTTGTCAGAAACAAAACAAGCAAAATTTGTTGCAGAAGCCAACAAAGCTCACAGGATTACACAGAAAAGTGCTCAGCAGGACCATCGGCCAAGTGGAGGCATATTTGCAAGAATTTATTCAAATAAAAAAAAAGAAGCAGTTAATCATTTTTGCAGATAGACATGACGCGACTCCGACATGAATTGAGACCGAATAGACGAAATATGACGAAACCCTTCTCCGCGCAAAAGAAATTATATTTTCAATCAAAATAATAATTTAAATGTCAGTTATACGGATAAATCGTGAATTAAACTCAGTTTTGACAGAGATAGAAAGAAAAGCTGAGAATCTAAAATATGATAAATACAAAAATAAGAAGAGACATATTAATGCAGTTTCTTCTTGAGCAAGTACAAGTATTATACATACGTAACCGATTCACTGTAAGCAGTCATGTTTGCAGAGAGCGCAGCTAGACTGTTTACAAAAAACAGCATAAGTTCTAGTTGATCTTCGACTAAGGCACTCATGGCTGTTTTGGCCATTTCTCAGCTTACTTCACGAAGTGCTGTAATTTACGAAAACAAATTGCTGTCTGCTTTTCTCAGTGGAGCTCTTTAGCTAAACGTTTTCCCATATCAATAATCGCAACGTTTGCGGAATCATCTGAAGACGAAGCCCCCTAATCACTCAATCGAAAGGCAATATGGCGCCTAGCGGTCAAATGGCAATAAAAATCAATATTGAACTCGAACCCTGGGCGAAGAGGAGGCGGCGATCCGACTGATGATCGTGAACTCAAATACGTAGCAAATAAATCGCATGCGATAGAAATGAGCATTGAATTCTATTAAAAAGGCTGCTGCTAAAGGCGGCCCGAGCCGAGTGAATATATGCAAAGAGTACGAATGGAAATGAAATCGCCTTTGATCCGAGCCGCGGCTGCAGAGTCGCCAGGTAACCGACAGACGGGCAGGTAGAAACCGCAGGCAAACGCAGCCAATCGGTAGGGGCGAAAATCGTTGAAATATTTCAATTAACTTAAAGTGCGCCGCCGCACTGAGTGGACGCAGATGAGCCGAAGATGGAGCTGAAGCTGGAGCTGGAGCTGGTGCTTCAAGCCTGGACTTGGAGTAGGAGTCGGACAACAACATTGGCGACTGCCTGGCTCTGGCGTCGGACAATAAACAATGTTTTGACAAATCGCTGAAAATTGAGTGCGCAAAATTATTATTTTCAATTTAAAAGAATCAAAAGCAGAGCCTCGCATCGTACCGTGTGTACGATATATGGGTATTAAATTTGCCGCCTCGCTGCAGTGCCATAGTCCAACAGTGCAACAAAGCTGCCTCACGGCTTGCTAATGATTGCAAATTAAGAATTTAATATCGTTGCCCGAATGTGAGCAGCATGTGGGGTTATAAATTCAGTGCGAAATTGCACTGGTCGCCCATTACAGTAACTCAGCTGAAATGCTGAGGATCGCACTGCGGATCGAGCCGATGCCTAGAAGAGCTGCGCCATCGTTAACAAGTGCTCGAGTGGCCTGACCTTTGAGATTGCTTCACGCCCGCCACGGCCACGGCCACGGCCACGGCTGCGGTGCAACGGGCTCCACCGCCCACTTCAATCAAATTTTTTGATTGGATTGTTTCGGAAGCAAGTCGTCATTAAATCAAATATCATAATTATATAAACAGCTAACGTGCGGGAGAAAGGTCTTTCGATTCGGGCCAACGCAGCAACAGCTAAGCTTTTGATTAAAATCTGTTCCACTAGCAGCGCCCGAGGGCCAAAATTTAAAATCTGGCCAAGAAAACTAGGAAGCACCAATGTTCACACATTCATTGAGCCCCTCCACGGCAGGCAGGCAGGCAGGCGGCAGGGAATTAGCCAGTCAGGCCAGGCCAAATCAGTGGGTAAAACTAAACGTTAACGTTAACCTGATTATGGGTATTAGAGCCTATAAGAAACAGAGTTTCAGCCAGAGCATTTACGCATTCACCTGATGTGCCCGCCAAATAGCATCCACAGCTCCCAACTCCGTGGCTCCACTGATCCGTGGCGTGAACTATTCAAGTGTAAGAGAGTACACATTATGCTGATTATAATCAGAGCAGCCAGTCAGCAGAGCTGAGCCACTCTGCGAGGCTATGTGCCCGCTGGTCAAACAAAAGCAGAACAACTGCGGAGACTCGAGTGTGCAGCTCATTAGCCAGAGGTAAAGCTAGCATGAAGTCGGCGAAGGAAAATCAATAAAATTAAAGAAAAACGCAACGAAAAACGAGAAACAGCAGGAAGAGCAAAACTCTCCGAGAATTACATGCTAATGAGAGGAATGAACTCTCAGCTCGATGAAAAAAATATCCCAAAGTCTGGCGTCGAACTTTGTTCGTCCGTGTAATGAGTAAGAAAAGAGCCAACTCTCTGAGCACATCTTGAAATTAGTTTGAGAAAAAAAGAAAAAGAAAAAGCGTTCAAATCTGAGGGGTTGCAACTGAAATAGCCAAAGTTAAGAGTTCGTAAAAAGTTGACGGCCATATTAATGATAAACTCGCATTTGCAGCCAGTTAATAATTGATAACTGAAATTATTGCTGAGCAATTGTAGAAAAAATGTGTGTTAAAATTAATTTACGAACCGTTTCACACTTATTAGAAAAGAAGAGCGGATTTTCAAGAAGAGAGAGAAAATATGTATAGGAATATCAAGTATATATATGTATAAGCACGTATATAAATATGAAAATGTGTATATTTATATGTATTTATTTAATACTTTTGTTTTAAAAAAATAAAACTATATGCATAAATAGAGAAACTTTAATAAATTGAAATCAATTTCAAAATATATTTATTAATGTTAAATACAATATATGCTAAACAATTTATCGTATTATTTATTATTTATAACATTAACCATTGATTTTTTTTATAAATAAATTAGCATGTTTTGAACAGTATAATATATTAAAACTACTTTTACAATCATTTGTTAGTTTAAAATATTATATATTAAATATATTCATAAAGCGTATAAAAAATTTAAGTGAAATACTGATCTATATAGACTTAGAGTAATTGATTCATCAGGTCTCCCAATCAAACTCTTTTCTAGCTGACAGCTAATTCTCTGTACCTCTCTATTACTTTCGATCTTTAAACTCACATGCAACAACATTTATATTTCTACATGCTATATAATAGCTTTATTCATCTGTCTGCGGCCTTTGAAATGTTCCTTTGTCTAGTTCTTTTATTGAAGAAGACACGTTTCTCAGTGTGCAACAATAGGACTCTCAAATTCTCTCGAGTTTCCTATACAGCCAAACAACAATGGCTGCGATTGTCTCTGTGTATGTATGCATGTATGCATGTGTGTGTGTGTAAGATGTTAATTGTGAGTATGCAAATGAGATTGAGCAATACGCACTCTCTCAACGTGCTCTATGCTCTATTCGTATTTAAAAATCAAAAGTGCGTGTGGTTGCGACTGAATGTGTGTGAGTGCGAGTATGTGTGTGTTTGTGTACACCCGGGTAGTAGACACACACAAAATTTCGTATGTACACACAAAAAGGACACTGCGTCCCTTATGCCACACACACGCTCACTCTCAGAGACACACACACACACACAAGTCGTCTGTAGGAAAAAAATTACGGGCTGTAATTATGCAAATTAGTTTTGGAGTTTGTGCGACGCAGCTCGAGTCAGAACAAACCATTTTTCGTAACTTAAAAAAAAAAAGAAACGTACTGTATAGTCAATGAAATATCCCAAAAATATATATTTGTTGTACGTATCTATGTGTGTGTGTGTGTGTATTTTGCATACAGCGATTACAACACGCACACTCATTAATTTTCATCAATGGGCCGCGGCTTAGTTCAACGAATGTGAATATATTTATATATATGTATGTATGTATATATTTTTATTTTTTGCATACATAGCCAATAACAGGGCCAGGACGAGCAGCTCTCGAATGGGCTGCGCATCATTAATTTTTAGAGCTTAGCCAGATGACAAGACCAACATACACAGAGGCCAGGCAGGCAACCACGCGAGAGAGACGAGCTGAGCAGAGCTGAGCCGAGCGCAAAGAGCGTTGCAGGAGTTGGAGGTCCTGGCACCTCGCTTGACGCTTCACTGGCAAATCCAATAAAAAAGCAGCAGAGCGCAGCGCAACGACAACAAATAACAACAGCAGCAGCAATAGCAGCAGCTGAAGAAGCTGCCAGGACGAGGCGTGTGTGCGCGAAGACAGCAACTACACAAAAATCATTAAAATTTACAGCGCGGGGTAATGCGTGGACAGGGTAAAGAGCTTTGGCAGCAGCAACTGTGTCCTGTGGGCAGGGCTCAACGCAACTCCTTAAGCCGCTCGCCGCTCGCCGCTCGCCCCTCCTCCTCCTCCTACTCCGTTTTCCTACGGCTCCTGGCTTTCAGCCACATCAAAACATCAAATGCCGCAAATGGAAGACAACGCTTGGCTGTGAGTTGGGAATATTTATGATATTCAAGGATTTTCTAGTTGACGTTTAGCAGGGAAAAAAGAGGAAAAACAAAGCAAGAGCGATAGAGCAGAGTGAGAGTGATAGAGCGAGTCAGAACTTGGAATGAAACAAACGGCAAAGCAAACAGCGAAAAGCAGTAAGAGCAGAAGCCAAAAAGCGGCTTTTACAAGATTTTCGTAATGCTAAAAAAAAATCATTAATATTCATCGCATTCTGCAGTTAAAACCAAAGCAAACGCCAGCAAAATAAAATAGAAACTTTAAGCATATGCAAAAGACAAAAAAAAAGAAAGGAAAATACTTAAATAAAATGAAGTTCTAGAAAGAATTCAGTAATTTAGAGATTTGATTTATTTCTATTTTTACTTTGAGTTGAGGAAAATCACAATCAATGTATTATATACCAGAAATAATAAAAATAAATAAGGAAAGAAATAAAATAAAAATAATTAAATAAATTAACGCACGTAAATATTGAATGCCTTCAATATAATTCGAGCTATAGCACAAATAATTGTTTTTTATTAGACTCTGCTTTATACATACTTCTAAATGACCAAACAATTCATAGTCCATTTCTGTAGTTTTCTCTACTCAACTAACTTTTCAAAATTTATAAGCCCTTGTTAAAATATAGTTTGTTAAAAATAGTTTGCTACTAGAATTTATTTATGGCACACAATTTGTTGAGTTAAGTTTTAGTTTCCTTACTTTTTCATTAGTTAATAAAAATTCTTATGGCTAATGAGCTAGCAAAATGCTAATAATCAAATTCGCATTCTATTAATAATAATTACGCGCAGCCCAAAACAATTATTCAAGCTTGCACTACTATAACGAAATATAGCCGTACGTATACCTATATGGAGTATGTATAAAAATATATGTGAATATATTTTATATTACATTATATAAAATTGTATGAAGGGGTCACTCGTAATGGAGTCCATAACAGAAATCACGCATTTCCGTCACGTATGCCCCTTCCGGTCAAGCTCATGTCAAACACAGCATGTGTAGCCCTCTCTGTCTGTCTCTTTCTGTTACGTCTCACTCTCTCATTTTCTCCTTCAGCTTTGAAACTGTGAAAATGCTGAATCATTTGCTTGGAAAATGACTTTTTAATATGCGACACACTTTTTGGCGCTCTGCGCGCGCGCCTAATTTGAATATTTATCAGAGTCGAAAGAACTTATCGCATATATATTTGTATGTATATGCGTATGTAAGCATGAGAGTCCTTGAGGCTAAAACGGAAGTGCGTAGCGGTCATTAGACTGGGCATTACATGTGCTAGCACCCCCAGCCCCCAACCGCCAGCCTCGATCCCTTATCCGCCCCTTCAGTGCGCTGCACAATGGAATTAAAGGAACGGCAAATAGTCGGGCCAAGTGCTGGTCATTCACGACAAGCGTTCGCCACATGTCCTGGCAGGACATGCAGCTTACGAGCTGAGCTAATTACCCAAGCAGGCGAATTCGTAGTTTGGCTCTTAAGCATTTTCTTGTTGATTTGCATAAATTAGGCATTGCTGGAAATTAATGAAATCCTGGCAGGACATGGCAGAACATGGCAGGTGTAGTTCAGAAGGTGCCCGGAATGTTGCTCACGTGCGCCTCATAATTACATATATATGCCAAATGACTTTCTGATGTCAACCGGAAACTGGCCTACAAATGTTGTAATATGTAGCTCATATGACTGAATATTTCTATAATGTCACAAAAAAAGCCAACCCTCTTGCTTTAATATGACTGAAAATTAATGGATTTATTTAGGAGTTATTATATATAATTTGTGGAGCTTAGAAATATTAAAGGATATTAAAAATCTAAGTTCAGAATAATCATAATTAGAAATATTGTAAGATAGTTTTAGACTATTACCCACATACTGCAGATTTTATATAGACTCATACCAATTTATTTCCTAATAGAATTTTCATCATATGGGCAGTATAATTATATAAATAAATAAATATGAGAACATTCATTGAATATAGTACACAAACTCCAGTCAAGGGAATTTTCGTGTATTTTAAAGTAAATATATAAACAGTAAATTGCAATAGATATGTACTTACTCTCAACTACTGAAACTTTCAACATGAATATGAATATATGAGAGTAAACTAACATCAGTAGTAAGCTAACATAACTCAATATTTTCTCAATTTTGGTCCTTTCTACTTTTAGCCACGAACACCCCATCAATTGCAATAGATTGTTTAGCCCATTGTCATGTAAATTGGCAACAACAAATGAAAATGTAGAAGAGCCTTCGAAATGCGCAAAAATTTGCATTTGAAATGTGCATTCATTCAAGCTGTTCACTCCATTTGATCCTTTTGAATGCGAATGCATGCGGTTACGCCTGATGCGTCCTGCAAATGTTGTGTGCACACATCAGGACATCGGCAACACCCGGGATAAGGCCAGCACAATAAGCTGAATGCCAGACAATGCGAAATCTGTTGCATTTGCTGTGCCAATCTCAGCCTTTTTCCTTCCCGTTAGCATTCTCTTCTGTTGCCCTGTTGTCCTTCTGCTCATGTCAAGGATGTTTGCGAATATGCGAAAAGTGCACCCTTGTTTAGGGACCTCAACAAGCCGGCAATTGCGCTAGGATGGATTTTATTAATGACTTGTTGTTGTCCTGCGAAAAGGGGTTGCACAATTGCACAAATTGGCAAAGGCCTTGCAAAGCTGAAGAATATGCATGTGTGTGAGTGTGTGGGAATTTCGCAGAAATTCCGTTACATTTGCATGCATAGGAGAATGCCACTGCAAGAAAAAAGGGAGATTGATGAGACAGTTGTCTGTGAGCAAAAGGCTTAGACAGCTATAAGAAATGATTGATGAAAATTAAAGGATTTTCGAATTAGAATTATCTTTGTTTTATTTTTCAACCGATCAATATTTTTATGATGATGGAAATGTTTTAGTTTAGCAAATAGTGATAGAAATTATTAACAAAATAATTTGGTAAGGAATTCCTTGATTTTAGCTAGAATTCTACCATTGGGAACTCAAATTGCTTGCAATATCCAGTATATGCCTAAGTGGTTCATACTTACGCATATGATGAACAGGAAAAGCACTTATAAGTTAATAAGTATAGTAACTTTCACTCAATGGAGAATAGGAATTAAATCTTGACCACACTGTTAACACAGCTCTTTACAAATCCACCCACCTATGATATTCCTCCTATGCTTTAGATCTCCCATATAACCCCTTGAAACGTCACTTAAAGCTTAACTGCCCAAACGAGGCAGATTCCATAAAATAACACGCCTAAACTATCAATTACTCACAATTCTAATTGCCCAGCTACGCTCCCCTCTTCAGAGCGATAAACATTGCTAATTTATGCACTGCCCAAAACGAAAAGTCAAATCAAATAAAACTATAAAAAAGCAAAATAAACCACTTCAGAAGTCAGCGGGCGAGCCGGTCAAACCAGTTGACCAAAACTGACCAATTGGTTGGGTCGAACAAGGGTGCAAACTGGACCTTGGACGGACGGGCGAACAGAGGTGCCATAAAAATCGCATTATCAGCTGAAAAATTGTATAATGAGCGAGGGTTTACCTGACCACTGGCGTTAGGGCAATAATTGTTTGTTTAGCCTATCAAATGAGCGTTGGTCAGTTTGATAAATAGCTCGGGAGGGGTAAGAACCAGTTGCCAATTGAGGCAGCGGGGTCTATTGTGAATGAGGCGTGAAGATTTAATGGAGTTATCTGCCGAAGAGGATTAACGCATTGAAAGCTAATCAAAGTTGGTCACATTGATTGCGCTTAAGGCTAAATTATAGCCTATACCAAAAGCTGTAACTGCTTAATGGACACACACACACATACACACGCACTCACACATATACGGAATGAATGGCCACGTCTGCTGGCAACAGGGGACACATTATTTTAATTTCAGCAACACAACATTTCGTTGCTTTTTATGCACAAAAATACCCCAAAAGTATAAAAAAAAGAATGAAATTTCGCTCGAAGGGTGGCAAAGCAATCCGAAAAACAGCAAGTAAGAGTCCTCTAGGCGGGAGTGCACGACTGAAATATACTCAGTTCTCTGAAATAGGTAAATCGGCATCATACCTATCGAAACCAAAGTTATCGATCTGTGAAACATAGACAGAGAGTCGGACAGATTAGGATTAACTTGAATTAAGGACATTTCAATACTATTTATACATTATGCTGTTCAGGTATTTCAAGACAAACTAATTTACTCCCAGCTCCCAGGGTATAAGAAATTGAAAATCAGAAAGAGCCAACGAGAAGAAGAGGACGAACCAGAGGCTGAGGCAGCAGCCGAAAGCATTAAATGAGTCCAAATAATTTATGCCAGTGCGTGGCTTAAAAAGTGGGCGGAGGTGATGGCGGCAGCGGCAGCAAAGGGGCGGGGTATTAGCGGGCGACATGTGCGTGTGCGTCAAATCTGCTCGTTTCTAATTTTTTAACATTTTTTCTTGTTGTTGGCCAGACAATATCTGGGCATTTTCTACCCAAAAAAAATAAAATATAAAGAAGCGGGAAAAAAATCACCAACCCCTGCGGCAAGTGTAATTTTCGAACGTCAATTCCACCCAAACCTTCCGAATTCTCTTACAGTTTTAAGCAATCTACGCACTGTGTATACATGTACATATACATATATATATAAGTTAACACCAGCCAGTGCGTAGCACTGCCTCTCTTCCCCTGCCCCTGCCTCAACGTCTTAAGTATCTGACCAACGCCTCAACCACTTGACAACGCTTCGACCACTTGACAACTCCAACCCAGCTATCGACCCAGCTATTGCAACACAGTTGCATTTACGCTGACGCTGTCACCGGAAACCAATGCGCAGTTTCAGCAGCGGCTATTGAAACCCACTTACGCCGGCGCGCTGCCGCTATGGGGTCAACGACGCCGAGAACCGCTGATACGACGGCAGCCAAAATAATGCGCTGACGTTGCAGACGCCGCTGTTCCGCTGCTGCTGTTCTGCCACGGGCTTGAGCTCGCCAGGCCTGGAAGAGGAGCTGGCGAGTCGACGACCAGAAAACCAAAAAGTTAGTCTTGGACGAACAACGAATTGATCCAGAACAACTACTAACAATTTCTTGAATAAAACTTTATAACGTTTAAATCTGCCGACTTATCATTTGAGAACTATGTCCTTCTTCCGCAGCACTTAGTAAGTATTCAACCAACTTAGCCGCCAACGTCACAAGGTGACGATGGCTAAGATAACTGAACCCTGGATTACAATAGTCAGTCATGAAGACGACTTTGTAAATCCTTAACTGGCGCCCGAGCAGGGACCACTTAGATTGTGTGATGTGTCTTAAACAATAAAATTAGTGCTCCAAATCTCTAAATCAAAGTGTCTAAAAATAAAAAATTAATAAAAAGTGAAAAAAGTTTTTCTCATTGTGTCGATGTTATGCAGTCGAAATACAAAACAAATCAAATAAAATCAAAATCAAAATCGTATATGCAACAAAAAGTGATGGTGAAAAAGAAAAAAACGCGAAACAAAAACAAATATACAATGAAAAACAAAACAAATATACAACAAATATGCAATGAAATGTGATAGTGTCATTCGTTTTTTTCTTTTTCACTGTCTTCTTTTGCGCTAGCGCTGCGCGCAAATAAATAATTGTAACAAAAAGAATGTAAAACAAAAACAAAAAGAGCTGCATAACAACAAGTGAAATATGACGCAATGAAGTGAAGAATTTTTTTCCACTAAAATAAAGTAAATTCAAATATTTAAATAATTAAGAGAATTTGTGAGTGCTGCTGTTATAAAAAAATGAAAGAAACTGTGATAAATGTGTGCGCATTCTCTATACTAAGAGATGCGTTGGTTCGATTCCATTCACGGCCTGATATAAAAAAATAAAGAAAAATCGAAAAGCCGGCGGCAAATATTTAGTGGGCAGTGCACTTATAATACTTATAATGTGTGATGTCGGGGTTCGACTCCCCGTCGTGCGGTGACTTTCGAGCTGAATCATTAAAAAATTTTTTTTTTTTTTTCATAAAATAGTGCAGTTGAGATGGTCATGGCTAAAAAATATTAGTGGGCATTACATATTTAATGCCGGGGTTCGACTCCCCGCCATTCGACCACCAAACTGATAAAAACGGCATATCTCGCAATCGATAGTGGTCTCAGTTCTAGTTATAAGAGATAACCACTGTGGCAGCTTCGACCTGCAAGTGGCATTTTTAGTAATAAGAGATAACCACTGTGGCAGCTACGAACTGCAAGTGGCATTTTTTAACAAAAAACAAAAAAAAAAAACAACAAAAACAAAGTGCTGTGTGTGCAATTGTGTTTCGTGTGAATAAAAGTGTGTGGTGATGTGCTGTGTGCCGTTGGAAAGGCCTTGCAATAAAAAAATTTGAAATTAAAAAGAGACATTGCGTTTGGCTGCCCAACGGTTCGTGGAATCGTCCTTACCCCAGTAGGCTGTAACAGGCTAAAAAGGATAATAAGGGCCTCCCGTTAAGTGCAAACTCACCCCACTTTGGCGCGTGCACAATGCAACCCACACTCATGCACAAATAAGTTTGAAAGTCTGATATGACACTAAAAAATACCCTATAAAAAAATAATAAAAGAAAAATCTCAAAATGCAATGGAAAATTAAATAAATAAAGCTGAAAGGAAAAAATATAATAATAATAATAAAAAAAAAAAAAAAAAAAAAAAAAAAAAATTATTTTTATTTGTTTTTTATTTTCTTTTTCGATTGCAATCTTATTTTGATATTTTACTAATCGAACCTTGTATCTTCAACAGATCTGAGAAAACAAACACAAATTAAACACACAAACAAAAAAAATTATTTTTATTTGTTTTTTATTTTCTTTTCGATTGCAATCTTATTTTGATATTTTACTAATCGAACTTTGTATCTTCAACAGATCTGAGAAAACAAACACAAATTAAACACACAAACAACCCTCATACGCATTTAAGAGTTAAGATCACTCAACACTGGGTAAGTGACGCACTGTCTCCTCTTGGCTACAGGAAAAAAAAGCAATAAAGAAAGAAAACAGAACAAACTATTATTTCACATTATATTATTGTATCGCATATTATTGTATCTTTGTTATCTTGATCTTCATTTCATTCATTCATAAAGAATAATAATGTCCGTGTCCGAGAGGGAATTGTCCGAGATGAGGGAGTCTCTGAGTAGATTCGAGGCAACTTTATCGTTGCTCACGAACCAGAACGCCACGCAGAGGGAGGAATTGAATGAAGCTTTGGCTAAAATCAACTCCTTGGAATGATGACGCAAGACGATCTTTGAGAGCAATACTGAAAGAGCGTTTACGTCCGACAATCATTAATGGAGTAAAGATTCCTGACGATTGCCTACAGTCTTTCCAAGAATGTTGCAAAGAGACATTTTCCCTTTTTAAAATTAGAATAGCGCAAAGGCTCGTCAAAGACATCGTTGACGAAAATGAAATTATGCTGGCAATAGAGCGAGAACATTCACGAGCGCATAGAAATGCGAGAGAGGTCAGACTACAATTATTAGACAGCTGTTACTTCTTGAAAATGGCTAGTCGTATTAGGGCTTTCACGGCCACTTGCCAAATTTGCAAGTATCAAAAGTATGACCGACATCCAAGCAAGCCATTTTTACAGCCTACGCCTATACCGACTCGTCCATGTGAAATATTGCACATAGACATCTTCATGTTAGAAGGAAAGAAATTTCTTAGTTGCTTGGATAAATTTTCCAAGTTTGCTAAACTTTTCCCTCTAGAGTCGAAATCGGCACTACATTTGCGCGAGGAACTGGTTAAAGTTCTACATTACTTCTCGGTACCAAAGACGATGGTGTCCGACAATGAACGAGGTCTTCTATGCCCTACAGTTCTGAATTTTCTTAAAACCTTGGGTATCCAAGTCTACTACGCACCTTCACAAAAAAGTGAAGTTAACGGTCAAGTAGAAAGATTTCATTCCACATTCCTGGAAATCTATCGTTGCCTCAAACAAGAATACCCAACCTGTACGGTCGGTGAACTTGCTGATATTTCGGTCGATAGATACAATAACTCGATTCACTCTGTCACACAGAGGAAACCTACTGACGTTTTTTTCAATCGAGCCGCTACCATGGACTTACAGAAGCTTTTGGAAATAAAGCATAGGGAATATGAGGATATCCGGGGCTTGCTGCAACATAAGCAAGAGACATCAAATAACAGCAAGAATAAGAATAGGTCCGCACCAGTTGAGTATCAGCCCGGACAAGAGATTTTCGTAAAAAACAACCAGATAAAGAGCAAAGACAAGAAACGTTTTAACAAAGAGGTAGTCGAACAAGATAACAGAGTTACGATAAAGACGCGGACAGGTAAACTCTTCCATAAGTCTCACGTGAAAAAGTGAGGACTCTTGCAAAAGTAAAGTTGCTATATTCTTCTTTTTATGCCAAACGGAGGACACTGTGTCCTTATCAGACATTCACACCCACACATTTCATATACACATGTTGCTTTTTTCAAAATAAAAACCACATTGTTTGATTACCAATTCCATTTAAATTTAAGAAAAATTGTTAGCATTAAGCAAAAAAACATTTATTGTACTACTAACCAAGAATTGTTAGCTTTAAGCAAAAACCTTTTTCGTATTACTAACCCAATATTCAATATCAGCATTTCATTATTATCACTACTCCTACTAACATCAACTCGAGCGATTCGAATGTTTAAGTACGACGGTCCTCTAGTAACATTAAAACAGGGCAGCGGGTGGAGAGTTGACGGCTATTTCAACTTAATCCACATGGTCAACTTGGAGGAGATAGGAACTGCGATAGAGGCAACAAGGAGTGAAGCGCGGGAACTGAACGCGGGACAGATCCGAGTCCTGGCGTTCCATCATGTGGAACAGGCGCAACAGATGCTCTCAAAACTGTCGAGAGCAAGGAAGGCCAGGTCAATTGACTGGCTTGGATCAGCGTGGAAGTGGATCGCAGGATCGCCTGACGCTTCGGACTGGAACGCCATCCTCAACGTACGGGACAGTCTTGTAGAGAACAGCAATCAACAATACAAGATTAACGACAAACTCTTCGAAACGTCACGCAAATCCCTGGAGGCGCTCAACACAATGATTGAGAGGGTCAATACAATTGACAACAACGACCAAGCAGCCATGATCATCTTACATAAGGCAATGTTGCTGGAGAGTCAAGTGGGTGAACTGAGCAGAGCTTGCCAGTTTGCGAAGGCGGGCCTAGTAAACAGCAATTTACTAGACGAGGCGGAGATACAAGCGTTGCTCAAGGAGATGGACTCCTTGCCGTATCAGAGTGCCGTAGAAGCCACGGAGTTCGCGAAACCAATCATAGTAACAAATGGCACCGCGCTACTCTATGTGCTGGCGCTGCCAAAGGTGGTTGCAAAAGAGTACCAGATGTTAGTCATCCGGCCAGCGATCCACGCAAACAGACACATTGACGTTAACTTCGGAAAATTGCTGGTGGCCGCAGACGAGACGTTCGCTATAACCAAGGACTGCCTTACGATAGGCAACACCAGCGTTTGTGCGGAAGAGCACTTGACACCGTTGAGTGAGTCGGACTGTATCCCTAGAACGTTGAAGGGAGGAAACGCCGAGTGTCACTATGTGACATCCAGTCGACGCGTGGTGGAATTACTGGAGGATGGAACCTTGTTTTTCACGAACTACAATGGGACTATTCACGCAGAGGGACAAAACTACAGCCTCGATGGGACGTATCTTGTTCAGTTCGCAAACGAGACAGTTGCGGCGGACAACAAGACGTTCAGAAGCCACTCGCACACGCGCCTAATAGCTATGCCTACCGTAGTCACAAATCTGACGAGTTTGGGTTATCACCTCAACTTGGAACTAATACACGGGTTAAGTATAAAAAACTTGAACCTACTTCAGGTAATGAGGAAAAGGCTGGCAATATCTTATACTACAGAAATCGTTACGATTTTTGTAGTAATAGTTGCTATCTTCATATTTTGGAAAAAACTCACTCATCAACAGGCATCTTCGAAAGCAGACAAAGACGTGGAATCTGATGCTACTCAAACGGAGGACATCGTTACAACCGCCCACAAAGACACTTGATCTGCGGGACGCAGATATTTAAGGGGGGAGGAGTTAACACCAGCCAGTGCGTAGCACTGCCTCTCTTCCCCTGCCCCTGCCTCAACGTCTTAAGTATCTGACCAACGCCTCAACCACTTGACAACGCTTCGACCACTTGACAACTCCAACCCAGCTATCGACCCAGCTATTGCAACACAGTTGCATTTACGCTGACGCTGTCACCGGAAACCAATGCGCAGTTTCAGCAGCGGCTATTGAAACCCACTTACGCCGGCGCGCTGCCGCTATGGGGTCAACGACGCCGAGAACCGCTGATACGACGGCAGCCAAAATAATGCGCTGACGTTGCAGACGCCGCTGTTCCGCTGCTGCTGTTCTGCCACGGGCTTGAGCTCGCCAGGCCTGGAAGAGGAGCTGGCGAGTCGACGACCAGAAAACCAAAAAGTTAGTCTTGGACGAACAACGAATTGATCCAGAACAACTACTAACAATTTCTTGAATAAAACTTTATAACGTTTAAATCTGCCGACTTATCATTTGAGAACTATGTCCTTCTTCCGCAGCACTTAGTAAGTATTCAACCAACTTAGCCGCCAACGTCACAAGGTGACGATGGCTAAGATAACTGAACCCTGGATTACAATAGTCAGTCATGAAGACGACTTTGTAAATCCTTAACTTATATGTTTTAGTGTGTACATAAATATAGCTGTACATACATACATATGTATATGCACATTTGTATGTGTGCGTATATGGCCCAGACATTAATATTTGTTCGCCTTGGTACTTGGCAACGCGCCCTTAACGCATTTTTTAATGCGCTCGCCAAGTACCTTTGGCTGTGTGCGTTTGTGTGTGCGTGTATGTGTATATGTGTGTATTTGCTCATTAAGCAAAAACAAAGTTAAGCAAAAGTTTTTTAACATCTTCAGACATTTTTTGGGTTTCCGTTTTACGTTTGTTTCCACATTCTTTTTTTTTGCGCTTCCTGTTGAGGACTTTTCCCTGGTCTTTCGGGTTTTTTCCTTCATATCTTTTGCATGTGCGGCCATTGTTTTCTAATTGGAATACAGGGTGATTCGCTTCAGTTGGTTCAGCTGTAGAGGCATAGCTTTGTATATATTTTTGATGCCAGCAGTTTATTATAACTGCATATTTGATTTATTAAATCTAATAATTATTTGTATTAGTGAGTTTTCTTTCAGCCTGGACACCCTGTTTGCAGTTGAACCTTGCTCTGGCTACCTCATTAATTTTTACTTATCTTAACGTCATACAATTTTTATACTCTCTGCCACTTGTTTATCTACGTGTAGTGCTATATGTATATACGAAGTAGGTATGCTTATGAACCTGTGCAATTGTTTCAGCTTCGGTTGGGGCGGAATGTCCGAATTGTGGGTGGCTCATTGTCCGTTTGATAGAAAGTTGCGCATGAAAGGTGAACAGGCTTGGTTTTAACAGTCTCAACAAAAGATAAAATATGAATTTTATGGATATAATGAGCCTTGAACGAATGCTAACTGGATATCCGAGTCCAATTGGAACACATGCGTAGGTATACATTCCAATTAGAGCGTGCAATAACTTTTGTTTATTTGTTTGTTACCCTACTTAAAGCAGGAAACTTTATCTCTCTCGTATATCCAGCTAATCTCGGTTGGCTTTAAAAGCGACT
This sequence comes from Drosophila mulleri, assembly GCA_035047565.1. Taxonomy (NCBI): domain Eukaryota; kingdom Metazoa; phylum Arthropoda; class Insecta; order Diptera; family Drosophilidae; genus Drosophila; species Drosophila mulleri. The sequence continues at coordinate 13,628,144 of JAWNPK010000168.1, forward strand.
TACCCGAGTGGCAACAGCACTGCGCCCCAACCACCAGCCGCAGTGGCAGCCTCCGACCGCTGCGGTGCTTCGCTTAGTCATAGACAAGTAAACCACATCATAAGTCCGCTTTTATTCCAGTACATTTTAATAATTTTCATAATCCTAATAACAGTTATGCGCCAGTGACGCCATCTTGAAAATCAAAGTTAACGGTTAAAGTGGCCAAGCCGCAGCAGCGACGCTGACGTCGACGAGTTGCTGGCGACGTCTGCCCCACCGAAAGTCAACCGAAAAAGCAGCGAAAATTCGCAGTATTTTATTCGTGGCGAGTAATTACGCATTCAAGTAGAAAAAGTTTATCTCTTGTCGAAAAATTGAAAAATTTTCATTTCATAAAATGAGATTAAAAACGCCGCACTGCAGCAGCAGGGGTCGGCAGCGGTGTGGCCAGCGCCGCAGAAGCAGCTCAAACCGCAGAAGGCTCTCAATGGGCGAAGGGCTTAAATCTAAAAAGTTTACTACCAAAATATTTTTAAGAAAATTACCAGAACGTCAAAGAAAACTCGGCGGCTGGATACGACGGGCGGGTTAGATGTTTGCCTGTTGGCTGTTGGGTAGCCAAAATAACTGTACAAGAGCTGAAAAGCAGAAATAATGATGGCCGCCAAGGCGGTTGACTGTGCTCCAAGGAGCAGGCCGGCAGGCAGTGAGGCAAAGGGTTCGCAGCGTTGGAAGCTGCGGCAGCTTAGGCTGACGATGTGAACCAAAGCACAATCGACAACAGTCTGGCAACGCCACGCTATCTCGCTGAGTGCCTGTGTATGTGTGTGTGTGTGTGTGTGTGGGTTGGGGTGTACCTTGGGCTATACGCACTTTTCAACCCTTTTTCGCGCTTGGCGGGGAAAAATTGCGTAAAGTGCGAAATACGCAGCGTGTGCTCGTGTTGTGCTTATGTACATGCGAACACACACACACACACATACACAGCCATACACACCCATACATACAGATATGGAGTACATTATATACCCAAAAAACTGTTTCATTTTGTGTTATACACACGCCGCCAGCTAAGCGCAGAGTCAACGAAAGGGTTGTCTCTAATTTTGGCCTCCTCCTGCGCCCAGTTGTCGCTCCTGCTTCTAGCGAAAATGTTTCATTTTCATTTTGAGGCAGTTATTGGATTTCAAAATGAAATCCATTTGATGGCAAACGAAGCTTTGATATATGGGCTACACGTGGTTAAGGCGTGCGGTAGTTAAATAAATTAACAGCCTCAGGGAGCACAATAGCTACAGCAGGGAGCGGGAGCCTTTGAGGTAATAAAAGTGGAGCTTGAGGCATGACCAAGTCGGAAATTGTCACCAGGGAGCTTTGCCTATTGCGCAGAATGAGTTCCATTTACATGAATTAAATATTTCTATGCAATGAATTCTAATTAAAGCGAAAGTTTTCAAATATTGCTGCAAAATGTGAATGAATATAGATACACAAATTAAGTTTTAAAATAGTCACAGTGGAGAATATTTTTAGGAAATTATCAATGTTTCACAAATAGAATCATTTGATTTAATATTGGAATATTAGCTATATAGAAAGTATTAATGTATTCTACATTTGGAGCAGATTGGTATAGCGATATTGTATTTATTTTGATAACAAAATAATATATATTTTTATTTATTATTATTATTATTAATATTTATTATTCTCTATTATTGAGTTGAACTCTTGCACATGTATAAATATTTATTATATATTTTTTAGTGCATATAATTTGACAAAATTGTTTAATTTAATAAATTTTTAAAGATGACAATACTTAAAATTGTTCAATATTAAATAATGTTTTACTTAATATAATTATTATTTATTAAAGCTTTGGAAATCGAAAAATTAGTATATAGAATGAAGGAAGAAACTATCAAGTGAGATATTTGATAGAAATCTGGATCAGATTCTGAAATTCAGTTTTGAAAGAAAACACAATATATTATGTATCTAAGCAGAGAGCTCTAAGCAGAGAGCTCTTTTGAACGAGCATTTTCTTCACATATCAGTCCATATCCTGTGCAGAGCATTCGCAGCATCCCGGCAATAAAAACTAGATGTATTTAAACAGAATCTGAGGCAGCTGCGTTCACGAAATGCAACATAAAAATTAAGCAGCGGGAGAGGGTAACGGAAAATAAAAAAAGGAAAATTTGCATATATGAAACCAATTGCTGTTGCCGGGGCAAAAGGAAAGGATGCTGCACACTTCACATGACAGGCAACTGGAAATCGAATAAATGGGAAATCATTTAGGCAACAAAGCCAAAAGGTGGCAAATATTACGCAGGCCACAAAAAATGAAACGCTTTCATATGCAAATGCGAGTGGCAGGCAGCCAAGCTGGAAATTTACAATTGAAATCAAATGAAGAGCAGATTTTGATTTGGCACGTAGAGCAGCACAGGTAGCCAACTGGAGATGCACGCTTCCCTGTACTACTTCAGCAGAAGTGGGGCTCTCAGCGAGAGTATGCCCCATCTCCTCGTCCTTCTGATAATCTCCTCCAAATGAAGCGCTGCGTGTGTCAGTCGAAACGAATATATTTCGTAGGTTTTGCCTTCAACTGTTTTCATATATTTTTTATGTGCGCATAAATTTCTTTATGAAACTCACACACACGCTGCTCCCACACACACACACGCATTCATACACACACAAGAAAAATGGCGTCTCGAACTTGAACTAATCCAATTTATTACAGCTCCATCACTTTTTCCTATTTGCTTAGACGCTGGCCCTCTGCTCCGTTCTGCAGACGCTAAATGCGTCTTATTAGATGAGCTCTGTCTGTACTGTTGAGTGTGTACTTGTGTGTGTGTGTGCCTGTATGTGTGGGGCATGTTTACCCTGCTGTGTGTGTGGGCTTATAGCGAACTTTGACTCGCTTCGCGCTTCAATTTCAAGCTTCTATCTCTGCCTTTTATGATAAATTGCATTTAGCAACCACCGACGCCCAATGCCAGGCACCCCCACCTCCACCATCACCACCACCTCCCAGCAGCACCACCCCAACTGCTGCAACCGCTGCCACCCTCTCTAAGTTGATTTTACGCTGCTCGCGGTGGGTGAGCGGCCTGTGGGTGGGGTTGCGTGTGTGTACGCACATGCGTTGCCCCTGCTGTTGTTGTTGCTGGCTTGAAAGGATTCAACTAGCTGAAGAGTCCTAGACTCCATGCTTCACCCCCTGACACATGCAGCCAAAATGGCTGAAAATCCTAGATAAGTTAGTGGCATGGTAATCCATAAGTTGGCTGTACCAAATGGGAAAATAGTCTAGAGGTAACTAGTTTGATTCTCTTTAAATAAATACTATTGTTCATCTTGAGCAATACAGCTAATAAATAATAAGTTATGGCTGTCTTCACTGACAAATAAACAATAAGATTTGGGGAATTGTAAGAAACAATGCTCTTAACGTAGTTAAGAATATATTCAGAATGATAATTATACAAGTGTTAAATTCATTTATTCTAAGCTAGATATATATCTATGTATATATCTATATTATGATGTTCATCTCTGATTCCACATATAAGAAGATTTGATACACATAATAAACATGCAAATGTCTACATACATTGTCTATCATTTACTACAGATGTTTGTCTTAGTATAAAAATTGTAAAATCAATCAAATTGTTTTAATACATATTAAAATATATAATGCCCTTAAAAACTCAATGCTATTTTGCAAAATTTAAATGATAATTTGCTCGCCATAAAGCAATTAGAGGAATGTTCCTAAGGGATATACATACATATACATTTTCATTTGATGCCAGACAGCTTTTCATCAACTTTGCAGTTCATTGACTGAGCAAAAATCGAGGAATTTCGCTTGCAAAGCAAAACTGTAATTAAATCTATTTATAAACGTAGAACTTGCTAAATGAAGCCCAAGTTTCACGCGATGTTGGATGAACTGTGCTACTTTGAGGTGCTCTCTAATTATAAGTGTGATTTTATTTATTTATAAGTATATGCATATTAAATATTAAACTAAATTACTTTACTCACATTTCTAACTTTTCGTTGCAAACTTTGATTAGACTACTTTCCCAAGCCTTTTCGTATTAATATAGAAAAATCATATAATTGAAAAATATATTTTTAATTAATATTCATAATTTGTTAAAAATGGTCTTTAATAGTATTATAGAATAATATATACACATATATAACAAGTAACAACATATTATTATATACATATATATAAATGTAATGCTCAATTTTTAGTTACGTTATTTAATGATGATTCAGTTATAAATAGAAAATAAATTCTACAGCTACTTATAATTTAAGCAATTCAATATTTTACCTTCTCAGCTATTGCTAATAGCAAAATCCCTAAGTAGCTGCATCTAAAGTCTATATGCACAGACTGCTTTAACTGGCTTTCAGGAGAAGTCAGCTTCCGTTCCCAATCTTCTTATTCTGCTCGACCAACAAGTGACAACAAATTGCATAAAAATTTGTTTACACTTTATCCGTAGCCGCAGCAACAGCAGCGGCAGCAACAGCAGCAGCACTGCGGCAATAATAATCTCGTAGGTCCAAGAAGCGTTTATAGATTTTGCCGTATTATAGAAGTAAAATATTTGCTTGGAGAGGAAGGCAAACGCTTTTAAAAAGAGGAGGACGACTAGCCGTTATGGATGTCTATATGTGAAGCAGGCGATATCTGCAAGAGAAGTTGATTTTCCGCTGACAAATATCGCGTGTTTGTCCTGATCCTGCGGAGCGTAAAGTGCACTGCGCTGCGTCTGTGAAAACAATGAAAAATTCATGCAAATGAAAAATAAATGCACACAAGCCAAAGGATAATGCCAGCCATGCAGCCTTGCAGCCAGCCAGTCAGCCAGGACCTGCAGAGCGCCAAAAAATAGAAACACATTTCGTGCAGTTTGGTCCTTGGGCGCCCTGCGTCCTGTGGCCCATTCAAGCTTCTTTGTCTGTGCCACGAAATTTCAATAAATTATGCAAAATTGTTCGTGGTTTTCGCGCTTTTCCTTTTTCCAGTCTTTTGGCCACATTTTCCTCGCTGTTTTATTCAAATTTGCGTGCATTTTTTATTTGCTAAATAAACAAAATTTCGAGCGAAGCGCATGAAATTTATTTCATCCAGAGACAATACAAATATCAACCCTATCAACCCTACACAGCATCCAACTAAATGCTGAATAGAGGGTACGAACCCCTGCGATATATCGAGGGATCACATGTCTTTGTCTATCGATCGCGTCTGCTCAGGTAAACGATATATGCAAATTAGTTTGATTAAATATTCAAATGAGGCGCCCCAGACCTACCAGGGTCACCCTGAAATCTTCAGAGGGCGCAGGAGACGGAGAGCACGACAGCTGCGTTTGCAGTTAGCACATTTGTAAAGGCCGATCAGTTCACCTCTTGAACTCGCAACGAACAGACGAAAATTACTCTATCAATTCGGTGGAAGGTAAGCAACTGGAGATGAGAGAGAAGCCAGAGTAAGACGTATATTCCAGAATCAGGAATACCGGCGAAAAGTCTCTAGCTCCATAAATGGAAAGCGTGAGAATACATGGAATATTGAGGACGATTAATGTTAGCTAAAAAGTGAAATATTATATATAAAAGATAATATATTCTGAATTCTTTGAAAGAAAGAAAAATGAATACACGGTAAAAACAAATGTGTTAAATACAGAAGTAACTAGAGATAATTCACTCAAAACAGAAGGGAAAGGAGCAGCGTGTTCTTTACCAGAGACTGAGTAATTTGTTATATATTTGAGATCATTATAAATGGGAGTGCCTGACGAAGATATCCTGACACTTGCACAGAGTTAATACAATTAATACACCCGCTTACTGCAGATTTAATGCAATGAATATACAATGGTAAATATATATGTACGTAAATATACATTTATGATTTAAAAAAAAATCTTTAGATGTATAAGATTATTAAATACGAGCTGGCCCGGCAAACGTTGCTTTGCCCTATCCATAATTCCTCTACGTCTGTTGACTACGAATCTGCGCGCTTCTCTTCGTTCTTTGCTGGTTTCGCTAAAAAAATAAAAATAAATATATAAAAAATAAATATATAAAAAAAAAAAAAAATAAAAAAAAAATAAATAAAAAAAAAATAAAAAAAAAATAAAAAAAAATAAATAAAAATAAAAATAAAAAAAAAAGTTCAATAAAAAAAATTTGAATAAAAAAATTTTAAATAAAAAAAAATAAAAAAAAATAAAAAAAAATTAAAAAAAAATTAAAAATAAAAAAAAATATTAAAAAAAAAATAAATAAATAAAAAAAATGTAAAAAAATTAAAACAAAAATAAAACAAAAAAAATAAATAAAACAAAAAAAAAAAAAAAAAAATTGCCCTGCACGTACGACTGACCCCACCGGGTCTGGACGACTGAATAAATTCCACAGCTGCTGCCCTTTATATAGGGCGACTTCCACTCAAAGCCTGAGGGGCACTCAAATTTTGAGCAGAGCGCCAGATAGAGCAATGGGAACATTCTCTCCTGCTGCAGGCATTTTCTAAATGATCTCCTGGAGTTCTTCTGCATCCCTTGCTCTTCTTAGGCAGACGGACAAAGAGACAGACAGTGAAATATTATATATATATATATATATATATATATATATATATATATATATATATATATATATATATATATATATATATATATATATATATATATCTTTTTTTATCAAATGTTTTAGAGATTTTAGAGCTGGAATATCGATCTGGTTGTACCTTTTTTCCTGACTGTGGACGACATCAACTAACTATTTTTATGCGTTGCTCTCTCTCTCTCTCTCTCTCTCTCTCTCTCTCTGTCTTTGACCCCAAGACAAATCTTTGTTCAGCTTCTGTGGCATTCATTTTAACAAGCTTCGCCAATTCGGCTGCATATAGGCCTTTCTAAAGGCTCCCTGCAATTAGGTTTTGCCATTGCCGTATTGCATTGCGTACACGGCCCTGAAAGCTCAACGAGCGACGCTGCCTGAAACGGGCAGCAGCAACAGCGACAGCAGCAACAACATTCGTGTTGGCCACATGTACAATTTTCAATTTTTCACTGTTAGATAGATAACTGTGATTGGGGGATCGCAGCGTCATAACTAGATAGAAATTACCAGCAGACCGCGGCACGAGCTGCTGCTGCTCCCCACTGCAAGCATTAAGTGCCATATGCCGGGCCGATCCGAGGATCGAGCCACCGACTGGCAGATCTTCTTTGCAGCAGCCACAATACAAATGATTATGTTTATACTATTAAAGTAATTTACTAAAAATGACGCCCAGCCAAAACGAGATGATCCTCTAAAGCAACAGATGCTGCTGCTGCTGCTGCTGCTGAACGATCTCTGATCGAGCGACTGCCTGACGATCATTGGGATCTCGTCAAAGTCAACCGCTTTAGCTGCGGGTTAAGCAGCCTGCTGTCTACTTAAGCGTAATCGGAGTATGGCACAGGCGATCCATCGATCGATCGATCGGCCAAGGCTTTATCACAACATTTTTGCCATAAAGATGGATTAGTGTGGTCAAGTGCACAGCCGATCGAAACGAACCACTGCCTCTTGGCTGGTAGCCAAGGTGCTAGATCTGTAAATAATGTGGCAACGAACGGGGTCCAGTAAATCCAGAGCTTAACCTGAAGCACAGGCTGGGGCTGTAGCTGCAGCTGCGGCCATCATGTGTGCTGCTTCGCTGCTGATCTGCGCGCTGATCGTTAATCGAAATCGCACTTTGCCATCGATCGTACAGCTCTATTAACCTCCGTCGCTGATTTGGTGATAACGATCGTAATCGTAGCGGTACTCTAGGTGCAACACATGTTGCACTTAAACCTACGCCCCACCACCCCACGCCTCTCCACTTACGTGTGCTCCAGCTATATGATTTTCCCCAATTTAGAAAATAGTTTTCTCTACTCGAAATTAGTATGATTCGCCTCTTGCGCGTTTATCGTACGTTCTCCTCGTTAAGAGTTCGCTTCGATGTTAGATTCAGAGCTGTAGACGCTTTGGCAACATGTGTTTTCTTTCTGCTCTTTGCACCTACATGGTTATGTTGTACTTTCGCATTAGCACTTAAGGATTCTCTGGTACTTCCGCATAGCTGAGCCAAAGAGATTTTTGACCCTATGGCAAAGTTGTTTATATAGAAATGAGTGCGAGTAACGCAAATCAAAATGAAAGTCTCCCCCGTCTGGGTAATGCACCTATGCAGCGCAGAGCCAATAGCTGAACAGACAAATACATAAAAATATTTATTAAATCCATACTCATAAATATGCATGGGTCTACGACTCAATGCTAATGTGGGGGCTTCCACTTCTAATTACGCTCAGCTTGGAGGCGAAATGGAATCAAATAAAACAAACGACTTAGAACTCGACAGACACACAAAATGCAAGGCATACGTAGACTCACAAAAAATTAAGTGGCATAAATATGCATGAGCAAACCCTTAAATATAAATAAATAAAAACAACTGGGAGAAGAAGAAGAGAAAACAATTTCTGTAGCTAACCCTTCACAGAGAAAGTTGTTGGCTTAGTTGCCGTGTGTTGGCAAAAAAAAAATGGAAAAGAGAAATGAAACCAAATGAAAATACGTAGCATTTAATCGGACGAATGGAACGTCTTGCATAACCGGAAAGAGGTTTACAATTAAACAGCGCAGAGTTGAAAAACAACTTTGTCTGCCCTGCGTATCATTTACCTTTCGATGGTATTTTCGTGTATTTTTGGCTTTTGTGGTTCATTGATTAAAATCAAACTGTTTATTAACGCCACCCCCAGAAGCATTCACCTCAAACACAAATACAGAAGCAAACACACAAAAACAAAAACAGCCCCTACAACAGCTAACCAACTGTCTGCGTGTGTTTGTTTAATTGCGTTTTTCGATTTCTTTCCTTTCATTTGTTGTTGGTTTTCCTGTTTTTTTTTCTGCTCTCTATTTTTATTTTTGGGTAATATTTGCATTGTTGGTTTGTCATTCTCATTAGGGCATAAAAATATATGCAGCCATGCCTCGCGGGGCTGGCTGATACGAATCGTCATATATCACTCAGTCAGCCGAACCATTCCAGCAATCGATTACAGATCCATCTATCTAACCATTTATCGTTGTTTGCCAACCGCAAAATGATTTTAATTTTAGATTAGCTCTCAAAATAAAAACATTCAAAGGAACCAACTCCACTCCCACTCCCACTCCCCATTCTCAACACACACATTCCACTTCCACTGCCAGTCACATATCATCGTGAACGTATTGACAGGCATGTCAATATGCTCATGAGGTCTGCATTAGCCGGCTTGCATGGCTCTGGTTACTTAATTTAAAGGACACCCAACGATTATTGGTTTGAAATTGCTTAGAACACGCGAATCTCATTTCGCCTGGCATTTCTCAGCAGGTTCCCATTTTATTTGGATTTTGATTCGCTTCAGTAAATAGGTAGGCGTTGATCCGGCGAAACGTTTTGCATTTTGTTTGCCGATTAAATCTGCGGAACGGCATATTGGATTGATTTTTATGAATGTACGTAAGCAAGGAATAAGTTAAGCATATTCTTACTTATGCATACTATGTCAAATATATTTAGAGAATTCAAAAATATAAAAATAAATTCAAATTGGGCATGTTATGGAGGCTGACCGTAAGCAACTACCAGTAACCATTCGAAAGAGCAGCTGATCATATATTTTAGATATTGTTATTAAATCCGATTTTGATGCACTTAATAGGCACTTCTTAAAAAAGCTGATTTAGTTTAAAATCAACTTTCAAAAGCAGTTCTTATTCCTATCTAAATTAATTTGTAATTTAGAGTCTTTCCTGAACATCTTTCAGAAATTTCCTGGGGAACATTGATTCTCCATAAATTCTTTTCGCGCCGACCACAAGCAGAATCATTTATTTTCCAAGTCTTAAGTACATAAGTTCAAATTTACCATGCGAAGTTGACAGGAAGTTTACAAGTTACTTTGCTAAGCAGTTGTGTCCATGCCAGCAGCTGACCATTGACGTTGCGCACCCTTTCTAAAATATCATAAGGCAGTTGACCTTTCAACAAGCAAAAAGCCTCAGCGCCCGAAACCAAGTTTATTCGTTAGGCAAGTGGCCAGCTAGCTGCAAGTAGCGGTGTTCATATGTCTGCTCTTAACAAGCCTTTCAATATAATTCAATGTCATTCAGAAAGCAAATCCATTAATCTCTCAACACGCTGGCATGCCCAGAGGGTAGTCCAAACGGTGCTCCGAGCTCTGGTCACATGCAATTTGTGCTACTTGTTGCTGTGACTTTTGTAGCTGTTGCTGTTGGTGTTGCTGCCACGGTGGCAGCCTTTCACAAAGGAGCCACAAAGCAACACCTTTGCTGACCAGCAACAACAACAGCAGCAACAACAATTCGGTATATCTTTACCTTTTATGATGCGATTTGCATAGCGTTTAGGTTGCCGCATCGCACCGCTTCACGTCGCATATTAATATTTTAGTCGCCATCCTTTTATGCCATGTTCGGTTTCACATCTCTGGCTATGGAAGCGAGTTGCGGCGTCCGGGTCTCAGTCGCTTTTCCCCGGTAGCCGCACGCCAGTCAAATTCATGTTCGTTTCTTCTCACGTGACACGAAAATCTTTTTTGTGCGCAACAAGTATTCATCCTTTTTGTTTTTTTTTTAACAAATTCCCAGCTGATAAATGATATCGCATACAGTTCTTGACTCGATATGCATAGAGTCGTTGTCGGCGATCATTAATAATTGTTGCACAAAGGAGGGCTTTCATTTTATTGCCATTGTGTGGAGAGCGTTGTGAATGGGCCATGGCAGTTGAGTTGATTATTTAAGCGATATGTGAATATCTTGAATAATGTAAACGGTTCGAGCCTTGAGATTTGCCATAATGTGAAATAGGTATCTTATATTTGTTGCTACTAAGCGAAAGAGTTAATAAACTAACTTGAAGTAGGGCTTTAATCTATGCACAGTTCCAGGTTCGATCTTAAGGTCATTTAGCCTTCTACTCTGCCATTTAATATTATATTTTGTAAACTGTGCTTTTAAAATTGTACATACGATCTGTAGGTCTTTCAGCATTCTGCTTTGCCTCGGTCAGGCGATAAACCAAAAGTTGTCACCCACACACACACACGCAACAGTGATAAGCGATCTTTATAGGACCACAACTTGCCACTTGAATGTGATGATGGATTATTAGTACGTGTTGCCAGCCCAGCGCCGAGGATGTACGCAGCACGAGAAGCGTGCGGTAGAGGGAAGTGCGGGGTCTTCTGATTTACCTAAAACACACGAGACTCATTAATCCTGTGTGCGGCAAACGGCGGCAGGACCTTTAGACCTGTCTTGCCACGACTCATTTGTGCTAAAAACTTTTGCGGCTTGATAAATTGCCCCAGCAACAAACACTCGCACACACACACACGTTGCTCCCCCCGCCCCGCTTACGGCCATACTCCTCTATCTGGCACTTGCTGCAGGCAAAACGCTCCACGGTCGCAAAGGGCAGACATGTGAGGCGATTGCGAAGCCAGCTCTCTGGCTGAAGTTTCGTTATGGCTATGCTGTCTGAGCTCTTGTTGAGATACCCTTAAACAAGACAATGTAAATTGTCATAAATTATAAATATAAAAGTTTACTTAAAATTATAGTATCTATAATTATAGTAGCTAAAATATTTCAGATATTGCATTTATATTTTTTTCTGATAATAATCCCAGCTACATCTATTCAATCTATACCATTTTAATATATATTTACTAACATTCAAATTAATTGAATACATTTTTGAGATAATCATAAAATATTAGAGCATCAAGAATTTTATATAAAGCGCTTTCCTGTTTTCTCATAGCTTTAGGGTTATTTCGTTAGTAAATGTTACCTTTAAATACTTTGAATCAAAGGGTATTCAGTCTTCGATATTTAGTAGACAAGTATTATGATTTTTTCTGTGTCTCAACATTTGCGATAGGTAAACACTTAACACGTTTTTGCCAGTGATTTAAAGGCTTCCCAGTCCTACGACTCTTTTTCTATCACTTACTCACTCCTTCTTCCTCTTTCTCTCTCTCTCTCGCTCTATTTGTCAGTCATTCAATCAACTAAGAGTTGAGAGCTGGAAGCTGGAAGTCTCGGTCTGGCAAAGGTTTTACTCCGCATTTTGATATGCAAATACTTTGCGTGAGTTTTTAATGCCTTGCGCTTAGCATTGTGACGTCCTGTTTGTCGCACTGTCACGTTATTTTGAAATTTATTTCGTTTGTTTTGAGCGATTGTCACGTTTTTGTGATTTTGAGTTTTTTAATGCGAGAGCGGGTAAGAAACACTGATAAAGCTTAGAATCACAAAGAGATCGATATGCACTAACTTCGAAGAGACTAAATTAAGAGCCGAATCAGGCTTTACGTAAAACGAGATTGGACATCAAATAAGTAAATAATTCTCTAAGCACATACTCAAAATATATATTCATTAAAATAAAATGCAATTTAACTACTTAGTCGGATTCGCTTTCAGTACTGTCCTCCATCTCATTCAGAGAATCTAGTTCATCATCGTCCTCACGCTCATCGGAATCTGAGTCGCTAGAGCACATCGAATCATCAGGCGAGGATAGAGCTGAGGATGAAGCTGTTGAATCACCCGAGGATTCTGCACAAATCTCCTCTTCAGATCCAATCTCCCCATCCTCATTATACTCCTCCTCATCGCTCTCGAGCTTCTCCTCATCCTCATCTTCACGACCATCTGAGTCGCTTGAGTCGTCCTCCTCATAGCCCTGGCGAAAGGCTGTAGTCGAAATATTGTTGCGCACCTACACAAGCTGTCAACTCACCTGTGCATACATGTACAGGCATTTCAAATGGCATAGCTCCTTCATCAGGGTATTGCGTTCCATTGTGTGGTACTCACGTTGAAGATTGCATTCGGTCTGGAGCTCCTGGTTTCGTTGGCGCAGCTGAAACACATCGGCCAGCATTTGGTGCTGTTTGTCCATTATTGTGGTCAGCAGATGCTCCAGATTCTGGATGGTCACCTCGTGCTCCTCCACCTTCTTCTTGAGTAGCCAGTTCTCGGTACGGCAATCGGCCATCTCGGAGACACAAATGGATATCTTGGCATCATCTGTGACGGGCTCCGCGGAGCTAAGGGGAAACTTTCAGCTATCATAATCTGGGAATGATTTCCTCAAAGACTTACGCATTGCCCGGGGCAGGCATAGCATCATTCTCGCTGGCGTTGGGCAGCGGAAATCCGATGGGTTCCTCGTCGTCGTTCATCGAGGCCAAGGAGCCGGCAATATACTGGCAAATGCACGACATTTTCAAAGCGATAACTAATAATGAGTTGTAAGCAAAACTATTTATGCTACATAAACTGACCTGACAGAACTCGTACGCACAGGAGACCTCGATTGTTTTCACAATGCCAACTAGATGCGGCCCCGGCCCTGTATCGCAGTAACTGCATTTATTCAAGCTATCCCAGCGAGATAGTCTCCCTTTCGAGCTCCTCTCATCCAACTGTGTCCCATGAACACTTTACGACTTGACATTTTCACACTTTGTTGGCAACGTTTTCGGCTTCGTCTCCTTCCTTGTTTGTCCTTGCTGTTGGCGTCAATGCCAATGCCAATGCAAAAGCCTGCTGCATATCCCGCCGCTCTGTCTCGTCTATCCTTTCTTTTTTTTTGGATGTGTGGCAACTGGGACCTAGAGTTTTTTTTTTGTGTGTGCGTCAGTGGATTGAAGTGCAAAATTGGTTTAAGTGTTTGCTAAATTGGCAGCAAAATGGCTTTTTCAATTTTATACTTAACGTTTATATTCAAAGTGACGCCTGGCCCTCTGCGAAACGACCGGAGCAGCAGACATGCAGCCCACAAGTTGCGCCATAAAAACTAACCAACTGTATACTCTGTACTGCAGATGTGTGAAAAGGGTATATTGCGCTTATGGTGTGAAGGCAGAGATGAAAGGAAAAGGGAAAATATGATATGAGAAGAGAGTGGAGGAAGAAGAGAAGAAACAAAAATAATGAAAATCAATAAGAAGAAATGAAATGAGAAGACAAAAGAATGGAAGAGCTAAAAGAATAAAGCCAGAGAAGACAAAAGGAAAAGAAGAGAAATTAAGAAAGCAAGGAGCAGAAATTATTGTAAAACTTCAGTCCAACTCCAGTCTAGAAGAATTGCAGGGTACATCTTAGTTAACCACTTCTTAGCTCACACGTTTTATTCTGTTTATCTATTTATATTTTGGGTAAGAAGTGGCGCCAGCAACGTAATTGATATAAATATTACTGCATATATCTAAAATATATTTCATATATATTTCTCACTTAACAGTTTATTAACGTTGAGTTGGCCAGGCTCAAGTCTTATGCGCCTGCTACTTGTAATTACAAAACCATAAATAAATACATTTGCAGTGTGAGCGTTGCATCGCTTCGCTTGGACCACGCCCACTGTGTATTTCACACGCTCACGTCGAAGGCTAAACGGTGCAACAGGAACACAACATGAAATGTGGCCCGAGCTGGGGCCCAGTTCTCGGGTTCGGTTAGACCAGCTCACACATATCATTTATAGCCGCGATAATCATGGCTTACACCCATGCATCCGCTTTTAGACACACACATATATTTTATGGCCCCACTCGCACTCGCACTCGCTCTGAGATGCTGGGGACTCTTGGCCATGGTCAAGGCAAAAACTTTAATCGTGATGCCTAAACAACGCCAAATTACACACCAGAGGGCGCTACGCAGTGCATGTTAACATAAATTTGTTGCGCCTCTTCTGTGAGGACTGCCCCCAAAACAAAGTGAGCAAGTGGCAGGGGTTGGGGCCAGTGGTGGCGGGTGTGCTGGGTGTGGCGGCGGGAGGCAGGCAACCTATAAACGTTCAACTTTAAACTAGGCACACATGCAAGCGCGCATTTAAAAAGGCATAACTCATACGTGGCTAATAAATTGATTTGCCAAAGTGGATTAGAGGTCATTGCTATGCCACACACAGGGTGTTCCCTGCCATCCAACTGAGACTTTCGCTAACAAGTTCATTTGGCCAGTATGGCGAAGTTGGCTAGTAAATATTGATTGCTTGATTCTGTTGCCGTCTTAAGACTTATCTGTCCAATGTGATATACAAATACTTAAAATATAGTAGAATTCTTCATTACCGATTAACAGGGTGCTTAGTCTCTAAGGTTTTTTTTTTATTTGTATCTTAATTATTATAAATATATATATATAGTCTTACTTACTATATACAATTAATGATTGAATTCGTATTTACTTCCATTATATACAGAGTCTTTACTTTAGAAAATTAATTGAAATAAATAAAGCATATGAACTACGAATATAAAAATAAGTTTATTCGTCATTGAATCAAGAACAGGTACAGCTAATTGAAAATGAATTCATTTAGTGTATTCGATACTTTTACACACTTACTAAAAGATCACCCTGTATATTGCAATTGCTTGCTACAACTCAAACTTCAACTATTACTGGCTTAACTATGTGTGCATTTGAAAGAAAAATTTTAGCACACGGAAACATGAGATACCCATAACCCAAACTACATACATATATATACATATAATAAAGAAAGAGAGCGAGAGATACAGAGAGAGAGAGAGAGGGAGAGACACCGAGCTGAAACGCTTAAAACGCCAGTTTGAAGTCTATTATTTGCTGGACACGAGCATGTATTGATTGCATCGCCAATCGCAAAGGTAAAAGCAGATGGGGGCTGGGGAGCCAGTCCAGTTTGGGGGGTATATAGCAAATTGCTTTAGCAAATACAACAAAATGCTCGCCAAATGGGCAAAGCGGCACTTGGATGCGAGCTGGAGTCGAGCAAATCACATGGTAATGGATGCACACTATGAAACAGAAACCGAAACAGAAACCGCAAGCTGGCAAACTCCACTGGAGAGTCGAGAGAGTTGGGAGTTGAAACTTGTTTCTTGGCTGGGTTGGCGGCTTCGTGTAGCTCAGCATTTAGCGTCTTGATCGGTTTATCACCGATTAATTAGAGTTTGATAAATACGCGCACGCCGTGAGTAAATAAATCATGACAGCCAACCGGGCAGCCAGGCACCCAGGCACCCAAGCATCCAGCCAGCTAGGCAGCTAGGCAGCTAGGCAGCTGGGCGGGCGGCCAGTGAAAACAAACTGGGAGGCTGAGACGATGGAGCTGCAGTTTCAGCCTTCACATGCGAAGAAAGTGTTTGCCTGTCTGTCATTCGGCTAGGCAGGTCCTGCCGTCTCATTTGCATATGCCAAAGAAAAAAAAAAACACACACAAAAAAAGTAGACATAAGAGGAAAAAGTAACAGTCAAAAATAAAGGTAAAAATCTTTTGCACTTTTGCGCGCTTTTGCATTTTATTTTTGATTGTTTCGGCTGTCGCTGCTTTTGACATTCGCACAAAAAGCATTTGGGAAGCGGAGTTAGGGGCGAAAAATATCTTTGAACATTTGCTCTGTGCGAGCATTAATTATGAACAAAAAGGTCCTTTGAGATGGCTCAGACGAAGCAAATGAGTTGATGGGATCTGAGGTTGAGCTGTAGCTAATTTTGATTTGGGGTATTTTTCTATTTTTTGGGAAGGGTCAAAGGTGCTTTGAATTATGCGCCTGCTGCATATGAAAGCAAATGCAATTTTTGTTGTTCAATTTTTGTGCACTTCAGCTGTTGCATTCTATTTATTTGCAGCTAAAATTTTGAATGAGCTGCGGTGTTGGGGGAATTCAAGAGAAATTAACGTGTCTTCCTCAGGAAATTCTGCTTTAACTGTTGGAGCAATGGCTCTGATATTGTGAGCTTTTTTTAAAAAATATTTGTTAGGAAAACGAGCTAATAATAATTAAACTATATATTCAATTTGTCAAAAAATAGATTAATAAATTAATAAAAAATAAAAAGAAAAATATACAATAATTAATAAAAAATTTTACTCATTTTAATTATATGTATTCGAAGTGCTCTAAAAGTTGCAATTAAAAAAAAAATCTTTTCTTTTTGATAAATCTTTAGCTAAGACTATTATATGCTTCAATAGAAAAATATGTTGCATTTATATACTATATTCTAAATGAAAAAAGCTTAAGCTCGTACTTATAAATTTACTTCACTTTCTGTTTGTTAAATATCATCTATGCACCCTTTCTTTACAATAGTTCATAAACATTTCTTTTGCTCTTCACAAACCCTGTTATGCGAACTATTGAACAATTTTTTTTTTTTTAATATTTCATTTAATTTGATGCTGGTTGGCTGACTGGCTGGCTGGTTGCTCTTTTAATTTGCCTTTTTGCATAGCCGCATTTACGAGTTTTACGAGCTCAAAACTGAAATGTCTTTGGTTTATTACCGCAAGTGCAGAAGCAGAAGCAGAAGCAGAAGCAGAAGCAGAAGCCGAAGCAGAAACCGAAGTTAGGAGAAGGTTATTATTATTACTTTTCAGTGCTCTAGCTGTAGTAGTTATAATAGTTGTTGTTGTATTTGTTGTTGTTGCGTTGGACTCTATGGAACTATGATTGCTACCTTCGCTGCTGCATTTCGCATTTGGCGTCTTTTATTCTTGCCCATGGCGCTGGCAAAAATGTTGACCACTTTCTGCATGGCAGAGCTCTAGCTCCCTCGCTCCCTCACTCTCCCTCTATCTGTCCTCTTCTTGCTGTGGTCCACTTTTGCTCAGTTGTTGACCATTTCGCTTGGTTCTTTGTGGGTCCTTGTCGCACTGAAATTGTGCTCAAGATATCTACGCTTCGGTTTGAATGGGTCTGTGGATGTTGCCAGCAAAGTATTTGCGGTCTTTCACATCCTTTTGCACAATTATTCAGATTTCAATATTACTGCGTCATAAACAAAAGCCCAAGTGCGACTCCATTGACGGCGGGGTCGACGGCAAGGGGAGGGCGCACTATTGTACACAATGCTCTTATTATTTCTATTATTATTGTTGATTCAGGAACTGCAAGCCACTGTCGCGTGGTTTAAGCCTTCGCTCCGCTCCTGCACTAGAGCTGCTCGTTAGGAAGCTAACCACAGGCAGCGTAAATCAAGTCAAGGAAATTATATTCCAGTTCCATTCCATTTCACGAATATTCGGCTGAGAAAAAACTGAAGAAACACTCCACACTTGGCACACTTTAAGACCATTAGACACATGCCCAATTCATGCAGTTAAGTACTCCAGCCACCAGCCACTCACACTCCGGTTAGCTCGAGTTTCCCGCATGCGAATTTATGTTAAATTGGCTTAATTTGCGAGTCGTATGCAAAATACCCTCAAGCTGAAAACTTTCTTTCACTTTTCCAAGCAATCAAATCGTTACGACTGTCACACACCCTGCCACACCCACCCATGCCGGCTGCCTCCCTCACTCACGTATTGTGCCACACGCATTGACATTTATCAAAAATTCCAACTGTCATTTATTGCACTGTTTAAATTCTTGTACTTGGCCACAAAACAACACGCAATCGAACATTCATAAGCCTCATTTCCCACTCCACCCCACTCCAACCACCCCAACTCAAACTCTAATATAAGTAGAGCACACACACACACACACACACACGCACAAAGGAAAAGTCTAATAACCCAAAATTCGCAAAATTGGCAAACGATGTGGGGGAGGGTTTTTTCCCGAACCCCTCGACTGCCATTTGCCGTTCGCCACTTGCCAATTTTCCGATGCGCAAGTGAAAATCTTTGATATGCTCTGCCAACAATTTTCCAAACAATACAAAAAAGGGCGACGACGGCGACGGCGACGGCGACGACGACACGTGACAATTGTTCTGTTTTTTAACACACACCCAGCCTCGCCCCCGCCCACCGTGCGCCGCCCTCTAAGCATTGCGAAAAGTTCGCGATTTCCCATTTTCCAACAATGCTCGATTTGGCAGTCAAGTGCGTAATTTGCGGTGGGCTCTGAAGAGGGAAAATTCGAGGAATACGGATTACTCAATCTTGTCAGGCTTGGCATTAGCTGTGGGCCATGTGTGTAGCCAGCTATTCGATTAGGAAATTAAGAGATGAGCAGCAAGAGATAAGCTCTATTTAATTAACTCAAGCAAGCTAACAGGGAAATTGCTCTGAATGACAAGGATCGACTGTAGCTCTTAACTAATATATTAGAGATTGATATTCATATATAGAAATGTTTATACTAATATACCATATCATGAATAATAAAAATTCCATTGATTCAATTTCAGTTTTCTATACTACAATATTATATATTTCATTGACCTAAGCCAAGGCAGTTAATGAAATTCATAATACTCCATCTGAACTATACTTTCTCTGGCATTTTACTCCCCTTACTCCACTGGCACTTTGCTTATATATTTCTCAAATTCCAAGAGCTACACAAACAAGCACTTCAGACCTTTTGCCAAAATTAAAAACTCATTTCCAAGCAACTAAATATTTATTTCAATGTTGTGGTCGGGGCCTTAGACATTTCAATTTATTGCACAATTAAAAAGTATTTCTCATATCCTGTGTGAGTGCAGCTCATAAATTCTTCACCTACGCTCTCAGACTCGTACCTGCCTGACGGAAATTGCGAAGCGCCTAGTGCGCGCCTCCAAGACAAATCCTGGCTCCAAAAATTAAAAACAAAAAATCAGAGCAAAAAAACAAAATAAAAGAAGAAGAAATCCCCAAAAGTCTAGGCTGAAAAATAAAAGAAGAAGAGCTCGCAGGCAGTTGGCATTCAAATTATGAAATAAGTAAAAGCGCACTCCATGCATTAAAAACCTTTTAATTTGCTAAATCGCCTTGCCAGACGACGCCGCAGCAGCTACGGCATACGGATTGCGGCATACGGGCTACGGGCTACGGGTACGGGCTACGGGTTACGGGTTAGACGGCATACGGCATTCGGCATACGGCACAACGGATGCGAAGTCTGTGTGCATTTTTGAGATTTGCAGACGCCTAAAGGAGCGCCGCCTACGCCCAATACATACTCCTCACTCACTCGTCTTTGTGCCAGGATCTGGGCAAAGTTGTGCCCAGGCAATGCAAACACTCCAAAGCCTGTCCGCCCTTATAGCAGCCTCCCTCCGCTTGTGCTATATATGTGGGGCGATAATTTCCACTTTGTGCGGCGACTGCTGCTGCTGGCAAATTCCTATGGGCTATCAAGGCAGAGCAGCTCAGATTCGACTCGACTCGTACTCCTCTTTTGTATTTGTAAATTCGGCATTCCTTGCAAAATAGAGAAAAAAGCAGAAGTCTCAACTGAAGATGTCTTTGAAAAGGCGCAGTGAAGCATTCAAAATAATTTCACAAAAATCATAATGCATCTTAATTTTATATATATTCCAGCTGTATAAAATATAAGCAATATTTAGTAGAGCTTGCAAGAGACGCCGTTGGGGTAGGACAATTTTTCATCAAATACATACATATATATTATTTTAAACGAAACTCTTTAGTCAAGTACCCTTTTGTCATTTTACCTTGCAGACTACCTTAAAAGTCTTTCAACATAAATTAATACAAAATAATAAATTAAAAGATTTTTGTTCATCATGTATATAAATATATAAATATAAGTACAGTTTATTTTCACCGTTGACAATAGTGCAAACAAAATGTATTATTAAGATTCATATTAATTAAATTGTATTTAGTATATTTAATGATTTTAGTATTAAATATATAAAGATTATTTTCAAATAAAAACCTTTGGTTTAATATATTATTCATGTCATGTATTATTTCAAATTGAGTTGCTCTAAATGTTAAATACTCTATCAGATTCAATATTGAATATATAAATTATGGAAATTATGTTGTTATATCTATACAAAATATACAATATAATATATTAAAGCACCCACTAATTTTATCTCTCTGGGGGAAACTTAAAGAGACGCCCCAAAGCATGCTACATATAAATGGGGATAAACAAATTAGTGAAACGCACAAAAACTCGCTGCATGTACGAAAAGTAATTAAATTTGATTTCCAACACAAATGCAATGCCATTTGCCTTTTCTCTCGATCCTGGCGTGTCCATGGTAATCAAGTATTGTCATTGCATGACTCCACAGATATCGACGGCTATTGCGGAAGGGGCAAGAGCGGGGGGACACGCAATCGAAATTAAGAAAAGTCTCGCATTTAATTTAATTGACAGCTCGCGGACGAAACCAACCCTCAGCATCCCCCCTCCCCGCTCACACACCATAAGCCTCCACCTGCCCCAAATGCTCATTAAAAGCGTATTACATAGAGAGGAAAATGTCTGCGCTTATCTATCGAATGTCTCCTCTCCAGCTGTTGTTGTTGTTGTTGTGGTTGTTGTTGCCAATGATTTTTGTAAATTCATTACAATCTATTTGCGAGTAGAATCCATACGCAAATAAATTGCAAACTCATTTACCGCGCGAAAAAGAAGAAACAACTTTTCGAGTACTTTATTTAAATGCGAAATCTGAAAATTCAGTGAGGCAAAAGCGTTCGAGAAATGCAGCTAAAAGTTTGTTTTAACCATTTTTATAGACATTTATTTTCTGTTGTTCGTTCCATTCGGCCTCGTCGCAGACGTCGTCTGTGGCTTGTCCTGCACTCAATTTAAATTGTCTCCTTGGAGATTTATGCAGAGCCTGCGATGATTTGCCATTCAGTTTGTTGGCCTCTTGTATTTTATTTCGATTCGGTTTTTTCGCTGATGATTCGACTGAAATTTTATTGCAGCTCCAATCGATAGCAATCAATACAATATTAAGCACAATTTGCGGTTTATTGAGTTACGGCTGGATTAAATTTAAGCTTGGCAAAATCTTGCTTTAAATCTGCTAATGCTCGACAATTAAGTACACATATTTCTCTTACGAATGCAGTCGAACAGAAAAAAGGGTCCGGATTGTTGCCAATTCTGGACGAAAACAGCAACAGCAAATGCTCATAATAAATGCCCAAAAATGAGCTGAAAAAAGCACGCGCAATTCAATTACCCAAAGAGGAGAACCGCACGAATCGAGGACGACACGCGACCGCAAAAAAAAAAGCGTTCAAAACGCGAAACGCACTTCAAGCACATAAATTATGAACAACAACAAAAATACCAAAAATGTTTGGCCCACAAATGCAAAGAAACAACTACAACAACAACATGTATATTAAATGTTTAACACGACTTTTCACTCATTAACGAGAGACGCGAAAAAAACCGCAAGACCCATCCAGAGGGTTGCCTGTGTTTTTGGCATAATTTATGCATGTGTGCAGAATGGGTGTCTGTGTGTGTGTGTGTGTGTGTGTGTTGGTGTTGGTGTTGATGTTGATGTGAGCCTAGCCAAGTGTTAATTTCGTGGCACACAAAGCATTATAAACAGAAATAATTATAAATCTAAAAGCAAACACAGCGAAAGCAAAGGCAGCAAAGCGAGCGACTTATTGAAGCGTTTCGCGTGCGTTTAAAAACGCGTGCAAAATTAACTTCATACATTTGCCGTATTTAAGTTTCAGATTGTAATCTATTCTTTACTTTAGCGCATTCTTAATATGAATAAATTATAATAACGAGCTCAAGCTGCACTTTGAAATGATCGAAAGATTAATCTAAAAAGCTGACAGAAAATAGTTAATGCGAATAGTTAATACTAAATGAAGACAAAATATCTTATTTAAGGCAAATATTTTATTTTTATTAATGACTATTATATCTGTCAGCAGAATATAAAGGGTTTATAAAGGGTGTTCGGCTATATAAATATCTTTCACATTTAATAGATTAAAATAAGTAACTTATATACTTACTCATCAAAATAATCACTTTTGTAGCACTCACGCGTTTTTGTGCGCGCTTTAAAACGCGAGCACATCAGCCAACCTTAAAGACGGCTTTTCCCATGATCCACTAACCAACAAATGGGCAAATGGCAATCGCAATCGCAATCGCAGTAGCAATCAGAGTGGCAATCGCAATTCCCAATCGATGGGCAAAGCCAAAGTGCAGACCCAAAGAATGTGACTCTCGACTCGCTGACTGACAGCCGAACTGAAACCAAAAACTGGCTCCATAATTCATATGCGCCACAAAGTCTGCGGCAATCAAAATGCCAAAAACCGCAGCGACTTGCTGAGCTGAGAGCTGCTGCTGCTGCTGCTGCTGTTGCAGAACAGCCGAACGACATAATTGCAGCCTGTCTGCAGTGCCTAATGCAAACAAACATGGGATTATGAGAGGCAGACAGCGAACGAGTTGATGATGGGCCCCTACCCAGCCTATCCCTCTCGCTCTCACTCTGCTGCTGACCCGTAACAAGTAGCTGGCGAAATGCTTAAAAAATTGGACTCTACGTGTTGCAGGCCCCGCACCACGCACCAAGCGCCAAGACAAGGATCAGCAAGAGTTCGCCGAGATCGTGCGATTGCTTTTCATTAGCTGCGCCACAATAGCAACAACAACGGCAACAACACAATGAAATTATGTGGCCTGAACCTCTCGGGCTTTGAACCTGGCCACATCTTAAAAACTAGTCCATGTGGCATGTGCATTGCGTTTGGCGAATCGATTGGCAACGCCCCAGCTGCTGTTGCTGCTGTTGCTGCTGCAACATGTGACTTGCTTGAGATTCGATTGACTTGGCTGCTCAGTTGCACGAAATTATAATTTCACCTACAACAATTTGGCTCCCGTTTCAGCTCCTACTCCCAGCACCCAGCACCGAAGCCCCCACCCTACCCCCTCTATCCACACCTACCTATATATAAATTGTTCATGGGAATTACATACGTGATAGATTGTTTTAGCCTCGACTCCCAGCTGAGCACAGCTGGCTGATTGGTTTTCCTGCCATCATCGTTTCATATGCGACGTGACTGAGGCTCTGATTGCCAATCGATTGATTTACAAATATGCTTAGGAACACACAGCAACATGCATGGAAATGAGCTAAGATTAAGGTAAGACTCTCTCTGGTTAGTATTATATTCAAAGAAAAACTATAAACTATATTTACAATATAAATTGAATACTACTAAAATGAATTAAAGTCGGTCCAGACTTGATAGCTGTCTTTATATTTACGATTTAGGGTTAGGTAATATGAATAAGGCATGATATATTTTTTGCAAAAATATCTATCCAAACATTTAATTGCTTCCTCTCTCCTTTAAGCAGTTATCTTTCAATATACTGACATTTTCGTCGTTCCCCAAAAGGTTTTGACAATTGTTTTCTATTTAGTGATTATTTTGAAATTTTTGGCATTTACCTGAAATCGAAATTTTGTTGTTAAGCCGTCCTCCTAAATGGATAAATTCAAACATCTGAAGCCCGTGTGGTTTACAGCGTCGCTTGTGATGCTCATGATGTTCTCAGTGACAAAAGGTGCTTCGAAATACATTAACCTCGCAGCAATTCCCGAGGCCTTAGATCATGTGCTGAGCACAATACGCACGAGCATAATAATTAGGCCGCCATGAGTGTCGCGATGGGCAGGAGGATGAGACAAGAGGAGCAACGACAATACGAAGGAACTGGGTAGACTTCTTTCAGTCCATACGCGCAGCTAAGATTAATGCATATATATTAACAGCAAACAAGAGCTGCGCAGTTCGGACTTGACCCTGGACAAGGCGCAACAGGTGGTGCCACAGAGAAAGAAAGACAGGCAGAGAGAGAGAGAGAGAGAGAGTGGGAAAGGGCGAACAACAATCTCGGTTCGAGTGGGCACATGTTCGCAATTTCCCGAACATGTCAGCTGCCGATAGCTGCACAACTCGCAGTCGGCGCCACAAAGATCGAGAGAGAGGGAGAGGGAGAGAAGCACAACCAATGGCAAATGATTTTGCAATGCTGCGGACACTCGTCAATGTCGCGACAAGGGTCAATAATTGACCAAGAGACAGGGCCGGCAGCAGGGCCCGCGGCAGAAGAGTCTCGCATTCGGTTAATAGAGTCGTGATCCACGGCCACGAAGCAACCTGCGCGCATATGCTGAACGATGAGCGGGGGGCGAGGCGGAACGGAAGGCAGACCACCTACAACTGCATGTATTTGTTTTGCACCCCTACCAAAGCAGCACTCCTCTTTCGCCTCTGCATTCCCCTCGCGATCCTCTAACCTCCTCGCCGATTGTTGCTGTTCAATTAAACTTTATGCCAATAAATTGTAAGCAGTAAGTCGTTTAATCTAAATTAAGCGCCAGCCAGTCGTCCGAGCCAGGCGCTGGCAAACGTTTTTTTGAACGGCAATTTCCATCAGCTGCATCATGTGTCATAAACAAGTTGCAAGGCGCCGCCGACAATGCCACAATACGCGCTACATGCGCACATTTCCATACAGCCCATGGGGCAAGTGCGCGCTTCCTGGTCGCTGCCGCAGTCGCAGTCAAAGTTGGAGTTGGAGTTGGAGTTGGAGCTGGAGTCGTTGCCTGGCTCGTTGTCTGGCTCTGGTTCTTGTCTAGGCATTTGCCTATGTAGCGTAAGCAATTTTTATGCTCATGTTGCACGTAATCACCGCGAGCCGCAGGTGGTAAAAGGAGCTCAGTGTGCGCCGAGCGGGGGCAGCTTGCGGGACCTGAGGGAGCTGACGGACCCCAGCTCATCTGGCCCCAAGAGCTGCGCTGATTGAATTGCACTAATTGCGTATTAAAGCTCAGCACATTTCAGCGCCAACAAATTGCATGCAGCCAAATTGAATTAGACGAGCGACAGCCACGCCCCCTCTCCCACTATCCCTACCGCAGTCCACTCCACGTCTGATGCTCTTGCTGCTAATGAAGCAACGCTTGCTTGCTGCCTTTTATTTTGCCTAATTAATTGGCAGCGCCAAATGTCTGTAGAGCAGCCAAAAAATGAGAATAAATAAATAAATCAGAAAAAACAGTTGCCCCAACTGTTTCCAGGCTGGCCCTGAGCCTCGAGCCTCTATTTCAGCGCCCCCTCAAACACCCTCTCGAAACCCCTCACAAAAGTGCAACAAGAAAGCTGTCAACACAGCCAAAAAACGCGCCAACTGCAGCTCCCTTGTTATACTCGCCCTCCCCCTCCCCCTCCCTCTCACAACATGCCTTTCTTCCCTTTCGCAAGTCGCAGCTGAAAGTCAAGTGTCCTTGGAGAATATGTGGCATGTGGCATGTTGCATGTTGCAATTCTTTCATTTGTTTTTCGGCCAACCAAAAAAGAAGAAACTAATTGCAAGCTCAAGCTGGGGGAATATGCGCTTGAACTTTGGGGCAAGCATTTGGGGAAGGGGGCCTGCCTCTGCACTCTTGAGGCATGCTGCTGTTGCATAAAGGGTTAATTATAACACACAAACGTTTGATACGAATCCCTTTTGAAGCACCTCTGTGAGTGGAAGGAGAACAGTCAAAATAAGATGTGCAAAAGGAGCCAGACAAACGAAACACAAAGAGAACTGCCTGAAAATAATCAGAGAATATAAAAAAAAATTATAGTTGTTATATTTAAAAAATTAATTAAATGGAAAGTATTACATAAACTTTAAATTTAAAATTTAAAAATATATACATATGAAGAGTAATACAAAACTGGTACTCGTACTATTATGAGTAACGAAAACATAAATTATAGAGAAATTAAATGCATAATTTGATAGCTCTGTCTCTTTACATCAACTCATATCTGCTGTCAAATAAGAGTCAGGGAATCGCACACAAAAAATGCCAAAATGAACAAAAAAGCAAAACTCGACTCATTTATTGTAGTATATATCCCAGTGGAGAGGCCCTGTTCGGTTCTTATGTTTGTAATAACATTTTTGCTTAATTAACACAACAAAGCAATGCCAAAAAATAAGGAAAATCTGCTCCATGAAAAACGAAAAGCAGAAAGTATTCTCTATGCACTGAGATTCCCCTAACACAGGGCATCTTGCATTGCCACCTGCAGCTGGGAGTGGGCAGAGCTGGGCGAGCCGTACGTGAGGTGTGTGGCAAAATACCATGAAAAAAGCCACTCTCAATGCTGGCAGCAGCAGCAGCAGCCGCCGCGGCCTCCTTCCAGCTCTTAGAGCCGGCCATCCGGGTATGAAAATGTTTGGTAGACAAAAAGATTTATGTTTTCTTTTCATTTTGTACTTTACATTTCACATTTTCACATTTCACATTTTACATTTTGCATTTCACATTTTACATTTCACATTTTACATTTTGGCATTTCATTTGAGGCTACGAGCGACGATAAAACAAATGAACAACAAAATTGTATAAAAATTTTCTATAGTCTACTCGTTGCATACTTAAAGGCACATGAAAAGGGCAAAGGGAAGAAGGGAAAAGGGAGAAGGCAAAAGAAAACGCTCAAGCACGGAAAAAGGAAAAGACAACGCGCTGCCAAGTGCATGAAAACAGAATAAAAAACAAATGCATTTCCCCCAAAGTAAAGAGCTCTTCCCACTCTCTCACTCTCTCTCCATCTCGCTCTCAAAAAAAGGGTGCTTTGAATTAATACTTTTTCGATTTGCTTTGTTTCGGTCTGACTGCAAGCTGAGTGAGCGACAGAAAGGGGAGAAACGGGAACGAAGCAAGACAAGGAAGGGTAGCTAGCACCTAGGAAATTAAGAGAGAGCTTTGTTAACTTTAAATTTTAACGAGAAGAGCATAAAGGAATACTTGGATTAAATAAAGAGCATGTTATTAATAAGACTGTTTTTGGATTTAAGCACTTGCTATTTAGGATATACGCTTAGAGGCTTGATTAGAGCCTGTTTTACCAGTTGCTTAACTCTACTGCTGATAACTGTTATGTTAGTTAACATATATGTATTATCTGAACTCCTTTTACAATTAGCTGGTCATCAATATTCTTCACGAAAATGTTAATGAAAGAGTGTTTTTTACTAACAGCTGCTCTCAGATCTCTCTTTATTAAGCTATCTGAGTGATATTAATACATCACATAATAACATTTCATTATTAGCTAAGTAATATTGCCTAAGACTCAAATAAGTTGATCCGCTTTATGCACAGATCTTATCGAAATAGCTCTACTTCGTAGCTTATACTAAGTAATTGCCAAACTTTCTAAGTTTACGTTCATTGATCTGCCTCACATGCATAATAATGATAGAAAATTTGATCCACTCAGACAACTGGCGCCATGAAAAGCCCATAAATCATGAACCCAAATCACACACACACACACATTCTGATTATTTTTGGAGCATGCATGCAACGATAACTCCATCCATGCTGACCAGCAGCAGCCATCGAAGCAACAACAACAACAGCAACCACAAGCACAACTGCAACTGCAACAACAACAACAACTTAGACAATTTTCCAATTTTCACATGCGAATTATGGTCAGCCGGCTACCCACAACGAGTTCGAACCCACCGCAGATACAAATTTTGGAGTGATTGATAGCATGTTATGAGTTAACATGCTATTATTAGACCGCAAGATGCTACCAACAACAGCAACATCTACAACATCTACAACAGCAGCAACAACAGCAACCATGTTGAGAGCCTGTCGAGGATCGGCCTAAGCAAATGTTTACTCACGACTTTTCGCTCGGGTCTCTGGGCTTTGGTTTTTTCGTCATATTTGCCAAAAGTGGAAAATTGTGCAAGAGAAATTGATTTCACATGATTTACGTGCAAGTTTTCGCAACAACAACAACAGCGAGCAACAACCAACAGCAGCCAAAAATAATTTCTAATGTCATGTTGGAAGCTGCTGATGCAGTGCAAGATAGGCAAAGGGAGGGTGAGAGGGAAGCAAGGAATTGTTCAGCAGCTTGGCATCACAAATCAATCGACACAACAATAACAACAACAGCTCGTTAAATGGCCAACAGATGGCGCCAGCAATGAAATCGCATTTCGAACTGCAAGTTGGTCAATCTAACTATTCCAAGCCATATCAAATCAAAACAGTTTATGTTGGTATCTAAAAAATACTTGAAGTAAAGTATCGTATTTGTTTTCGGTTTATGGATTTCCGCTAACCAAAGTCAAATGCAAATAAAAAACTTTATATTCCGTTTGCAAACCAAGCACAAAGTCAATGTCATCAAATCGACGAACCAATGCAAAATATATAATAAGTTTTAAAACAGAAACTAAAAAAAAAATCAAATATAAAAAAATAAACTGTAGACAAGTTATAACGAATCAAATATTGCATAACCCAGGTGTACATATAAATACTGTTATTACGCGATGAATTGGACTTATATAAGTAAATTGGTATTCAGCTTGATTGGAATTTTAGAATATAGTATACAAATTTGTTCTTCTACTAATTCAAATTATCTTAAATTCAAATTTAATGAAAATTTATAGTTTTACTCTTATATATCATGCTGATATTATGAAACCAATCTAGCTGCAACAAACATACTTATTAGAGTAAATTAGTTTGGATTAAATTTTAAATGATTAGCTAGCTATAATTTTATGTTCAGTATACATTCATTCATCTATTCCTATAGTATTTGATTAAACACCTCTGAACTTAATTACTGGGTATCTCACTAACGGATATACTCATTTCAGCATACGATTATCTCAAAGTTTTAATGGAATTGTTGACATATAAACAAGCTGTTGAGATGTTTTTTTCTTCTCACAGAGAATAATCTTAATTATTGCTTCCTATTTAGCAAATCATTCAGCAAACCTGTTTCGCAATCCAATCAATATTTACACAGCCAGTCAATGACTGGGCATATTTTTGACCGAATGTAGAACAGAGTTGGAATCAGGTATACCTCGGGCATAGAAATTGCTCCCATTTCCATAAAGTACAACAATTACCAGCAATCTCAAATCATATATACATATGTTCATGGCTTACATGAATTTCACCTGCGAGCAGCTAAAACAACTTTCAATACACATAGGTTTAGTAAATTTATAGAGTCGTAGAACCTGTTGAGATTAATGCAAAAAAAAAAATAAAAAAAAATAAAAACTAGAAAAAATCGAAACGACAAATATAATTCCAATAGTAAATAAACAAATTGCTTAACTGTGAATCGCTGAACACTCTTAACGGTATTCGGTGCCATATAAACAAAGCACAATTGATGCGATTGTTGATGAATGGCGGCTTGAAGACTCGGCTGGCACTCTAAAGATGCCGCAAGGTGGCAAACCATTTAAGGTGTCAAGTTAATTAAAAATACACAGAATATACGTATATATATTATAAAGCAACGCAAGTGAAAAGTGAGAGTCCGAGCGAGTGAGAGAAATTATAGCAGAGACCGAGACCCAGACCGAGACGCAGACCCAACTCGAGACCGGGCCGGAGACATACCTAAACGGGGGGCGCTCAGCTTGAAAACTGAATCCAAAAACCAAAATCAAAAGCAACAAAAATACTGGTTTTGAGAGAGCGCGCGCGCGCTCGAGAAAAATACCAACAATATAAAAACAAAAACAATTCAGACATACATTAAACTGTCAATCCAAAGAGGCGACTCGCCCCCTCCAGAGGCCCCTATGCGCACCGGCCCCCTCTGCCCGCTCAGCACCCGCCCCTGACTTTGACTGTGGCTTGGCGGCGCGGCGCGGCTGTTGTTGTTGTTGCTGTTGCTGGCGCTGGTTTGGCACTTAGCATGCGCATGCGCTACCGTTTTCTTGGCCAGTTGTATTTTAGCCATTAGCACGTTCGGAGCTGGAGTTAGACACTGGCTCCAAGTATATTTATAGTAGAAACTAAAAGTGAATTAAACGGCGCCTCAAGACTCACGCACAGCGAGACTTTATGGCGACTTGGTGAATTTGTAATTGTGAAAGCGAAAGTTGCGTGCAAATAGTGGAGTTTCATATAAACCACACAAGATATACCTAAAGCTGAACAAACCACTCGATATACAAACAAAGCGCGCGAGATCAAGAAACACAACTACAGCAAGAACAACAACAACAACAACGATAACAATAACAACAACAGATACAAGAGCAGCCGTCACAACAACCTTCAAGAATTCCTCGTCGAGAGAGTAAAGCTTCAGCATGCCCGCAGCCAGTTCTCATTCGCGGCTCTTCTTCTACCTGCTGTGCGTCGCCTCACTGTTAGCTGTATCAAAATCGGATACCGGTAGTACAAAGAACTCATACTTTATGTCGTATTTCTATTATCTGGTTGTTAACTTTATCAATCCCTTTGCAATGCCCATCTTTTATCGCTTCGTACACGTGTGGCTCACATAGAAGCTAAACGGGCATTGCACACCAAATCCTAACGAATTTTTGTAAATATCTTGTAAATATATGTATGTATATAAATACAGTTGTAAATAAGACTGCTATTTGAGTTGAAATGTGATCGGGCAATCGGGATTGTCAAGTTAGACCTTAAATATTCATTTGTACCTGGCTACCGCACCTATGTGATAACTTCTATGAGGCACTCTGTTAATTGTATAATAAAATATGTAAAAAATTCTCGATGTGATGGTGTTTTATTTTATCAATTAACTACATAGTCGTTAAGTGTATGAATATAAAATTATATAGCTTACGCATAAATTAGGAATTTAATATATTTTATTAGCAGAAATACTTGTAAAAGGATTTCTTAAATAATTCTCAAATCAACCTTTGTTGCATTTCAAGTTTCTATCTGTCAAAATAATATCAAGTGATTTATGGACAACTCATAGTACATAGATACTTCAGAAAATATAAATTGTAGACTATAGATTATAGTAAGTTAGTCAAATATCTAATAAGCATCGCTTTGCGCAATAGCTCTTGAACCAATCTCTGGTATATCCATTATTATTATAGTCTATTTGGCAACTTCTGTAACCTTGATATGTGTATAAATATTACCCTGACCAAAATCAGCAAGCGTCAATTCTATTACTTGCGCTTGCGTTCAATTTAATCTAAGATCAGAGCTCGAAATGCGAGCGCAGCATATAAAACAGCTCACAGTGCCAATTAAATATTATACAATATTACAATCAAGTGAAGCTCTAAGGGCCACAGCAGGTTACAGTGTGAGACGTGACGTCTAAGTCAATGTCAATTGACCAGTAACTGCATTTACAGCCCAGTTAGAGACGAGTCGTTAAAAATAGCGAACACCGTAGAAAACCTGGGCATGTTAGGCATATCTACATAGACGACATTCACAGAGCAACATTAATCGGTCGTACACGTTCTCAACGCACTCGAAGGTCGTTTTATTTTCGGCTGGCTTCAGCTAATTAGCGGATAGCTAGGTTCAATTCATGATTTTCTTATGCTTTTTCACGCATTCTAGGGGCGTACTACTGAACAGATCTCGTAAATATTGGGAAGCAAAACAAGCCAACTTGTGGAGAGCATACCAGTTTTTTTTTTGCGGACTTGCTCTCGCGTCTCTCTTGACATCGTCTCTTGTCCATGATCTTGACCACGCTTCAATTGGCTGCGGTGGCTCTCATTGACATCAAAAATAGTCGCAATAGTCTCTTCGGCTTCGGTTAGTTGGCATTCAAGGTTAATAGTTGAAACTGTTAGACGCTGAGTATTGTGTGCCTAGCTACGTCAGCGTCGGTTAGGCGGAACTGTTTAAGATGCGGAAGCTTCTCCAAGATGATTAAGCAAAAAGAAAAAGACATAAACAAAATTTAAATTTAAATTTGAGTTTTTATGTTTTCATATTAGGAAAATATAATGTTGTTGTTGCTTGTCGATTTGTTTACTGAGGCAGAGAACTTGAGCTACTAACCCAATAGATGCGAATAACTCTTAGAAGTTTACACAATTCGGAACAAGGGCTCACCAGAGATGATATATGAAAGACCGTATTGGAGTTTCGCTTATATATATTATCATTATTAATATATATTATTATTGTATTATAATAATTATTTTTCTATAGTTAAGCTCTGTGCCGGTTCGACTGTCTCATTCATTATTGAGAGAATGCCTGGCCAGTCTGTCACTTGTATATATTTCTATTCGATACACAGTTTCATTCATAAACACTCATCCACTCATAATCGTGTGCTATCATTCACAATACACTCACAGTGCCGCTGCATCCACCTGCCGAGGACTTGGCCTACGATGCGGCCTTGCAGTTGGGCATATTGACGCACCGGCTCAATCAGCTGGCCCACGAGGAGCAGTCGAGGCAATTGGGCATCACAAATCTGACGCTGAACAACCTGGTTAGTCGTATACCCTGTAACTGCGACACGGGTCTCTGCAAGTGCTGCGCAGGTGAGTGCTGCTCCAGCTACATTTCCAATCAACTTGAGCCATTGTTTTCATCTCTTGATAGGCTTTCTCTCGGTGATTGGCATGAACAGCTGCACAGAGGTCGTCTATCGGCCGGATGAGTTCTCCTTTGAGTTGCGCATGCGCGTAAACAATAACATCTGGTTCCGCCGCAAGGTCTCCGGCCAGAATCCGCCGCCCTTTTGCTTCAGGCCGCCGCGCTTCAACTTTGCACGCGCCTGCATTCAGTTCCATGATATCTGGTTCGTTGGCCGCAACATGCATGTCTGCATGTACATGTCCGGCGAGTTTCAGGGCTTTGAGCTCTTCGAACGGTGAGACATCCTAAGGGAGAAGAAGAGTTCATATAATGACTTTTATTTATTACTTTCTTAGCAACTTTGACTGCTTGCTCTTTGGTGATCATGGCGTTAAGATCGTGCCACCCGAGCAGGGCTATCCAGTGAGGCCCAACGATGTCGACATTGATGATGCAGAGGATGAGATCGAGGACTATGATGAGAACGTCGTACGCAGCTTGGCCGAAAAGATGATTAGTTGATTGTTGCATACCCCACGGACTCGCACCACCTTTATCCTTTCTGCGACGCTTCATCGAATTCTTATTCCCTGCTAATTCCCATTCAACCATTTCATTTCTAACAACCCATTCCCCATCCCCCATCCCCTATATTCGTCATATCTCTAACTCAGTCTACATATTTATTAACATTCATTGCTGTATCCTTCCCTACTCTACTATTTATTACCGCATTGTTAATTTATTAAAGCATTTGAAACACTTGGAGCCATGTCTTTTTATCCTGCGCCACTTGGCTGCCTAATCACTCGAAAGGGAACCGCCCAGCCAGCCAAAAGGCCACCTGTTGAGCCTCCGCCTGCAAGTGTGAAAACTGCAAAAGGTGCGACGTGTGATGTTCAAAGCCGAACAAAGGCCTCTCACCCAGCCGCCCCACTCCCTGGATGCTCCCTTCGAGCATGTGCAGCCAGCGCATCCGTATCCTGTTGCGTCTGCCCCAGCTCCTGGGCATTCAAGTGCAAAATAAAACACAAAGCGCATTCAAATTCTAAAGGATAATGCAACCGGTTGCACTGCATGTGCATGCTGCAGTCGATTGGAGTTGGGGGCGTGTCCCTTTTATGCACATGCAGAAACACGTCAGGCGCTGCGGCTGTGGCTGCTGCACTTCGCTTGACTCGCAGTTGACTGTAATAAAGGACTATTTGAGGCATTCGCCAGGCGCCCGACGAGGATGCAATCCACACACACACGTGCACACATACACACCCATACAGAATACAGAAGCAGGACGAACGCCGTATGCAAAGTATTATTTCGCACTTGAGGCCTCAAATCGAGGCTGCATTCAAGAGCAATTTAGACTGTGGTGTGTGGAGTCAGGTGTCATGCAAATGTGAGAGGATATGCAAACAGGATATGCATGTGCACTGTGTGGAGAAGATCTTTTGAATGCGGCTAATGCAAAGACATAAAAAGCTTTTCAAATAATGTATATATTAATAGAATGTTAAGTAGCTTCATAATTAGCTTAAGTTAGAACAAAGATTACAATTTGAAATGAGGATACATATTATTAAGGAATCTTCTACAGGAGAGGGTAACTTATATATGTAAACACACATATATGTATGTATATATTTATTTATTCCTAATCTACAATGATAAGTCCTTTTCCTCACTTTTGTCTTACTTATATTCCTCACCCATTCGCATTAACTTCCTGAACTTCATATGCAATTATTATCGCATCTCTATTCATAATTCCCCTTTGATTTACCGCATGTCACACAAAGTCGTCAATTAAATTGTTAAGCACCGCTTTGGTCATTGACCATTAAGCTATTTAAAGGCCACTTGAGTAGCCGTTAAACACATTGACCCCTTCGGACAGACAGACAGTGGAAGACCACCTAGCTGATAGACCGAATGGCAGTCAGGCGAGAGGTGTGAACAAAGCTGACCATAAAAACCCCGACGGGC
The DNA here is from genome assembly GCA_035047565.1 of Drosophila mulleri. Lineage (NCBI taxonomy): Eukaryota > Metazoa > Arthropoda > Insecta > Diptera > Drosophilidae > Drosophila > Drosophila mulleri. The sequence continues at coordinate 13,663,433 of JAWNPK010000168.1, forward strand.
GGCTAATTTAAAATTCAAATTCAAGTTTCGAGTGCGCACAAATGAAATGCATTTAGCGTCAGTAATTGATTTGTTTACACACACGCGACACGCGTCGACCAACTGACCCAACTGACCAGCCAACACACACAAACAGACCATCAGACAAACAGACAAACAGGGGGAAACTCAACTGAGCCGAGCTGAGCTGAGGGTAGGGGTGCCCACTGTCCAGCGACTAGCCCTGAGCCGACTCGGCTCGACCCTCATTGTCCGAGTTGCCCAGCGCAACAGATGCAAAGATACAAATCACTTAAGGTCCGCTTTGCTTTGGTCACTTGATGCGATTTGCAATGATACCTTTTTTTTTTTTTGTTTGCCTGTTCCCTGAGGTCAATTATGTTATTTCCGGTTTCGTGTGGTCAGTCAACAAAAATGTGCGAGAAATTGCGTGTGACGAACCAGGAAATGCTCTCTAACTGCTAACCGATAGCCGTGCATACAATGTAAACAAATATACATAAATATTGGTATTTAAATAGGTAAACAGAGATGAATGTGTAGATAGTCAAGATGTAAGTTCATTGAAAATAGGATATACATATATATATATACATATATAAATCTGTAGATGTATTGGAAATGTATTCAAGAAAATAGAATTATATTTTTCGATAATGCATAATACTTAGAAATATAAATGTTTCGATAAACTCTCCAGGCAGGCCAAAAGCAATATGATGCATATTATATTTAAATTCATCCTCCTATGTAATTAGACTATATATTTTCCTTACCCTGTTCAGCACATGTTAAGGCACAGCATACCCTACAGTTTCACTGAGTAAAGGGTATGGGAAAAAATGATATTGAAGTGTCATGGTCAAGTGCTTAGATCCATGCCAAAGCGAGCCTTGGGACATAGACCAGACACACATCATCAGGAGTGTGTTATTCTATCTCCCACGATTACACAACACAAATAAATGGGAAACGTGTAATTGAATAACAGTCAAGCAGGCCTTAGGGCGCAGCAACGCTGTGGTCAAGTGGCCAAAGGTGTCTTAACATATTGAATTATGGAGCAAACATATTCTCAAAAAGAAATCTATATCTATTTTTATATTTATTTATATTTTTGTTACAAGTGAATTTCTTAGCTTAAAGTTCAGTTAGTTGAGCTTTCTCTTTCTTTTGAACGATGTCTGGTAAGCGAAAGGAAATTTCCAAACTACCCCCAAAAGTAATTAAAAACATGGTCGTCGCTGGAGACGCCGGCGACGAATGTTAATCAAAACGGAATATAGAAAAATACAAGAAAATTTCGACAAGCAGCAGCAGCAGCAGCAGGAGCAGAGGCAGGAACAGGACCACTAGCAGGAGCAGAAGCAGTCAGTGCGGAGCATAGACAAGAGACATTGTCCTTGGGGTATAATTTCTTTTAAATTTCTACATTTCGCTTAGAGAATTAATGGGGCTGGGCAGGCCGAATTCCAGACGTGGATATACAAAAGAATAATGCCGAAAAATCGTTAATTACAGAGGGAGAGAAAGAGAGAGAGAGAGAGATAAAAAGAGAAAAATAGATAAAAATATATACATAACAAAACTAGAGTATACATAGGGGAGAACGGAAAAGTCTTAGACTCTTATGATATATACATGTAAGCTGTAATTCCTCAGTTATTTTAGTAACACTCCACTATACTTTGCGACTGTTGGTTGGCCTCTTAGGTTCCAAAGGTTCTTCTTTCAGCCCATTTATATAGGAGTTAATACAACGGCAGCTTAATTAAGAATCCTTTTACGTGCTGTCCCCATACAACCCATTTCTAATTTGGTCTATTTGTAAAATATTTCGAAACAAATTTATTGATATCATTAGCGCATATTATTTACACAGACCCTAAATGCTGGACATAACAAATAACTGGGGCATTAATTAAACTTATCGAACCAGGGCAGGAATTTCGGCGGGTCCTGCATATGGATGAGGCAGATGACGCGCAATTTGTTTGTTATAAAAAAAAACTCAAACAATTTTTCATAAGAGATATCTGTGACGCGAAATCTTAAGAGACAAACAACTAAAAGGCATTGCGCCGAAAAGCGAAATACAACGCACACACACACACACGCACAACCATTGTGTATATATCGTATATATAAGCTGAGAGGGGGGAATGAGAAGCTTATGTACGCGACTTTCATGCGTGATGTGCGTGAAAATTTCCCCTCATTGTGTATACAGAAAGTAAATAAGGAACAGCGAGGTCTTTCCACTTTTGGGGTGGCGTTTCCACCAAAAAGGGTTAAAAATCTGTGCCTACTCTCAACATGCGTGAGCCGTATGCGTGTGTGTGTGTGTGATAACAGCGTTGCCAGCTTGTCGGCAGAATTATGTCTTAGACGGGCAATACTCTTCTCGGTAAAGAGGACAACAATGGAAAGCAAACAAAGTCATTTACATAGCTAACGAAGTGGGTGAACAAAGCGCGAGAAAGTGTGAGAAGAGCGAGTTGTAGGCAGAAGAGGGAGGTGGAAAGGGATGTGCGGGTGACTAGCGCGTGCTGGCGCGTTTTGCGGCAAAATAAAATGGCGACCGGCAACCGACTTACATTTTATGTGTCAATTTTTACATTTTGTCGCATCTTATCAGCAGCTGAAAGAGCAGCAAAGCAGCAGCGCAGAGCGGCAGCTGGGGCTGTGTAAAGGGTTTCCAAAAAAAACATCATTAGATATGCCAAACGTGGCCCAACTCCCCAGTTAAGTCTCATTGTTGTTGGCCCATAATGAATATGATGGGTTCTATCAATGCGGCTCAAGAACGAACTGGACGGAGTCAATGGGGAGCAATTTTCTTGTTTAACGCTGCAAATAGTATATAGCCCCAGCCCATTACCCATTTGGCGCAACTGTCACCATAATCTGCTCTATGGTAATAATACTACCAAATATTAAAATTCGAGTTTCGAAATTTACATAAATTCTAAATATTTCTTAGACAGAATTGGCTTGAAATAGAAACTGGTTTGTATATTACATCATCAACATTTTATGCTACTTTTATAGCTGGCATATTCCAAATAAATGCTCGCTTGATTGTAAGCCTCTAAAATAGTATTTCCAATTCACATATTTATTGATAACCATAATAACACCCAAACTGGGCATATATACAGACTGTAACCAAAGCGATCCGCGCGATGCAATGGACTCTCGTGCCAAATGTTTATTGTGGACACATCTGAAGCCAGCTCCGGGCTAGGAGCTGCCGCCATCATTGCACGGATTAGGATAGGAACTGGAACTGGATGCAGTAAATGGATTCAGCTTCTGTGCACCGAGACCAAGTATGTGTCGCCAAAACAGAAGGTTACCATAGGTGCTGACGATGAGTAGACTCAGCGATAGAAGAAGTATCTGTTGGATAGCCAAAGAGTGCGTACATCCTAATCTTAATAAATACACATATACTGGATTCCCAGGACGATGATTTACCAATAGTCGTGTCATTGCTGCTTGTTAAACCACTGCGCTTGAGCTGGGCGAAGCAGCTTATATAAGCAAAAGATTTTACGATTGTTTGGCAATTAGAATTTAGATTGGATATTATGCAAATTATTTGCAAAAACTTCGAATAGAGTTCGTCATGGGGTTACAAACTTACAGTCGGTTAGGAAAATGCTCATAATGCACTATGATGACATTTTATAAGCGTAGAGCTTAATAACCTGTAATTCCATGTCAATTTAAAGCGACAAAGAGTAAAACTAAAGTATTTTAAATATGTCTGAAGTTTATTTTCCATTTAACAAATGTATTCTCGTAAACAAGGTAACAGACATAATTAACACCAAATATAAAATACTATAATATATATATATATATATATAAACTATAAAATATTTAATACTTATAAGTAAATGTGCTCCAGTCGTCAATTGTCGTGAACCCAGCACATAAGTTTAATTTTATCTGTATCCGCTTTTTGTAGTTGATTAACATTTATTTTCGATACACTTTTGTAATTATAAATACGAATGTGTAGGGCGCTTATAGGTGACATACATTATAGGTGTATGCATCTCTGACTACTACGTAGTAAATTTGAACTTCTTTGGTCGTGGTATTAGTCTCATTTCTGTAAGTGACACCCATAATTTAGAAAACAAAATTTTAGCTTTTGCTTTTCAAAATTCCAACTTTTCAAACTTTTTCTATTCCGTATCTGCAGTAATTTTACAAAAATATAATTTGTAAAGATTTAATTTGATTGATTTTGAATTATTTTTAGAAATATATTTCGTGTAATATCTATTATAATGTATGAACACGTAAGTTATCCAAATGAAATCGCTCCATAAGGCAGGCAGTCCATCAATTTATCATCAAGGCGCTAGCCATTAAGCCAGCCAGCTAGAGATGAAAACAAATCAGCCGCATTGGGATGCACATCTTCTTTGGGCGGGTCTCCAGGTGAAGAGCTAGCTGAGTTTGGAGCTTGTTGCTTTGCTTTCCCGGGATTACGGTTTCTGTTTGGTGGATAGCGAGCTGGTCCACTGGCTATGCCATCAGGTAGGCCCTTTCCAGGGCTGCTTTTGAATACAATGTCATTGGCATCCCGCATACGTACGGGATTGTAGCTTGGTGGCATGGCTGTGTTATCATATACTTACAAATTACGATTATGGTTAAGGTTTAGTGAATCCTCAACAGGATAAGGACTATATGGCCTCACGGCATGTGACAGGGGAAAAGCTGACTGTGGAGCTTTCACAATAGTAATCACTTCGCTGGCGTCGCTCACTTCAGTGGTGACTCGCTTAACGGGCTCAAATTTGGATTTTTTATTGACAGTGTCCAGGGCTGAATTGAATAACTTCAAGGGCGTCTCGAGGCTCAATTGGAGCAAATTAAGTGATTGCTGCACATCATCCAAAAAGTCATTGAAAGCTGTCGCCGAGCTGCCGCAGAGAAAGACCAGCGATGAAAAGAGTATCTGTGAAGCACACCATTACTAAGGCGAATTGGGAGATGCGAGAGAAATAGAACTTACAAGAAAACGTGACATGATGTACGATCTCTTGCTTTGACCGGGCAACTGAAGCGCCGCAGAGTCAACTGCTCTATATATAGCTGCAAGTACTAGCAATACTCTTAAAATTTATTTATGGAAATGCAATACAAATGCAAAACTAAAAGTTCACTTCAAGGTGAAAATAACTCCTGCTAATTTAAACTTTTATGACAACTCTTAGGGTCTTTTATTATTGATTATAAAGAGTGCATAAAGAGATCATAAGGAGTGCACCTTTACAGTTTATGTGTATTCCTCAAATGTATAAATCGCGTCTCTTTTTTTTATTAAAATTTAAGTAAAATATTTGCTCTCTGTAGAATCTCTTTGCTAAAATATATTTTATTTTCAATAGCTCATATTTTCATCTCGAAGGCAGGCTTGAATTATTGCCGTAAAATATGTAATAATTCTTCATTTCCAATACCTTCGGCATGTTATTGCTAAAAAAACAAGAGAGATTGCGCATTATTAATGGGGAATACTTGTAAACAAGCTGGAGCCGCGAGCCAAAGCAAACATTAAGCAAAAGTAGTGTGAGGCGACGCAGATGTTATATTTGATTTATAAATACTTGACATGAAATTTATGGAACGTGAATGAAAATGGCGCACACGACGCATCTACGAGTCTTAACACATTACGGAACTCCAGATGCGGACAACCCCTGTCGCAGAGTTTTGTTGCAAATTGTTTCGGGAAATATGCATATGAGTTTTTTCTTCGCCCAACTTGTTAGAGGGTGGCAAGGATGGACTGCGGGGGCAGTTCCGATTGCCCTCTCGCGAAAACAAAATAAAGACGCCATCTTCAACACTTTGCTAAATATTTATTTCTTTTTTCACAAATGGGCAATTGCGAATGGCTTTACGCCATTTGCCGTCCGTATTTCATTTGCAAGAGAGAGAGAGAGAGGGATCAAATAGATAGCTGTTGCGCTTTATTTGATTGTTCAGAAATTTATATGCTCATTTAAAAAATTAACGACCTTTGACTGATTCGCGCCGATGCACAGGCACAGGCACAGGCACAACACAGACACAAGCAGCTGCCAACAGGGTATACTTATTATTGCCAACAATTTGTTCAGCAAAAAAATCATAAAATGAGCAATTTTAACAATTTTTTAATATGCATTTCGTGTCTTGGTCTATGCAATTTACCGCCAAGTGCGCCATATTTAAAGACTTGTATGACAATAGCCACATAAAGCTGTAAAGCGTGGCAATAAATATGTAAAAGCTGAGTCATGAGATGCTCTGAAAGTCAGAAGGTGTTAAAGAAATCGTCTGGCACAGAAGATATAAGATACAAGTAAATGACGAACGGGCATGGATTTGATCTCTATTAAAGACAAGAAGTTTTTGCAATATGGTTTTGTTGAATATACCAAAGCTAATAAATGAAATGTAGATGAGGTGTCTAATATACATACATAAGTAGCTGTTGAAAAGTAAGGGAATCAGCTGTCCTAATAAAGTTAGATATATGGATAGATACGAAAAGAGCGCTTCCATAGCTCATCACCTTCATGGTAATCTATATAACAATTACCTATAGCTTTGAATACAGCATCAATGTGCATCGATAGCTTGAAACGGTGTCGTATTAACTACCCATATAGCATTTGTATTTAGTATCAGACAGAGCTCGCATTAGAAGCAAACGACCATATATATATGTATGTAGAGTCTACATCCAAAATGTCAATTGTTCTGTAGCAGATTCAAAAAGATTCTCTGCACACGCCTTATTTAATTTATGTTGAATTAAAATTAGGTCTTCAAAATATTTATACAGCCTTTTAATAACTTTTCTTGTTGATCTACTGTATCTTTAGCTAAACTAATTGTATTTGAAATACGATCATTTTAAAGGGATCAGGATATTGGACGGACGGGCGGACAGACAAACAACCAAAGCTAAATCGACTTAGCTCATCGCCCTGATTAAAAATACATATACTTTACAGGGTCTATCACGCCTCCGTCTGCTTGTTGCATACATTTTAACAAAACCCTGATTTCCTATTTTCAATTTTGATCAGTTTATTGACATCTTCTATAAAATATAAACTAATGCCATAAAAAAACTCTACTTTAAGAAGCCAAACCACAAAATGTTTAAACTCAATATATTCCAGTCCATGTCAGCAAAGAAAGTTTGCTCTGCCAAAATATTTACAAGCTGCGCGACACTTTAAAGGATGCACAACCGAAAAAATAACTCAAATACAGATCGAACTGAACGAGAGCAAATAGAAGTAGAGCTGAGGAGGACAACCGTTGGTAGTTTGGGTGGGTTTGTTTTTCTTTTCTTTACATTTTTTTATTTTTGACTGGTTTTACAATTTGAATAAAGTCGAAAAGCGTTCGAGGGTTGACAAACTGCAAGATGCGATTCACCCAAAGTCAAATTCAAAGTTCAAAGGGAACATCTCAGTGTTGCAGGAGGCGGTGGGGAGCAAAAGTTTTCGACTTGAAGTGCGCGAGGTTTTCACTTGAAAAGTGTTGCTTGAGATGCTGCCAAAGTGGACACCAACCCCCTGGACCCATCCCGATCCACCCGCACGCTAGCCCAGCCATTTGCCTTTGATAAACATGAACACCTTCCCAATTGAGTGCAGCAGGCGGAGGGCATTCGGGTGCGTAGTTGTCATTCAAATGTGTTTTTATTGATGCGCGCTTGCGGCGCCGGATGTGTTGTCCTTTGGGTTTGCCATTCCAATATCCGCCGGTGATAAGCTGAATTATTGACTGAGCGCCTCCACAAATGTCCAGAGCTTCAGCTCCCTTCGCTGTCAGTTGGTCAATGTCCTTCTCCCTTAATGTGGGCCGCCAGCATTCGCTTTTTTATTTTTTCCGTTGCTTTGGCCGTTGATTTGATTTCGTTTTGCTGCTGCTGTGGCTCCAGCATCTGCCAACCACATTAAAGCAGCCACACACAAATGCGTTGATAATATTTTGGCCTCAAGAAATTATCTTACAATATTATTTCCCTACTCAATGCCACTTTTATGGCTTCGTGTGGGAAGCTACGGCATTAAATACTTTGTATGCCAGTTTTATCTATTTTAATTTAATATTTTATTACTTGCAACTTCGATTAGAAGAGCCATATTATTATATGTATATTTTCATTTAGTTTTCATCACTTTCTAGTTAAATATGAGCAATAGAATACATTAGTTAGATAAGCTCTGAACTGCTGGCCTGCTAATTGAATGTGGGGGATCTACACGCATCTATCATACAGTTCAAACCCCCTAGCAGTAGCATTTAAAAGCGCGAGAATGCGTGTCGTATGTAAATTAATACAAATAGACAAACATAAACACAGACGAGCTGGTACAGAGAGGGATAGAGAGAGAGGGAGAAGGGAATTTTCCTAATGGCCCGAACATGCAAAGGACACCAAAAGGACACCAGCACAAGGATGGAAAACACGCAAAGCCAGCTACTCTCAAAAAATGAAGCTAGTCAGTCTCAAGTGCTAATAAACTACATGCACAACGCATCGAGAATGCGCGTTAATAATTTATGTGGGCTAATAGAAGCCAGTGGATAAACATCATATGCAGGACATACTAGTAGGACATACGGCCTGGCCCAGCCTGCCCTGGCCTGGCCTGGCATGGCATGGCATATAGCCTGTCAACGTCAACCCTTTTACCCAAAATAGTGCACAGAATTTATGGGCAATTTATGTAGCTCTGGTAGTTCTGTTTCTGTTATGGACACAGCTCAAATTTACCTTGACACTATCTGCGGCGATATATCTGCATGGGCGAGCGTTACTTTCCCTATTAGCTGGGCAAACACAAGTATCACTCTCCTGTTTGCATATCATGTCGAAGGACATGCACGTAATGTCCTTTCATTGTTTGAAATTTAATTAACAAAAGGGTCAATTGTCGCGTGTGGGCGGAGACCTCGCCCTCACACCCCTCCCCCACCAGCTGGACAGTTGGTAAACAATATTTTTGATTAATTTATGAATATTCGTGTGAACTTTTCCTTTGGAATAAATTTTTTTTATTATTTATGCCTGCATGGCTTCCCGCTTGCGTGTCCGTCGTAAAAAGTTCAAGTTTAATGAGCGAAATTTAGTAATTATTCTAATTATACTTTTATTGTGCGTAATCGTTTCTCTGTTATATCAACAATACACATATTCACTGGTGTTTGTGTGAAGCGTGTGATATATGAGCGACAATTAGTTGAGGAGACTGATTAGGGGGTGCCCTTCGTATATGTAGACAGAAAGAGCATTAAACTTAGAATATTCCCTTTAAGGAAATGCCAATAAAATCACAAGTCATATCGCATTCACAGCCTCTGAGTGTTTTCCCAACCCTCAGCAACAACTGAAAACTATTTTCGAAATCAAATTAAAAGTGAAAACTAATTCCCACACATGTTGTGCGAATGTCCTTCAGGGCGTGCCAGGGCGTTCGGTTGTTGTTTTGCTTGCGAGAATAGTTGACAAAGTTTTGCCGAAATAATAAAATCAATAAATGACTTGTGAACCTTTGTTTTGTTGGGTCTGCTTTAAAGCAGCATTGGGCAAGGCCTTCCGCACTGAAATTGAATTTTTGATTTATGCTTCTGTCTTGCCAGCTCGTCTGGCTTTTGTGCTTTACATTATTTAAATGGACTCAAGTGCAAATAATTATTTTGTGGAGCACCGAAAGATAAATATATTACAACTATCCGATAGTTGAAGAAGAGCCAAAGCAACCTGTGTTGCACTAATTCTGTTGGAATGTGTATTTCAGCAAAAGCATCTTTCTTACAATATTCTAGTTGTACGCTGCCAGGTTTTGATAAGGCACGCAGTGGTTGCATGGATGAAAAGTTAGGAACGTAACTGAGAATATATTACTTATAGAGATTAATAATCGAAACGTTTTACTTACGACTCAATGAAGGCAATAATGAGACAGGCGACCAAAAGCATTGAAGGATTATCAAAATTCCTATTATGATTATTATTAAATTAATATTGACATTAAAGGAAAGTAATGTAATTATGTATATGACCTCAATGAGTTAATGATGATTAATATTATTTCTATCCATCCGTCATATAGCATATATACTGTATACTTGGCGAACGTCACAGCTCAGCCATGACAACATCAATCCTCATAGAAAGGAAGGAATATAATGTCAGTAAAATGCATTATGAATGACATGAAAACATTTTCAAGTTCTAAAATACTACAAAATATTAATAAATTGTCAAATAGTCATAACAGATATTACAGCTAATAACAGACGTTGGAAGCAATCTCTTTTAACTGTCCTCAATTTATAGAAATTCTTTTTACGAACGGATTTTTAAAGATACCATACCATATCAGTCAAAAAATAAATATAAGTTTAAAATACAGCTTCATTAATTCAGCAGTATTCTAATGCACTTGGTTTTACTTTAAGCTGTAACTAAATAGCTTAAAGATGTATAATCATTTCTATCATATTTTGTATATTGTACAAATTGTAATAGGAATATAAAGAGAAAGCCTTACCTTTCGCCTCTGTATTGCATTTGCTGTGTCCTAGCGCAAGTACCCTGTCTGTGTTTGTTCTTGCAGCTAAGCACATCGCTGCGGTGGCTGGCATGAATTTTTTATGACATTTTTGCAAGTGAAACACTTCAGAACGGATGCACCTACCCAGTGAAGCGCAAGCATCAGTGAGGAGAGGTGAAAGGTGTCGACAAACATTGCAGTCAAGTCAAGGATGCTGCAGATAGTTACGTGGCTCGGACTGGGGGAATGAATATTAAATGCGTAGGTAACAGCGGCTAGCAGCAGACACGTTGCTTGGCCCAGCCATCCTTTGTGGAATATGTGCTAAACTGTCAGTAATTGAAGACATGCAGAGAGCACTTAAGAGCCTCCTCTGCAGCTCCACCTTCCCGTCTGCCTGCCCTTGCAGACACCTCCTCGTCCACCAGTCCGCAATTGGACACGGCCTGACGTGCGCTTTCGCCACGGCAATTAACTTTACAAATCGCATGTGAGCCTGTGATTAATTATTCCAAAACCGGACACTCCAACTCAAGCTACAGCTACAGCTACAGCAACAGCTCTGACTCCGGGACTGGGACAGTTAACCCATTTTGGCCTGGAAAAGGGTTGCACTAACAGCTGCACGCAGACTTATGTGAAGCCGGAAGGGAGTGGGGGAGTGCAGGAGTTGGGGTACTTTTGACATTTCACACGGACATTTGCGGAGCGACCCAACAAAAACGTTATGTGATGAATGTTTTGCTCATAAGGCGTAAATTGAAACTATTCTTGACCAAAGTCCAGAAGTTGGCGTCCCCTTTGCTGACCACATGCCACTTAGCACATGTTGGCAGCTCCGCCCACATTTGCCTTTCTACACATGCTGCATGGGATGGGGCTCTTGACTTTGGTCAGTTTTCTTATCGGCCAGGCCAAGTTTGGCATTAATTTTGATTTGGTCAACACTTCATTAATCACGCCCCAATGCAAACTGTGGCCAAAAGGGTTTCTTGGACCCTCACACGCACAACTGTTAATCTCCTGTGGTCAAGGACATATGTGTGCGTGTCTTATTACAGCCTTATCGTTTTATCAAACCTAACGTAACCTTTTTCCAAGCTGTTTTGCTTTCTTTACAAATTCAAATTGAATTTCGATTTCTATTTCAAGGCACGCACACAACATCCGGCTGAAGGATCTCAGCATTTGCATTTGCCTGCAGCACTGTTATCCTGCTAGACGATCGCCTACCTCAAATATATTCAAATTTTCATGCTCAATGATCCTTTCAATTCGACGCACAGTATTATCCTAGGCGCAAACACACACCAAACAGCTGTTCCTCTTTTCGAATATGTAACGCGAGAAAAGGGTTAAAAGGGTTGATAGCTGTTGATTTGGGTTGCTTTCCAGCAGCATCTCAGATGCTGAGCCAAGTAGCCGTTGATTTCAACTACATGAATATTTCTGTTCTGGGGTCAAAGTACTACGCAAATTAGTTGCATGCATTTCGAAGAGATAAATAATATGATGAGAAATTTTGATTGTCTTTAAGTAAAATTAAGGTAATTTCTTAATTATAAATTTTGCTCAGGCTCCAGCATATTAATAAAGAAAATCATGATCAATATTAGATTTGCTTTAACACCACTTGGATTCGTTTCACTACACAGCTTTAAATGCCACTCAAAACTTTGGAGCATACAGATCTTTGGCTGCCCTTTCTACGAAACAACAAATAACGCAACAAAAAAATCCATTTCAAAACTCAAAAAGTGGAAAAACTTGCTTTGCCCTGAGTGTTAAAAAACAAGCAAAAAGTGAATATGAATGTGAATTGTATATGTGTGTGTATGTGTGTATGCTTGCTCGTATCCTTGCTTATCCTTTATAATTTTCACGGTTTGTTGTTGTTGATGCTGCTGCTGCTACTGCTGTTGACGCTTGATGAAGAGCCACAGCAGCCGCTTCTGGGCAGAAGAAAAAAGCGGTTCCCCTTTTTAATATGCAACGCTAGTGCCTGGGGGTGCCTCAACTGGAGGGTGGAGCGGGGTGCGGCTCGAGTGGGAGCTCGTCTTGGTAGTTTTTGCTCAAGTTGAGTGGCAAAAAGTTAATGGATTGTTATCTTGCGGTTTCCTCCGGCGCAGCTTAGCCGCCGTTCCAATGGACTTTTCTGCAATTAAAATGCGCACTTCACATCTGAACGGAGAAGGTGAACGGGCGAGCAGAGCGAACCTCTTGTGCTTCGCTTGCAGTTAATGAAATTGTTACAAGTGCACTTGCAGCCATAAAATGCTTAAATATATCCCATATTATACGCGGCGCAGCTGCCAGCCGAGCGAGCGCCTCACACGCAACGGAAAAATATTTGTGTAACATTTACAAAAAGTTTTTCGGCTGAGCAGAAAAAGTCGGTAAAGTTTTCGCCACACACAAAAAAAAAAAAAAAAATGAAAATACATATAATAGGGCTCATTACGAGCTGATTATTATGATATCAGTGGAGTCTAGGGACTGAGAATAATTGATTTAAGATGAATTTGAGCAACGACTTTAAAGCTCAGGCCTCAATTCTTTTCGCTTATTAAACAAAAACTTAAGAGAAAGCATAAGCAAAAATCGATAACCTACATTTTCAGCATCGAAAATGGAACCCAAATGGAAGAAAATAAAAAGTCCACATCAAGAACAAAGGCAGGAACAACAACAATTACGGTTTGGAAATACATATATATACATACTTCTATCAACCCTCAATTACGACAGCGAATTCCTCTTACGGCTGCATGTGTATTTTTTAATTAGAACAAAGCGCAGGGCATAACAGGGCTAAACAGGACGCAAAGGATATGTAGACGAGCTGACGAGCTTGTCAAGCCAAGCGCTGAAGGAAGAAAAGATAACTTAAAAGGCAAATTCGTGGACGGGTCGACAGTATGGAAATCATTTATGAGAATAATGTGAAGAATATATTATTAAATTATATTATATATCGTACAAATAATCTAATCTTCAAATTAAATTTGCATTTATACTCGGGTATTTAAAATTTAGTTATATCACCAATATCACTCTCTTAAAGCTACTCGAGCTCTAAAACTCAACAAATTTTCAGCTGCGAGTATGAATGATTCGTTCATTTTTGTGTATTTCTGCATATCTAGGTGTTTTCACAAGCCAAACAAAGTCACGTGTCCTTTGACAACATGTGAGCCCAAAGGATATTCGGCAAGATGTGCCTTGAAGAAAAACTTCAGCCGTGGCCATTGTGAGCTGGTTCTTATGTGTGCTTCTTATTATTGGGGATAAAAGGGTGCTTCGTGTCCCACGTCCTGTTGCCTGTGTCCTCTGTCCTGTGTCCTACGTTCTGTATCCTGTGTCCATGTCAGACGCATATGCTAATTAGGCAATTAATATTTGTGGGCGAGACAACTTAATTTATAGACCAAGAAAGCATATTTCTGTTATGAAATGCGATACTTTCGTAGCGTGTCCTTTTTGTAGCTCAGAATCCTTGGAGTGGGTGTGAGTGGGCGAGCGTCATGTGGCAAGACAATAAACTTATCACATGTTGCCAACGCATGGGACTCCCAAGTCCCAAAAACTTTTGCAACGAGTTTGATTTGCGGTCATGGCCCCACATATCCTGCCATGTCCTGGACATATCCTGGCAGGCGCTGTCAGGCCACTGATATGCGGCTCAGTCCACAGTGCTTGCCCAGCACAGCAAATTATTTGAGCATTTCATCCAGTCGACGCACAGTCAGCAATAATATTTTCTTAGACACTATTTTTGACTGCATGCCACGCATAACTTGCCACAGATTGGGAGAAAGAGACGCAGCGAGTGGATGAGATGGAGAGAGCAAGGTCTGTGGTCACCCGCTTGCCTAGTGGAGCATGTGCAGCAAGATGTTGGATTTTGGCTACGAAGATGCAAGCACGAACTCAAATCTTGTATCTCCAGGCGACATTTGTCAGACAGTCAGACGGAGATTGAGCTGGAGTCGACTGCGAGTTGAGTTGGGCTGCGGTTGCCGCTCAGCTCAGATTTGATTAAGTTTGTTTGTTCAAAGGCTGACAGTCAAGTGGGCAGTCGGGTAACATGATACACATTCACATCTGCAAAAAGAAAGAGCTTTCAAAATGAAAGAAATATTCCTCAAGATCTACACTAAAGATTCCACTTAGCCTGCCCCCCAGACAGACATTATTAATGAACAAATCAACTGGGCAACCTTTATTATTAGCTAACAGCTGTTAGAAATATTGAAAATATTAATTCCCTTCACTAACTATACAATCTCTGTTCAAGCATCGATAAGTATGCTTTCCATTAGTGCGGAAAAGCAGCTCAACTCCAAAATTTGCTCGCGGAAATAAGTTAATCGCAAGTAAAATAACTCGGAGCCAGTTTTGCAGCTATCCCGAGAAGGAGAGAGAGGAAGAGAGCCAGAGAGAGGGGGAGCGAAAGGAGATAAGTAATGTAAACATACGGCTCGACGCAGCTCGCTGCAAGCAAAACTTTTCCATTCAGCTAAAGCTGTGTTACGTATGCGTATACGTAATGTGGCAATAAATGTTGCGCTCGATTAAAAAGCCATCGCATACCGTTGGGCGAGGCGCCTTTACGAGCCGCCAGCGCAGCGAGGCAGGTGGGGCTCTCCTATCTGAAAAATCTGAAATCTGTTGGGCCAACAAAATAAAAAAGATGTTGTGTAAGCTCCAGACGCGCAGCGTGAGAGGAGGGCGCAACGCGTGGCAGATATGAAAAGCAATGTTGTTAGCGCGTCTGCCACAAAACACATCTTGCAGACACAATGCGAACACACAGCCCCAGCCTCTCCACATGCTCCCGCCCTCCCGTCCTGCATGCAGATAAGTTGGCTGCTTAAGTAAGTGCTTGTAATTTAGCCGCAAGACTTTTCAACCGACGATTAAGAGAAGCCCAAAACTGGCTTTGCATGGAAGGAGCTCATGTGTGACAGCTGTGAGAAACTGCGCTGTGAAGCCTTAAGAAGTATAACGGGAGATATCTCAGACATTTTAATACTTGTAATGGAGCATAGCAATGTGTTTCTTAATAATTAGCCTAGTGAAAGGACGACTTACCAAGCCAGACTAAGGTAACTAATCTACCTCAATCAATGCTTAAACTATTAAATTATAAAATATTAATTAATTCAGACATTTGTATTTTAATAAAAATAATGATTTAAAGTCTTGAAATTTATAATTTTACCCCATAATAATCTCCTTAAATTCCCTACCAGAACTCCACTTTTATTATTTCTGTATCTATTCAAGCATTTAAATGTGGCTTTCATCCACAATCGTTTGTTCTCTGTTGTTCTCTCCCGCGAATGCATTCAGTCAGCACCCTGAACACGGCCAAACACAACTCATATTCCCTCGGGTGCTGCACACGCCAAGCGCTGCATTTGCCCCTCCTGCGAGGACAGCGGGGAGGGCAGGCCACAGTCGTGGACAAATGGAAACACGAAGTAAATGAAAATGTCATGCAACCAATTGGCAACAAATACGCTGACCCCTGGCCAGGGGCAAGGGACAAGCGCCAGTGGCTGACTGCAGGCGCGTGTCCTGCGTGGTGGTTGCATTACAACCGGAGAGGAGGAGCAGCGAGCAAGGATACATTCATGTACATATGTATATGTTCCCTCTAGGGTTAGGCAAACCGGTTGCCTGGCTGTGGAAATAGAGTCACAAATGACCTAAGGTCAGTTTTAATGTTGCGTTAAATTGGACGAGGCTCATTTACAAATTGATCGAGCAGGCCAAATGGGCTTTAAATAATCACAAACAGGATGCAGGACGACGGAAGAAGGGCGGAGGACGGAGGATGAAGGCATTCAAGTGGTCATTTGATTGCCCGACACCGCGGTTGGTGGTCAGCCGCCGTAAGTGGATTGCTTACACATGTTTTCAGCAATGGCATAAGTGGACA
Source organism: Drosophila mulleri (assembly GCA_035047565.1). NCBI lineage: Eukaryota > Metazoa > Arthropoda > Insecta > Diptera > Drosophilidae > Drosophila > Drosophila mulleri. The sequence continues at coordinate 13,679,975 of JAWNPK010000168.1, forward strand.
ATGGACAACCGGTTTAAGACTAGCTGCTGATAAATATTGAAATGCAGGAAGGGCTCTCTCGCCGGCCCCTCGCCACTGTTGTGACCAGCCCTCAAAGTCGGAAAAGCCAGCGAGCTGGCAAAAAAGTTGAAGCATCATTTGGGCAGAGCTCGTAGAGAAATCAGCGAAACGCAAACGTTACACGAGCTGTCGGAAAAGCAACAGCAAAATATCAAAATAATAGTAAATAACTGAAAATTATGTTGTTGAGTGACTGGCACATACCCTGTAGAAAGCCGTTGGCACACCTATTAATTATAATACAACTCAGAGTGGTTGCATTTGGATTCATCTTTCCTCTATCCAACTGCGCAAGACTAATATGCCCTTCTTATCCGTTTGCAGTGGGTAGAAAAAGCGTAGAAAAAAGAGAAACACACAAAAATCTCTGCAGAAAACTCAATTTCATAATAGTGATGAAAACATGAAATTTAAATAAAAAACTTTTCATTTTGTATTCTACTTTAACTTTGTTTCATGAATATATATAGATTTTTTTTTTTAAGTTTTGCGCTTTTTATATTCCAGCGCACATTTTATTTTGCGAGTTTTAGATTTCACTTATTTTTACTCGCTGCGTTTTGAATCCTTTTTCATGCTCGTTGCTAATTAAGGGCACGTAAACTGTGAATTTGTTGTTTGCGGCTGCTGTTTGGGCAGCCAGAAAAGTGGAGGAAAGCACAAAGCTCGAGCGGTATAGGCAAATGCAAAATGCGAGCTTTAAGGAAGAGCACAAGGATGTAGCTCCATGACAAACGTTGAGAGCTGAAGTCCAAATTATGGAAACTACAATAAATAGCAGCGAAGAGCTGAAGGAAATAGTCTTGACTGATAAGCAGGAGACATAGGACGATATAAGTAGAGAAGTAGCTATTGCATAGAGATAGAGAATCGGAGTGTCTATAAGAATTGGATGACAAATGCTGCGAGTTGCTGAATAAATTTATTAAGAATACAGAAAATATAATAACAATGTGTGAAAAGATCGAAGAAGAGAGAGAGCTAAATGGGGATTTTACTATTCACAGCAAATAAATGAAACTCAGCTAAGATTCATTTATAATAAACTACTTTATAGAAATGTTTATGGAGGATTACTCTGGCTTATCTCATTTCATTTATATCATAATTACAATAATAAGTATATACACTTAGTAAAAAAAACCGAAGAGTGCTTTCAACTATAAGCCATATTTGAATTTTCAGATTTTCAGGCAGATCTCCTGGCCAAATCAGAAACCATTATTTACACATACAAAACACACGAACCACATAGGAAATATTCACTAAACACGCCTGTCCACGCCAAATTGAATTGAACCATGTTTGACTTAGAGCTCAGTGAACCTGCAGAGAATTCAGATGCAAATGAGACGCTGAGTCGGGTGCGACGTTCCATAAACTTTGTCCAAACTTATAATGACGTGAGCTATCCCCGATATTGAGATGAGCACACATGTCGAGCTACATTAGTGTGCAAATATAGATATGCATATGTTCATTGCATTCCTAATCCTACTCAGAGCTACTGCTTCCGCCCAGATGCAATGACGGCCAGCAGCCGCGAAATGTGCGCGTTCGTCAAAAGAAAAGCGAGCTGCTCCTATTATGTGGACATTATAGACCTGCTGCAACTGTTCTTCTGCACCTTCCGTCTGACCTGGAACAGTAGCATTATACTTCTGCTGGGCGTTGTTTACCTGTGCCTATTTTATTCGGTGTACATGATAACAAAGTATTTGTGAGTATGCATAGCGATCTATGAATATATACATATGTATATAGACTATATATGCATGTCCCGCTGCCCGATTAGCTGCGTACCCAACTATGTGGCCTTGCTGGAAATGCTTCCGATATCCGAGTACACATATAGCTATGTGTTCATCGGGTTCTATCTCATGCTACCCGATTACATAGACTTTGTGATGAACTGCTCGTACCACAAAAATGCAGAGGGCACGTTGACGTTTAGCAAAATGTTGGGCGACAACCTACGCTACTTTGTCGCAGGGATCATGATGCTCTGCAACCGCGGCTACCATGTGAATGGCATGCTGTGGTGGAGCAATATGACCATTATCTTCATGGGGTACATCTACATGACCTTTGTGGTGGACCTGAATTACAGAGCGTTTGGCACACCCGATCTCCTCTATAGCGACGCCGCTGCGTTAACCTTCAATGCCATTACCTTCCTGTTTTTGTTTCTGCTCATTCTCAGCTTGGCCCTACTCCTGTCGTACCACAATCAAAGCAGGCGGGCTAGTCTATATAATACTGGGGCGCCGAGTGGGGCTGCAGATGTATTACAGGTGTCCAGCGATATGGATATTGACAAACAAAATCCCATACGCGAGGAGCTCAGCACGTTTCGGATCTGGTGGAACACTGTGAACGGCTATGCGAACATGAAGGAGCGGTATAAACTCTTGAGTATCCTATTTGTAAGTCACGTTAGGGAGAGGGAATCCCCTCGCACATGGTCGTTAGCAACCACTTGGCTGATAAGCTCGCATATTTGAACAGGTTCCCGGCTACTTCCTGCTGGCCAACGTATTACCCGTAATGAGCAGGGAACGCCACCTGTTTGGCTGGTGCAAGATTGTCAACATATTTGGCTTTATGGTCGCTCCCTTTCTGCTTATCAAAGTGGGGACCGATACCCCGGCGTTTCTTATACTGTCGGGCATCACCTGGTTCTTTGCACTGGTCGTGCTGGTCGCGTTCCACCCGCGGCGACAACCGGGTGATTTCCTGATCTGTGTCTACTCCGCCCTTGGCACGATCAACAGCAACAACGTCGTGTTTCAGATCACGGACGAGATCAACAACCTCACCTGGCAGTACATGTCCATGCGCTTCGAGGCCATAGGCGAGACGGTGTGCATCCTGTTCTTCAACAGCGGCGAGGTTGTGTGGCTCATCGTGCTGCTCCACAATCTCTACGAACGTAATCTACAAGACGCAGCTTTCGGCTCAGTCATGAGCGTGGTCACCCACAACATATACATGGCTCTACCCTTGCTCGTCCTTCACCACTGCTATACGACCGAAAGCTATGTGAGTTGATTCTTTTACCCATTCTTCCACTCTTCACTCTCCACTCATCGCTATTCTGTGATTTCTCTTTCTGATTTGACTTTCTCTCTTCTGTTCTTCAGTTCGTGCTCACCGCCAAATTGCAGAATTGTTACATATTCTTTCTGGTCCTCTTTTCTGGTGTCCTGCTGCACGTGTCGATGAGCTCGCACCAGTTCCGCCTGTCGCTCTTCTTCTATATAGTCGCCATGACCACCACATTCATTTTATTCGAGTTTGCAGCCTATTACGGATGGGTGCACCACTTTGGCTCACTCAGTTTCGCCAAGGCACCCAGGGATAAAGTTTTCCACTGGGCCTAGGGCCTCAAGCAGAGAAAGTGTCCTTTCAATGGTCAATGGATGCAAGGATGCAAGGCAACGGAGATGAAAGTAAATCAAACATGGCTCTATCTATAATCTTAACAGCTGGCGGCTATTCATTTCGATTCAAAACGATCCGTTTCTTCTTGGCGGATAAGCTTTACAAATGAGGTTAGAACCAAATGAAGTAGCTTTACAAAAGTATTACAAAATATTCACTCTGTCGAGAGTTGTGAGTACATCGCATTTTTAATACGATTTACGATTTAGGAACAAACGAAAGCCAAATTCCGTAAGCTGTCCTAGAAGAAGAAGAATTGGGACAAGCGCAATGATAAGTCATTTAATCATGATATTTGAGCTGCATTACTAATTGGCATCGTTGTACATGTAATTATATAAACTATATCACTCAGCTCTTTTATTATAATACTTAGTCCAATTAAATGAAATTACTTAATGCCGCTCGTATCTGGTGACAAGTTACATATCCTCAGAAAGCATTTTAGCTTAAATTTGGATTGTCGCCGTTAAACAATACCCTAAAAGAAACTTCGAGTCGAACGAAACTGACTTCGTAATACTCGCCCAGCAGCGACACACTGAACCACCATTGACTGAAGCCGCCTTCTTCTGCAGAGCTGCTGCCCAAAAATGACTCTCAAAATAGTCCGAAATGGGACAAGTATAGATCTTTCATATTCTATTTAGTTTGCATATATTCGAGCTTCCCTTGATAAGCATATATACTCTCTCTGGATTCTTGGGCGAGTTCAAACAAGAGCAACAGGAACTCTGCTGCCTACTTCTCGGGGGTTGTCAGCCGATTCGAATGTGAGTTGTGAAATGTGAAATGTGAAAAAAGAAAATTGATGAACTTTTGTTTGCTGCCGTAAAGCAATATTTTCATATATTTTTGGGCAGCAACTCGCGTGTGTTTAGGGTGTTAGGTTAGTATTCAGAAGACTTTTAGATTATTAAAAAACGTTACAAGCAACATAGAAGGAGACGGCAGAGGTGGCGGGGAAGAGGAGCGACAAGCAATTGCTACAGGATGATTTGGTTGGGAGTTTTGTGTGATTTTTCAGTCTTTTTGGTGTTTTGGCATATTTTGACATTTGCCAAATTAAAGTGAGTTTCAGACATTGTTTCTAGACACAATCTATCCTTATCTCGTTTTATTGTGCTGGCACCTTGTGCATTAAACATTAATTCATGCATAAAGTGTGAAGCAAAAAAAAAAAACTTAGGGAAAAGAAAATGAAAATGGGATTGCGAAATCAGCGCAGACAGAAGAGCGAACACTTCTGTTGACACGACGCTGAGCAAATATGCGGCTGCAGCCGGCGATTCGCGGCTTGGCTCGTGTTTGCCGCGACTCCCCCGCCAATGTGCCTTCTGCTTTGTTGAGTAAGTCGAATGATAAAAGATTTACCCTCTTCCCACGCCCCTGTCAGCACTAATTAACGCAAAAGCGACAAATGAACAATTTGATTATTTAACTATTTTTATATTATATAAATAAAGTAAACCAATTATTATTAATTTATATTGCTTGAGCACATTGATGTAGTCGTAACAGTAGCAGAATATTCTATAACATTTTTCATGAATATGTTAGACATATAGAAATACAACTTAATTTGCCGTCACTCATAGGTGGCGCTTTGTATACGAACAATTCTGCTTACACATATACCACCCCATCTGCAGATGTCTATTAACAACGCTAGGTTGCATCACTTGCTGATATACGAATATCAGTGCAGTTAATATAGGTGGTGTCACTGACTTTGGGATGGGTATTACCCTAGATGGCGCTGTAATTAAAGTACAGCGACACACTCAATATTACCCTAGGTGGCGCTGTCCTTGAGTTTGTTCACAAAACTGCACACAAGTTGTAACAGTAGGCGGCACTGTTGTAGGTTGCTTACTCAGCTACCCACAAGTTTAGGCGCTAGATGGCGCTTCAACGTTTGCTTATCAAATTAATCCGCAGAGAGCGTCAATTTAAGTACCTTTCGTGTGATACATAGGTACATTTCGCGGATAAAAACAAAGATAATTTCTTTCCCGAAAAGCTAGGAGCGTTTATCATGGACACAAATCGAGAGCCCCCTTGCGGTTGAAAAATAAAGTAAATTTCTTATCGGCTAAGTTCAGTCCTCGTTGGCTATGCTGCAGTCCTGGTTAGTTTGGCGTAAATATCCTCAACTATGTTTAACAAAACATCACCAAAAGAAAATTAATTACCGTGTGTGTTTGAGGTACTTTATGAAAATATGTGATTTTAATAGCCCCATTTGGCGCAATATTTTAAATGTAAAAGGACTGCACCGCATGTTTCAAAAATTTATTTATAATGATTATTCAATTAAGCACTCGGAGGCAGCATTCTTTATTTGATCCCTAAACTAGTTGGCCCGGCAAACGTTGCTTTGCCCTATCCATTAATTCCTCTACGTCTACGTTGACTTCGAATGTGCGCGCTCATCTCGTGCCTCTTGCAATTTTGATGCACCTCACTGGATGCAGAAGAACTCCAGGAGATCATTTAGAAAATGCCTGCAGCAGCAGAGAATGTTCGCATTGGATCGACTGCAACGATCTCTACCTGGCACCCAGCTTAAAATTTGAGTGCCCTTCAGGCTTTGAGTGGAAGTCACCCTATATAAAGGGCAGCAACTATGGAATTTATTCAGTCGTCCAGACTTGGAGGGCTCAGTCGTACGTGTAGGGCAATGCAGTTGTTTGTTAAAAAAAAAAATTTTTAAAAATTTCAATAAAAAAAAAATTTGAATAAAAAATAAAAAAAAAATTAAATAAATAAAACAAAAAAGAATAAAACAAAATAAAAATAAATAAAACAAAAAAATAAATAAAACAAAAAAAAAATTGCCCTGCACGTACGACTGACCCCACCGGGTCTGGACGACTGAATAAATTCCACAGCTGCTGCCCTTTATATAGGGCGACTTCCACTCAAATTTTGAGCAGGGCGCCAGATAGAGCAATGGGAACATTCTCTCCTGCTGCAGGCATTTTCTAAATGATCTCCTGTTCTTCTGCATCCCTTGCTCTTCTTAGGCAGACGGACAAAGAGGCAGACAGTGAAATATATATATATATATATATATATATATATATATATATATATATATATATATATATATATATATATATATATATATATATATATATATATATATATATATATATATATATATTTCACTATATATATATATATATACTATCCTACAAAACCAACAAATCAAAAACCATAAAAATTGGTCCAGCACATATCAAGTTATAAGTGTCGTAACACTTTTACACAACTTTCTTTTTTATATATATAGATATTTGTACTTTTGCACAGGCATGCACTAAAATTCTAAAGTACTACAGAGAGTGGTCAATACAAGTAGTCCCGCTGTCAAATGCATAGACAGGGCTCCATTGCAGCCGAGGTTATTCAGACTGATAACATATTGCGCTTCATCAGGTGTTTGGCATGCGGCTTGATCACACGAAACATGACCGAAGCCCTGCGCCTGCACTGAGAAGAACAGCGGAGGACAAGGCTCATAGTCGTAGCCCACACAGGCGTCTGTCAAATCATAGCTAAACGGACCCAAGGCCGTGCTCTCGCAGCTCTCGTCCTGGCGCAGCGGATGGCTTGCATTGCGAAAAGGCAACTCGATGCTGCGCGAGAAGCAGACGGTAAAAGTGATCTGACTGATGGGTGCGATCTTAAGATATCGCATGCTCTGCCTGTTGGGCATGTAGAGAGCATCCAGGCGGTAAAAATTTATGGTATTGAGACGTCCGTACTGCTCCAAGGAGTTGAGGCCATACTCACTAATGGCTCCGTTCGAAGAGCAGCGCGGATTCCAGATACGACGTGGAACTGCATCGCAAGTAAATTACAGAAAGTTACTGTGAATGCATAGGACACAACTTACCTTGTCGTATACGCTGAATGACTGGCGCTCCACATTCTTCCGGTGGCTTGTTCATGTTTAGCAGAAGCAAATCTCTCTTGGGCTGCCGCACAAAGTCGTGAAACCTGACCAAAGCACCTCCTCCATAATAAATGAAGTCCACATGTGGCAGACTATAGCGCAGCCGCTTCATATAGCGCACACAGTAGTCGTAGTCGTTCTCATCCACAAACGACGTGGGACTAGGCACGAGCAGCGCCACCAAAGATCGTCCGCCCAGATAATCGGTGGCTCGCTCTGCTGCCAACAAATCCTCTACGCGAGTGCTGACGGTGTTCAGAATAAGGGGTAGATTGAAGCCGGCTGGGTCTATTCGTAATTATAAGATTGAGCTATGGGCCTGCTTTGGGTTGATTAGGGGCATTGCTTACGCCAGTAGTGCGTCGTAAAGTTCCATTGCTGGTACACGTCTACAATGTAGTCGGTTGTATTCACTATAACTGAAGCATCGGAAGCAGCAAAAAGTGTTACTGTGCTTGCATATGGATGTATGTTGAGATTCTGCAACACGTAACTGAGGGGAGATTATTTTAAGAATCAAGGAGTTAAAAATATTTCATTTCTTAGATCCTTTGTTGTATATATATGTAACTTATATTTATCAAATCTCTCGATCAAATGACTTGATGGGAGACGCTGTGAAATTTTCAGCAACCAGTTAGTCAAGCAATTACGGTTTGGAATCAATCAGTCAATCAATTAGATGTATAGAACGTGCTACTTACGCTACATAGTCGACTATCCAATTGTACGGCCAATTGGTATCCACAAACACAAAGACGTTTGTCTTTATCGTGGTCATATTGGAGATATCGAACGACTGTTCGAACTGAAAGCTGTCCATGATAGCTATAACAATATAATATAGGTGAATATGATAAATAAAAATATAATCAATCAGTTTAGAACCACTTGGGAAACGTCTAAAACGGAAATTAAAACAGGCTCTTTAGTTCTAGTGGGTGGACTTTATTTACGACTTTCTCACTGGAACTTAAAACTTAAATAAAAAAATTATTATAATAAGGGAGGGTTATGGTGGGCCATACATACAGATGTGTTGTGTAGTAATTTGAACTTTTATGTGGGCAACTAGGCATGCCTACTACTGCAGCGAGCGCTGCAATAGCAACGCCAACAAAATGGTCAACAGACTCGCGGCCAGGCCGGAGACGCCGCTGTAGCAGCCCATGTTGACCGAGGCGACGATGTAACGCCATTCATCTGGCGTCTGGCAGGCATCCTGCGTACAGGACGTAGTATTCAAGGAGCCCGGCTGGACAGACAAATAGAGAGGTGGACACTGCGTGATAGTGTAGTAGCCACCGCAGGCATTCGACAAATCATACGAGTAGCTGTTGCCGTTGATCTGCACACAGCTCTGATCCACGCCGTTGTTGGTGGAGCTGCTGGAGTTCTGCTGTGGCCACTCGTAGGTGCGCGACGAACAGATGGTAAAGGCGCCTCCGTTCTGGGACTGAATGGTCACCACACGGTTGGTGCCAGCACCGAAGAAATAGTTGGATGCAACGCGATAAAAGTTAATTTTGCCGGGACGCACGTATTGGTACATCTGGTCAGTGCCCCAGCTGGTGGTATACCACATAGCGCCACACCGCGGGTTGATAATGCGACGAGGTACTGCAAAACATTATAACATATACATATATACATATATATTAGCGACCGATTGAAAGCAAGCTCAGGGGCTGAACACTTACTCTTCACTATACGCCTGGCCACGGGTCCAGCCGATGTGGCCACGGTGCTGCCCGTCATCAGAGAGAACAGATCCCTCGTCGGGTCTCGCACAAAGTTGGAGAAGCGCTGAATATTACCACCACCATAGTAGATGAAGCGCAGATCGGGGATCTGTTCGTATATGTACTGCAGCTCCGTTGTCGCGTAGCTTGAATCGCCGTCGTTCACGTTCGCTTGATTCGGTATTATCAGTGCTACCAAGGAGCGACCGCCAACGCTCGAGTTGGTCTGCTCGCCATTCAAAAGCGTTTGGGTTAGGTTTTGAATCGTGCGTAGAACATTCGGTAGATTGAAGCCTTGTTGCACTGCAATTAGGATATTCCTCAGTTAGATTTGACCTATGGACTCAAGTGAATTGTAAACTCACGATTCGACTGTACAGTGGTATTCCATTGTTGGTAAACGTCAGTCACATAGTTCGTGGTGTTCACTATGATCGAACCGTCAAAGGCAGATAACAAGGTCACTGAACTGGCATAGGGATGTATGTTCAGCTGCTGCAGAATGTAGCTGGGGAAGGAGAAGACAAATGAGAACTTGTGTTGGCAGGACCTATTCAAAATGCTTACGCTACGTAATCGGCAATAGCACTGTATTGCCAGGTAGTGTCCAGGAAGACGAACAAATTGGTCATGGGTGTGATAACATCCGACAGATCCTGAGTGTTGCTGGCCGTGCAGGAGACGTCGTTCAAAGATTGAGCTGTGCGTGGATAATATACAATGTAAAAGAGAGTGCTGGTGTTGCGGGTAGGGCGCAAAAGGAGGGGAATATCATAGTAGCTAAGGAAAAACTGAAGGAGGACTCAACAGTGTCTTAATTATTACTAAAATGAGAGCTTAAGCATTGTTAATGCCTTGAGGAAGTGCCGAAGTGCTGATGCGCAGGTTGTCGGTAGCTGGAAAACTGGAGTGGCGTCCTAGGGCAAAGTCTAGTTTTTCCCAAGTGGTTCGACAACATACATATATGCAGATATAAGAGTAAATGCTACTTACGCACATAGGTGACAAGCGAGAGGGCCGCCGTTTGAGCGAATTCCGCAATCGCTGGTGGCTGAATGGTTACACGCAGCTGCATCCCCTTATCGAGCACCTGGGCAAAGGCGCTCGTCTGTGCCTGCATTTCAGCAGTGGGCGCCACATTGGGGAACTGCTGCTGGCGACTGCAGGCCTGAATACCAGAGCTCAGCACGCCAGTCGAGGAGTAGTACATGCGCAGCAACTGCGAGAGCTTCAAACTCGATGCCTGGGTGCGCCAACTGTTAATGTTCTTGGCAATGATGAGGCCGTCGAGTCCGCCACGAATCTCTGCATCAGTTGCCTCCAAATTGTTGCGCTGCGACAGGAAATACCAGTGCGGTAGCACAGTATCATTCCAACCCCCTGTGGCGCCCACTGTGGCCGCATTATTAGGGGAAACTGGCACCTGGACGAGTGTCACCTCAGCCAGATCGCCCGCCAGCGTGGCTGCCCAGCGATTGTCCACGTAGGAGGTGCCCGTTTGGGACTGAGTGCGGCCGCGTCTGGCGAACTGCAACAGAGTATTCACCGGAACATTTTGCTGCTGAAGCCCAGTGGCGACACCTGCTATAAGACTGCCCGCAGAGACGGTGCCCCATGGCGTACGCACGACTCCATCTTCCACAGGACACTGGCTTTGACCCTCGGTGCCGGCATAGGCCCAATCTGTTTCGTAGTCCAGCTCGCCCATCTGCACATAGTTGGAGCCAGAACGCGTTCGTTTTGGCTTGATGTCTAGCCACTCGGCATCCCCAAGGAAATTGCTACTGGCATCTTTTTTGAGAGCGCGCGGCAAACGCTGAGCGCGATACTGAGAGAGCTGTCCGCACACGGTATTCTCGTCGCCTCGCTGCCTCGTATCGAAAGTGCTGGAGAGCATAAAGTGCAGGGAACAGCGCTCAGTGCTGGTTAACGAGCTGTTTGGAAAGTTATTTGCATTGCCAGGCAGCAGGCTGGATAGCAAAATTCGTAGTTTGGGAAACTGAAAGCCCGTCGGACTGTAGGGTATTACCCCACTCACTGGGGTAACACCCGGTGCTCGTCTGATGCCGTCCTGGCGGAAACGATGCAGCAAGGCAACGGCTAGGGTGCGAATGTCCACCTGATACCCCGTTGCCGTATAGCTCTGCTCGACCTTCTCAATGAGCGAGATCAAAGTGTCCATGTTGGATGGTAGGCGATTGTCTCTGTTCATGAAATACGACGTATTATAACATTCGATCAGTGAGGGTGGGATCTGTAGTTGGGCATTCTCCTGTGCCTGCACTGAGCCTATCGCCATGAGGAGCCCCAGGCAAAGGCAGACAGCGGCTGCCTTAAGTTGTGCAACTAGCATGCCGTGGTTCCTTCTTAGTTTCGTTTATCAATTGGGTTCGTTAAGGGGCAGCTGTAAGTAGGTTAGTTAAAAAATTCAATTAGAGCAGGTAGGTTGCATTAAGTGAGATGCCTACCCTATCTGTAGAATAGAGAGAGAGTATAAATAAATTCTTGAAATTTGAGTATAAATCAATCATTTAGAACACGTTCGGGCAGGTTAGTACGAACTAATATTCATTCGCTTCTGTTCGAGATTCTGTCCAAGTTTAGTTACAAAACAATATATCACTTATCGAACTGGCCGTGGCCCAAAAATAATACTAAAATAAATGCCTCAAGCCATGTTGAGTCAGCGTCCGAATGGCTTACGCCTGTCCATACACAGATAAGAGTTCTCGCCCATTGTATCCACTGCGTACAGGCTGGGCCTTATCGCTAGCCCCAGCCCCTTCCCCTGCCCCAGCCACAGCCACAGTCCCAGTCCAAGCCAACAATTACTCGTGTTTGATTTACGCGCAAGTGTAAACTTTGTTATCCTTATCACAATGCAAACATTTACACACAGTCAACGGCTTTTCGGCTTTTCAGTTGTCGGAGTTGGTGCGCCGTTCGGCTGCAGGTGCAAGAATATTGATCAGATCTGATCATTACTTTTTTTAACTAAGTAAATTCATTAGTGTCACTTGTGATATGCCGCATTCGACCTGCAGATATCTGAGTGTAGAAGAGATCCTAGAAACTGACATGAAATGAATGAAAATTATGTAAGCCTATTTAGTATCAGTATTAAGAGGATGTGAGTCCCAGTTGAATCCAAAACAGTTTTTCAAATGAAATAATCTAGTTGAGGCACCATTGCTAATCGGATATCTTTCATTGATGTGTCACTTCCTGTCCAGGTCGAACTATACGAGGCTTTGTTAACTTTGTGAATTGATATGGAGCAGGAAAATATCAGAAAAACTGGAATATATATACTTTGCTATATATTCCTTCTATATAAAAGGAAGCTGATGTCATGTCTGACGCACAATAATATTCTTTTTATCGATAGAAATATAAAATTCATATTATAAAACACTATAAGGGCATGAGTCAAATCGCCTTGATGTGCCGTTTATATACATAGGCACACACAATATCGGTTATCAATTTATTATCAGTGCACTGAAAGAATTTATTCGTAGTTGGCACCGTTAGTTAGTTGGTTTTATGGCAAAAACTCGCTCAGCTATTCATACAAAGCTATGAGTATCGCTACAAACGCGTGAGTCAGCTGGAATACCAAAACCATGGGCCTTGTAACGGAACTGCCTATTGCACAAGTAACAGATAATGGTTGGTATAAACACACATTTATATACACACATTTATATACACACATTTATATACACATATTTATATACATATATACAGCTATGTACTTTTATGCTACACTCAACTGCGATTTTTACATAAGATAAGATAACATTTAATTGCTTAAGAGCAGTTAGTTTAAAACATTTTTTTTAAATGAGGCGTTTCCATGAGGATACAATTTTTAGTAGTTTTTTCACTTATTTAACTTGAAAAGAAAGAAGTATTTTAATTATTTTGCACAATATATTGGCTATCACAAATTTGGATTGACATTTTTTCTTATTATATACATATATCTTATTATATACATTATTTTTTGCACAACCGGAGAAGCACCTTACGGCTTTACCTTATTCCACCTGTTAAACTATTCGTACTGATTGTTCGTTTTTTGGGCGCACAGGTGCCTAACCTACATGGGCGGCACCGATGACGGGTACTTATCTGTACTTCCCTCACTACAAATATTACTGATAAGATATGAGACATTTGGTTCAGCGTGAATAATCCACTAAGCAGAGAATGTTGTGCAAATTATTAACAAAAATCATGAATTAGATACTTGTGGAATTTTTAATATTAAAATATTCTGCTGGTAATCCAGATGGAATAACCATAGTAATTCAAAAACAATCGGCAATTAAACTTAATATAGATTAGCTTTCGTATTTCCGAGAACACTTGTTGAGTATTTAGAAAAAAAATATATATATATACATATACTCATTTGATGGATTTTTAAAATGCCCGCTAAAATTTTCCAGGGCTACCATACGGCTGCTCCACACGCCTATCAAATAAAATATATCGATATATTTACTATCAAACCAATTTAGATATCATTTGACAGTGCAAGAAAATAATCAATATTGCAATGTAAATAAAATTGACCAAATTATTAAACAAAATCAACAAATTATGTTTAACTTTGCAGGGGCAAACACAGGACAGCACAGCAGGATGCTATTTTCGTTGCATTCATGGAAAGACATCCCATAATAGCCAAAAACTACTACAAAGGCGACAAATTGGCCAGTGAAGCCGCTTGGCAAAGATTAAGCAAGGAGCTAAACAGTGTGGGACCGCCAGTAAAAGAAGCAGCCGAATGGAAGCGGGTGAGTTGCGTGGCACACATAAATTTAACTTGAATACTGACATTCATTATCTGTAGGTTTGGAAGGATTGGAAGAGCTGCATACGGAAGAAAATAGCGAATAACAGACTGGAGCCAAATAGTACGGGGAAAAGTTCTTTATACCAGGATACGCTGACCCCTCTGGAGGATGCCGTGGCGACTATTACAGATCTGTATGAGATGGCAGACATTATAGTTGAGTCACAACCGAAGGCTAAGTTGCGCCTGCAAGGCATCAAACCAGATCAGGATGAGGACGCATCCGATAATGGTAAGATTGTCTCCCTTTTCAGGATTGGCTAGAAAATAAACTCTATAAACTCTAGAGGATGATGAGCAAGAAGATGATGACGACGCAGCGTCTGCAGAGTCCATCAGCGTTCGTGATCTTGGAGTCAAAGTGGAGCAGCAGCTTCATCAACAAAATTCCTCAGCCAAGAAACGAAAAGTCGAGCATGAGAATCTTAATGGATCAGGAACTGGAGCTGGCTTCAGTGGCAGCCCCATGCTGCTGGACATAGCCAAGGAGCTGAGAGAGCTGAACAGACAAACGCGGTTAAATGCCCAACGTACCGAAGCGAATACAGAAGCCCTTTTGGCAATGGGCACGCAAATCTCAGATCTAATGCAACAGCAGCTGAAGGAACGTAAGCGTCTCAATGCCATAATGGAGAAGTTTGTGCTCAAGATGGAAACAACCGACTAGAAGTAGCTAGATGTATATGTATAGCACTATAAATTAGTTAACAATAAATATTGCTGTAATCAGCCAACTAAAAATTTGTGAAATAGCTGTAATTATTTTAAGTATAGCATATCTTGCTTTCACAATTGTAAATAATGTAAATATGATTTTCAAAAATATATTTAAATACAATTTTAAAGCCCAAGTTCTCAATCGAATGAAGGAAATAAGCAGTAAATCAATTATAAATTCAGTGCATACAATTTAAAGTTATTGAGAAGACAGACGCTGGCGGTACATTTAAATAAAGTCGTGAGTAATCGATAACGATTTTTTAGATTGAAGCAATTTGGTTTGCTTACAAATTGTAATCTGATATATGTCTTGCAGAATAATTTAATAATACAGTTTAGGACATACTTACATAAGAAGGTATTAAAATACATAAAGTTAAAAAACTTCGGTCCTATTTATTTCAAAATCGATGAATACTTAAAAGTGTATATTATCATTGCGATTTAACTGAACCACTAACCAGAGAGCACATAGATGAGACAACTAGTGTAAAGCGTTTTGCACACTTATTTTCGAGCGTAACCTCCCAGACACTTCGTATTTGCTCGGCTCTTCGCTTTTAGGGTTCAGGCTACGAAAATATGGGAGTACAAAATCATTCGTCTTCATGCGCTCGACCGAGATGGTCGACTATTGAACAAAAGAACCGTCCATGCTCAATTTTTTTGCTTGCTCTCTCTCTCTCTCTGCTTTTTACTCTCTCAAATGTATATATGTATGTGTGCATGTGAGCAGCAGCAGCCCACAAAAATTGAAATTTCTTCGCAGCAAGAACCAAATGTCTTCCCTTCTGTGTGAAGAGTATACCGAACTCTTCAAAACGTTTGACACGCTCATGCAAAATGTTAGCTTTTTCATGATTATTTTTGGGAAGGGTATGCGTTGGTGCGCATATTGGCAATGTTTTCACGACGACCGTGCACACACACACACTTCAACCCCTTGCTACATGTGTGAGCATTATTTGTATGCGTGTGTTTGAAGCTCTAGCTGCCTGTAGCAATTTTACAGCCCAGCATTTGCATTTGGTCGATCTTGTGAGCTGCTCATACATATATACATACATATATACGTTTGATTGTGTGTACGCATGGGAGGCGATGCTCACAATTATGGGATATCACTTGTAGAAGCATTTGTATGCCTGTATGACTTTACATGTTTGTGTGCGTGTGTGTATGCTTTGTTTGTATGAATGGGAGATGAACATTGGCGTGTGCCTGCCACAACTTAGAATTGTGTGAACGATTTTGGGTTCGAATTGCAGAGGCGCGCTTATATTTGAGTAACTGACTCACAAATACACTTCCCAATACTTTTTATATGTTTTTTAGCTTGCATGATTTTTACGACATCTTGACTTGTATATGAATCAACATATGCTTATTTTAAAAAATGTAAATTTCACCTGTATGTACATATCTGCACAGATGTAAGGGATCGAAAATCCCATTTTGCCCACTGAGCTTTATTCTGAAAGGCAAACGCAGGATCAGTGCTTAAATGCAAGTTAAAAAACATATAAAAAGTATTGGGAAGTGTATTTGTGAGTCAGTTACTCAAATATAAGCGCGCCTCTGCAATTCGAACCCAAAATCGTTCACACAATTCTAAGTTGTGGCAGGCACACGCCAATGTTCATCTCCCAAGTCATACAGGCATACAAATGCTTCTACAAGTGATATCCCATAATTGTGAGCATCGCCTCCCATGCGTACACACAATCAAACGTATATATATGTATGTATGAGCAGCTCACAAGATCGACCAAATGCAAATGCTGGGCTGTAAAATTGCTACAGGCAGCTAGAGCTTCAAACACACGCATACAAATAATGCTCACACATGTAGCAAGGGGTTGAAGTGTGTGTGTGTGCACGGTCGTCGTGAAAACATTGCCAATATGCGCACCAACGCATACCCTTCCCAAAAATAATCATGAAAAAGCTAACATTTTGCATGAGCGTGTCAAACGTTTTGAAGAGTTCGGTATACTCTTCACACAGAAGGGAAGACATTTGGTTCTTGCTGCGAAGAAATTTCAATTTTTGTGGGCTGCTGCTGCTCACATGCACACATACATATATACATTTGAGAGAGTAAAAAGCAGAGAGAGAGAGAGAGCAAGCAAAAAAATTGAGCATGGACGGTTCTTTTGTTCAATAGTCGACCATCTCGGTCGAGCGCATGAAGACGAATGATTTTGTACTCCCATATTTTCGTAGCCTGAACCCTAAAAGCGAAGAGCCGAGCAAATACGAAGTGTCTGGGAGGTTACGCTCGAAAATAAGTGTGCAAAACGCTTTACACTAGTTGTCTCATCTATGTGCTCTCTGGTTAGTGACTGAACAGAATTACCCTATTTTACAAATGAACGCGAAACGAGCTATCGATTAATTGTGGTGGCGCATCGACAGTCAATAATGGGAAGTTGTAATATAAAACTTCCACCACTATATACAAAACAGCGCCAAATGTTGCGCATAACTCTGTAATTTAAATTTTAAACGATTTTACTGTAACATAAATAAATATTTGAGCTTAAGAAGCAATATGAACGCCACCTTGCACGTACGAGTATGTAAATTGGGCGAAAAAAACCAAATTGAGGAGCTCCGCGATCTGATCAAGAAAGCGAGCGTAAAGGAGGTAAGTAGGAGTACTCAATAGTAAAATGTTTGTAAAAGCTAATTTGTTGCTTCCATCAATTATCAAAATAACAGCTAACTGCAGTATTGAACGCGCGACTGCCTAAAAAGGATTTCATTAATTTTTGGAATTATCTTTTACTCGCCTTCGATGGCAACAGCGCAGAAACGCAGGAGAAGCGTTTCGCCTGCGTCCGCTGCTTTTTAGATGGATTGCGCACTGTGGAGATGGGCTACAAGCTAAGCGTGGACTTGATTACGCGTCTCTGCCAAGATTTAAACACCTATACATCAGATCAGCTGAATTGGATTATCGAGCACTGCATGGATGATATGCGAGCCGGCGATGCCAAGTGCGTAGCCTGGAAAGATTTGTTGCCAGAGACGTTGCTCGTGCTCTCGGTCAAGCCACGCCTCATTATTAACGACATCGCCATGACGGGACAGGAGTTTAGAGATAGCACTGTTCGTAATTTGAGCACCATGCGTTGGCCCATTACTATTCTGACGCCCATTGCCGATATGTTTAGGTTGGTTGCCTCCCCATGCTCCTATAGCTTTTGCCTTTAACTTACTAATTACAATATTGTGCCTTGTAGTATGCTAAAGCTCAGCCCTAGCGAGCGTTTGACTGTGCTAAATAAGTTTGCAGGCGCCCTGCAGGAATTGTCCCCAATGGAGCTGCCTGCGCTGTGCTACCAACTCTTTTCCATGTGCACAAGCGCTGCACAGCTTATTATACCTCTATTATCGCTGGAGAAGTATTTTCATAAAAACTATTATAAGCAGCTGTTTTCGGATATGAGCAGCAATTCCACAGACTTTGATAGCATCGGTACGCTTTTGAAATCCCTCTTACTTTCTTTATACTAAGTCCTTTATTGTAGATGCCTACTCTGATAAGGAGCTGCGCGAGGCGGAGGAAACTGTGCTACATCATTTGAACTATTGCACCATGTACTTGCTTAGCGAGCAGCAAGTAGCGATTATGCTGAGAGTAAGCTGCAAATGATGTATATCATTGATACCAAAAATTAACCAATTCCTGATCCTATTTAGAACTTTCTACATATGCCTGATGTCATTCTAACTCCCTTTATGCTCAGCGCTATCATCTCGATGACAGCTGTTAATCGTGACCCAGAATCTGCGCGGTTCTCCAGCTGTATACTGTTGCCTTTTCTCCGCAATGTCATTCGCAACAACGAAGAGGAACAAACGTTGGCTCAGTATTCAGTTTGGTGCCGGGATACGCTCCAGCGCAAACATGTAGATATGTTGCAGGTTTTTACAGTGCTCATTGACCAAAATAAAGATGGCAAAGACGTGGTCACTCCCGGGTTGGTTAACTTGGCTTTTACGCTGCTTAAAGCGCACAATGCACCTAAGCTGAATACGCTGGCTATTACGTTTTTGACCAAGTTTATAAGACGGCGTTTCATGTTTGGCCAGGGAATTATCAAACGCATTGCCGAGTGGATGGTCGTGGATCAGGAGCAGAATCAGTTCTCTGGTGACTAACTTTTTGAGATATATACAATCCTATACTTATTATTAAACCTTTATAGAATGCTTAACTATGCTAAGTGTTGCGGACACATACACTGTCTCCGAGTGTCTGGAAACAATTACAACTGTAATGGAAGATTTTCTGTGGGTCAGTCAGTTCAATTTAACGTATAATTAACATACTAAACATTTCTGTTTGCTTTTGTTTTAGCTGCCCGGAGAGCAATCCATGCGCATGATGAACTTTATTTTGCCGCTTCTAAAGCTTTCAAATCGCGTGCGGGATGCGCTGATTGAAGTGCTACGCAAAGCCATGACCAGGTATGTACCTTACAGTATATGCACATACTATTTCAATATACAATATGTATATACATACCATCTGCTCGCTTCCAGGGACTACAGAACACGTCGCATGGCTATCTTTGGTTATTGCATGATTCTCAAACAGCTGAACAACAGTAACTCGGCTCGACAATCGCAAAATGCCAGCAGCTTTTGCACCCAGCACAGCATTTCCGGGTACTCCATGATGACGCAAAGCTCATTTGCCACACGCAGCAATCCACAGCGTAATTTCGATATGCTGACAATGGAGATCATTGGCATATTGCGCAGCTGCTTTGAACAGCAACTGGGCATACGATGCACTCTTTACGAGAGTAAGTAGACGCCGATGTGCAAAGACAGTTCACTTAAAGACAGCCTTCCTTATTTTCAGATCTTCAGCGTGCAGTGGAACTGAATGCCAAATTGGTGCCTCATGTGCTGCAGTTTGTGGATTTCCATTTCCGTGGATTCTTCGACACGCCGTCTGCAGATAACTCCGCAGATGATTTGGACACAGATTTTGCTATAAATTACGATCGTTTAGTGATCGTTAAGGATGAACAGTTGGATATCAAGGATAATCTCGGATGTTTGGTGCAGTTTGTGGCCCACTGTTTGGCCATTTTTGAACGCGGTCCTTCCGGTTGCGATGTGCGTGAGATGAAGAGACTGCTGGCGCTTTGCACGCAGCGTTTGGTAACCAATAGGCTGCCATTAGAAGACACAGTGAGTATATGTTATCATTTTTTTGCTTAAAGTTTGTATTCAACTGTTCATTTTACCTAGGCCCCGCCAGCTACTCCTTTGAAGTGTGCTCGGATTCAGCAGCAGCTGAATTTAATTGAAGGTTTGATGGCTCACTCGCTGCTTAGTTCGAAACCAGACAATGATGCATTGCGACAGCTGCTACCGTTATTCAAACAGCATCAAAGGCTGCTTAAGGATCTAGGTGCATTGTCAGATACTTCAAAGAAAGCACAAAAGCTAGCGAAGCCCAATGATAGTAATGCAACAGTTAATCTCAGCGTGAATGCAGCCAAGTTGAAGCAAATGTGCACGCAGCCGAAAAATATTTGGGATCTGGCTATCATTGAAAAGTTATTGCATGTGCTACATGAGTGGGTGATCATATATATTTATATATTTTTGTATAACCAATTTTTCAAAAATATATATTATTTCCATTTAGCGATCATGTACCGTATGCAAGTTCAACAAACACCGCTCCACTGCGCAGCTATGAGCCGCTCGTACGTTACGTCCTGGAAATCACGGCACAGAAAGTGCAGGGTATCCGCGAGGAACCGGATTACAAGCAGCTCTCCTACAGCAAGCGCACCTTAAAGCTACTGACAGACATTACTAAAGTCATCTATGAGCGCTGTATTCAACGGCTGTCCGAGCTTTGGCAAGATTTTGATGTGGAGAGTGCTGTGCTTGCGGCCAAGTGTTTTATGCAATGCACTCGTACGGCCCACGAGACATATGGCAGACGTTTCAAAGAGTTCGTGAAAGGTTTTGGTGAGCATGTGCTGCCTTCAAATTGTTTCTGTGTATTTAATTAACTCATCTGACTTGTCACAGATATGGCAGTTGTTAATAAGAGCAAGGAAGTAACCTATGTGCTGCAAGATCTGCTCGTGCAGTATATGAAAAACGATATCAACACGGATATCAGCAGCAACAAACTGCCTGTTTATTTGCTAGAGGCGCTGGAGCTCTTTTATGATCATATAAACTATGGAGAGCGTGCAACAATAGATTCGTACACTTGGCTTTTAGACTTTTGTCAAACGTACGAACTGCATAATCCAGAGATGGGCCTGTTGCATCGAATGCTCTTTACTCAGCGACAGAAGACGCATTCCGGTCCGTTCTTCGACGCAGTAGCTAGGCAGCTGGGTAAGGTGTTGGGCTGGCAAAACGATGACAATGTTTCCGAGCAATCGGACTTGGGCTTGAAGTCCCTCAATATGAGCACAACAGCCACTTGTTTACAGTACCTATATGCAGCAGTCCAGAAGCAGTTAGAAGATGTCGAATACTTTGTTATTAAAGCGAACAACTTAAGCTATAAGTGCAACATTGTACCCGAATCCGATCGCGTCTATTGGCGTGGAAATCTAGACGCACTAGAAGGTGCCATTTGTGCTCAGCTGATACTTATAACACGCACGCTGCTGGAAATCACAAATGTGTGCATTCCCTTAGGAAATCATATGGATGGACTGATGAAGCTGCTAATTCAGCATTATACGTGCCTCAAACATTTGGCCAGGCACTATCTGGGCAGCAGCTCCGGAAAAAGCAACAAGTAAGTGCAGCTTCTCAATTTCCGATGGTTACCTTAACTGATTTGCACAAATTTCTTCACAGATTTGAGCAGCTGGTCCGCAACGTTGGCAAACCGTTGCCCGCTAATATCTATCAGCTCATATCGTATGTGGAGTATAATATTCTGGATGAACAGCCTCATCAGACAGCTACAAAACGCAAGCCTCAGGCAGAGCGAGCCAAGGTGCTGCGCGAGACACGATTCATACCGAAAGTTATATTGGCTATTGAGAATTTCAATAAGCACATTATATTGTTGTCAAAGAAGTTCAAAAGCTATGATCGGCTGGCGAATTATTTGCACTTTGGGGCTGTGCGGGATTTCAATATACAATCGGGTGACTTGAGAGCTGTTATTGAACGTACCTATTCGCACAGCAGCCAGATTGAGGTGTCCGATAGCAATTTGGATGCTGACGAAGAGCATACTAACAGCGATGATGCATTGCCTGTAGAGGAAGATGAGGTGGATGATGATGACCAACAAGAACCGGAGCAGGAGCCGAAGAAAAAGCAGAAACAGCAAAAGGTACGGGAGCAAGAGAAGGAGCCGTCCAAAAAGCAACAGGAAACCACTCGCAAAAATCAGCGCAGGCGACGCGTAGATGCGGCGGAGGAGTCACAACCAAAACGTAGGCGTGGACGCTCTAACAAGGAGGACTCCTAATGCGGACGAACGACTCGCATATCCATTTAAGTTTTTAACTTGTGTTTTTATGTACTTTCGCGCAAATTTGATGCCCGCACGCAATAGAGCAACTGCTGCGGATCCGGGTCCATCATTTTATTGCACTTGAAAACTTAATTAGGCCAAAATGCGGTGTGAACGCCTATTTTTCTGCTATATTTTTTGTAACGTGTTTCATCTGTGCAGCTGTGCGAGATTTTTATTACATGCATCAAATGTAATTTGTTACCAAATTTGATGTGTTTCTATCTTCTTCAAAACGGCATAAATAAAAGAAAGCTTGCCGAATGGGAGGGGCTGGGAGTTGGGTTTGTGGGGGTTGCAACTGCTGTTTCTGATGGTCTGCCACCTTTTTTTTTTTTTTTTTTTTTTGAGTTGCTGCCCCATCATTTAAATGCGTGTCAGGTTTTATGGTCAGGTAACTTTTGACTCAAATGTAGCATGGTATACTACATATTAAACGGAACTACTTGTTGGTTTAATTTGTGGAATTGTGCATCCCCGTCCGCCTTGCTCATTGGGTGTCAAGGGTCACCGCGCTTCAGTGCAGCACGCAAGGCATTCGAGGGGGTTGGCTTTAGACTATTTGTATCCCTATTTTATATGGGCACATGGTTAACATCGAGTAGTTTCGGAAACCGCATCCACTGGAACAGAAATATTGCCTTTTGTCATTGGACTAGATTTCCTTTGTTCATCACTAGCGCGAGCTGCTCTCGATTAGTTTTGATAATGGGTAAGTTTTCAAGTGCTCAGTGATTTGCTATAACAATAAATGCAACCGCAATCTATTTAGTTTTCATTTCCTGTCATTCAAAAAAATTTGTACAGATTTTGACTCTTGTTTAGTTGGAATTATCTAAATGAAATGAAATTGAACAATTTAAGTAGGTATAAAAGGAATAGTAGAGCCCTTTTTTTGCAAGACTAATTTAGCAGTTTACATGTTACTCAAAATTCTAGTGTCTATCTATGGTTCATTAGCCATTTACCCATTTTAAAACAAATCTTTTTACTCTTTCACTTGTTTACAAAATTTCAAGCATTAATTAGTAACGAACATGATTATTAGCTTTATTTAAATAATTTTTCCCTTGCTTGTGTTTTAAACATATATTTACGTATTCCCTAACACATTTATCTAAAACTTAACTGTGATTTTCTGCCCTTACTTCAAACGCCCTCATTCATAGACCGAATTCTATCATCCCCCCTAATCAAAATCAAGTGTTTGCTTCGTTAGTAAAATGAAAAGCTGAAATTTACATTTGGAAAAACATAAATATTTTGTTTTTCTTTAAAATATTCGTATTGTTCTCTCTAGATTTTATGACGGTTTTGTACTTTTTGAATTGTTAACAAGTTTAGCGCCTGGTCAAGTGTTTGATTTGCTCTCTTTGTCTATCTCTCTCTCTCTCTCTTTCTCTAAATATTCCCTCTAAATTTATTATTCAAATTTTCACAGTTTATTTGCCTGCATTTATTATTAAACATTACAGGCAAGGCGCGATTTACGCATTGTTTATAATTCACTTAAAACTACATAAATTTTACTTTACATGCAAGCCGCGCTCACGTGCCCCAATGCCAAATGGCCGTGCGTTAAGTTTCCAATGGATAGAAAGATACAAATGTATCTACGCGCTTTGTCGCTAAAGCGAGCTGAGCCAAGCATTAAGTCTCGTCACTAGACACCTCGTTTTAATTCAATCAAAAGGCCAGCGCTCGACTTGGCGAATCTTTAGTCGATCGCTCGAGCGCAACGAGAACGCTTCACTCTCGCTTTCAGTTGAATATACATACATACATACATATATAAATATAGCTCAGTGCTGCAGTCTCGTTCAGTTATATATAGTTCGTGCTTCAGTCTCATTCAGCCGATTGTCTGCCTCTCAAGATGTACGCTGATCGCAGTTCAAATTTATTGCTGCTGCTGCTCGTGCTGGCTCTGTGTCACTGGAGCAGCGCCAAATTGCGTGAGTAGAGTGCAATGGGGAAATATATCTGGGAAATTCCGCATAGCTGTAGGTCGAACGTATTAGCCAGCTAAGCAGTCATCAATCAGTCAATCAAACAGCGCTAGCCAGGCATTGAGCGCTCAATTAAAAGGCAATGCAAATCGATAGGTGTGTTTAAGTCAGGGAAAGTCACAGCATTTCAATGTGGAAGGTGTCGTTTTGCTAAAATAGAATCAATAAATCGTAGATTAATCACAAAAGTAAAATATATATCAACAGTAAAATTCAGAAAAAAGAAACATTTTTTTTATTGATAAAATCATAATTAAAAATTAAAAACATATATTTTTAATTTCTAATTATTGTTTAAACTTGCACTGGATTCATTTGCCAATTAAGGCACAGATCTTCGAAGTTGTTTCATCTGGCGAGCTCTAAGAAGAAATTCGCGGATATAATTATTCTAATATATACCTTTGATTGCATAACTCATTTTATAAAATTGATTCCGTCAAGAAAAATAATTCCTTAATTAATTAAAATCGGTTATTATTCACATTTTACTGTTATAATAGAGACTATTGCTGTATGACTCATATGGTCATAGTCTTATAAGCATAGACTGGCACGCAGTCTGCCATCAAAAGGGCTACTGACCTGAGCCAAGTCAACGCCACCATTTCGACAATATCAGCTCGTCGATTGCAGCTGTTGCGCATATTAATTATGCTCAGCTAAAGTGTACAACAAATTAGACGCTCCATATGAAGCTTATATGTATATATGACATAGTAGTAGTAAATAAAATTGCAATGCAGCAAGTACTTCAGCTGAAGGTTGCACGTTTTTGACCAAGGTCAATATTTTAACCACCTTAAAATCAACTTCCGCACATCTTTATGCGCTCACTATTTATAGCTTCTAGCATAACGCCCTGTGCTCGGAATGATCCCCAGCTGGAACGCTGCATTATCAATGCCGTCTACCGTCTGCGACCTCTGCTCGTGCACGGCAATCTAGGAGATGGCTATCGAACGCCTCCGTTGGAGCCACTGCAGCTGGACAACATTGAGCTGGGCCGCAGCAGCCAGTTCCAGGCAACATTTTCGGAGCTGGAGGCAACTGGCGGCAGCAATTTCATAATCGATCGCATTATGTGAGTTTTATGGAGAATTTGAGAAGCATTGGTATCTATATGGCCCATTATTTAGAGCCAAGCCGGAGGACATCTCGTATGATCTATGGATAACGCTGCCTCGCATTGACTTCCAGGGCAAATACTCTATGCGACTGAATCTGCTGCTCTTGGACATTCAGGGCAAAGGCAACATGCGTGGATATTGTGGTTTGTTGCTGGAAATGGCATAGTACAAATGTCGCATTCAATTCGATTTTTCCTGATTTTAGATAATGCTAAGGCGTCTGTGAAAATGCGTGGCACCCGCTATCTGAGACACGGCTCGGAGTACGTCAAGTTCACCAAGATGACCATGAGAATACAGTTCAAGGACTTCAAGCTGCAGTTGGACAATCTATTCAACGGAGATCGCATTTTGGGTACGGTGGGCAACACCCTGATCAATGACAATCAGGACCTGTACCTCAATGAGATTGTGCCAGGCCTGGAACGTGGATTGTCGAAGAAGTTTTTGGATGTGGCTAATGAAATTTTGGCCACGGCGACTTTCGATGAAATGTTTCCGCCCGGCCGAACGATCATTAATCCCATACATTTTCCCAATCCGAGCACTAATTCCGGATCTGGGCCGGGTCCAGCCATATTTGAGCCGTCTTTCACCTCGCGGAATCCCGCAGGTGGTATTTTGGATGAATTGCCTCCTTGGGGTCACAATCAGCGACCCAAGCAACCGTCCAAAAATCCAGGAGGCGGCATCTTTGGCGAGGTAACACCAGGAGGAGGCATCATCGATCCCAGATTGAACCTGGGCAGTTAGTTGATATTTATATTGTTATTATTTTAAAATTGCATTTCAGCAAATAAATTTGTTATTGTTTTTATTTTCCCAGAATTCAATTTAAGCCATGTTAGTACCAGCTCAGAAATATTTTGCCTTAGAAGAATGCGATTTTGTCACCTGAATCTCGGGTACAGTTATCTCCTACCCGAGCGCTAATTTGGCTAAGAGCGCTTAATGTCTTACTCCATTTGCTTGGCCTGGTCGGGAGCGAGGCTTGGCAAACTTTTTAATCCACCGCAAAGCTTGAACAGTTTTGCATATTAAGCGCAAAGTTTGCGACGGTACAGCACCAGGGGGACACTTTAAGGGCACATCCGTACCCCCCCACACACACACGCACAGCTGGTTTTACACCTGTTCATTGGGCATAGGGGCAAGCAACGTGGAGGGCTGCCCGCCCCTGTGATTAATCACCGGCAGCGACAAAGATGAATTTACAAAGATTTCGCCAGATGCAAAGTTTTTTTTGTATACATATACATATATATTTTTTTTATTTTCGCTAACTTTTCCGTTGGGCAGTTAATTGTGTTAGCTTGAGATGGACCCAGGTCCAGATTGAGAGAGAAAGGAAAAAAGTGTTGGGCGTACGCTAATTAAATTCATGTGACGCAGCTGTCGGGCCGAAAAGCATTATCGACTTTTAGGCGCAGAATATATCAAATGAAAATGTTTTTGATGTAAACACAGCTCGAGCAGCGGCAGCAGCAGCAGCAGCAGCAGCATTTGCTCTCAAGCTGGCCTCAAAGGAAACCCTTGGCAACGGCCATTTTTGGCCAAGTCCTGCTGTTAGAGACGCTGCTGCTTCTTCCTTTTAGGACAAAGTGTCGCCGACATTAATTTCATTTATTAATTTTTAACTACGCCCACGCAACGAAATAAAAGCAACTTGATAAATGGGCGGACGAAAAATTTCAAATCTTTCGCGTGGCACATTTTACTTTTTTCTTTCGTTTCGTTTTCTTTTCTTATTTTGTTTTTTATTTTTACTCTCTTTTTCTTTTGTGCCTCGCCCCCAAATTTCGTTGGCGCTTCCTTTTTCCTTTTTGTTGTTAATTTTTTTTAATTCTTTGCTTTTCACTTGAAAGGCGCTCCAAATGTGAAGATGCGCCGCGGTCCGCTAATGTCCTTTCTTTTATCATTAAGTAGACAGCGTGGGCGACTACGAGTTGAACTCATGGTTGGCGTTGGGGTTGGGGTTGGAGTGGGGGCGTGGCAAGCGGCCATCAAGGCATTGTACGCACTGGGGTTGTCCCAGTACCTACACAGGTATTTGGCGGCCATTAAGCTGTCGGCTTAAAGTTCTAAGGTTGCGCCGATGCTACAAAGTAGATAACGATAACGAAAATAACATATAATAGATATGATAAAATGAAGAAGAAGCATCCGAAATTGTGAAGCACAAAATTGATATTTTAATAATTAATAAATGCTGCGAGCAATTAAAATTAAATATTTATATGCTGCATACGTTAACTTGGCACAGAAAAAAATATATTAGATGAAAACAAGTAAGAAAGCTCTAGTCGAGACTGCTCGACTAGGAGATACCCTGAACCCTCCGTGCTGATGTTTCAATCATTCTGCACACATACATACACATGCATCCACCCCCACGCATAGGCCCGCGCTCTGCTAACTGCGCAGTAAGCAGCGACTGCGCTTGGGCTGCGCTGCAGTGTGGGCAATATTATGAGAATTTATTTGTTGAATAATTTCATTTGTAGACGTACAATCTTAATGAAACTTTCAGAGCGTAATCATTATGTGTAAATGTGTGTACATTCCACACAAGTCTCTAGTACTTGATATACGTTTTTTACAAATTTGGGGCGAAGGGGGCGTGGTATCCAAAATCTGTAAATTACAAAATGTGTGTGCCCATCAAATGTATATACACAGTAAATCTGAAGTCTCTAGGTCTAATAGTGTTCAAATTAGGCTGAAAAAACAATATAAATTTATCGATTATCCTCGATAAAAAAGATATCGAATGAGTTATCGAAAAAATATGATAAACTCGTACTGCGTATGGTATACACGAGTATGCATACAAAATTTCAGCTCTCTAGCTCCTTTAACTTCTGAGATCGACGCACTCATACGGACGGACGGACGGACGGACGGACGGACGGACGGACGGACGGACGGACGGACAGACGGACAGGGCTATATCGACTCAGCTCATCGTCCTGATCAAGAATATATATACTTTATGGGGTCTGCGATGATTCCTTCTGCCTGTTACATACTTTTCACAAAACCATTATACCCTGATTTCCCATTTTCAATGGGTTCAGGGTATAATGAAACCGAAAAACAGCTTAAAATATAACAAAATAAATCGCAAGGTTCAAGCAAGGCCCAATATTCTGGGCCACTACTATTAATTTGCACAGAATTTGATATTTTGATATTTGTTGTGTATACTACAAACGCAATATTAATAAACGAATAAATTATATATGAATTGTTTTTAGGCATTCACCAATACATATGAACTGCATTCCCAGTTAAATTGGCAAAATCAAGTATATATATGCTATACAAATGTATTTATTGCTTTAGTTTGCTTGCAAAAATATTTGTTTTTCTCTGCCACTAATTGACAGACAGATCAGAAGAGAATCACGTCACAAAAATTAAAAAAATGATTTGTTTCAAGACATATGAATAGTTAAAAAATAAAATAGTTAATGAAACTAAAGAACTGTAACCAAAATACTCAGGACTATGCAGTAAAAAGTAAAATTTCTTTTTAAAAATGTTTTGGTTATTGAGATTCTGATATGACAATGCTAATAACAATGCTAATAGCATTGTCTTGCCATAATACAGGACTGCAGGAGTATCACAATCTAAGTAGGTTTTCGTATAGTAAGTTGGCACCCAGCAAGCTGTTTTACAAAATATTTAAAAATTATGAAACTTATTTCCAGTTCCAGTGAAACATTTACTATTTTACATAAAACACAACAAAATCCAAGAATTTTAGGAACTAGCTTACCGTGTTCCGTCTGTTCGATTAGGCATTGAACATTGATTACTGTTTATATATCGTATAGTAATAGTAATACTGTAAATTTCTGATAATGCGCACCTGTCTGCAACGGTTCTTCTGCCCCAACAAGCCTGTTTCTAGCACGGGTGTCCGTTCCACCTTTGTGTATCCGAACGGAGGCATCTATAAAGGGTATTGGCTGCGCAACAAGAACCATGACTGGGGAGTGAAAACCACCGCGGAGCGCACCGCTAGCTACTACGCGCAGAAGAAGCAGCCGGAGGGACAGCTTATATATAATGGCACGTGGTCACATAACAAGCGCCAAGGCGCCGGCTCAATGGTGCGCAAACGCGGCACAGATCTGCAGACCGTGTACAATGGCCAGTGGTACGACGATATGAAATGCGGCGAGGGCAAACACTTCTATTCGGACGGCTGCGTGTACTTTGGACGCTGGCTCAGGAATCGTCGTCATGGCATGGGCATTCAATGGTACGCCGATGGCAGCATCTATCTGGGCGAATGGGAAGCAGACTTCAAGCATGGCCTGGGCGTTTACTTCTATGGTGAGTAGAATGTCTTTCAATAGCAATTCTGATGAAGAGTATGTATTCTCTTTTACGCACATGCAGCTAATGGCAATCGCTATGAGGGCCATTTTGCGCGGGGCTTCAAGAACGGCGAGGGCGTCTTCTATCACATGCACACGGGTCAAATCCAGAAGGGCGTCTGGGAGAATGACAATGCCAAGACGTCGGTTATGCAGGATGAGCCCTATATCCGATGCAATGATGCAGCTACACCCTATCCCATACCACCAATTCAACTCAAGTATCCCAACGAGATTATGTGCGAGCTTTTTAATCGCTACAGGCCCTTCTGTGAAAAGCCCCGGCGCCGCTTCAATGATAAGGTCAGCCTTGAGTTTGTCCATCATCAGCGACAATTTGCCTCCTTTCAGGAGAGCATGGCCACACCCACACGACTGGATCTGTATCCCAATGCGGGCTTTGTGTGTACCTGCAATTGCAAAATCCTATGAGAAATACTATAAAAGAAAACATTTCAGTCTGTTTTACAAATTCAATCTAAGGTTAAGATCCATCATTAAAGTCATCGATTGATAAAGCTTTGAGATTAAGTCTTTGGGGTTACGAACACCAAACAAATCTTATTATAAACCCACATGTAAGAGGGTGTTTGTGTGTGTGAAGTGCAGGCACCTGGTTTGGTCAGCTCGGGTCGTTCGGCCTGCTTTTGTCAGCTCTTGTCGCCCCAAAATAATTCACATGCAAATTTTTGGACAACATTAAGGAAACACTCTTCATGCGAATATTCAATTTAATAAAGGATAATTTTTGTCGATGGGCATTCTTTTTTGCATTATTGTATCTCAAGTGGTTTTTGATTGAATAGAGCATGTGAGAAAAGTTAACACAAGCTGTTGATTGCAATTGATGTGAATTGATTGGGACATGAACCTTTTTTAGCCAGGCGAACAAAAAAGAGTTTTATATACATCTATTGCAAAAAGTTTTATCTTTTGCCTTAAGCTGTTTTGATTTGTTTGAACAAGTTATGCAAAACAGTATGCTTCCACTAAAGGCAATTACTCTTTGGTAGTGGCATACCCTACCCTTCCCTACTCCATAAGCCTCACAGAATTTAATCGAACGCTGAAAATATGATGGTGTTCAATCGAGACATGTAGTTGGTAGCTGTATTTACTTATCTTATGTAATATCGTCGTATCTCTATTAATGTGTTTATTTCTTTTTATATATTTCTTGTGATTTAATTTCGTCTATCTCTCATATCTATAATACAGTCAGCTAAAGGCTCTCTTCATTACGACACTCTATTCACAGATGTTTCTCACTTGTGAATCGTTCAGTACTTTCCATGCTCCAGAAACCTTAAGCATATGCTCATGCCACTCTATATAATTTCCAATAGATTTTCTCTTTAGCAGTCAATCAGTTTGCATTTGTCGTTATTCGATCTTCGGTGGTACATTTTTTGTGAACAACCCTTTCAAATTGTGTTTACTTTTTTTTTCATTAGCATAAAGTGCAGCTGCACTGAATAAAAAAAACTGTGAGGTGTCATTTTTTAGCAGCCATAAATTTTCACTATGCAAATGCTTATAAAAAAGGACGGGTTATCCTGGCGGCGCGTGCCTCACAGACTTCCGCTTTCATATGCAAATTTCCATTGCATTGCCTTCAATTAAACTCGAACGGGTTTCGACACACGATTTAGCAGGAATAACATCCTCTCTATATAGTGTATAGGGATTGATAGAGAACAGTAATCGAGAGACGTTGTTGGCAGCTTCGGCAGCCTCTGTCATTAATTAATCTCGAGTTTCCGAACAACAATTGCACACGCTTAATAATTGATGGCAGAAATCGTAGAGGTTACATTTTTTTTTCTTTTTTACCAAGACAACTCAACGATTCGATTCAGATTTGGTTAATGTGGTTCAAGTGGGGTTCGGGTTGGGAGTGGGGCAGGAAGTGAAGCGATGCTTTGCCTGGCGGCCAAATAATTGCAAGTGACAGGCGCTTTAATTTTTCTTCCTCTTTGGCAGAGCTTATTTTTAGACCTGGCCTAGCTAGCTGCACAGTGTGTTTTGGGGTCGAGGGGTCGAGGCCCGGTTGCCATGTTTATGATCAACTTAATTCAGTGTAAATGAGCGGCCCCAATGAGGGTTGACAGCTGGCTGGGGTTGGGGTTGGGAGCTGGGGGCTTCTGCTTACCACAAACTTTCGTCCAAACTTCAAAAAAACAAATCTGTGAAAGCAAAGCAAAGCAAAGAAGAGAGCAAATAAAACAACAACGAACGAAATGTTGAAACAGCTGAAACTTTGTTCGATAGCTTTTCTCCGTTTGCAGTTGAATGAAATGGAAAATTTTAATTGCTCACTGTGTATGTGTGTGTATGGGTGTGTGAGTGAGCGAGTGCGCATCGATGGGCAGCAGCGCATGGAAATAAATTTTACTTCGGAAATATCTTCTCGGCAGGACGAAAATATTTATTGTCATTCGAAACTGAACTGAATATTTTATTAATAGAGTTTATTGATATGTTTTATTATTAAATAACAAAAGACTCTGGGTTTTTGTTAATAAATCAATAATATAACAAATAAAATATATACAACATAATACATATACCTACAATATATATGAATAAATATAAATTTTGATGTTTAAATTATTTTATTTTTGAATTTTCCTTTTCGAGTTTTAGTTTAATGAATTTCCAAGTTGTCAGCTCTATTCCAATAAACATCAATCAATTGTAATTATTAAGTACTAGATTCAAGTATTTAATAAATAGTTAAATAGCTGAACGGAACAGTTAACCAAAGAAGATTGACACAAGTAGACTCCATTCTCCTACGGTACCCATTCATTCCTCTTAAATGAATAAATTTAGTAGTTCGATTTGATAGCCAGCCGAGTCAACCTTGTTTTGATCGAATTATAAAATGCAATTAATACGAGTACCTTCAATATCCTGGCAGTCATTTAAAGGGGTCGCACTCGGCTGCTGATCCCCTTCTTCCTACCTATGCCCCAACTTCTAATGAAATTTAAATTATTGCAATGCGCGCACAAGCGCAAATGAGAGAGAACAAGGACCAGGAAGGCAACACGCACATGGCACATGAAAGGACACACTCGCGAGGACGAGGCCAATGATTCGATGCGGATGAGGCTGCTGTAAATGTATCTGTATCTGTAGCTAAGGCTAAAGCTAAAGCTGAACCTCAAGCTGAAGACGCAAATTTCGTGGCCTTTTTCTCATTAAGCTGATGCGAGATGCGAAGGCAAGCGCGAGTTAAAGCCTTAGCTCAGACGTAGGCAATACGCGACACACACAGACACGCACACACACACACACAATCACACACGGGTGCCATAAATTATTTGCGCCAACCCTTGGAAAAAAAAGCGTCGCGTAACTTTTTAAGAGTACAAGCAGCCAAAGAAGTAGAAGAGGCAGCAGTGGCAGCAGACGCAGCATTTGTTATAAATTAAGTGATGGGGGTGCTCACTGTGGCAACAAACGCCAGGGGGGTGCGGGAGCTTCAGGAGCTGTGTACAGGCACAAGCGTTGTGGAGGTGGGCTTATTACTAGCAACCCCGTGACTTTTACCGTTACACAAGCGAAACAAAACTGAAATAAAATCAAAGAGACAAAAGGGAATCGTAAACCGAATCTCAAACACCCTTAAACAAAGTCAGAAAAGTTAATGAACTAAAAAAAGTAAAATAAATCAATCATTTCAAATATGCATATATACAAATATATGTTAAGTAATTTGCACTAATTATATTCGAACATGGATCTTAATTTTAACTATATATTTGTAATATATTTTATTAAAATTTTAAATTGTAAAAAATTGTAAATTAGGCGTGTGTTCATCTCTGTCTTAGAAATTTACAGATTAGCTTCAAATATCTAATAAGTGCATTACATAAATATAAATATATAAACTATACATATATTATTGTTGGTTTCTTATCTTATCAAACATCATAACAAAGAATTCATACCATTCGTAGTTAGTGTGTGTATTTAAAAAGTGTAATGAAAAAAAATTTGCATATTTTACAGCAAGGAGCCGGCTGCTGCTGCTGCTGCTGCTGTGCAGATGGGGTTGTTCATGTTGTTCATCTTTCTCTTTTACCTCAGCTCGCTTGCGCGTTTGAGCTTTTGGCCATAAATAAAGCAGCGACGAGCCTGTGGCTGGAGCTGGGGTAAGTGGCCGTAGCAACAAATGCAGCAGCAATGGCTGAGCATGATAAAAAGTAATTGCAAATGCAGGCATTCAGCCAGAAAGTAAAGGGGTGGGCGAGCAGGATGAGATAGGGTTGAGCTGTCATTGTTTTAACCCTTTGAGAAACCCGTTGATGCAACCCTTTTCCGGCAAGTGGACAGCAGCAAAAGCAGTTCGACCAATGGGCAGGCTGCTGGGGCAAATTTAACCCCTTCACCGGGACTGTTGGTCGAGCGGGCAGAAGCACATGCCACGCCTACAACAAGTGGATGTAGGCCGACTCCCACCACTCCGACTAGCTGCCTCCCTACCTCCCTTTGAAAGCATTGAATATTTTACTGGAGTTTTGTGTTTTTATTTTATTTTATTTTTATTTTTTTTGGTTGAAAACTTTGATTTCATTTGATTTGCTTCAAATGCGCCAAAGTTTCTTCAACTGGAAGACAGAAGCAGCAGCAGCAACAACAACAGCTACTACAAATTGGGGAAAAGTACATGAGAGAACGTACCAAAAAAATATATATATATATATATATATATATATATATATATATGCGGCAAACAAATTAACAGTCCAGTGATTATTGTCAAAAGCAAAAATCGTGGAGGCCAAAACAAGTGCCTAAGTGCTGCAAAAAACTTTATGCAGAGGCACGCCCACCGTCCCGCATTGGCCAGGCCGTTTCAAAATTAGAAAAGGGCATAATTTTAATGAACTTTTTTCTAAGAAGATGCCCGTTTCTCCTGCTCGCCAGCTCGTGCTGCGTGGCACTCGTGTAAGCAGCAGCAGCTGTCGTAAGGACTTACCAAGTTTCTGCTACTGCTACTTGTCCTGGCTTTCGAGCGCACTTGGCTTACAAAGTTTCTCTCTCACTCATACTCTATCGCACTCTTCTTCGTCCGCTCCTTCTCTCATTTGCTTTTCTCTTTTAAGTGTGTAACGAGTCCTGCTGCTGATCTTTGCAATGCTTAGCTGTCCTGGCATTAATCACTTCCACTCAATCGCAGCTCGCTTCTAATTGCAACAGCCTTCGCCTGGTTCACCGTTAGGCAAACAAAGTGCAGCCGCCGCGTGCCTACTATCCAACTGTAAATCTCAATGCCGGCTCAAATTGCATCGCATGTTGCATGCCAAACACACACCTGCCCCTGCCCCTGCCGGAGGCAACTGCTACTGCAGCTCTTAGCTGACAGTTGACGCAATTTGTGCCTCACGCCTGATTGCGGGCCAAGTGCGCCAGCAAATGAAGTGCAAGCACAACAAAGGAAAAACAGCCCGAAGATCTACAGCCTTATGCAAAATGAGAATTAGGGGGAGGCGCTTGCAGTCCTTTCCAATTGATGTCTGATCTGATCTGATGAACAGATACCCCAAGCAGCTGTAAGGCAGGTGAGAGATGCAAATACCTTTGTTATACAAAAATCGATTATTCTTGAAATAGTTGATCCATATCATGAGCAATAAGCATTAGATACTATTGATACAGATTAATTGCAAGTCTCTGTTTAGTATCTATTTAGTATCTTATTGTTATCATAGAATATTATTAGTGTTTATAATGTCTACAAGTTACTCTATTTATATTTCATTTCTGGCAAAAGAAAAATATTTGATGTCTTATTGATTTGATTTGATGTCTAATCGATTGATTATGTGATCTTTAATGAGTTAATTATAGTAAAGTCCGATTTCGCAATCAGATTGAAAGTATATGTTTAATCCTAATCTTTACTTT
Source organism: Drosophila mulleri (assembly GCA_035047565.1). Lineage (NCBI taxonomy): Eukaryota > Metazoa > Arthropoda > Insecta > Diptera > Drosophilidae > Drosophila > Drosophila mulleri. The sequence continues at coordinate 13,715,758 of JAWNPK010000168.1, forward strand.
AAATTTGTTAATCACAAAATCTAATTGAATATCATGATTTACCAGGCTCTTTACCTTTTCCCAATAATCCAATCCATTCCGCCCACTATAACATAAGAGACACAATTTATTTGAGGGAATTCAGCAGAGTGTTTCCAAGATTCGGCACTAATGAGTGTGGCAAATGCCATTGAAATACCCTAACTCAAAAAATACAGTTAGCTGTGCGCAATGCGTTTGTCAATGTGATTGATTAGAGGCCCACATTTGGGGTCAGGTAGAATGCCCTAACTCAGACTCATCTCCTATGTGTCTTGCCAGACAATCTTGCCTAATATTTTATGCTCATTTAGGGCTCTAATAAACATAGCGGAATCTTTTATATATTTTTTTTTCTTTTTTATTTTTCATTTCTGAGCCGCCCCTGCAAATGGTGTTAACTCTTGGCCAGACAATAGAGCGGATGGGAAAACTAAAACCTACGCCCGCTTGACATTTGGCTGTTGAGTAAACAAAAAGCAGAGACACCGGGAGGGAGAGAGCGAAAGGAAGACAGCAAGAGTAGAAGAAGGCTGGCTAGAAAGGAGAGAATTGTTTGTTTGAGACGAAGGTCAACAATTGGCAACAGTTGCACTGCAGTTGCTTTGCTTGGTGTTGCCTTTCAGGGCATAGAATAGAGGCTAGGCAGCCAGCAAAAAATTGAATACAGAAATTCGCAAAAAGAAAAGAAAAAAATAACAGAATTGCATTTAAAATTGTGTCATTTCAAGCCAGGACCAAAACACACCTGGCCTCTCCTCTGCCAATTTCAAGGAGTTTACTCTCCGTTTTAATTGTTGGGAAGACAAAAATAATTTATTGAACATTTGCTGGCACTGTATCGAGCTCTTGACGTGGTCGCAGCTACGCTATCCCCATGTTCCCCAACGCTCCCCCTTTGGCTGCCATTAAGCTCGTTTTTAAGTGCTACTCATCTCTCTCCCTCTATCTGCCTCTCTTTGGCGTTCTCTGTGTCCGTCATTCACACTCCTTCTCTTTTTCTTGTGCTTTGCACTTGAAATTTTGCGCTTGCGAAGCAATTTTCTTGTCTCGGGCCTCGCCTTTTATTTCGCTTCTCATTTTCTTGGCCTCTTCTCTTACACTTTTTTTTTCCTTTTCGTTTTCCAATCTTAATTTTCTTCGCTTTCGCTCTCGCTGTTGTTGTTGTTGTTGTTGTTTCACTGTTTGGGGTTGAAAAAATAATTCATTTATGCAAATGAGGGGTGTTTAAAATTAAGCAAAGAGCACGTAGGCCGAAAGTAGCAGTGCCAACAACAACAACAACAACAACGACAACAGCAACAACAATGGACGCAGCGGCCATCGTGAAGGAGGTGAAGTTGGCAGCATCGGGGACAAAGCTGCGAAGCGTCTGAAGCTGGCGATGGAGCAGCAGTCAAAGCTGGAGCACAGCACGCGCATTGGAAAATGATAAAAACAAAAGGTTTTCCCTCACTCCCAGCGTTGCCACCCTTACCAACCGGTCGCCCCCCACTTCCAACGCTTGGCCACTCATCTTTCGGGTATAAGTTACAATTTGTAAGGTTTTAATGGCGTTTTCCCCTGCAAAGACTGAGGCCACCCGATTCTTAACGGGCAGAAATCAAAAGCAAGATCTGCGCCTTCAGTGGGTGCGGGTGGGGGTGTGTGCTGGCGGAAGTATGAGTGAAGGAGCTAGAGGGCTGAACAACTGGTGTGCTGGGCAATGTTTTCCCAGAGCTGGATGCCTAGTCTTTAACAAAGCCCACTAACAAACAGAAATGTAAAGAAAGTTGCTTCACATTCAAGCATTTGATTGAATGTATGAGAATGGAAAGCTTCTGTTGGTATTTTAATGAAAAATCCTAAAAAGCGAAGATTTGCTTAAATACCAGCACTGAAGATTTTTAAATAGATCTAATCTATGAGCCATGTAGAGCTTCCGCATGCTTTAAGCCCACCTCTCTGCTGCCCTCAGCCGGGCACATGGGTCGCTTGTTTGTCTTCGCTACACGCGCATAAATAAAACTCATTGCTGCAGACTTTCTCCCCAACAGTTGGGTGTGTGGGGGCCAAAAAGTTTGACCAATAGAATTTTGTTGATTTTTCGTGGTTGAAGTTTCCGTTGTTTTTGTTGTTGTTGTTGTTGTTGTTGCAGTGGAAGATAAATGGCAATGGAATTAATTAAGTTGTTAATTTCCCATTAAGCAGTGCGAACAGCACGTAGCAAGCACATGTGTGTGTGAGTGTGGCGGGAGGGAGAGGGCAAGGGAACGCCTCGAGACAAGTCCTGACAGCACTTGACAAAATTATGTGCCTGGCGGCTGCGTTTAACCTTTCAGCGACTCGCAAGACAAACAAACATCAGGGCCAAAGGCTCCAATTTAATTTACACACATGTGTGTGCAGGTCCACGAGTGTGTGGCAAAGTCGACCGCAGCAGCACGCGTCAGCATTTAGTGCTGGTTTACCACACACACACACACACACACACACTCAGCGTGTGTGTGCTGTATTAGCATATGAAAGCCTCGCACCCGTCGCATTACAAATCGTATGCTTGCAGCACCCTAAGCGAAAGGATTCGCACGCCTGCACAGCGCACACACACTCGCACACATTCTATTCATGTGTGTAAAAAATACGCATAAAAAGCAAACCACGCGCAGCATTGACTACCCATTATCCTGCCAGAGCATATCCTTGCCTTCTTTTCACTGCTTTCACTGCCGCTAATAGAGCGTAATAAATGTCATGTTTATGCCAGACTGAGCTACTCCTTTCGCCCTCATGTCCTCCCATATGTGTGCGTGTTTATATGGACAACCCTTCGTCAAACAAAACACAAAAAAAAAAGGACCTTCGCTTATCAGTTTGCTCGCTGCTGCTGTGAGTGAGCTGTTTATTTGCCAATCGCCAAGGCACTTTCAGATTGCAGATTTCAAGTCGATGATTGATAATTGTCGACAACCCCGAAGCATATGGCCCAAAACTGAGGAATCTCTTTTGAGGCCAATTTCGCCAGAGCGAAATATTCATTATCTAAACTCTCATCTGAAAGGCAATTTATGTCCATCACCTGTTTAGAGTTGGCCAGAGTGCTCTCCAAGGATTGGGCGGCAGTTCCATTTGACAACTCTGCACTGTAATTTTGTAATTGAATATAAATTGTAGCACTGCCAACAGATTTGGAAAATGAATAGCTTTCTGAACACGAGCTGAGTGCAAGAAACGTTTGTCGTATGCTGAAAAATAATAATTGAACAATACTTTATGAAATTTATGAGCTGAATCTTTGACTAGTTGAGCAAATTTTGTATTAAATTATTTTTAAAATATATTAATTATTATTAATATTATATTTATCTGCATTCAGTTGATATAGAAGGAACCAAAATAAAATGAACAATTAGGAACTTTTAATATAAGACTAAATAAATTTTATTCAAGAGATTAGAAATGAAACTCTGGTTTTCAATTCAACATGAAATTAACAAAAGTCTAATACTATATATATTTGTATTTTTTTTTTTTAGCATTACAATTTACTAATAAAATTCCGTATTTAATAATGGTATTGCCTTATTTCATTACTCTCTGCATTAGATTCCTTCAAGTAAAAGCCCAGTTCACCATTTGTGTTTGACTTTATAAATAAGCAATAATTTCATTTGTTAATATGGCCATGTTAATGCAAACTGACAGATTCACAAAGCGAAAAAGAGACAGAGAGAGAGAGAGAGAGAGAGAGAGAGAAACAGACACCAATATTATGAACTATAAAATATTCATATGCAGTTGCTTTGGCATTTGGCTTCACATTTGCCTTTGCCTGTTGGCACGACATATCAGAAAAACACATTAACAAATGTCCTTAGGTATTACGTGGCTCCATCCGCGGCTGTGGCTGAAGAGCCTGCCACTCATCTAATTGCATTAGAAGGTAGCATTAAGATTGAGTTCTGGGTGCTTCTGGGGCTGCCACCCTCGCGATATGTTGGCGGCAATTGCAATGCCTAGGCACATGTTGTCATGTCCTTTGGCTGTCGCTTCGACTGTCTTCGTTTTGCTTTTTTTCCTTTGCTTTGCGCTTGTCTGTCTCGCGCTTTTCAAATTTTATGACATTTTTATGCGATGCAGTGTGGGCGTGTGCTGCGGGCATATGTCAACGCACCTATGGCCGAGAGCTGCCGGGCTACTATCCCCCCTTTTACCCCTCCTCCTGTGCTCGTGGATTTGTGTTTTACGTTGATTTCGCGCGAAATGTCCACGCGTTGTAAAACAAAAACAACAACATGTTTGTTTTATTTCACTTTGTTACATTTTTGTTTTTGTATCTGCGCTGTTTGCTTTTATGTAGCGGCTTTTAAGTTTTTATCACATCTACGTCATAATTGACGTAATTGTTTTGGTAGTTTTTTGAAAGCTTTTTGCTGTCCTTTAAGCACTTAGGCCTAACATAAATAAAGAAGCTCAGCTCAGTAAAATATAATATGAAAGGCATATATTATTTAGGTGTGAATAAAAACTAAATAAATATTAATAAAAGAAAACTTTTCTTTGGAATGCAGCTATAAACCTTATAGCATCATCTGAATCTGAGACCAAAAGCCTCACATTTATTATTATTTTTTTTTAAAACCTTATTTTTGTAAAATTGAGTAGCTGCAAATTAAACTTCAAAATCTTTTAAATGTGCAATTAGGCAAAAAGTAGGTTTTATAAATAAACTAATTTTTTGCGATTTTTCTTGAAGTTCATTTGATTGCTGAATTAAATACTTATATGAATTTAAATTACGCTACTAAAAGACGCTCCATTTATCACTTAAAAATAGATTACAACTTTTATATAACACTTTTGACGCAACTGTACCTACTCAGCCAGTTTCAGTCATTAGCACAGCCTTTGCGGGCGCACATCAAAAGAGTTGCCAAGGATATGTGCACAGCCAGCCAGCCAGCCAGACAGACAGACAGACAGAGAGGAAGCGCAGACACACAGAGCCAACAACGCTCGAAGCGCCAAATTGCAAACTTAATAACAAAGGGCTCAAAAGCAGGGGTACACAGGCATGCATATATATATATATATCTCGGAGAAAATGCGAGAGATAGAGAGAGATTGAGGGGTGGGAGGCTCATAATGAAAACGAGGCAAATGCAAATGAACAAAAGGCAACATGCCATATATAGAGCCAAGTGTCAGAGCCAAGAGTTGCTCAGCCACATCAGCGTCAACATCCTTGGCAGGAAAATCAAAGCACCAAATGAGAGAAACGGGCAGAGAATGAGAGGAGACAAAAAAAAAAAAAAAAAAAAAAAAAATGCCAAAAGCCAAAGCTAAGGAAACGCAGCTCGAGAAGATGAGCAAAATAAATGGAAAAATTGCGAAAAAATAAAATTAAAATATCGATCAACAGTCGGCAGCAACAGCTAACGAACTCGAACCCCTTCCGCAAATGCGGGGGGCGTCGGAGAAACGGGCGAGCAGCGGCACAAATGAGAAAGCAGACGAAAGGGCTTCTGATATGAGCTTTTGGCGTACTCTTGGCTGCTGTCTAAAGCCGAGAGGCAAGAGGCGAGAAGTGACTATATACCCAAGAGTTGAAAGTGGGGGCGCTGCGGTTGTGGAGGAGGAGGAGGAGTGCGGGGCGGGCAGGTCGCTGTGCATGTCCTCGACGTGCGCTCTTAAAATTAAAAGCATGTTTGATGAGGAAATTGAACTGGCATGTAAATGTGTGCGTATGCGTGTGTGCAAAGAAAAGCAAAGCAAAAAAAATGTTGCCCAGGGTGGCATTAACCCCCCCACAAGCTTAATTCATCAGAGGACGCTTGCCGTTATCCTTTGCTGCGCTGATATCTAGACGCGCGCTCCGCTTCGCCTCGGCTCTGCTCAGCTCTGCTCCGCTCATTTCTCTTAATTTCATTCACCCTTTGCAAATGAGCCCGGCGGAGGGGACAGATGGGAGCACAACAAAAAATTTTCCACATTATTTCAGACGCTGCGTCGCCGTCGACGCTATTCAAATTTTTCTACTTTTGCTTTGCATGCGCTCGCTCGCGACTTTTCCTTGTTTTCGCTTTTACATTTTTTAATAGCTAGAGAAAATTTTCGCGGCTGCCTTAAACGAAGGGTGGCACATTTTTTCTGTTTTTTTTCCTTTACAGCATGACAACCCTAGCCACTTTCTGATTGTGTATGTGTGTGTGTGCGTGTGGCACTTAAAACGTTTTTTACGAAAGTTTTTTTGCCGCGCACTTGCGGGTATTAAACTTAACGTTGATAGTGTAATTTTATATTTAAGAGCAAAGCTAAGCAACAAAAAAATAAAAGCAGAAAGGAATACCGCGTTAGGGTTGCGCGGTGTCTATGTCAACAGCTGAGTCTGAGTCTCTCTTTTTTTTTCTTTTTTTTTTTTTTTGCCAGGCGAGGGGGTGACAGTTTTTTTCTATGCCCAAACAGAATTAGAATTTTTTACTAGCTCAACGGGTTCTAATTGAAGTCAAGTTGATTTATTTAAGGAGAGGGGGTTTCATTTTCGAATGGATATGGGGTCAACAAGATCTGGGCATATCAAACTACTTTGTCTTTTAATTTTAATTAATAAAATAGTTGAAATATTTTTCTCTGTCTCTTTCTGTCTTTTTTCCTCAGACTCTAACTCTTGCTGTCGGCTAATTTGAAGCTGTTTCATGCATTTCTCTCAACCTATTCTGCTGCTTAACTAGAAATTACTTCATCGATTTTTTTTTGTATTTAACTCTCCATCCAACTTTCAAATAGGCCGCAGGATAAGGAAGAACCAAGGCAGGAAAAAAATGGGTCTGACGCGCGCTTCCGTCGACCCCCACACAAAAGATAGACGAAAAAACTTGAGACACGCAGTTTTGTTTTTTTTTTTTTTTCAACGAGTTTTTAATTTAAGGGTAGCACTCAGCATCTTTTTTATTCTCTTGCTGCGCATCCTTTTGAATCCTTGCCCGGTGGGTAGCCTAATGAAAAGTCACCGTCAATTAGAGGGTCGCCACGCGTCTAAAAAAACGCAAATCAAATTAGAAGAAAAAGCAAAAAGTTGAAATAAAAAAAAATATTAAAAAATAAATAAAAAAATTAAAAACTGCAAAAAATGCGATCAACAGTCAGCGTACACGAAGGACCCTTCGCCAGAAATCCTGTGCAACCAAATGAGCCAGGACATCGACAGGAGTAATGTAGAGAAAAATACAATTTACATTGGCAGACAGGCACTTCAGTATGCAGAAAGATGAGCATGGAAATAAGCGAAGGACGTGTCTGTGCATTCTCTGATATTTTTGCAGGACATTTTATTTGCTCGAATGCCTATTGTTTGCTTTGATCCTACAGTATTGATAAACCCCATTTGTAGCAGACAACTCTTTCTTTGTGATGAGATCTGTGCGTGTAATTGCAGATAAGCCACGTCTGGCTTCACTGATTGCCAGCTCTAAGCTGCGCATACAAGTAGGCAATGCTTCTTTAAATACCCTTTCGAAAGGCACGCAAATGGCGGGTCTGCTATGTATTAAAGGGTAGCCAATAGTCGGAAGAATAACAATGTGAATAATCATTATATGTTATCTATTTAGGAGATTGAATGACAACTTTTAAACTTTCTTTTTACTTAACTTATCTGTTGAGTGAGAGCACAACAAATTTAATATTTTCAAACACTGCAGCTGATTGAGTGAACTAAACTGATTTAGTAGAAAAAACTGCATATATGATTGCATTTTCCCAAATTCCTACAAATATAAAGGTAATACTCTTTCTTGTTTTTAATTTCTAATTCTATTCTGCGCAATGCAAAAGATATATCTAAAAAATCTGATATATATAGATTATATTTTAAATAAATGAAATTATTCAAACTATAAGAGTGTAATAACCATAGATGACATACTATTCTTTGCTCGATTCAAACTCTTGCTTATATTATTCACAAATTTTCTTACAAATGAAATGAATGCTAAACTGTGCTCATTGCAATTTAATATCAATTTTATAAAGTATAAAATCCCTCGTAATTTAATAAGTAATTTAATTTTAACACAATAAACAGATTTAGTTGAATTTTTCTATTGCATTTTGTGTTCATGATAGGGTATTTTCTAGTCTCTATAGTTTCAAAATACCTTCTACGAGTCTGTTGTGTTTTTGGCTTTGTCTACCTGCTGTGCACGTGTGTGGCTCTGTCAATATTTGTGGCACGCACACATATGTGCTTGTTGCGGAAGTAACCTGATTTTTTGTGCAAAAACAAATGCAAAAGGACGCTGCCTGTTGTCATTGGTGTGGAGCAGGGGCCAGCCCGTGGAGCTGTGTAAACTGCAATGTCCTGTGCGTGTACGTCCTGCTGGCTACTGGCTGCTGTGTTTAGACATGTGTCTGCGCCGGCTGGCTTGACCAGAATCCAATATTTGCCCAAGGCATTTAGCTTTTTGCAAAATAAAACGGAATAAAACGGAAAAAGAAGTGAAGGCGCCGCAGGACACGGCAGAGAGGCCATTGGGCAGCTGTCAGCCGCAGAAACGGGAGCTCAAGCTAGGACAAGCCTTTGAGCCGAGCGACTCACCTTTGGCTCAGCAGCTGTCAAAAATGTTAATGGGCGTCAATGAGACGCCCAATAAGTGAGCGCGTGCACGTGCGAGAGTGAGAGAGCGAATAAGTGAGAGAAAGGTATGGAAAACTAATTTCCGCTAGGCGAACAACAAAGACGCCTCTCGCTTGTCTTTCGCCGCAAACCAGGACGTGTGCCAGACGTATCCTCTGCGCAAATTGCAAGCCTGCCGATCGCACGCCAAGGATTATGCTCCGTATGCAAATGGAAAATTGAAAAACTGGAAAAACTGCATTGCGAGTCAATAGCGAAACCGAAAACCCTTTTCAAAACATACCTAGCTAAACAAAGATCAGTCTATGGGGTGTAGTTTCCTTCAGTCTCTATTTTTTTTTTTTTTAATTTCGCATTTGCATATGACAGAAAAAATTATATATTCAAAAAAGTGAAACTCTGTGCCTGGCCAGGACACACGACGACAAATGCACACCCTTCAGCAGTTTTTTTTTTTTTTTGGTTCGTGTGTTACCCAGACAACGGTTCGTGTCCTGCGGCTGTGGGCAACCCTTTTAGCTGAAAGGGTTTTTCACAAGTTCTATTTTTTTAATTTGCATTTTGTTGGGATTTCGAAAATCAAGTTCGAAACTAACCCCAGACGTGCTGCTTCCCAGTACCCAGCTTCCGCCGAGAGCCCGTTTTTGTGGGTACAGTTTTTTTTTATTTTTTTTTACTTTTGTATTTGACAAGTGAATATTCATGTAATTTTTTTCAGCTATGCAAGGGTTAAAAACTTTTTAGAGTCGAGGTATAAAAAAAGCATGCAGAGAGTGAAAAAAAAACGTGGGTACTTTAGCATGTGCTCGTGCAGAATAATTTGGGTTGATTTGGTTGAGCCCGCCAGGAAAAAAAAAGAGTTGAAAAACTGATGCAGGCGCTATATAGGGTGTTGCGATGCGGATCAGCTGAGAGCTGCTGGAAATTAACTTAAACTTCGAATAGAGTATAATTGCAGAATAGGCTTAAAATTTGGTAAGACTATCTACAAGTATTTTCCTTACCGGATAAATAAAAAATTCTATAATAACTTAATAAATAGCTTAAATAAATTGTAAAATAAAATAACTATATATACGCCAATATTTTTAAAGCTTTAAAGCCATCTTTCTTAGCCAACTCTTTTTCTATAACACCCTGTATGCGCCCGGCTACGCATAATATCCGCTTAAAAAACTCAAAGTTCATAAAACTTGGCAACCAAAAAAAAAAGAAGAAAAAAAAAAAGAAAAATAGAAAAAAAAAGGCTGCAAAACGCAAAAGTTGAGCACGAAAAAAAAAAAAAAACAAGAGAGTCCTTCTGCTCAGACTGAAGCATGCAGGCAGCCTGCCAAAGGGTTGAGATGGGTTGGAATGGAAAAAATTGTAGGTATTATGATGAAGAAGAAGCGCGCAGCATTGCATGCAAAACGAAAGTTAATCACAAAATACATAACGGTAAAAAAAAAGAATAAAATAGATGAACACAAAAAAATGAGGCAGACGCGCGTTTTTTTTTTCTTCCTGCGAGGGGTTAACTTAATTTATGCGCATCGGGAGGCTGAAAGCGTGGCAGCGACTCCGACTGCGACGTCGACTGAGGCAGCGACAGCAGTAGAGACTTGAGCTGAAGCTGAAGCTGAAGCTGATTATGCAGCGCGAGCTCAGTGGAAATGTTTTTCTTGTCTCTTTCTCTTATATTTTTTTTTACCGTTCGGTTTTTAATTTGAAAAATATGCGACGCTTGCTGCACTGTTGTTGTTGTTGTTGTCGGTTGTTGATGATGTGGATGGAAATCCTTTGGCATTATTGGAAATTATTGATTTATGATTTGCAATATGCTACACATTGCTGGCAACTGTGAAAAGAAGAGATAAATAGAAATATGTATTTGATGGAGAATAGCCATGCTGGACTAAGCAGCAATATACAGGTTAGAGAACTTTAAAACTAAAGAGATAATGCTAAACAATATCTATTGAAAATGTAAGATAGATTATTCTACAACGTATATCAGTGATATTCCAGACTCTCTTCTTTATACCCTGAACCCATTGAAAATGGGAAATCAGGGTATAATGGTTTTGTTAAAAGTATGTAACAGGGAGAAGGAGGCGTGGCAGACCCCACAAAGTATATATATTCTTGATCAGGGCGACAAACTGAATCGATTTAGCCATGTCCGTCTGTCCGTCTGTCCGTCCGTCCGTCTGTCCGTCTGTCCGTCTGTCCGTATGTATGAACGCGTCGATTTCTGAAGATATAGAAGCTAGAGACTTCAACTTTTTTTTAAAATGCTCGTATATAGCGCGCGCATATTGAGTTTATCACAAAAGATCGATAACTCATCCCGTTATTTTTTTATCGATCAAAAACCTTATCGAAAACCAGTTATAAAATTATATCTCCTACACCTTTAGAGCTAAAGTCTCCAAATTTTAAATGTAGACTCGACTGTACGTGATAGAATTTCGATTTTTGTTATAATTCACCCCCCACCCCTATATCCACCCCCTTACCGTCATCTCTGTAAAAGGCGTATTTCAAATACTAGAGACTTGAGCTTTGGCAAATATACGCATAGTAATGATAAAACCACATTCTGAAAGTTTCATGAAGAACGTACGTCCACAAAAAAAGTTATTGAACAATTTAGTTCCCATAGTAAGCCCACACTGCAGCCCATGCCTGTTAATGCGTGCGTGCCTATGGGTGTCTATGTATATGTTTGCGTGTGTGTGTGTGTTTGTTTAAGCTGAATGGCACTAAAAATTATTGAAATGGCTGTTGCTCGGAGGGTTCAGGGTATCTCGTAGTCGAGCAGTCTCGACTAGAGCTTTCTTACTTGTTTTTTTTATGATTTGGATTTGGATTTATGAACTAAGCTAATTTTAGATAATTTATTTCGAGAAACTATTTACCATTTTTTTCAGTCAATTACTATTAAAGACACCAACTATGTATGTACATAAATGAAACACACGACTTGAATAGTTGTAGCTGACTACAACATGATCTTCACTCAAAATTTCAAGATTTGAAACAAACAATTGTAGACTATTTCCAAAGCAGTTAACGAATCGCCTTATAGACATTCTTGTCAGCTTTTACAGACTTTCATATTAAAAGCGTGTTTGCAGTGGGCGAGAAAACGAGAAAAACAAGTTTCGAATACTATTATGTATTTTGGAGAGCACCACGCCTATTTACAAATGCTGGCCTTGGCTCTTCAAAACGCTTTCGACCCACTTCGTGCGGCACTTAAGCAACATTTTCACCGCCCCGCAAAGCGCACTTCAAACACCAATTAAAAATTATAAACAGGCTCCCAATTTCTCTCTTTCTCTCTCTCTCGCTTCTTCTTTTTTCTTCCTATGTAATGCCATCTTTATGAAAAATCCCTAAAAAAAAACAAAAAAATGGTATATTGTACATTAAGAAAAGAAGAAGAAGAAATGCGTGGCCACCTGGGCGAACCGGCGCCAAATGATGCTGTTAAGATGCTTACAGCGCGATGCTCTCCCTTTATAAGGATGAATACTTCAAAAGGCATTAAAAACAAAAGTAAGAAGATGGCAGAGCGAGAGGGAGAGCGTGTCAGAGAGCGAGAGAGAGAGAGAGAGACCAAGAATGAGAAAATGAAAGCCAACTGACCTGCCGCGCTGTTCCAGCAGAAAGGGTGGCAAAACGAAATTAAATTTTGTACTTCGCATAAACTTAATTACTCGCCAGGCTCCCCTGTCTCTGCCTCTGCCTCTGCCTCTGCGTGCAGGACACTCGAGCGCAGGCGCAGGACTCTGCGCGTTTCGTTCATTAATGGCCGCGCTTAATGGGCAATATTACATTATGCGCTGCATTGTCCTCTTTGCTGTCCTTAAAACAAACTTTTCTTGCTGCCCCCGCGCCGCACCCGCTCCTCGACTCCTTTATGCCAGCTAATTTAACCCTCCTTTGGGCTTTTGTTGCGCGACTTGGCTGCGTTTGGTGTCAAACAGCATCATTTCCATGTTAATTGCGCGCCATTTTGCTGTTATTGTTGTGCTGCGCTGATTATCCTTTCATTTATGCAAAGTCCTGGCCGCTGTTAATTCGCTTATTCGTCGCCTGGCCTCCTGCTGTCGCTTCCACTGCTGCAGGTCCTTGCGTTTTGTCTGCATTTTAATTAATGTTTTCCTTGTTGTTTTATTGCCATGCAAAAGAAGGAGCTGCTGATTAAAAGGATATGACTGGGTCCTTTGCCAGCCCTCGTCTCCGGCCAGCCGGATATGAGAGGTAATTAAGAAATTTTCATTGCCCTGTTAAATTGCGCTTTGCATATTTTGTGGGCGCCGCGCCACGTCGCTCGATATTGGCTTTCTGATGTCTTGTCCAGGCACTTTGATGTACCTCTTAAATTGCATTAGGCTTTTCACACAGACCACTCACACACACACATACACACAGCGCAAATTAGTTCAAAGGTTATCAAGCAAAAGGCTCAGTCGCACACACACTCTCAGTCAGGTCCTGCTTAAGCGAATTATGGAACACATTAGAGTTGTTACAGCTGCAAAGGAAAGCAGCTCCTGCATGATTTAATAATGTGCCTGGCCTCAGCTTTTATTTCTGGCAAATCCTTTTAGACTTCATATACCACATATATGTAGTTATATATATACTATATATATGGGTTATAATTGAATCAACAGCCCAAAGTAGCGAGAGCAAAGCAGCTGCTGGACACGCCCCCTCATAACACTGACCTCCGCCAACTGTCAACATCCCCTCTCCTCACACACACACACACACACACATGCTTGGCAACATATGCCCGAAAGTATGCAACACTTCCTTTCGTGCATAAAAACCCGCTAAACCAAATATAAACAAGCAAAAAATGAAGGAGAAAAAGGAAAACCCACAACAAATCGCTTAAATCGCATCAACAGTTTGCCAAACACACATGCACACCCACACCCACACCCATACACACACACACATGTTTTGCATATGTGTAGTGAATGATAGCTTGTTGATAGCTCACTTTTCCTTTTCGCTCCAAATGTCAACAAGCATACACACACGCACACAGAGCCACACACCCCTTATGCATATGATTTTCAAATGTTTTTCGTTTTTTTTTTTTTTTATTCTCTAGCTTTTCACTTGATTTTCGCTAAACAATTTTTTGTTGGCAAAAAGGGAAAAGAAAAGGGTCGCTATTTCAGAGCCTCATATGTCCTGTGTTATAACAAGAACGACCCACGGGACCGCACGCAATATCCACGCAAATCGCGTGCGTAGTTTTTAGCTTTTGTATACCCTGGAAATATCTTAAATGGAAGTCTGATTAGTTTTTTTTGCCTTACCTCAATCCATATTTAGAGTTTTATAATGCCGACTTTAAATGGCCAAAGTGAATAAATCGGTTAAAGGTTTACAAATTTCTTTTTGTCTTTTTGCCTCCCTCTTAGATTAAGAGATTTAATGATGCCAACTGAAATGCTAAGTCTAATATATATATATTTATTTCATAAATTTTCTTTATATATATATATATATACAATAAGTTCTGATTTAATATATTTAACATTGTATCATTTATCACTTCTTATTTATCATTTCTTATTTATTATTTGACATTTATATTATTTCTATAGGCGATTTAATTTTTGTGTTTTTTTTTCGCAATTTGCTTCTTTTCATTTAATAAATGTTCTTGTTTTCTTCACAAAGAGTACAGTTTTATTTAGTTTAACTTTTGTAAAATTTGTATACAACACTAGTACAGGGTATCTTCTGGCCAACTACTTGTAGACACATAGCTCCTACTACATGCCATTGTATTTGCCATTTATTGTCGGGCAATTGCCGTTTCCGCCGCCCATGTCGCGGTTTATGCATGTAAATTTGTACAAAATTGTCGAAATTTTGTGGCAAATAAAAAAGGGGGCAAGAGTTTAAGAGGGTGTGCGTGCGTGTGAGGGAGTGTGCGTGTGTATGTGTGTGTGTGTGTGTGGCACTTGTCTAATGTAAGCGTAATCATCAACGTTTTCAACATAGAACTGCCTTTATTGTTGTTTTTCTTGTGGTAGGTGGTACAGTGGCTGGGTAAGAGTTCTGCCCTTTTGGCTATTATGGAAATTGATATGTGATATGTGTAGTTTATGTGGGTTGAGTGAGTTGAGGGGGTGCTGCGAATCGAGCGTGGGAAAATGGCTGAAGGTGTGCTGTATTGCCATAGGTCAGCAGCGGAAACTTTACCGCGATTACTGCTAGTTTAGTTAGGCTCTGAATATGAAATACCTTTCGTATTCCATCAACTGTTCCTTGAATTGTGCGCACATATCTGAGATATGTAAGTATATGCAGATAATGATGTAAATATAAAAGCAATTAGATTTAGATCGAGAGTTAACACAACCAGTTGTATATCACTTATTTAAATACTTATTCTAAATCTAATGTAGTAACATTCATTCCAGCAAAAAAGTCATTTATTAAATTAAAATTTAGAATTCACATATTGTTAAATAATATTTTTCTTCAAATAAAATGATGTTGATGATGGTGCAAAGCTTCCGGCATTTCCATTCAATTTAAAAAAATAAAATATTTTATAAATAAAATACATATATCCTTATATGTTTCTTAAGTTGTTTAAACATCTTCTGTTTTTTATCCTGTTCATTTATAATTATTGCTGATGAGTTAGCTCGCATACAAATTATATAACAATGGGAAATCAAAGAGAGAAAAACATTCGTATCTAACGGCAAATCGCATATTAATCACATTTTACGAAAAGGAAAACACAAAAGTCGCATTAAAATATAAGCTGAAGAAGCCTTTTTTATATGTAGTATACATATGTACATACATATATGTACACAGTTAAGCAGACTTACATACGCAGCGATATTTGATATGGAGCGCAACACACTCACCTCCTCCCTACCTCCCTCCCTCCATCCATTCATCTATCCCTCAACTGGTTCATCAACCTGCAACACTTGCACTTAAAAACATTGTTGAAAACTTAAAGTCCTGTGCCATTGAGTGCTCGAAACAGTGAAACGTGCTTAGTCGCCCGCCTTGCCCCTCCCCAAATGCTGTGTTGCTCCAACTTCGTCAACCCCTCCCAGCTCCTCGCTTAGTCCCTCTTCCCGCCTGCCAGCTAGCAGGCGCCCCTGCGCTTGCGACATTAATACCATGAATAATATACGCTCATTTCTTTTGCTTTTGCCCTGGCGTTACCCCCTGCCCCTCTCTGCTTTTTCGCTACTGCCGCTGCTGCTGCTACTTCTTCGTCTTCTTCTTTTTCGCCTTTTGAAAAGCCAAAGGGGTTGTTTGTAATTTTTTTAAAAACAAAATTTTCTTCATTTCGTTTTTACGTTGATTTTCGTGCAACTTGAGAAAAACAAATAAAAAAGAGAGAAGACGACAAAATGAGTCAAAGCCAAAGCCAAAAGCACAGAGGACGAAGTGGGGAGGGACGTGGGGCGTGGGTAAGGGCTCCACTGGCTGCTGCAAACGTCTCAATGAGTTTTTTACGCTCCCTGCTTGATAATGAGGCAGCGGAAAAAAAGCTGAGCCAGGGCGCTGTGCTCAGCCAGCATTAAACTCTTTGACTCAGGCTAAGGCTAGAGCGAGACAGCGAGCGCAGTTTCGAGTGCCGCCTCGCTCGCACACAGACGCAGGTGCGGCCGCCATTCGACAAAAAGAAAAGAACAGAATAAAGAAGGAGAAAAAAAAGAGTGGTTGCAGGTTGGCAGCAGAGGAAAGCGAAAGCACTTCGTATGCAAATGAGTTTGTCGTTATCGCTGCTCGCGTCGCTGCCGGCGTCGCTGTCGCTGTCGACGGCTGTGAGAGGGTTGTTTTTGTTGCCTCAGCTACGCTCTGCTCAGCTCTGCTCGACGTGGGGTTGAACGTTGATAAGCGCGTCGCTTGGAAAGGAGTGAAAATGCTTACTCGATGCTAAATGTGAAATTGTAATGAGCATTTGTTAAGACGGATTGCAATTTCCTTCTATTTTGCTGTTCGTCTTTGCCTCAAGGCAAACTGAAATATATACACGATAGAGTTCTATTGACATTGTAGAGAATTTCATTTAAAAGGTTAATTTAAACCAACTAATGGATTTTGCTGTGTGATCATGCTAGCGCAAGTTTCAATAGGTCAACATTACTATTTATCTTGTAAGCTAATATGTTTTACTAAATAAAAATACATTTAACATGCTTGCATGACCCATTACAAATATATAATAATAATAAGAATAATACTAAGTTTTTCATTAAATTTAACTGCATGCTCAAAACATATACATACATATATCTAAATATGTGTATGTATATATTTCCATATATTTTCCGCATGCTGTGTGCGAATGTCCTTGACAGTCCTCGCACTTTCTCTACCCGTCTGCCCTGCTGTGTGGCCAAGAAATTCGCAATGCCTTTCTTTGGTAATTGAGAGCCAGGCATCGCTTACAGCTCAACAACTACCCACTGCTAATTGTGTGTGTGTGTGTGTGTGTGTGTGTGAGTTTACGTTTGCGTTTGTGTATTTGCCAAAAATTTGCATGCCTTTGCGCACGAGGGGAGCTTAGCACGCCGCAGGACCTGGCTAAGGATCAAACAGGCAGAGCCACAGCAATTGGCTTCAGTTTGTGTTCATTCATGCGACAACTGACAACTCTTCTTCTTTCTCTTCTTCTCATTTTCCCTTTCTTTGTTAACTCTTTGTTTTGCTCTGCATTGATGCTGTTGCAATTTCTCTTTGTTATATTGTGTGCGTACAATTTTAAGCAACATTGTTCAAAATAATTGAGCTCTATTAGAAGGTTAAGAAGTGGTAGTAAATAGTTCAAAATTCTATATATCTTTCTGCATATATTTATACTGAACATAAGGTAAATAATATATTTGTAGGAGTACTACAATGCCTAATACAATTTTCTAGATTTTAAAAACCACATTTGATATATTTGAGCTCATTTCCAATTCACTCAAGGCAACTTTTTTTTAATAAATATATACATATATTTTTTAATATTTTCCCACTTAAAAAGTTTCTACAAACGTCTGCAATTATTCAAAATCAACTAAGCCCTGTAAAGCTGCCCAGAAATGTTGTATATCTACCAAGCAAGCTCAACCAAACTCAACCGAGCCGCAGCACGCAGCACGCAGGACGCAGGCCTGCCATATTAATAAGGCTCATAATTTCACCCATTTAATTGAGGCGAATGGCCGCAGGATAATGAGAGCGGCAGCCAATGCGGCATCAGCTGTCCCACTGCCACACCCTCCAGCCCCTTCGCTGCCATCGCGCACCCCATTCCTCGTCCTTAGTCGACTGCACTTGAGGCAGCTTATTAGAATCGCCTGCTTCGCTGGACGCGAACTTCGGACTGCGAGTCCTGCCTGGGCGCAAATCATAATTTTTCAATTTGAATAATGAGCCGCTGCTCGGCGGTTGGCCGTAAAAAAGAAGAAGCCTTTAAAATTTATTTCAACTGCCTTTTCGTACTTGTGGGGCTATAGCTGGATCAGAGATCATTAAGCTCGACTAGCAAATACCCTAGGCTGAACATAATCAAGATATTGTTTAATTTTATTAGAGAATATTATAGTATGTACATCGAATTATGCCTACATTTATCGATTAAAAATATCTTTTAGAAATTTTCTGAACATCTTTAGCTCAAATACCCTATATAAGTATAGAAGACTAACAAACTTCAAATGCTTTTCAACATTCTTTTAAATATGCCAAATTTCAAAAATGTCATTAATATGGTTTTATTTCTGAGAACACAGCGCTCTAAGTGCTTAAGTATATTCGAATAAAAGATACCCTGTTATCTTAATTCATATTTGTGTCACTATTGCATTATAAGAAAATCGTTGATCGTAATAAATATATGATAAATAAATTTGATCTAAAAATATTTAAGTAAATGGCTTAGCAGAAAAATTGCTTCGTGAATGCCTAAGTACGAGTTCCAAATATCCTGCATACAGAGCATATCAAACAACGTAGAAGCATTCACAAATTGTCTTACACATATCAAGGAAATCCATTCATAGATCTATTTATTTTATATTTTCCCTAGGAGTAGCCAATTCATATACCCCACTGTGATTGCTTTTACAGGGTATGGAAATCCTTACAGCCAAACACTCGTAAACTCATTTGGCAAAAATTCTTGCGTACCCAAGTCTAAATCATTTACTCGAAAGGCAGCAAAGAAAGGCTGAAATGCTAATAAGCAGCATAGGAGTTTCCCCTCACCCCCGCGCTTCAAGCAGCCCCACGAATCAAAAGGAGTGGAGGGAACTGGCGCAGAATGACGACGTTGACGACGACGACGTCGACGCCTTGTGCTATGTGTAAGCACATAAGACGAGTTTTATGTAATACATGCTGCCATTTTGTACATAGAACGAAGCCTTTTTCGGCTGCTGCCGTTAAAAAGGGGCACAATGAAAGGGGGCGGCGCGTGGGTGGGTAGGCGTGGTTGGGGGCGGCTGGGGGTAGATGCCACAGCCGATGCCGCTGCTCTTGCTGTTGTTGTTGTTGTTATTGTGAAGATTAAATGGGAAAACACTGTGACATTTTCTGGCTGCGCGCGCGGCGCGGTTTTCATTATATATGTATATATATTTGTATATACATATATAAAGAGAGAAAGAGAGAGAGAGATTCTTTTTTTTTTCTTTTTCTTCAGGCGCAAAAATTCAAAATGTAAAGTTGGGGTGGCAGCGAAAGGGGGTTGGGGACTGTTTGGGTGGCATGTGGCAGCATTGCGGCGACAGCATTAGTGGGGCGTCTCGTGGCAAATGTAAAATAATGCGAAAGGGCTTCGTTTGCATAAATTAAAAATTTATATAATGTCGCCCAGCAAAGGGAATGGGTAGCAACTGGGGGCTGGGGCTAATTTTGTTTGGGGTGTTTGGTTGGAGCCTACATTTATTGATTAAAAATCGTTGAGGCTTTAACACAATATTGTAATATATATATTTCGCTTTTGTATTCACACAATTCGCCATAAACATAATAAATACTCGTACATTGAGGTTTTCTTAAAAAATTAATGAATATTTGTTTTTTAAGTAATTCGTTTTTTTACTTTCTTTTTTGCTTTTTTTTTTTTTTTTTTTTTTTTTTGGTATTATAATATTTAAAATGCTTGAAAAGACAACAACAATAAACTAGAAAATCAAATGTGCCAAGCAGCGCATGCCTTAAATAGTTTGTAATCATATATAGAATGTTTATATAAGTTATATTATGTAATAATTTAATAATGAATTTTTCTAGTTTCTCTTTGATTTTTTTGTTTGTTTTCTTTTATATATATATTTTTAAAGATTATTTTTTAAGTGCTGAATATTGGACTAAATATATTGCACATATATTGAGCATAATATTGAATACAAATATTATATACAAGTTAAATTGACGTTACGTGTATTACATAGAATATATTATATGTATATATATAGATAGAGATATTTATACAGCTAGCATATATACGTATATATAATTTGTCGTATTTTAAATATACATAATTCATATGAAACATGTGAGGTGTGTGTGTACAATGCGCAGTTTCTCAAGTACAAAGTTCTGTAGACCTTGAGATGCGTTTACTATTTTATTTCATTTTTGTTTTTGTTTTTTTTTTTTTGTTAATCTTGAGGAACTTGTATACCATACACTTGAATGAACAAAGAAAATTACACAATATTTTGTTGCATTTGATTTTTGTTTTCGTTTTAAATATTTAAATTAAATTGAAACGAAGGATTGCACTAAAATTATTCTGTAGTGTAAGTTGTTTCGAGTACATATATAAAGATATACATATATAAGTATATATATATTTACAGCTATATATATTGTTATATGTACACTTAGATCTAGGTTAATATGTGTTCTAAATGCTTGGAAAATCGTTCGTTATACTTAGCTCATAAAAATATGCATCAAAATTGTCATATATATAATGTATATAACTTTCGTATCGGCTGATCTAGCTTCGTTATTTTGTTTTTGGTTTTTCTTGTTTTCTTGTTGTTGTATATAAATTCAGTTGAATTGTACGATTGCCCAAATTGTTGTTATTGTAATTAATATATATGTATATATATCGTTATGTATATATTTATGTGTGTGCGTGTGCTTGTTTGTGTGTGTTGCTTAATGACAATCACAACAAATCGTTCTTTACATAGAGGTATTGGAGGTATTCGGTTATAGTAGTTCTTCCTGTTTACTTGGTTCACGACTTAACGATCTAGATTTAAACTATTATTTTATACTTTACTTATATTTTTTGAGCTATTTTATGTATGTATATATACTATCAGTGGAAGTGAGTGGATGAAGCAAGATTATGCTCTTAAAATATATATAAATAAAGGTGTTTAAGCAAAATGCTCATAAACAAATCTAAAGTTAAAGGTAATTTTAAATAGAGAAGTATTATGAATTTACATGAAAAGAAATTCGATCAATTTAAGAACTTATTTATTAAAAAATATATATTTTTTAAAACCATATTCCGCATACCTATTTTGAAAAAATAAATGATTTTATCTGTGAAACAAATTTCAAAAATATAATTCAAGATATGAAAAGCATCTGTTCATGTTTTCTGAGTAAAATTTTAAAACAATTTTAAATGAAAGTAGAATATATATTATTAAGTTTATGTTTCAAATAATAATAAAATGTCAAATATGATCTGCAAAAAAAAAAAAATATATATATAAAAAAAAAATAATTCAATTTTTTAATAAAACAAGAAAAACCATAAAAATTGCAATTTTAGATTTTGGTTTAATAACTTTTATTTTCATAGCTTTTTGCCCCTCACAGCATGCGGCAAACAATAGGCGGGGCTTCATTAAATACAATTTAAATAGCAAACTAAAAAGAGATGACTAAAGTTAATCAGAATCGATAATATGTGACAATAAAACGAGATTCATGCATTACAAAATCAAATAATTAAATTTACAATTTATGACAAACAAAACAATTGGCATTAAGCATAAAAGAATTTATTAATAATTATTTGTGTGATGTAGTTTTTAGTTTTTAATAACTTAAAGTTAATTTTGATTGGCGTTTTCTTTGAGAATAAGCAAAAGATGCGTACAAATTAGACTAAACAATAACTAAAATATATTAAAATTATTTTTTGATTTTGTGTGTGTGTGTTTTTTAAAGGGTTTGTTTTGTTTTTTACTTTTTCTTTTTCATTGTTTTTTTTTTTTTTTTATAGAGCGCTGTATAATTTACAATTGGCAGACTATATACAATTACTGGACAACAAAGGTCTATAGGCTAGATTTCAACTAAAAGGTAACTAGAAACTAGACTTTGAGAATGGCACAACATTAGCTGGGTTACGTTTCTTCATAGTATTTGGGGGAGCGTTTTCCTTAGCGCCTAAATTAGACTTAATTTAAGTTTGTTTTGTACAATTTTTTGGAGCTTTTTGATTTATGTGCAATCGATTTTTAGTTTCCTTTTTGCTAAATGACTACAAATTAATTAAATCTTTGTTTGTATTTTAGGTTTTGGTTATGTTTTCCGTTTTTTGTTTTGTTTTTTAGTTCTTAGTTTTGCAAGCTAGTTGTACTTGACATAAATTCCTGTTCCATTAACCCTTCAGCCAGCCTCATCTGATGAACCCGCTGACCTCTTGAACCCTTTATATACAAGGCGCGCCCATTTAGCACAGTTCGCTTAGTGCTGCTGCAGCTGCTGCTGCCGCAGATAGAGCGCAGCCGCATCGTCCAGCTCGTCGAGGTCGATGTCCTCGCTGTGCTGCTCGTGCGACTCCGCGGACCGGGGCGAGTGCATGCTCAGATCCTCGGGCTCCGTCTGCTCGGGCATGTCGCTGGCAACGTGCACGATCTGTGGCGGCGGCAGCCGAAAGACGCGGCGGATGTCTTGGGCCTTGCGGCGGGCATTGCTGCCGCTGCAGTGGCCATCGACGGAGCTGGCGCCATCCTCGCTCAGGTCGAGCGGCGCCTCCTCGTCCAGGCTGCTCTTGGCCAAATCGACGGACTCCTCCGAGCCGCCATAGCTGGCGCACATCGCGGCGAACTTGTTGGTGGAGCACTCCAGGGCGGCTGCTGCGGCAACAGCTGCTGCTGCCGTAGCCATTGGGTAGTCGCCGCTCATGGCCGGCGAGAGGGCGGGCGTGGGTGGCGATTGGATGCCGCACTTGTGGTTCATCAGGTGATGGCGCCGGCGGAACTTCATGTGGCAGCGCTCGCACTCGAACGGCTTCTCGCCATTGTGGACCAGCATGTGCGACTTCAGCTGATTGGAGTCGCTGAATTTGCCCTCGCAGATCTCGCAGGTGTAGGGCCGCTCACCTGTGTGAACGCGCAGATGCCGCCGCAGATTGGCCACCTGCACGAACTGGCGATCGCAGTGGGAGCAGTGATAGGGCTTCTCGCCAGTGTGCAGGCGCATATGCGTCTTCAGGTGATGGTCACGGGTGAAGCGCTTGTGGCACTCGGGGCACTCGAACGGCTTCTCGCCTGTGTGCGTGCGCTCGTGGTTCTGCAGGACATGCTTGTAGCCAAAGCTGCGTGAGCAGATCTTGCACGTGAAGCTCTTGTCGCGCGAGGGGTCCTTGGCAGGAGCCGCTGCTCCTGTTGCTCCTGCTGGGGCTGCTGCTGCTGCTGCAGTGGCCTCATGTGCCGAAGAGTTGGGCGAACTGCCGCTGGAAGGCGGTGAAATGGGTCCACCAGGTGTGTGATACAAATCACTTACGCTCATGCTGATCTCCGTTTGGAACTCCTTCTTGACCGACAGCTTGCGCGCCTTCTTCACCGGCTCACCCAAGCCCAGGCCCAAATGATGCTGCGGCGTGCTGTTGGGCGAGCTCAGCGGATGCTTGCCACTGCCGGCTATCGGGGAATGGGGGCTAGCAGGGGGCGAGTGCAGATGGGTGCCAGCTAGCGGCAGCTGC
The DNA here is from genome assembly GCA_035047565.1 of Drosophila mulleri. Lineage (NCBI taxonomy): Eukaryota > Metazoa > Arthropoda > Insecta > Diptera > Drosophilidae > Drosophila > Drosophila mulleri. Next base: position 13,739,355 of record JAWNPK010000168.1, read on the forward strand.
AACTGTTGCTGCTGCTGCTGGTGTTGCTGCTGCTGCTGCTGCTGCTGCTGCTGATGCTGGGCCGCCCAAGCGCCGAAGAGCGCCGCTGGATTGTGTGGGAAGAGTGTGTTGGCCAATGTGCTCATGGGCAGCTGAGCCATAAAGGCAGCCGCCTGCCTGTTGGCAGCCAGCAGCTGTGTGGGCGAGAGCATGCCAAAGGCGGACGCTGCTGCCGCCTGTTGTAGGCCCATCGCGGGGTACAGAGAGTGCGAATTTGTGGAGGCCACTGGGCTGCTGGCCGAGGTATTTGCAGACATGGGCGGGGACAGCGACATGGAGCGATCTACAACCATGTCCTCGCGCTTGATGCCAGCCAAGGCAGCGGCTAAGCCTAAAAATAGTTAGAAAACAAATGCAAAAGTTAGTTAAGTGCATAGTAAATGAAATACAAAAAAATTAACAAGAGCGAAAATTGTCGTAATTTCCAAAATTTGACTTTAATTTTCTTCTTTCAGAAATATTAGAAAAAACTGGAGCAAAGATTTCCTTGATTTCCCAATATTCTATTTATGCTTCGTTTTCTATTTTCTATTCTTTTTTACTTTCTTTTCTTCGCCCGCTGAGCTGTCAGAAACAGTTTGGTCAGCGCTGCCCGCGGCGGCAAACGGAACTTTTTAACTTGTATGTTTTTTTTTCTATTCTTTAATTCGGGGTTCAAAGCAGCAGCAGCACGTGTGAATGTGGCACGTAGTGTGGGTGGCCAAAGAGCGCGCTCTCTTAAAGAGCCTCACATGTGTAACATATGTGTGAGCTTTTGTCTGTGTGCACGCTCTTCGACTACCATACGCGCTCGCTCTTTCTCTCTTTATCTTTCTCCCTCTCTATCTCTCTCTTTGACATTTGTTTTGGTGGGCGTGAAGAAACGAGTTAAATGCCGGCGAACAAAATAAAAAAAAAGACTTGTAAACAAAACTTAATTGCTGTGCATGTGTGCGTGTGTGAACCAACTTGTGAGTGAGTGTGTTTGTGTGCATTGAGCACTTGCCAAAATGGCGCCTAATGTTAACTCAAGCACATTCAGACGTCGTTATTGCTGTGCGTGCTTAAGCATGTGTTTGTGTGCATGTGAATCGCTGCGCTTTAATGCGAACTTTAATTCGCTTATGGAAACTGAAGCATAAAATACTAATCGAATAGAGATTTAAACTTTGAAGTGAAGTAGTGGGGGAATGTATGTTCATGCTAGATAGTTGTTGTTGATGTTGAATTTTTTCTATTCCATTTTCTAGTTCATATATTAAATATATTCAATTGAATGTTCTAAATTTTGTATGTTTTAATAGGTAAAAACTTTGAAAATGTCTTGTGAACGTAACCCGCTTTATAATTATCTACTTTTATGTATAAATATTTTTCTTTAATATTTTAATTTTACTTACTTCGTGTTTGCGCGTCCTGCAGCATTGATATGGCCATAACTGTATGCTGTGTGTTAGTTTTCTGGTGTCCTTGCTTCGATTGAGCAAATCAAATTGCAAGCGATTTGCTTACAATTTCACTACAATTTGTGTTTTTTTTTCAGTTCTGAACACTAAATTTCATTTGAGCTGTTTTTTAGTTTAAAACTTTTCATAAACTTGTTTTTTATAGTTTCGCGCACTTGGTGTGTGTGTGGGTGAGGGTATGAATGTGATGTGTGTGTTTGTACTTTGAGGTAGTTGTTGCACAGTTTACAAAAGTTCACGATATACAAAAATGAGGTAGTTGCAATTATAAATTTGTTATTCGTATTTTAATTATAAACTTTAACTTTTTTATTTTTTTGCTATTTTGTTGAGGTATTTGGTTTGATGTTATTGGTTCTCGCGATTCCTTTTCCTTTAGTTTATCGTTAAGACACAACAAATTGAATTTATATATTTTGTTATTTTTTAACTAAGTTTCTTGAGTTGTGACTGTGACGAGTTGTCGCTGAGAAATGATATAAAGCGAACGACTGCAACACGGTTTTATATTGAGAGAGTGTATCCTTTGCGCTGTGGAAATCCTTTAGAAGCAACAAATTTGCTTCGTGAGTGTGTTTTACGATTGTGTCAGTGTGTGTATGTGTATTTGTTTGGCATCAGAAACTGTGCTCCTCTCACTGCCAGAGCCAAATCACGAATGATACGAATTCGCCGCGTGCGCTAACTATAAGTACGCTCACACGCTCACCCTCTCTGCACGACGAGCTCACACACACACACACACAAACGCAGGCACGCACTCAATCGTTCACTCACTCAGCAACTCACTCGCTCGCTCGCACACGCACATTGCCAGCCAGCCAAAGGGAGGAAGCACGACGTAAAAACGAAACGAAACGAAAAACGAAACCCGAAATGCGCTGCCGATCAAAGCAGGTAACGTGCTCTCCTTTATGAGGCTCAATGCATGTACGTGTGTGTATATGTCTATGAGATTGTAAAAAAAAACTGAGCGCAGCTCAAAAATACCTCAGCACTTTTTTGCTGCTTTTGCTTTGCGCTCTTTCCTCGCTGTTGTTGTTTTACCTAGGCAATGTTTGATGCCTCTCATATGCAAATTAGTAAGAAAGAGTGAGAGGGCGAATGCTTCAGCTGTTCAACGGAGTAAATCGTAATGCTAGAACTAAACTAAGCTAATTTCTATTAACGCCAGTTTAAGGCAATATACAATGAGTTGACTTTTAGCCAAACGCATAAAAAAATAATAACAAATATGTTTCTACAAGGGGCGTAAAAAGTTTTATGGTTTTATGGCCAACGAGTTTTTTACAACTCACAAAAATAAAAAAATAAAAAAAACTACCTATAGTATCCTTAAAAAACTATCCTGCACTTCCGTTTTTTAGAGCCTTCATAAAAAAGAGGAAACACTTGACTGACTGTTAAAATTTAAAATAGTTGGGTTCCACTCAAACGGCAGCAATTAACTCATATAGAAGACTTCCCCTTTGTACATAAAGCAATGAGCAAATGCGCTCAACTGCGCAAAGGGGGATGATAAAGGCGAAAAGAGCGACTGAGCGTGCGAGCGAGCAAGCGACACCGAACGCCAAAAGTCAGCAAGGAGCGAGGAGTGTGGGGTTAGAACCGGTAGCTGGGGTTGGCTGGGAGCGTGCGCTGTACGAGTAAACAGGAAGTAAACAAAGCGAATTGCTACTCAAAAAGGGGCGAAGCTCAAGTGAAAGTAGAGCGAAGGGGCAAATGTGAGTGAGTTTTTATTTTTTCATGTGCCGAACAGCCTGTTGAGGTGAGCTGAGTTGAGTTGCTCAATGAGCAGCGTTTTTAATGGTCAACTAATTGCTGGCACACGTCTAAAAAGCCAATATCATAAAAATAGAGGAACATCTTAAAATAAAAAAAAAAAAAATAGTATCAAAATCAGGTAAGGGCCAGCCACAAAAAACTCGAACAGAAACCCGTTGCTAAAAAACAGTTTTGAAATCACTTTTTTGACTGCTGACTCTTGCGGATTGACTTTTAAATGGTTTTATGTAGATTTTTATGGCAAGGACATGCACAACTTCAGCTGAAAACGTGCATAAATATGTGACAGTCATATATGTAAGTGTGTATGTAAATGTATGCATATTGAGATGCCGTTAGGTAGGCCAAGGACGCGACCGTAGAGCGCGACGGGATGTTAATTTCGGTCAGCACTCGAACTACCGTGGAAATTTTGCAAATTTTCGAAAGTGAAAACTACAATGACCCAAAAAGGACCTTTGTCTCAGATAGTGAGTCTGCCGTCTAGGATATTTTGCTCTGCATAATGTTACGTAAAACTGGCAAAAACTAAAACAATTCCCCGATGGATTAGTCCAACAAACAATATATGATATTTGCTAGGAAATTAAAATACGTAGAAAACATTAAAAACAACGCCGAATCGTCCAGAAAGGAGACGAGAAACGAGAAAAAGAGAGAGAACGAGAGTGTGAGAGAGAAAAAGAGGAGATAGCGAGATAAAGAAAGCGATAAAGAAATCTTGGAATATTGGCGACCCCTTTATAAGAATGTTTTCTCCCAAAGCTGGATTAGTCAGAATAACAATCTCCTCTTTTGATAAGCGGGCGATTTAACAAACATTTATTGTCACAGCTACTTAGTGCTGCTGCTGCTTCTTCTTCTTCTTCTTCATTGAGATCCGGTCTTCGCTGATAATAAAATGTCAGAGCAAGCCAACCCATTATCAGCTCATTCTTCGTTGTCAAGAGAAAGTACTCGGAGAGCTCTACATGTACGTGCCATATGCGTGCCTTAGAACGTGCGTTTTATATGTGGGCCACTAGTGCGTTAGATAGTGCGTACCGCTATCAACAAATATATTATTCGACTACTAACCTATCCCAACATCAATTAGCTGTAATTAGTGCGTAGCTCGCGACATTGAAATTCAAATTAATACTATTTACTATTAAGGCAGGCGCGAAATTGTACTTTGAGCTCTTTTTACTACAATTTTCAATTATAGTTGGCCCTGATTGACAAAGGTGAGCAATAATCTCTAGGATTCAGAAGATATCTGAATTGATAGATGTAATGAAAAACTAGATCTAAATGTATCTCATTTAAGGATAATAAAACGCAGATGCAAACTACCCAAAATTTTGTATTGTAGATGAAAAATGAAAACATTTTATTTCAAATGTTCCGCTTCATTCAAATAATAAGTAAATCTTGTTTAATTTAAAATAATTTGTATTGTTTATACTTATTTATACATTATATGGTATTTATTGATAAATCATACATATATTTAAATAAATCTTTAAACCTTTTTAATCTGCATTTGAGCCCACGTAATTTTTTTTATTTTGATGCTGCATTTTGAATACAAACATATTGAAAAATAACAGTAGAATGAGAAAAATATTTTTAGATTTCATTATTTCAATTTTTTTCTGCTTATTTTATTGTTATGTTATTTGAAATGTTACCCTTTCAACCGGCATATTGGCAACTCTTTGAGTGCAGCTGCACTGGCTTTATTGCGGGCCTGTCTGTCCAGTCTCGTATTACAGCTGTGCGCCAGCATCTACTTACTTAGCCAAGCATAACCCTAACCGCTGCCAAAGCCAAAATTCAAACAAAAAATTGCCCAAAAAACGACAAATTTTTAGCAAATATTTCGCAGGAGGCGTGCTTCACAAGAGGGTGAGCTGTCAACATAAATGGAAGAGCGCATAAAAAGTGAAAGTGAAAGAGTGAAAGCGAAAGTTGAGCCAAGCCCTGGGGTAGGGTTGGCCATAGGGTTAGGGGTAGTACACGCTGTCATGTGATCGCGCTCGCTCTGCGTGTTGCCCACAAATTTTTTAGCTATTTGTAGCACTCGATCGAGCGAAGGGTTCCTCTGATTTATAGTCAATCGAGCAATCGATAATAGGCTGATAATGTTCATCATCATAATAAACATGACAAATCGAACTGCTATTGCTATCTCTCTCTATTTCTCTCTCAGAGACGGCGCTTAATGAGCTCGCATGCAAAGCCAGCTGATTAAGAATTCGCTAATCCTTGAGCTCAGCTCAGGATGCGGCTGAATGAATAGGCTAGCGGCTAAGGCTAAGCCACGCAATCTTGAGTTGAATATTACTTTAGTGCGGAACTTGGCATTAATTCAAATCCGCTTTTTAATGCGGCGAAAAACCAGGCTACCCTTTCGTCTAATGAGGCGCGGCTTAAAAAGGACTCAGCATGTGTGCGCGCGTGGTAAAGAGTTGCAGCACAGGACTTGCCAGGACTTGAACTAAGCTGAGTTTAAAGCTGAGCTTGTACTGAGTATTTCCTGGAAATGAAACTCCTGCTACTCTCGCTGCCTCTGCAATACAAGCCTCTGCTGAAGGCGTGGCAGCCGCCCTTGCCTCTTGCCATATGTGTAAACAAGTCCGGCGATCCTCCTGAATAGCGCGCAGCATCCCCTAAAAAAGACTATTTAAAAAACGCTCAGGGCGCTCAACAGGCTGCCTGTTTGATATCAAATTGATTGTCGACAGAGAGCAGGGGAAAGATCGAGTCTTGGGTGCAGCTAAGGCACAAGCCAGCCACACGACAGCCAGCGCCTTGGCAAGGGGTTAGAGCCTTGAATGAATCTTTGGCACGCGATTCGAGCTCGGTCGCCAGCTCAAGCTAATCCCAGTGATTTAATTAAGCCAGCGAGTGACGTCAGCGCGCGCGTCGCTTGCTCGGAAGCAGTGCATCAGGATTAGCCTGAGCCTGTTCCTATTGGGATTAAGATTAGGCAACCGCTAAGCAGGCGGGATTAGCGATCGGATACATGCACGTAGAGCCTACGCCTAGATAGGAGTACGTAACTGCATCCAAAGTAGTGCTGCAGCAACTGGAGTAAAGTGAAGCACTGCATTTCTTGCTTTTTACGATCGAGCGATCGATATTTTGTTGTCAGTCGCATTTCCTGGTAAACAGATTTCATAACTCATTAAAATTGGCGAACAGCATTCTGCGCTAATTGTTTGGCCAAGCAACGTAAATAGAACAGCGGACACACACATAGACAGACACGCACGCTCGGACCAAGGATTAGGCGGCTAATCCGGCAAATGGCCAGCGTCCTTCGCAGCTACAATATATCCTGCATAGAGATTTTTGGTGGGTTGGTCCTGGGCTAATTCTAATTACAAACATACGCGCCGAGTGCTCGCATCTTAGCGAATTCAACAGAAATACCTTTGTGCTAACTGTTGGCCCATCTCAGCTAAGCAGCTGTACACACAATCGCCGCGTAGTGTCTCGGCCCAACTCTTCGCTTAGTCATTCAGTTTCTCATATGGTTCACTAACCTCTCTTAACTCATTAGAAAAGTGTCTCGGCTAAAAAATACAAAACAAACAAAAAATAAGAAACCAAACCAAAAAAAAACAACGAAAAAGCACACCCATAAACACAGGTAGGCTCATAAAAAACGAGCAGCTAAAAAACGGAAGGAACAAATACAAATGAGCACCGTAAAAAACGGGGCAAAAAAGTCAAACCGCGAGCACATTAACTGCAGTCAAGGACATTCGGGCAGCAGCTAAAAAGAGAGCGAAAGAGCACAGTCGCGAAGAAAGAGAGAGATATTCGCGTTTTCACGATTGCGGCGAATTCGGAGGCAATGCTTCTATGATCGAGCAAAAGCCACTCTATTTATTACAGGGAGAGGGAGAGAGAGAGAGAGAGCGAGATAGAGGGACGCTTCTCACTGGTAGTGAACGTAGCCTGAGGCAGTTTTTGGTTTTATGACGCAAAACTTGGCCCATTCTTAAGCCGGATTTAGTTCAGCTTTAGCACATTTTTTGCATTGTCTCACAATCTTTTTGTCTTCTATTTTATTTTATTTTTTGGTCGAAAATTGACTTCTTAATTGCCAAGCGCTGACCTCCAGGCCGAGCAGCAAACAGCCAGTCCGGGCTACCTGGCCTCGATGACCTGGCAAAGAGGTAACCCACGCCCACATCCACGCTTACAGGTAGCACACGCTAAGCGCACTCGCTGCTCGGCTCTCTTGTTTAGGAATTCCATAATTATGATCCTCGCGCAGTCAGTCAACAGACCGAGTTGCCTTCTAGCGAAAAAAAAACAAGACAAAACACAAAATAGTTGCAGTCGCGAAAAAAATCGCGATGCACGTTAAGCCGGAGATTAGCCGACGGATTTAGAGGAAAATCCATCAATATTACGCCCACGTCCCTTGAGGATCAAGCTCTAATCGCCGTGCTTAAGACTGGACTTATTTTTGTTGCGAACAAAAAAATTTAATCCGCCTCGAGGTAGGCGCAACGTGTTTTCGTTTCTTTTTTTTCGTTCGCTGTCTGCTCGACTAATCCGGAGAGTCAGCTGCATAGTAAAGAGGTAAAAGCGTCTGCCGAGCCAACAAAAAATAATTGTCGCAATATTCAAATTTTTATTATAATCCGGGCGAGCGCAAAAAGTTAAAGCCCGGGGATTAAGCAAAAACAGTTGGCCAACAACACACGGCCAGGTATCCGAGGTATCCGCGCCGAGCGGCCGATCGTGAAGTGGATCATGTTGGATTATAGTTAACTTAAGGCGTGCGATTAGCGAGCGCTGCGATTAGCGCCAGGATCTGGCAGGATCTGCAGATTTGTGGCGCAATAAGCAGCCACAGATCAAGCGCTAGTTCCGCGGATTTCGAATGTGATCTCTGGATTAAAGCTTAGTCCCACTAGGAAGTGCCGCGCGTGTCGCTCAGCGCTCAGAATGGAATTTGGGTTCGGGAAAATGTATGTGCTGAGCAAAGGAGTGAATGTGGGACTTGCCAGGGAAATAAGGAATAAAATATCTTATTTACATATAGATTTATATTCACAATGTGGAAGCTTCGGACTGAAGCTAGCAGCAAATATTCCTTTACACGCATACACATGTTTTATTAGAGAGAGGATTTTTTAGAACTTGATTTATAATTTTGTGTAAAATATATGAAATAATCGTCATAGGGATTATTTAAATTAAAATTGTATACATATATATTTATTAATAACAATTAACTAAAGACCTGGCCTTTTGCTTATATTTGTATATTAGTTTAGTTGTATATACTATATAATATATATGGTAGAAATTTGAGTATAAATGCCAATTTATTTCCATAAAAAGTATTATAGAGTTTCTACAAAATTCAGCTGATAATAGAAACAGCAAGTTTTTCTTAGAACTGCACAGATAATCTGATAGCTATACGGCAATTTATTACTTGATTTCTATTGATATAAGGGACTTTCACATATAGTATATATGTACTTATATATATGTACATATTCTATTTTATTTATTTTTTACAATTTTTTAAATTCTTCTAGCATTGTTTCAGCAATACTAAATATATTTTAATATATATAATTTAGATTAATAATAATATAAAACATTGTTTTCAATATACGTATATGTATAAGATATAATAATAAATATATTGCTTAACCAATCTATGCTTTCCCCATTACCTCTAATAATCCATATTATTTTACAAACTTTAATTATACATTTCAACTTGCAACATATTTTATCAGTAGCGCTTCTCTGCGCAGTAGACTCTCTGATTGTTCTACATTGAGTAGAGTTACAAAAGAGACTTCCCTGACTACACCTTATAGATGAGGCAGCCATCCGAGTGCATCAAGTCCTGCCTCGGCTGCTTCCGTTCTGGCCAATTCATCTGTTTCCTTAACTGTTTATTATTATTTTTTTTTTTTTCAATCAATATCTCTATATATTTTCCTTCTTTTTTTTTGGCAACAACAAAGCAGTTGGCTATTGGTTTCTCGGCCCTCGGCCCTTGGCCTCCTTTTGTAAGTATTGTAGATGTTTTTTATGCAATTTGTTCAACTTCCTGTACGCTGACATAACGAGCGGCTTAGGCCCGAGCTGGTTTATTGTGAAGATCTAACGATTCTTTTTTTTTTCGTTTTTTTTTTTTAGAAATCAGAATTGATCCCGTGCCCAGATTTCTCTATATTTGTGTAGGTGAATGGCCATTGCAGTCAAGTCTAAGCGGCCTACGTAATTTGTAGGATTTGTTTGCCACTTGGTGGCTGCCTGTCTGTCAATTCGAGCAGCTGTTGCTGCTACAGTGGCTGCCACAGTGGCTGCCACAGTTGCTCTGCTTAAGCGGCTTTCGGGCCAACTTCAACGCGTGTCACACCCACATCCAGCTGCCCCTTGCGTGCGTTTATCGGCCCAACAGATGCAAATGTGTCCCCCTTGTGTAATTAGGCAGGCTGGCTACCGTTCTTATCAATTTGGTAGCCGGCGGCAGCGTTTTGTGTTTAACGTTTTCCATTTTTTGTAGAGGTGGGCCTCTTATCAGCTGCCTTGTTGCTATTTCTTGCATCTGACATAAACATTGGAATGCGATGCTCAGCCCCATGTCTCTGCCTCTCCCCCCACCATAGACGCAGATTCTGATATTTCTCATTTTTAAGCGGCTAGAAACGCAACTCAAGATCAAGGACTTGATGCTGCTTATCGTCGGGTCGAGCAATGCACCCGGGCCGGGCCGCATTTAGTCAACCAGTTGCTTATCAACGATTCGCCTCGGCTTATTCGGCAACATTTGCAAATATAATGCGAAACGCAAAAAATCCTCCTTTTCGGTGTCAAAGAGTACGCCAAATGGCGCGAGAGATCTGACTGTTGCATGCTACGGAAATGGGCGAGGCGTGAGCGAGAGGGAGGCAAAGCAGCAGCAGCTCTTGCGTGTAGGGGCAGGGCTTATCAATGGACCACGACTTGGAAACACTGAGCGAAAATGAAAGCATGGGAGCATAATTAACCCAATTCTTATTTATAATCATATGCGGAATATTAGGTAAGAGTTCAAGACTAATTTAATTAGAGGCTAAAGATTTTGGAGCATAAGCATAGCTATATTTATATAGCGTTCAAAGAAACATAGATAAGCGCCCGCTATCCGAATTATGATTCGATATGTCCATTGATCTGAGATATATTAATTATCTACCATTTAGTATTGCATTGATCGCTATTTAATGAATATACAAATGTGCACAAATATATATATCTACATATATAGATATAGATTAGTTCAAAACTATTTAAAATTGATTATGGACAAACATTTATGTTTAATTTAAATATTTAATATAATTAATTTTTATAATAATACCACCAATGATTCTGGCATCTTATCCCATCTCATCTTGTCTTGAGATTGTTTAATATAAATTCGTGTAATAGAATTGATATTTGGTTTGATATACCATAATCAGATTAAATGTTTTGATTATTTTACGGCAAGTTAAATGTCAAATGCAAAACGAGACTTGCAGTAAATTCAAATCTGTCAAGTTTAGTTTGGGTCTTATCAGAGGTTTGTTTTTCTATGGACCATAGATCAATATAAAGTAAATATTTGGCAAAATATTGTACATCTCATCAGTTCAAGAATTGACTGAAATGTACATATTTCATAATGCAAATTATGCGTACTTTATATGTAACTTAAGAACACATTTCTCTTAAGCCTCTGATGTATTCTTGTTTTCTGTTTTCCTGGAATATCTCTAAAGATCAAATCATATCAACAATCTGTCTGTTATCTATGCAGGCAGCATCATCTTTTATTAAGTGTTTAATTCGCATCGCAAACTTTGAACTATAAACAAAAAACAACACGCGACAGCAACACAAATCAGCATATTATATTATAACATATGAAGTCTACAATAAATCCTATTATAGAATAGATTCATTATCTTTTGAGCTGCACAACAAGTCCATAAAAATTTCGAAATATTCATTAGCTTTTGGCATCAACAAAAAAGTATAAACGTAGATTAAAATGAAATTATGTGATTGGGTTGGGATCTTTTCTATATTTACATAAATAGAACATGAAATGGGTTAATCAGATCGAGTGAAGGCAACCGAAAGCCAAATTTCGTTATTTATATGATTGTACCTTGATCATAGCGCTTCGCATAATTATGTATTAGATCTGTAGTCGAGGAGAACGCTGATAAGATCGCAGTCATGGCCGTTCACGGCCAGGCGCGTTTTGCGTGCGTTTTTATACCCTGAACCCATTGAAAATGAGTACACAGGGTATATTGACTGTAGTGCAGGATCTCACCAAGTTTCTATAGTCGGGCAGAAAACGAAACAGCTGAGGCGATCTGGATAGGTATATTACCATATATGAACATATTTCAATCTATTCAACTGCTGAAACATCGATCTATGATTCTCTTTAAAACAGAGATTGCGAATATCTGAATTCTACTAAGCCTGGAGCTAATCTGTGTATCGCCTAGCCCGACAAACTCAACGGCAACACAGCATAAAGAACTACCTATATCCATATAACTGTTCATATTTCAATCTGTCCATCAATCCCTTCATCTGCAGAATGACCAAGTTTAGCATAGATTAAGCATATTTCAATTCAGTTCAGACCACAGTTCAGGGTATCTGTTAGTCTAGCCCACCCGACTGGAGCACTCTTGCTTCAGTTTTGTTGGCTTGTTTTGCGGCGCCAAAAAACTGACTCGACGATTGTGAAAAGGTGCGTTTTGATGACTTTGGCGACGACGTGATGTCACTCACATGTCTACAGCGCGCAGGCAAATCCAATTAAACAAAGCGTGGAAACCGCACAAATACTTGACGCCTGACAGGATAATCAGGCGCAATTGTTTGGCAATTAGTTTGGTCGCGCCGAAGTCCTAGAAACGTAAGGCAACAAAAAACAGACCCAAAGTCGCATTGAAAATCCTCAAAAAGTATCGCATTGCACACGCATGAGCAGCTTTTCAAGTCAAACTTGAAGGACATCCAGTTTAGCAGTCGTGCCTGTTGTTGTCCTGGGCTGTCAACAAGGCCAGCTCGTCGTTGTAAATTTGCAAAAATGAAGCTGTAAATTGCATTGATTGGCCGTTGACAGCTGGGCGACAATTGACAGCAGGATAACGAGGGCGACCGACTTCAATGGGGAGGGGCTGGCCACGCAGACCGCGCAGGCCACACAGCTAGCAATTGGCAAGGATAACTTGTCAACAGGCGCGCCGAATTGCAATTTTTAACGGCCAATCCTTTGGGTCAACAATTAATCAAAGCCAAGCAGCAGCACCTACGCAGTCAACTCGAATGTCCTGCGTGTGTGTCCCTCAATCAAAGCGCATGATTTATGATCTTCAACGAAACAGAAAAAAAAAAACAATCGAAAATTGTATATAAGTCAGTTGTAGTTATTTTTCTTTTTCTTTTGCATTTTTTTTTTTTTATTTTTATTTTTTGTCAATGGCCTTTGGCTTTGTGTGGAGCGTCGGGACCATTAAAAATTCGGCCTGCCACTTGGCCAGGACACTCAGCCAGTTGGCCAAGTTTGCTGATGACGATACCGATGCTGCTGCTGCTGCTGCTGTGACTTCCAGCATTCATTAATCATAATTCCGAACCTCCACTTCAGTTGCTGTAGCTGCAGATTATTTCTTGTTCTTGTGCAAAAGACACAAAACTGCAGTTGAAGAATTTTCAATGCCTTGAAAACTTTTGTACACAGTTTTCCACACAAATTTCTCATTTTCTTCTTTTTTATATATTTTATTATTCCTTCTTTTTTTGTCAAATATTCTCGTCATGCATTGGCGTTCTAGTTATTCAACGTGGCCTAATGAAAGGCGCATTCAGAGGATCAACAGTCATTGACTTTCCTTTCTTCATCTGGCCTAACCCATCGGCAGCTGTCGAGTCTAGCCTTGTCTAGACCGTAGTTTGCTGGTCTTTTAGTCTGGCAACTAATAGTGGATATATATACATATGTATTAGTGATATTACATGATTTGATCAAATTTAATTCTTCTTGAATGTCTTTGAAGATATCTCCGACTAGTGTTTGCAAATTGTTCACACTGCGGACCTTGCTTGGAGCTGCGTGCATTTGTGGCTGGCGGCAGGATTACGGCACATCTAAGGCCAACAGCTCTCTATTCAAGATATTGATGACCGAATCGGGCAACTTGTCACTCAAATTATGCAAACCCAAAGGTCCAAAAGGATGCCGCTGGCGGCACAGGCATCAAAGGACAGCAACTGCTTCTGGATAGACATAGAAGGGATAATCATGCTCGCATGCGTGCCTGTTAATTTGTTATAATATCACGTAAGAATTGTCATCGAATCGATTTTGTATGTTAATGCCGCAAGGTGACAACTCAATTTGTCGCTGGGCAACAGCAGCAGCAACAGCAGCAACAACAACAGCAACAACAGCAACAGCTTGGCTGGCTTGCAGTACGTGTGTGCACAGTGGGCTGAGTGGCTTAGCAACCGGGCTCGAAGTTCGAACTATTGGCCAAGTGCTGGCGACGTGACCTGCTGCTAAACAGCAGCAAATCCGTTGCTAAATTCTCTTCTGCAAATTTAAAATTTGGCACAAATCGTGCGCGTTGCCCTGACGCCAGCTTTGGACAGGAAGTCAGGACATTTCATGTGGTTATCCTGCTGCAATCAGCGACTCTGCTGCTGCTGTTGCTGCTGCTCCATAAACAGCACACACATTTACTTAGGTTACACACAAACATGCTCTCGAATTGGGTTTTCAGTTTCCTCTTCCTCTTCCTGCGACGCCACTTGTCGTCCTGTTGCTGATGTCCTTGTCTGGCGCGCTTTGTTTTTGCTGCACTTGTTGTTTACACAGTTGGCCAGCCAGTTGCTCTAAGAGAAGTAGGCGACATCGGCATCCCTTTGTTTTACCCATTATGCAATGTCCTGGTCGCGCAGCAGATCCTTCCTCTAACTGCACAGCCTGCTAAATGCGCCGCTCGACTTGCCTTACAAAGTGAACACTTGGGGAGTACTTGACATATTGTAGAGGTAATTCTCACTAAGTAAAAAGAGTATTTAAATAATGGAGTGGGGGAACTGGCTAAAATAGATGCGAAGAGTAAGAGAAAATACTCGATTTGAGCTGTGGCATTTACTTATTTAAGCAAAATTAATCAGAGAACAGAACAAACATAAATTATTATTTATTTATTTTTTTTATTTTATTTATTTATTTATTTATTTATATTTTTTTGTAATTAATATTTCAATTTGGGCGATTATACGTGAGAACAGATGAAAAGAACGATAGTCGAACATCATATATAATATAGGAAAAAAGTTTATTAATAATAATGATTAATGATATTTATAATCATTTGATGTACAAAAATAAACTTATTTTTCTAGAACATATGAAATTCACTGATAAGACCAGCATGAAACTAGCAGTATATAAAAGTAATATTTGATATAAATATTAACAGAAATTAATTAGAAAATATATAAAAGAAAAAAAATAAAGAGACAAGAGGTAATGTGATTTATATGTTTAAAGAGATATGAATATATTTTAAAATAAATATATTAAATAGTAAATTCAATTAAATATATTAAATAGTAAATTATATATATTATATTTTTTAAAGCACAATATTTCATGTTTATCTAATAATATTGTTACTAAATTTTATTTTAAATACTATGACTATGATTTGATTTAAACTTTCCTTGACTTGTTTTTGTTTGCCTTTAAATACAACAACACATAAATAATATAACTATTTCTGATACTAGTTCAGTGTTTCGTTTACATAGTCTTTAATCTCTCATCTAAATACCTTAAAGGCCAAATTAAAATCTCATTTGAAACATGGGTAGAGCTCACAGGTCTGCATAATGCCTATCAAATAGCTCGTTATATGTATTTGGAAAGGTTTGTTCAATGTTTGTCGCCCGCATCCACAGCAACAGCCTCCTCTCCGGCTCCCTCTGCTGCACACGCCCGCGTCCCTTGACCATGACAACCCCACAATAATGGTCGAAAATATAATAAAAAGAATATAAAATTCCAACGAATCGGGGGAAAAAAAAAACAATTAGCAAACAACACCAATGGAAATTTGGCTAAACAATGGACAAATAATTCATTTGAATACCAAACTCGGCTGCCATTGGGACATTTGTTTGGGCTCGCAATTGTTACGCCTCCATGTGGCATAAATTAGAGGCCACTTAGATGGGCAGCTAGGGGCAGCCACAGCCAGAGCTTGTTGCATAAAAATTGATTAACAATATGGGGAAATATTTAGTTATGTTTGATTAGAGCGGCTCAGCTGAAAGTGCGGCATCATCTCTCAGAGCGGTCGACGCGAAGAAAAACGAGGAGTTTAAGTGGTCAATGCAGAGCCAGAGCCAGAGCCGGAGCGGCAGCTGGAGGGTTAGTTAAAGCAAAATGTCACGCCGGATGTGGCAGTTAGTTATTGCAGTAGTTGTCGCTGCTGAGGTGGCTGACTTATGCGGGTCTCTTCGGCTGCCCCATTCAAATACTTTCACTTAGCTCGCGGACACAGTAACCACAAAAAATCAAGCCGCAATGCACGCCCCTCGGCCACGCCTCCCCCTGTCGGCAGCCATATCGATGTGCAATACGATAACTGATCGTTATCGTTACCTGGCGCATTCAATATCGCGGCGACCTGCAACACGGAAGTGAAATTTGAATGTGATCGACGAGGGGCGTCGTCCGATTCGCTTTTGTTCCGCATTCTGATGTGGAAATTGTAGAAAAACGCAGCGATTTAAAAAAAAAGCGAAAGTCGCAGGACTCCACGCTGATATATACCGGAAATGGTTTCACTTTTATCGAGCAGTTGAGGTGCTCCGCGCTGCACGCTGATTTATGTGTGCCTAGTTACCCAAGTGTCAGGTTACGCATTAAGGATGCCAGAGCACCCAACCACACACACGCACACATGCTCACACACACAAGCACACACATACACACATGAAGAGAGACACACTCAACAATAGTTAATTGCTTTAAAAATATGTATGTGTACAACTAAAATTCAGCGAGGCATATAAGTTTTGTATACCCTGTAAACATTGCGAATTGCTCTGAAAGGTATATGCAGTAATTATAGATAAGAATTGTATGAGATTTCCCAGTGTGTGTGTAACAGATATAAATACAAATATGGAACAAATACAAGAAGAAGAAGATTAAGATATATATGGCCAAATAGAGAAGTTTATGTACTTTATTCGGCTATATAAGTTATACTCTTATCTACGTTTACCTAACGTAGTTCTGTTTCTAAATGGTCTATTTGGTCGAATTCAAATAATATTAATAAAAATAAATAAAACAAAAATATGATACATTTTACTATTGCTCAATTGGCTACGTTTGAAATAAAGCCTATCCAGTTATATCTCTTTTACTATCTATAACGATATAGTTATAACGCACTATTCAAATAATAAACAAGCTAGATTTCCAAATCGGCAGTAAATATTCTAAAATTTGGATATCGATTACAAAACTAATTTACACGAAAATCTATATATATTTTCTCATATAGCTCAAGTGTCTACAGGGCATCTTCTAGTCAGTCATAGTGATCGATTACAATGTCTTAGCTCTTATTTGCTTTATTCTGACGCTTCAACTTGTTGTTAAGGGGCAGGCAGACACATTTTGCATGCTTGATTCCACTGAGGGTTTCCTAATTTCTCACTTCTCATGCCCAAGCTGGTCAGCAGGTCAGCGCTGGCTGGAGTCGTTGAATTCTTCGCTTGGTCCATATGGTTATTATTCCTGTTATCCTTTTGCGCAAGATTGCACATCCGATGCGTGGGTTTTTGGATCCTGTGAGAGCGCATTATACGCCTCATGATTTGGGTCGGCTATGTCTGTAGAGATTTGTTCCGGACAGCAAAAAAAATATATATATCGTAGGAAGAAAAGGGATTACCGCCGGACACTCGAGAATGAGCTGGCTTTAATGAGCTCAAACCGAACACTTGAAGTACGCACAGAGGGAGGGGGGCAAGCTGTTCACCTTCCCAGGCGGGTTCAAAGACTTCCACTTGGCGCCACAAAGTAAATTTAGACAGCTAATACGAAAATATTTGACCTAACCAAATCACCAAAGTCACTTTGCATGATAAGACCCAACGTAATACCTCTCAGAGCTCTCAACGTCATCAGCGTCAGCACCCACACAACAAAGAGGCCAAGTTCAGCAACATTTTAATTTCTATTCTAATATTTTGTTGCATTATCTACAAATGCATTCCTTCTTCTTTCTCAATTTCTTTCTTTTTTGCCTCTGAACTGAGAACTTATCAGTATCAGTCATAGTAGTCACGACGAATTGCAATTGAGTAAACAGAGCCGGAAATGCATTTGCTTTCACCGCCGGCCGTCTCCACAGACATGCCCCATGGTGTTATCACAGGTTCGTCTCCTGCTCTCTGATTGCCGATTGACCCGTCAGCGCGACTCGGGCGAAATTTATTTGCACGATTGTAATACACTTAGGAGTATGTGTAATGCGGCTACTGTGCATTGTTGTTGATGTGGTTCGGGTTCGAATTCGAATTCGATTTATCAATTCTCTCAATACTTTTCGCATTATCTCTATGGATGGTTGACTTATTGCAAAAGGGTGATTGTTTTATACAGTAAATGCAATTGATATTAAACGGAATCGTTTCAATTATTGTATTAAAGACAGAGATATTTCTTAGACTTTGTTCTATTCATGCATCCCATATCATATTTACTACATTTACTCTCCATCACATTTATATGCACATCTCTTTCTCTTCACACCGTCCAGCTCAATTTCCCACTTTTCATTCTTTCATTTGACCTCCTTTTAGTGCAGATTGATTAAGAGCAAATGACTTGAGCTACGTGAGAAGCGATTCGAAATGGAAGCGAACAACTCGATTACTAGGAATTTGGGAATTTAGCTAGCAATTAAGACAATTCAGATGCAGATAATTGGCGAACTGTAACACTAGATGGCAACAGAGACTTGGGCTACTGTGGATCGACACACCTGAGCCTGGATCCCTGATCTCGATCTCAGCGATAAGCAGCACCAAGCAGCTCAATCAAGACAAGAATCATTTGACATTTTAGCGCCCCACAAAAGACAACAAATGCACAGCGAAGGAAGACCTGTTCAATCTAGCGTATGGCAGGAAAGTATCAGATGGCAGACAACTTCAAGGATTCCCACACACACACACGCACACACACGCAGCCGGAAAAATACTCCTGAGATGCAGATAAGCTGCCGTCAACCTGCCAGTTTTGTGGTTGACAGTGGCTCCATTGTTAGCTGCCGCTGCTGCTGCTGCTGCTGTTTAGAAGGAAGCGCAGTCCAGTTGACATTTGCTATGTGTGGCAACTCAATCGGGTGCAGCTGCAATCTTGCAGCATCCCTCTGCCTTGGCTAGCTGCAACCGCAAAAGCAAGTAATACGAAGCCATTTTGCGCCGGACACTGCACAACAAAAATAAAAGAAGAAACTGGCCAAAAAATTCGAAACATCAAGAAAATGAGAATCCTTTGTCTGTTTGGCTATGTTCGATTGCTTTTGTCTGCTGACCATATTGTCTGCAGTCTGTAGTCGGAGCGAAAAAAGGTTTAAGAAGTGCTCTAAAATTTCGCAACATGTTTCACATTATTAATGATGATGATGAGCCCTCACTCAGCTCAGCTGCGAGATCCCTTTTGTTCGCTTGGGCTGACCATTGTTTTGGGCCTCGCTCTTAACGAGCGTCTCATGAGTTTTCTATGGAAGGCAGCGGCGCAGGGCGCAGGGCGCAGCGGGCGATTCCTTAAGCAGCTCTAGGCTCCCACATGTTGTACACTCAACTTGCATAATCTCAGCGCTTGACCAGCTCAACATATTTCCGAATGCCACGCCCACTGCGAGCAGATGAAGCGTGCAGTTGCACGTATCATTAGGCAGAGATGTATCTCTTGAATAACTGCTCTGGGATTATTTATCGATCGCTGCGTTCTGCTGCTGACTTATACAATGCGATATCAAATATTGCGACTCGCTCATTACGTTTCCTTGTACCTTACTTTTTGCAGCGTAATGAGAATCCTTTATGCAGCAGCCACGCAGTCAACCCTCACACAGCAAGGATGCGCATTCACTTTCCCATGACGCATTGCCGCAACTGTGGCAAGTGTTGCATCCTTCTGCCTGTGTGTGTGTCTGTGTGTGTGTCTTTCTGTGTTCGGGTGTGGGAAAACAAACACTTTCACTTGCGCGCACTCACAGTCTCCTCACATTACAACACGCATCCTGTGCGCAACCTGCAAAGGATTGACGGGCAGCTGACAAGTGTCAACTGCGACGCGTTTCTCTGATTTGTTCTTTTTTGTGATAAATCGTTGGGCACAACAAACAAACCAAAGGAGAGGGGGCAAAGACAGATCGAGGCCTAAATTATGCACAGAGTCCGAATAGTTGAGGAAATCAAAATTGGCCACTAGGCGTTTTGGCCCTAAAAAGGATATTAGGCGCTAAGTGTCATCGAATCGTAAAAAGGACACAAATGCAATCAACTGCAGACATTCCATGGCATTTTTTCGCTTACACGCGCAATACTCGTAAGTGTTGTCCCTGTTATCCTGCCACGGCCATCTTCTGTGCGGCAAGGCAGGGCATGGCGCTTTTATGACCACACACCCACACACATACGCATTCGACACTTTGCCGCAAATTAGTCGCCAGCTAGTAGCTGCTGCTGCTCCCACTAGTCCTGCTGCTCCTGCTGCTCCTGTTGCCTTCGTCTTCGTCTTCGTCTGCAACTACCTCACTGAACTACTTTTTATGCTGAACGCTTTACGCATTCCAGCGAACGTTAAACGCGACATTAAGTGACCCACAACAAACTTGGCGCAGTTCCTCTCTAGCATTTGTAATTCGCTTTTCGCTGTTGTTTTACGTTTATGGATCGGCTGACGCCTAGTCGCGCTTGTCCAACACATTCTTAAAAAGGATAATATAATCTAAGTGAGCTGCAATTGATTCGCAGTTTGTTTACCTAAATGAAAGACGAGTTTAGATAAAGCAAATGAAAAAACTCCACCTATTAATCTGCGGTTTCTAAAATAAACAGCTTATATACGTTATTCGAACTCCCTACTTCGCAATCAAATGCTATCGAACCCCACTTAAAACGGTAAGTCATTCACATATTAACTATAACTGGCTAATAGCTGATCTTCAAATATGGAAAAAGTATCCAAGAAATATATGAAAATGAAGATTCGCACTAAAGACGTACGATATTTGATTTATAATTGAATTCTGATAATGCTCCAAACAGATAGGAATACATAGAATTGCGTTAGTATAAAATAGATATATTAAGGAGTCTAGGTCCATTACATTCCACCATGCCCATTATACTGTATTTCCCATTTTCATTGCGTTTAGGGTATAAAAGTCAACTTTCTTCATTATAATTCTCATCCCCAAATTGAGTGTCTTCTTAGATACAGTTTTTAGTTAGCTCCACTGGTTGGATGCTTCGAGCAGTTTCAACCTAGCAACTCTCCAGCTCCAAATGCTAGCTCCCCTTCAGTTTGAGACGAGAACTAAGTAAATAATACAAATGTCTTGGGCTACACGCAGGGCGCTATTTTTGTCAGCAATTCATTCATTTTGTTCGCTTGGGCGTTGCAATTGGTTGACTTCCCCTAGCGCGATCACTCGCCCCACTCTTTTCCGGATCGGGGAAGCGTGCCTCACTCGCTCGCTCGCCGCCTGCTGCATTTCAAATGTTAAAAAGTTCAAATATTTTTTACAACAAAACCCCAAGCAAATGTCTCATTTCCTTTGCAACGCGACGGCAGCACACAACTGCGGCAATTGTCTGTGCAACGGCAAGTGGCAGGGGCAAAGGGAAGGAGGCGGACGCATATGCGCGCCACTTGGAGTATTTTAAATAAATGATATTTTTTCCTTCCCGGTTGAGCTAGTCGAGGGGCGAGCAATATCTTAGGAACGTCTTCGTTCTCATCTGCGCTGCACATTTTTCACCTTTGCTTGACCTTGAGTGCGTGCCTGGCAGCTGGAAATGGCTGGAGTACGAGCTGAGCTGGGGGATACAAAATGCAGCCATGCCAACTCGCATTAGGCCGACAACTTTTCACTTAGTTCATTTATAATAACCAAATGCCTGACGAGAAGGAATGCACCTCATATGTCTGTCCATTTCACAGCACAGCAATCTATACTAATCAACGCATATTGCTTAAGATCGGAAATTTAATTGAGTTGGACTGTAAGGCATATAAATTTAAATATATACATTTTCGAAATGCCTAGGATCTTCAGACTCTGCTAGAATTTAAATACAGCATAGAGAAACATTAGTAAAAGAAGGCCTGGGAAAATTACCTATACCCTCTGCTGGACACAAGGATCAACTGGCCCATAGGAATTGCCTTGCATTTAGTGAAAGGAAATCTATGGGACTGGACAGCAAATAGAACCTGTGCTTGAGCCACCGGCACACCTGTGAGAATGTTCAACAAAGCGCAAAAGATGCGCAAAAATTGCATGAACCGAAATTTCAAGTGTAAATAAACTGCAATAGTAAGAAAAGAGATAGATAGAGTGAAATGGAACACGAAACCACTTGAGCCAAAACAAAGACACGCTCAGACCGCAAATAGAGGACGTGGCCAAGGTTGCTTTCCATGGATGCTAAAAACGAGAGCCACGATTCGAATTCAAAGCAAAGTGAAGTGCATCCGTTTGCATTTTCACTTTCACAATGAAAATCGAAACCGCAGAGCGTACACACATGCAGGATACGCCTGTGTAATCATCATCATCATCACCATCATCATCAACAAAAACAACAACGTGTTCTAGTGTCCTACTTTTGCTCCTGCAAACAATAAACCGGACACTGCGATCGTATTGCCACACCGTGCAGATTGCATCCTTGAAGAAGATATGTTTTTATTCAAGCAATCAATATCACATATTTATCCCAAAACTAAAAAATACTGCGGAAATATATTTCGCAAAAAAATAATAGAAAATAAAAACGAAATAAAAATAAGAGGCAAATTCGCTGGAAAAATATCAAATCTTAAAAGTCATTTGTTATTTCTCCAAACAAGTAGCCTGGTTTACTGTCTCGTCGGCTGCTTCGCACTCCCATTTAACTCTTAACCGAAACACGCCCTAACACAATATCATATCGACGATCTGGCATCAAGATTGTCCGGGATCCTCTCTCCCTCACATAGCTCGATTCGTTGCGCTTACGATTTCAATCATTGCCCCTAGACCAGTTCCTTAGGGTAACCCTTAGCTACCCTTTCGCTGGCAAGTGCAGCGACTTTGTATCCTTTTTATTTTTCTTTTGCCTTTTCTATTCTTCTACATTTCTCTTGCTTCTCAACTAATCATCGTGACAGGCTCAGTCAACCCTATGGGCAACACCTTCGCCTTTCATTTGTGTCGTCTTTTTAACCTTTTACTTCCTTTTTGCATTGTCAACGTTTCAGCTTATCCTCATTTTTTGTTATTCCTGGGAATTATGTGTGTGTGTCTGTGTATGTGTGCGTAACTGCCCCCGCAACGTTGCATGCCGTGAGAACTGATTGCAATTTAATCCTTTGCGCAAGACCTGCTTTGCGAGCGATGTGCTGACATTATGAGTCATTTGAGCACAACCCGTTCTATGCTCCTATTCTACACGAAGACAAGGAAAACAAACTGGTAGGAGAAGGGAATCCCCTAATGTATGCTCATCAATTTAATGAGACCCAGCAAAGGGCAACAGAACAGTCTGGCCAAATGGCCACTAGCAAACAGAGCACGTAAATAAAACAGTAAGTAAACTAAAGGGCAGTATACTTACACACATAAACAATGCTTGAGCATAGCTGCCACCCACTCACCCATTTATTACACCCTTTCAGACACAACACAATTTTGCTGAAAGCTTTGCCGACCACAACAAACCGTTAAGTTTGACTACAACAAATATGGCCGCCCACTCACTCGCAAGCACTCACACACGCTCACATACAAACACTCACACGCACAGGCACACACACACAAACACATATATATACACTTGCACAGTCATAACAATGACGAGAACGCATGTGCTCCACTTTAACACTTTCGCTCTCTTTCGAACGCACATGGCAATTTTAACCCTTTTAATGCCGTCTCCGTCTGCGTTGTCGTCTGCGCGCACACACACGCTCACACATATACGCTCATATATAGCCGGCCATTGACTTGCCGCTTCATACTCATACTCACACTCACACACATGCACTACACTGCCTCCAATGGGGGCCGCTCTCTTAACTGGCTACTCAATTCGCTGTGACACTGTTTCGCTCTTCGCCGTGCTCTTTGTATGCGCGTGCTAAAAGGGGAAAGCAAGCCTTTTGTTCTCGTACCCCTTCACACACATACGAGTATGTAAGCAATTGAGTGAGTTTTTTTCTTCGCCCATTCGAAAGTGAAAGGATTTCTGAACTCGCGAGTGTTTGTGTGCCTGAGCACAAAAGGGTGAGAGCGCACATTATCGATCTGTGTGCGTGCGGCGAAAAACTGAGTGAAAAACTCTTTCGCTACGATTCGTCGTGTTCGCCTTAACTCTTTTCAGTGGTCGCGCGCATTAATATTATTTTGACAGCGCGCGTCTTTGGTGTTTGTCGTTTGGGTGAGTTTCCGTCATGTATGGCGCTATGTTGTGCTTGTGTGCATATATATATATGTGTGTGTGTGCATGAATGAATGAGCAAATGAGTGAGTGAGCGTGTGTATGAGTGGCGTGGTAGGCGGAGTTTGATCGATATATTATTCAGGAAATGGCGACGCAACTCTTTAAGGCCCAACATAGCATTGTCGTGTTCAAGGGAAAACGGAAATGATTTGATGAAAGAAATATACGAATAATATAGTACATATTTAAAATATAATTATGAAATGAACAATTTTTATTTTTTACCATAATTTTTTTTAGTTGTGATTTTTGTAAATATATAATATATACTTCATATATAATTATTATTAATTATTTATTTTATGTTAACAATTATTTAAGTTAATTATAAATATCTATAATAATAACACACAGTTAATCTATATATGTATATAACTATACATAGAAATCTATATATACACACATACCTACATACATGTATATATATTTATATTCCATTTCATTCTGTTCTCATTCCCGTTGCTGTGCAGCTCAATGTGGACAGCATTTTGATAGATGGCCGCCATTCAAATCTTGGCTAAATGTCTAAGCCAAATTATATAACAGACAAACATATGTAAGCAAAATGCATTTCCGAAACGAAAAACAGATACATCATCTTCAGAGCCGAGACGCAGCACTAACATACTGAAGGAAATTTAAAGAGCTGACCCAAAATAAATGCAAAAGATGATATGATGAAGGAGCTGGCAACCCTAAATAGCGCAAAAATTGATGAGACCAACTGGGGAGATACACCCACACACACACGCACGCACACACACAGATACACTCACTTACTCAATCCCAATCCTGCCTTCATTAATAACTAATATCCTGCGGTCGCAAATAGCATTAGCTGGCAGGACAACACACACATAAATACATACATACATACATACATACATAGCAGCCATTGTTGTTTTTTGCCTTTGGTTTTCAATTACACAAGGAGTTGTGGCACAAATAATATGTCTGTATGTGTGTGTGTGTATGCGTGTGTGTGTGTGTGGCAATCGATGAAAGTTTGAAATTAACACCCAAATAATGGTGAGCCTTGAGTCCTGCGTAATTAATGAGTGCACAAATATCCGTGGCAAACTTTGCCTATGATTGGGCAACTTTTTGGACAATCGCTCAAGCTGCCAGCTGCTAAAGTCTTGCTTCCTGGCAGCCTTACAAGCAAATGATTTTAGCTAAAAGCGACGCAAATATACACATGCAGATATATTTATATATAAATAAATATTGGCATTCATTTAAGAATTCTATTTTTTTTTTTTTATAATTTAATTTAGCAAAGAGAGAAATTTACGGATTAAAATGTATATAATTTTTATATTCTCCATAATAAATAATAATAAACATATGTGCATTAAATAAATATCAGAGTAAAATAATTAATAAACCACTTTTAAATTTAAATTTTATTTATTTTTTCTGAATATAAATATATTAATCTTATATCATTCCGACCTTCGGGTCATTTCATCATTTGCGATTTGTTACAGTGTATTTAGCGCGTTCCCAGCATAAATTCCAATTAACGCGATAATTAAGTTGTAAAGCTCGTTCCCACACATAACTCAATATATACTCGATTTATTTAAATTCTCAACAATCGAATAATTAAACGCTGCTTTGGCAACCCTAACAAATTGTGGGCGTTAATTGAAGCAGAGGCATCATCAAAAAGGGGACGCATTTGCGTGTCCAAGTTGATTTCTTCCATCTCCATCCCATTCAAGTGAACACAACAATGCCGACCGAACGAGCGGGCAACTTGAATTGAAACACTTTCTCATTCAAATGGGGCAGGAAATGTCAGGCGAAATCTCAAGCACAATCCGTTGCCATGTATCAGTCGTTTATATTGTGACATATTCAAAGAAAAAACACTTTTCAATTCGTACACAAAAGGCCTATTTATGTTGGCGAGTGTACGTCGTATTTTCGGGCATTTGCAACCGTTTCGCCGTTTGGCGCCTTTTGTGTGGTTTTTGGGGTTCTTAAGTGGCGACAGCAGAAGGTATTGCATATGGTCATCCCACAGATTGGTTTGATATGGATATATGTACATATGTGGGCTATGATTATCCACAAAATGAAGAACTTTTTCTATTGTCGCTCATTGTTGATGAATAGACAAAAGTTGGGGGGGGGTGGAACATGCGGATAAGCTCTTACTCGCGGATCGCACTTGACTAGCAAGTGGGGCGAGTTAATAGACGGTTCGTGTTAGATGATTAACTTAATAAGAGCCTAACTATTGATGTTAATTGAGAACCTGCACGACTTATATTAACTTGGAAATGTTGTGGAGATAAACGAATCTATTGTAGAAAATAGGCGTATATTTTCTTATACAAGTTCTTGAAATACTTTTATAAAACTTCTAAATATTGTAACTGTAAAAATATTCAACTATTTGGCTATATCTCCTTATGATGTACTTAGCCTATTGCTTGCTACATTTTTTAATTAATTATATAAATATTATATATGTATATATAAAACTACCAAAAAATATTTTCGTATGCAACTAAGTGAATATTGCTAAAAATGTGTTATTACATTCTTCACATAAACAATAAAATAATAATAAATTATACCTAGACAAATTTTAGCTTTTTTTCTTAACATAAAATAAATAGAAACTTTTTTGATATTTATTTTAAATTAAACTAAAATTTGCATATATTATGCTTTAGAAAAATGTGAATTTATAAACAAAAAATTAATAAAATTAAACAATATTTTTTCCAGCTTCTATCCTTTCTGGCTAAATTGTTATTAAATTTACACTTAAGTAATAGATTCTTGCCAATTTATTTGTTGCTTCAGCTTTTTCTCCTCTGCTATTCCTGTCAGAGCTGAGTTCCCTTTATTTCCCATAATGCAAACGAATTGCGCGAGGCTCTAGCAGCACTCGTTTAATGCATCCATTAAAATATATCAAATGCTCATAACAGAATAGGCGAAGTCCATTCCCAGGCATTTTAATATGGTTGGTAGTGGTACATATATACATATATGGCTACGTAGTTATATAACCCTCAGGCCAAGACATGCCACGGCCCATTGAGACTAACGAGCGACACATGCAACTAGTTAACACTAGGCGAGTGGCGAGACCAGGGTCACGATCGGAGGGGTGTAGCTATTGATATTAATGTGCGATCAAACATGGCACCCGTTGATTGGCCAGCGGGTCAAGCACAGGAAGTCCGAAGACTCATTTATTAAGAGAGCGAGGCCGCGACAAGAGGTAGCCAAACAAATTGGTTTTTAGTTTATTTTCTTTTTGTTTCCATTGAAATGCCAGACCTTTAAATAGAATTTCGGACGCCCACGACGGGCAGTCGAGCGATCAAGCAGTCCATAGCCAAAGCCAATTAATAGAGTCGCAAAACAAATTAACCCCAAAACAAAATCAACACGAAAACTTTTCACTGACACACGTCAGGTTCCCAAAACCGATGAGCGCCATATGGCCAAACGTCTAAGTCGAAACAAGCAAGCGAAAAATATAGAAATAAAATACGTAAGAATGTATCAGAAGAGCTGCACCAGCCAGAAGATGCCCTGTAAACAACTTGCATCAATGTGAAGATATTACTGAGTTTGAGCTTATTCAATGCTTAAGCTTATATACTAATGATAACAATTGCACATAGCTCGTAATCTTCCTTTACTATTTATACACTCTGTAAGGTCTAACTCTACTTCACCCTACTTCTCTACACCCATATTGAGAAAGTGTAGAGTCTTCTAAAGAGAAAACTCGATTTAGCTAAAACGTATATCTTTAATAATCCTTTTCTATTCCTAAAGAATCTCTGTACTTTATAGACTCTAAAGTATACTTTCCAGCCTTAGATACGCATTATATACCCATTTCCAATCAGTACAGGGTGTACAAGCAACAACGACAACAACAACAAGTAACACTCTATGAAAACAAATAAATACACATCAGATGTTTATGCCGCATATGCTCTGATTTCTTATTGAGTTTCAACGCGTGCCTCAAGTGAACTCCAACCTCTTTCTGTGGGGCACCGAGAATAAAGACATCGAGTTGAGGGAATGTGATGCAAGAGTCATAAAGCAGACAGAAAGACAAACAAGATCGTTACCAGAAGGGAGCGCCAGAACAAGAGATGATCACTAAATTAAGGGTTAGAGCTCAAAGACGATTATCAAAAAACCAAAAAAAAAAGGCATCTCAAAAAACGGAGAAAAGGGGAAACCAAGAAGGAAAGGGAAACGTAGGCAAGCAGCAAAGGGTGCTCGTGCGACCCTTTGATCTTGATCAGGATCAGGGTCGCGATCTCTAAGCGGCTTGCTAATGAGCTCATATTTCCCTTTGCCCGACCCAGACTTCCTCAAACGCGTATGGAGTTGGAATTAAATTATCTTGCGGCTGCCCTCGTGGCATTTTAATGTGTCTAATGTGTCGCCCCCCTCTAAGTGGAAAGAGTTGATGTGGGGGACCGCCCAGTGCCGAGTCCTCTGCCCCTGTGGCAGCTCAAGTGTTTTTCGTGGCGTTTGGCCATGTCGCTCACGTGTCAAATTAATCATTTAGGGAGCGAGTCTCTACCAACTGGTTGTGACAGCCAGCTGATTTAGTGGCTTAGTTAAGATCAATGATCGTGCAATGCGATCGGGCTCGGGGTTAGCAATGTGTTGCGCATGAGGAATTGATTAGGTCACTGAGGTGCAATCGATGAAATGCAGAGATTTGACTTGAGCCTGCGAGCAAAAGTGCTTCCAGACGGAATTCATTTCGGCTACTATGCATTGCATTGATCGAGGATGGAAATAATCGCTGCTGATATTCATGAGTTATGGCAAATGCCGAAAGTAAGACGGAGAAAGCGCTGAGGTAGGTCGGAATGTTAATGGAGAAAAGTAAACGATGAAATGGAAAACGTAAATTAGAGACTTGGCAGGAATAGCAATGAAATTCTACTAAGAGCTGAGCAAGAGTACAAGAGACCAAATGCACATTGATTGAGTAATACCATAATGGATGCTTGAGGAATGTCAATGAAAAGGTAATTACAAATTATAAAACAGTTGCCAAATAAGGCATCACGGAAAAAACTATAAATACAATTTAACGTTTCTTTTATGACAATTCAATTTGATGGCTTTCTATAAATAGAGTAATAAAACTGAAAACTGAAAAGCTGCTCAGCTGAGCGAATAACTAAGGCCGACCCTTAGCTATGATATCTTTATGTATAACGCTTGAGCTGTATTTAGGATGCAGGTCAATTAATTGTGCTCGTTTAGTTCTCACAGAACTTTTGCGCACAGCATCGTCTCAGATCTCCTTCTCTTTCCGTCTCTCTCCGACTCTCTCTGCAGCACTCAAAACTCTCACACGTAAACAAAAAGCACCGCAGTTTTCACATGCGGGTTGCGGTTAGCCGAGACGGGACACGGACGCTGAGCAAAAGGCGATCAGCAAACGATCGACTGAGAGGAGCCACAGAGAGAGAGAGAGAGAGAGGGGAAGGGGTAGCAACTACATAGCTGAAAGATCGCCGCGACCGCTAATTACGAGTGCGTCAATATTTGCTGCGGCTGGCCGATCGTGAAAAACGGAGCAGCCTCACCATTATTACGGCTATTGACTAACCCAAATCGCAAGCAAACACAAGATGAAAGACGACGGCGACGCCGACGGCGACGTCGAAAGGATTCCCAGTTTCGAGACTCAAGTGCGCACACGCGCAGGCGTCAATATTAGCACAAGGATAACGAGAGACGCGCGCGCGCACACAAAAAGGATGTTTGCGCTAATTGATAAAAACCAAAACGAAAACCAAATTATGATTTGTTTAGGATGTAACGCGGCTCCGCTCTGCTCTGCGGCGCTCTTGTGTAATTTGCGATAAGCGCTGCGCAGTTCAATCAGAGATAAGCTTCAATCAGTGGAGCCGAAGTCGTAGCTGGCCCTTTTGTTCGCTCTAGGATCACAGGATGTCCATGTGTGCCCACCACAGGTGACGCGCTTGAACCTGATAAGCAACCGGGCAGGGGCAAGGCAAAGGCGGGAACGGAGACGGAGGTGGGGGGTTGCGCAAATTCATTTTAGGCGTTTTCCGGGAAGCAGTGTTAAGTTCATGTTTGCGTCCTATTGTTTCTGGGAAAACTCTAAGCGATCGCATGATCGCCAAGTCCCAAATAGCCTTATCTTGCGAGAAATTAGTCAGTTGGCCATCATTTCCTTTGACGCGAGTCAAGTGCAGAGATTACTGAAGATATCCATTAGCTAGTGTACCTATTATTTGCTTATAGTTTTTGCTTCAAAACTTTGGCTCTTTCATAGTTACAAGCAATACTCGATAAACGATTTTTATACCCTGAACCCATTGAAAATGGGAAATCAGGGTATAATGGTTTTGTGAAAAGTATGTAACAGGCAGAAGGAATCATCGCAGACCCCATAAAGTATATATATTCTTGATCAGGACGATGAGCTGAGTCGATATAGCCCTGTCCGTCTGTCCGTCCGTCCGTCCGTCCGTCCGTCCGTCCGTCCGTCCGTCCGTCCGTCCGTCCGTCTGTCCGTCCGTCCGTATGAGTGCGTCGATCTCAGAAGTTAAAGGAGCTAGAGAGCTGAAATTTTGTATGCATACTCGTGTATACCATACGCAGTACGAGTTTATCATATTTTTTCGATAACTCATTCGATATCTTTTTTATCGAGGATAATCGATAAATTTATATTGTTTTTTCAGCCTAATTTGAACACTATTAGACCTAGAGACTTCAGATTTACTGTGTATATACATTTGATGGGCACACACATTTTGGATACCACGCCCCCTTCGCCCCAAATTTGTAAAAAACGTATATCAAGTACTAGAGACTTGTGCTTTGGAATGTACACACATTTACACATAATGATTACGTTTTGAAAGTTTCATTAAGATTGTACGTCTACAAATGAAATTATTCAACAAATAAATTCTCATAATATTGCCCACACTGCAGCGCAGCCCAAGCGCAGTCGCTGCTTACTGCGCAGTTAGCAGAGCGCGGGCCTATGCGTGGGGGTGGATGCATGTGTATGTATGTGTGCAGAATGATTGGAACATCAGCACGGAGGGTTCAGGGTATCTCCTAGTCGAGCAGTCTCGACTAGAGCTTTCTTACTTGTTAATAATATTATTATATATGGAATGAGAGTTTAAATTGTTATGCAGTTCACACATATTCGAGTAGCAAACATTTCAGAATCATATTTTGTTTATGAAATTATGAAAATCCAAGGCATATTAAGTTTATGAAATTATGAAAATAGCTTAAGCTTCTTATCTATTATCATAAAATTGCTAAAACATAGTTTATTTGTGCTGAGTTATAATAAATATTACAAATAAATATATCATATACATATATTTGAATTTGTAAAACAATTTTGTATGCACATTGATCAACAAATATATAATATTTTCAAATTAAAATTAAACTTAAACTTTTTGCATATTGAAATAGATTATGTAAGATTAAATCCATATTAGTATGTTAAATCAGATTCTACAGATCTAGTCGGCACTTTATGTCAATTTATTTAGGCTTGAAATAAAATTACAATTACAATTACAATTTTAATATAGGTAATATTTTATATTAATATTGTATTGCATTTAGCTTTAAATCTTTTTTAATTAATTTGTTTTTTTGTTTTTTTATTGATATCAAACTAATTTGAATGTAAAAGTAAAAGTATTTGGGAATAAATTGTTCTTATTAAATATTTCTTTCATTTCCAAATGCAATTTATATGTTGTATAAACTAGCAAAAACTCGCATTTAGCGCTGAATGCTTCTAACATCTATGTTCAATTTTTAATTTGTATTAACAAGAATTCATTGACTCAAATCCTTTCTTCAGTCATTCCTCTCTTGGCCTGGCCATTTAGTAAGTCATAAACGCAATTTCGATTAATTTCCAGCGAAATTCACTAATTAAAAGTAAGAGTGAAAATGAGGCGTCATCCACAGCTGTTGCCAAAGAAAGTGGCGAAGGGTTTTTTCTCTCGCTGGCTGGCAAGTGCGGGGCGTATCGCGCACTAACAGGCGGCACACGGCAAGACGGACGGACCACAGGCAGAGAGAAATTATTAAGGAAAAGTAACATGTGTTTGAGTGAAGGTGAAAGGTGACGTGAGGCAGGGTGCATAAGAGTTGAGGCTGCATCGGTTCACATTTGACGATCGATGATGAAACGATTATGATGCGAAGCGAACCCGTGCCGAGCAGCTCATGAGTGTGATGTTTACTTTCGTTTTTCCTTGCGGCCAGTATCATGCTGCATGCTACATGCTGCAGCGCATCTAATTGCCGGCATGTGGGCAATGCCTCGAAGGGATGCATTGATGATCTTAAGGGGTTGCCACATTCCCTAAATGCGTCATAAAATGCAGAAAAGAACGGAAAAACGACAGTTGGCGAAAGTGTGGCCAGAGCGAAAAGCAATCAAGTGTCTATACCAGCTGATAATAGGAAGCTCAAAGACAAAAGCCTCAATATATATACGCGCTGCAAAGGATTTGCGATTGGACTTAAGGCTAACCAAAGCAAATGGCAACACATCATCATCATCAAACACAGTAAGAGAGAGAGAGAGGAAAGGAGCTTCGGCTCGAATTCCAATAAGAGTCGCCACGTCATCAAATCACACAGCAAAAACCTCACGCAGCAACTACAACAAGTAGTAAAAACTTCCAAGTGTATATGTACGTGCGTATGTGTGTGTGTGTGTGCGTGTGTTTATGAGATGATTTCATTTCGCTGTGCATGTCCCCAAACAGGACCCAACGGCAGCAGCAGCAACAGCAGCAGCAAAAGCAGCAGCAGCAGTCGCCCATTGTTGGCGTGCCGAGCGGCCATTGTCCAACCCTTAAATCAAAGTGTACGCAATTTCGTTAATAATCCTCAAGACAATATCGAAACGCCATAACAATATCCTTTTGATGATTATCGCTGCTCCTACTTGGCATTTACCCCTGCTGCTCCCGCTGATGTCTCCCTTCGCTTTCGCCTGTCTATTGGCCACGGCTGCCGCAGTTGCTTTCATGTTTATTGCTTGGTTAAGGCGAAAGGATAATGGCCGCTGAGCAGCAGGTTACAGGACACTGATACAAACAGCAATAGCAGCTGATGTTACTTCGGCCCAGCCCCACTGATTGTCGGCGGCTCTCTGTTTTCTTCTTTTTTATTACTTAGCCCAAAAAGCTGGCTCATTAAAGAGATGAAATCGTCTTGGCTCTGATAGCCCGCTTTTCCCATTTCAATTAAAGGCCAAACTTTACTATTAACAATTTTCTCTCTACAAACAACGAACAGTTAGTTAAACAAATATTTGAATATAAGAGTTATTTTTCATACAAGTCCAAAGCAAAAAATATATTATATATCCAGAAAAACAAACATATTTGCGCAAAACTAATTATTATTAGTATAATAATATATTTCTTCAGGATCCTTCTCAACTGAGTTCTCTAAAGATCTCTAGTTATGTAATTAAAGAAATAAAAGATAATAGATTATCTCAAGAAAAGAATATATATAGATACTCGAAATGAGCGTATCACGTTCTTATGGAACGTATACTACAGAATATTCATTTGTAAGTTTTAAAACAAATCGATTAAATTGCAAGATGGCTTCTGCTTCTTAGGATGCTTACTCAAAAATCATGTTCCCCCTTCATGAAACATTTGATACGAGTTTCGGATTAGCCCATCCTCAAGGGCATGATGAGAGTACGCACTTAGGCCCAAAAAACACCTGATGCGAAAAATGTCTGCCAAAGGATTTTCAAGGTGGCCGATGCGCAGTTTCCCTTTTAGCCAGCAGGACATCAGCAGGCTCATTTCAAATGCACGAAAAGTTGGAAGCAAAAGGAAGCAACAGAAATGATGTCCAAACTTTTGACAAAACAAAGCCGGAGTCGGAACCGGAGCAGCAGACAAAAAAAGAAGAATATGCGGCAAATGCTCGCAACATTTCAGCTGAGGGATATACGAACTGGCAGCCAGCAACTCCTTTGGCTGGTCCTTTTCTTTCGTTCGTGGCCATTTAAAATTCTTTTCATGTTTAAGCGTGCAGAAGCAAACAAACTGAAAAGAGGAAAAGCAAAAGTAAAAAGGGAAAATATGTAAAAATTGTAAGAAAATATTAGAAGTATTAAAATTTTAATGCAAATTGTTATTTTATGCAAGAATGTGCGGTTCGTGCACGCAGCGTGTCCTTGTCCGTATCCCTACGCGGGCCAGGCTGTCCTTGGCTCGACTCAAATCCCCCTTTTGAAAAAAGGCTGCGTAAAGGATTTTCGACTATAAGAAATGTTTATTGTGCTCTGCTTTTTATGCACAAAAGTCGACATCGAGCCAAATGACCTTTGCCTTAGCCAGGACTCTGTTGTGCAAATATGCGGCAGGATATATGTGCCGTATATACATATATGTGCCGTATATACATATATGCCAGTAAATACATGCGTGTATCTGGGCATTCATATGCATTGCTCGTGCTCTGCTTCTAAGCCCAATTTCCTTATGGCTTAAACCTTTACAGCTCAAAATTGAGGCCGACCCTTGGCCAAAAAGGATAATTGAAATTCGGCCAGCTGCGCATCTGCATGCAAATGATTTACAGCTGCCCGGCAAGCATTTTCGTATTTCTTATTTCAAATTTTTTGCTGTTTTCTCATTCTTCTCCTTCCTCTTCGGCTTCTTCTTCTTTTCAGCTAGCGGGCAGCACTAAATAAGTTAGATGGCCACAGAATTTGTTTTAAAAATTTATAAATATAATTTTACGTTGAACCCCAGGGAACTCGCATATGTCTCACTGGCCACTGTCCCTCCACCCTGACCCAAAACCGTTAAGAGTAATAACAGTAACAACAACTACAGCAACAACAACAACAAGAACAACCAGCAAAATGACATTAGGAATTTAGTTTAAACGAGGGTTGCGCCATTCGCCCAAGTCGTTCGCTTCGTCAACGACGCGTCGCCATCGACAATGTTGTTGCTTGGACCTTAACCCTAAATGCAGGGCCCGTCGCTGCCCGTCACTGCCCGTCTCTGTCTCTCCCTCACCCTCACCCTAGCCTTCTCGAACTCTCCTGTTCACTAACTGTCTTTCTTGGTCTTATGTAATTCAAGCTTGTTCAACTTTTACCCGCTCTACGTAGAGCACAAGCCACCGACTCTTATTACACTTGAAATACTCTATCTTAGATGCACCAACACTATGCTGAATATCCATTAGCTGTACAGATTGATCGTATCTAATTTAGATGTAGATAGCTTTAATCTCATCTTAATACTTTCAGATACTTTAGGGGTTTCAAAAACTATAAGTTATTTATTAGTTTATTCGATTCACACAAATTTGCAAAATTTTCGGCTCTCTGTGAAGACCTAAAGCATCGTCATTAACAAGAAATTTCTTGCATGCACAATTTATATATATTATTATTATTTAAATTGAAATAGAAAAGAATATATAGAATATTTTTTATATAATATAGTAAAGTATTAGTCAGTCGATCAATCAATATTGTAAAAGTAGCAACAATGCATTTGTCAGCAGTTAGTTCATAGGTCAATCCGTTTACTAATTATATAATTCGAGATTTGTTATTCATGCATCACACAACTGTACAGAGCATTAGCTCTTCGCAGTCTTTTCTTTCATCTTCAAGATTCTCTTGTTTTTGTATGAGCGTAAATTTAGTCGAGCGTGTCTGGGCATTTCGAAATTGGATACAAAAATTCGTATTTTTCTATACGCACACACATATCTTGTATATATATTTCTGTTCAACCAATTTCGAATTTGAGTTGCGAGGGTTGACTGTTGGGTTTCTGGTGTCGCAACTGTTTAGCTGTTTCATTTGTCACCCACCCGATTCTCAAAGCAACCAAGCAACCACCCAACCACCCGCCCACTGACCACCAGCTCATCCACCATTATTCTATGTGGGGTATCTCAAATTTACCTCGTTCTCTGACTCCGGTTCCAGCGCTGATGAAGTCGCCCTCTGACGACCTCGCGTGTGCCATTGTATTTACTTAAATGTCCTTTCGCGTTTTGCGTTAATTACACTGCTAGGACATACACACATGTACACACACACACATACACATATAAATACTCAGGACACGCGCGTGTGCTTATCGTCACATTTAAATTGAAAGGCGTGTCGGAGTCCAAAGTTCCCAAAGTTTGTTTTTTATTGCCGCTGCTTTTGTTGGCTGGTTGTGCGGCAATTAACCCCTTTTGGGGCGCAGGGTTTGCGAGCTAGTCAAAGCTACTAAATATAAGCACTCAAGTATGGATTTTCAGTGCTAGCGACAACCCTGCTCCGGCCTGTCATGTTGGCCCATTAAATGCGCAATCATTATTCATAGCCCAGGTAGGCCGAGAGCCAACAAAGTGCGTGTTACTGAGAGGGGCTGGCAACCCTCTCAGCTGACAGCAGCGTTTAATTAAAAGCCAAAAGCTTGACATGCCGGGTTAAACGCTTCTGCTCCAGTTAGTCCCTTGCCACGCATATAATTATGCGTATTATAGGCTTTAGGTATGTATTCTCGATTTCGTTTTCGTTTTGCTTCTTTCTTTTTATACTTTGATAGCTCGGCCATTTTGTAGTTAGGGGCAACCCTGCATAAGCAGTTGGCAAGGGTTGTGAGACATTTGGTTGGGTTAAAAAGGGTTGCAGCGGGTTAAATGCGTACAGTTAAGGGCAGCTTTTCTTGCTTGCTTATATAGCCAATGGAATAGTAACCAATGACAACGCATAGAGAATATAACATAGTAAGAAATATCATATAGTAAAGGGTTGAGTTCGCTATATACTTGGCTATATACCTAACAGTTATCCTGCCTGTTAGGTATATATATATATAAATTGACTAGTGATATGAAATTCATTCAACTGGATTATCTCCCCTTAGAGGAATATTCTTAGCTCTGTCTTAAAATAAAATATTTATTAAATGAACAATAATTATTATTGTATTTGATTTACCCCACGATTTCTTTATTCCATTTTAATTTGAAGCAATACAATATATTTTAATTTAACATTCGTGTTAAGTATTATAGCTTTTATTCTATTTTATTTACTTAGTTCTGTTTATAATTTAATTGCATTTTTTATCATATTTAGTTTACCTACTTCTACTTATATTTTCATTTAATATTTTATTTGTTTCACTGAAATCCTACTCTCTTTAAATCTTAAAGAGTCTATTAATCCCTCGTTTCTCACATACTTTCATCTTAACTAACTTTAATTGATTTGCATCACCTACTCCACTTTCTCTCCCCCATTGCCGCCTGCTTCTCCGGCGTCTAATTGCATAACTGTCCCAGTTGTTTATGCCTGCACTGACTATTAAATTTCATAAGCACTTGCACAAAATATCGCATATGAGAAATGGGGCACTAAAAGTGCTCGCCTACTCATTGAGCGTCCAGTTTGACGGGCTACTAAAATATAAATTTCCATTAACTTAATTAATGTGCCGCAATTATGGCCACTAAAAAGCTCGGGCAAACAGAAACTCTATAGTTTTTTAATCAAAAAGCCATTAAGGAT
This sequence comes from Drosophila mulleri, assembly GCA_035047565.1. Taxonomy (NCBI): domain Eukaryota; kingdom Metazoa; phylum Arthropoda; class Insecta; order Diptera; family Drosophilidae; genus Drosophila; species Drosophila mulleri. The sequence goes on from JAWNPK010000168.1 coordinate 13,777,089, forward strand.
ATGTCACAGCGTGTACTCCAGGTCCGCCGAGACCCCAACTCCTGCGCTCCAGCTAAATCAAGCAGCATAAACAATTTGTCGCCCGCTGCTAAATTCGCAATAAAAAAATCACTCAAACACATGAGAAGGCGCAAATTAATTTGCTGTTATTATTGCCCGCCGCCTTTTATCCTTTTTGAGTAGTAGGACATCCTGTTGATATTTTTAGTGTGGCCACAAGGTAATAATTATTATATATACTACGCACACATAAAAAGCCGCCAGAGCCTCGACACAACCCCTATATAAATGGAGGATTTCTGTCCCGTCCCTTTAACTCCTTGTTGCCGCAAATATTTTTCCACCACATAGATTTTTATTTAATTTTATTTTTTTCGCTTGCTGATTGAGTGCTCTATCCTTTATTCCCTTTGTCACGCGTCCTTGTGCCCATCTTCAGCCTCATTGATGATGTTGCTGATTCGATGATAAAGTTCTGGTTTATCTTTTGTTTACAATTATTGTCATTCTCTCTCTTTTTTTTTTGCTAAAAAAGCCGAAACAACCCTTAAAACGCGTTCCTGGCCCGAGCTCCTATTTCTGGGACTGTTGATGCCTGGGCACGTGTTTGGCTTTTGCTCAAATTATTAATCCATCAACTTATTTCGCTTCTACTGAGCTAAACACGACAAATGGTGTTTGAAGCTATCAAATATATATTATGAAATCTTAGGGAATTGACATGAAACGATGATCTACTTTAAGTAAATAAAAAACAGCATAAGATATAAAATCACCCAAAAAAGCGTTTTTTATTGCAGTTTCGAATTAAAATTGAAGAATATGAATTTATTTCCTTATAATATATTATTTATTAATGTATCAGAAATTATTTGATTCTTGGAAAAAGAGTATTGAAGTTCTATGAACCTTCGAATAACTTGAAGTAATTGTAAAGTTTTAAAATTAGCTCTAGATTAATCTCTGTTGCTCAACTGGAAATGCGGAAAACCACGGGACACAGAGAAAGCTAATAAGAGATAAGCAAATGCAAGAGCGAGAGCGACAAAGCAATGAGAGCAAAATTAATTGAAATTTTATTTCAAATGCGAACTTTGACATGGTTTTCCTGGAAAGCCACACTCCACCCAACTAACCATCAGAACGGCTGTGAAATATTTACGCGACAGCAACAACAACAACGAGTTGGGGAGTCGGCACTTGCGGGCATTTTATGAAACGGATATGAGAAACAAGCAAATGCAAGGACAACAGGACGAAACGCAAGACTTAAGCGAGTGAGCGAGCGGAAGACAGACAGAAAGAGAGAGAGAGAGAGAGAGAGAGAGTGTGTGTGGATGGGACAGTGGGGGGAGTTGGAGAGCTTGAGCGTGGACTCATGACTCAGAATTCGGCATTTGTGAAAATTAAAAAATTCTTTGGGACGCGGTTGGCTGGGTGCTAACTACGCGGCCCCTTATCCTTGCAGAAGTTGTCCTTGTTGCTGCTTCAGCTCTTGTTGGTGTTTTCACAGTTGTTGTTGCTGTTGTTGTTGGGGTAAACAAAGGATCAAAAGCGCATTAATTGTTTTCTACTTAAACGTAGCCGAGCGCATTGGGGAAACTCTCCCACACCATTTGCCAGAGACTCTGCCCGCAGTTGCCGCGCCTATCCGGCAGGCTAATCTTTCCACTGCCTGTGCCGCGTAATTTTTCAAAACGTAATTTGCAATTAAAGACGGACAGCGAACGGTCGGCCACGCAATGCGTAACCATCAGCCCATCCCCAATTCCAAACTCGGCCCGACACCGAACGCCTTGAGCCTTGAGTTGTGAGCTTTGAGCTGTGAGCAGCGAGTCCTGAATGCTGAGTCCTGGTACCTTATGACGTTTCGTTTTCATTGCTTTACCATTAAGATTACGTCCACAAGTTGCTCCAAGGACTCGCCTCCTTGCCGCGACTCTGTCCCTTTGTAAAGGATGTTTGCTTCAGCTGATTTACACAAAGAGAATTTTAATTAATTTTATTGCCTGGCCACACAGCTAATGGCGAATGGCGAATGGCACTCGCTAACGTCTCAATTTTACAATTTAAAATTGTACTTAAAATGTATAAAAAGTTTTACGCATTAGCCTTATCATTGAGATGATTCTGATTATTAACCATATTAAATTCATTTTATATCAAGAGTAATAAAAGGTTTACGCTAGAGAGTCATCGGCTTTAATAAAATATTACGCTGATGCAAGATAATCTTAGGTAAACCAATTTTCACATACAAATGTTCACATTATTTGCAATATTATTTCTGTTTTAGTTGTATATATAAATATGTGTATGTATTCAAAGCAAATAGTTGTTGTAATTTAAGCTTAAATTGTTTCACATTCACTCCACATTAAATCTAGCCCAGTCGCATGAAATTCATGACGCCAATTTATCAAAGCAGAGCTGCAAATCGTGGCCAGAACTCTTAGCACTAACACACTCACATGCTCAAACACACACACATACACGTACACATGTGAAAGGGTCTTCGCATTGGCAATAGAAATCGATAGGTCGTTTTGTTTTTGGCCACCACAGCCGGCGGCTAGCGACTGAATTTGCTTGATGACATGCCTCCTTCTATCGCAGCACAGCCTCCCCCTCGTCTTCGCCCTCGTCCATGTCCTTGCCCGCGAGTAACCCTTATGATGGGCTCGAAGTAAAACCAACAACCCTATGCTGCCAACCCATTTGATTTTTCTCTTTTTTCGTTGCTTTTTCCCTTTTATTTTACTTCTTTTTTTTTGCTGCGGCTAAAGACGACATGTGGCTGAGGGAGCAGAGGACTCGAGGCAGGACTCGATCCAGGACCAAATTCGAGACCGGTTTTGCTTCGTGTCCGTTCAAGTTCAAGCAAACAGCAGCAGCAAGGACACACGCTACACATGTCCTGCGCGGGGTGGGTTTGCACATATAAAAATAAAAACTTTTTATAAGACATGCGAAGGGTAAACGGACCTCATGCTCGATATATATATATGTATATGTATATACATATATATCGTATGTGAATATATGCTATATAATGCATGTACATAAACGAGTTTTGCGAAGGGTTCGTTCTGACTGCTTTGTCACATGTGTGTGCGCGCATATGTATGTGTGTCTACATATACATAAAAAGCTGTCACACATACACACACAGACGCACACGCGTTGCTTTTCACCCTTTTTATTGCGTCTTGAAGTTTTATGTGGCTTATGTACTGCCCATAGGCGCATCGTATGGCTATATAAACAGTCCAATGTGTGTGTATACATGTGTATGTGTATGTGTGTTATGTGTGTGTGCGTCGTTGTATAACCGGAAATATGAGACATCAAGGCTTTTATAAATGGCGCACGAGACGAGCCACGTTTGCTTCGTTGCTGAATGTTGATGTTTGATGGCAGGCACTGTGAATGCTGTGGATGCCGTAGATGCTGCTGAGGCGGGGCGTGACGATGGGGGGGACGCTGATGTATGTGTTTGACAGCCACATAAGGGGGTAAATTGAGTTTTCACATGGCGAAAGTTTTACTCGAATTGTTTGCTTTGACCAGCCGCCAGACGCGCGTCAACTGCTCCGCGTCTCAGCTCCTCGCCTTATCCCTCGTTCGGGGGCCTCGTGCGTGCCACATGACGTGCCGCACACAGCACAGAGCAAAGCGAATTTAATAAATGACTTTATAGTTATTTTCTTGTTCTTTTTCTGCTGTTGCTGTTGCTTTTGCTGCTGCCACAAACCCTTGCTGCCCCCTCTGACCCGCATTTTATGCCTTTGGTTGCGTGGGTGGCTGCGAGTCCTTTGAATGAAGGCGAACAGGCTGCAGCGACTATCAAAAATTAATACTTTTGTCTGCATTCGGTGTGTGCATAGCCCGCTGCCCCTCACCTTGTTTAGTCCACACGTCATTTTCACGTAATACTTTTTGCGACCCACACGAACAACAAAAGTTGTAAAAATTTTAATTTTCCCTCAATATTTTTGGCATTTTAGCTGCTGGCGACATATGTGTGCCAAATAAAAAGGCACATGAGCATATATATTATATATATTTGTATATATGTATATGCGTACACAATATACATATGTGTGTATTGCCTTTTATGGTTGTAAAAATCTTTGGAACCACATACGCCCTAATGTGGCGACACGTTGCGAACGCATGTTAAGCCTTTAATGGCTTTAAAATGGCTGTCCAATGGGCGTGGCACAGAATATATTTAGGAATATGTTTAAAAAGAAAATAATAAATAATAAATAATAAATATTAAATAATAAATAATAAATAATAAATAATAAATAATAAATAATAAATAATAAATAAAAAATTATAAATAAATAATAATAAATAATAAATATTACGTGATAAAATAAATTAAATATTAAAATAAATAAATAATCAAAATAATGAAATACTTAAATTCCCTTACATTTTTAATATGTTAGTAATACATATTAAATAATATTCTACATTAATCGGCAAAAAATTAAATTTTAATCATCAGTAAATTATGTTTATGTTCTTAATTTTTGTTTATCTTGAACTAATTGAAAGTGGGAGAACAGGAACAGCGTATAAAAGTTTTATTTTTTTTTTTTTTTCTTAAACTATTACTAAATTTGATCATATATTGATTTATAGGAGTTTGGCACACGCTCTCCTACCCATGTAAACAGCATATTTCAAAAAGCGTATATGATTAGAAACTAATAGTAGGAGTATGAAAATATTTATAAAGTAAAAGTAGAAATTATGAAGCCAACCTCTTTAATTGCGGACAACAACTATGTAACCACAAAATGGAGTTTGTCTTCGTGAACGAGAACTCTTGCGGTAAAGGTAACCTCAATTATTGCTGTAGAGTAGACCTCAGCCAAACACTCACGCAATTTTAATACGTTAACTCAAGTGGTCATAATTTCAAAATTTTACATAGTCCTAGTTTCAGCTGCAACCTGTTTCATAAATAAGACACAAAAGGCCGCCATAATTTCAGTTCGTTTCGTTCTTTAATAACAAGGTTAGCAGCGAGTCGATCGGCTAGGTTCTTTAATCTGCTTTCAAAATGAGACGCGGGACATCGACCACACAAAGCCCATAAAAGAACGAGAGACCTAAAGAGCGACCAGCTCAAAATAATTGGAACAATTTCCTATCAAATTTATGTGCTATAATCGGGAGCAGCAGGTTCAAAGATAAAAATCGAACAGGTTCAGCGTGTGTGTGTGAACAGGTGAAAGTAGCTGCGACAAAAGGATGTTCGGGTAAAATGCCAAAGAGAGAACTCGACTTGCGGCCCAGTTTCGAGTTCGGCCGAGTTATTTTTATGGCCACCAAAGCGCTTTGTTAACAATGATTTTTATATGTGCCACCGTGTGCCACTATTTGTGGTTAGCTCAACTCGTTGGAACGTCTTGTTATATACATACATATATATATTTCTCCTCCGATTGCCCTTTACCTTATCGCTGACAGTGCATCTTGAGATGTGTGTGTGTGCGTGTGTGTGTGTGTGTGCGGGGAGTTTAAATGGAATGCGAAGGATTGCGTCTGGGATTGGTAATAACCGTTTTGTCCTGCGTCCTGTCACAAAATGTCTCAATCGTGGCTTTTGTAAATTGGCTCAGGCCCATAATCGAAATTCCATTGAAACGTAAAATTGCCAAGGATATATATATGTATATATATGTAATGTACATAGCATAAGGACGAGCAGCTAACGGTTTCTGTTGGCTGTCAAACATTTTAGGCGCCATTGTTGACATTTCTTTTTCGTATACCCTTTTCTTTCAGTCGAATGATTGTCCGATAAGCAGACATCACAATTTTTGGTCAACAGACATTCGATAATAACATTCGAGGCACATAACTGTATTTATTAAGGGGTTTTAGACAAGCGATTCAAGCAGAAAGAGGGAAAGGAGAGAGAGAGAGAGTCATGTGAGTTGTTGACAGATCAATGAGACTGATAAGATCTTGGCTAACTGACGGATGAATTATGCGCAAGGTCTAGACTAGACTGGACTCGGTGATAGGTTTCCTGTTAGCTGAAGGATAGATTATGACAGAAAGATTTGATATGGGCGAAAAACAAGCTGCACAGTAGCTGAATTACTGATTGATTTCTTCGAATTGCATATCAATCTATCACGACTCTGGGAAGTTAACCTATAGAAAGTCTAGAATTTTAGTAGAATACGTCGATTTTTATTTAGTTGCTTTTTATGTTAGACAAATCAATTAGTACATGTCCGCTCTTTTTTAAACTATAAAATGGAACTTGAAGAAGTTATTCTCTATCAACTTTTATTAAAATTATATTTACCTGTCTATTTTCTTACATTCATTTACGCCAACTCCCTCTGGGGCTGCGACCCGTGTCATATTAATGATAATTAAGGACTTATGATCGATTATGATTTTAGAAAACAGCGCAGCTAGCTACCTGCTCGTGCCAACTGCAGCTGCTGAGAGCTAAGCCGAACTAATCTTATCAAAAGGGCACTCGTCAGTCATTTGCAACGTTTCCTCGCTGTCTCTCTCGGGCAGTGGAGCCTTTACCAAATGCCGACGCTCGGGGCGACGGCAGGTGTAGAGCAAATAACACGACCAGCTACAACTACAACAGTAAACCAACCATAAGAGCAACAACAAGAGCAGTATTGCCTTCCATTTGTTACAATTACCCAAAAACATTTTGCGGAGCGCGAGCGCGCTCTTAAATAAAGAATGTAAAATTGTTTTCCTGGAACTCGACTTTTGCCAACTCGGTCGTTGATTAGATAAATAGCAAAACGGTTCATCCACATGCCGTCTGCTCGACTGATGTCCATCTCCTTGACCATGCCAGAGCTCAGTGCCCGCCGTGCGGCACCCGCTGCGACAAACAACCTGAAACCTGAAACCTGAACCCGAAACTCAAGCGAACTGCAACTCGGGCTATTTTTTTGTGTCTTATCGCAGCGATCGCACAATTTGTTACAATTGTAATTCTTTGCCAAACTGGCCGTTTGATGTGCGTTTGATTAATTGCTAGCGAAAGAGTTTCGATCTTTCGTGTAGCTGCAGTTGCAACACCAGCAGGGTGCTGTGCCCCCGGGCGTGGCGCAGACGTGGGCTTTGTTTTGAGCCCATCTAATTGAAATACAAAGCGAAATGATTAATGCAGAGCACTGAAAAGAACCAGTTCAGCGATGCAAAGCGAACTGAGTGGATTGTTCATACTAGCGTATCCATAGAAGAATATAGAGAATTGGAATTGGAAAATCAGCCTAGAGACACGTTTATTATATATCTACAAATATAGCTGATCCTTTATAGTATTTATTTACATATATTATAATATATATATTTATTTATTTATTATAGTTGTATTTATGGTAGGCCGTCTGATAAACTTTAATAACATGTTTTGATCTCTTCCTTTCTTGTCTTTCGCATTCTTGCTCTCACTTTTCTTGTCTATATTTTCTTTTTGCTTTCTTCAACTTCCAGTGTATAAAAGAAAGAAAGCAAAAATCGTATGTAGAGAGGGTGAGAGAGAGAGAGAGAGAGAGAAACAGGACGAACGAGCGAGTGTAAGAGAGAGAGAGACACAGATAGGGAACGAGCGAGAAAGAAAACTATAAGCAAATTGCAATCAATATAAATATCATATAATATAAATATCAATATATCTATATAAATATAAGTGTCTTTCTAAATATTTTCTCGGAGATAAATCCTTCTCTCTCTTTCTCTTTCACTTTCCTTTTCTCGTTCTCCAACATCAGTCTCTCTTGCTTTTGGTCTCATTATAAGCAAATGCATTTCATACGCACTTCTGGGACTCATTCATTTCTGCATGCTCTTGATCTTTGGCTGCAGCTCATGTACCACGCCCCACGTCTTAAGCCAACGCCCCCTCAACGAGACGGCCCGTGCCCGGCCTCTAATTACATTCTTCCGGCTCAGACCAAGCGGCTTTCGCTTTCGTCTGCAGCGGGGCACAATTAGTGGCCTTTGACACGCCCCCGCTTGCGCGTTCGCTCGCTCGCTCACTCGTCTTAACGCGTCCTTGAAAAGGAAAAAGGGAAAACGGAAAACTAAACTGAGCTGAGTTGAATGGAATTGAATTGAGAGAACCGCTGCACAATAAAAACGTTCGCTTTTATTGATACGAAAATTGGTTTAGACTGAAGAAAATCGAAGGCAGCTGCCTTGCCTTCTGCCCCTTCCCTTGCCTCTTGCTGATGCACGCCGAATCTCCATCTACTCGCGTTTGACATGCGGGAGCAACACCTACAGGACGCACGTGTGTGCCTAGGCATGTGTGTGTATGTTTGGGTGTGTGTGCGTGGTGTTGATGAAATCTGCTGCTGCTTTTGGTTCTCCTATTGCTTTTGCATCTCTTTGCCCAGCGACCATCTAAGCAAAACATTTCAATTTTCTAGACCAGTGGGCAGGCGGGTGAGAGAGAACTACGGCGGAAACTACGGCGCGAGTCGACAGGCCCATCGGGGTCCGTTGTCCTGGCAAGCGTAACCACGCACAACGAAGGATTCGCAGCCCAAGGATTTGTTTGTCAAAAACAGACAACAACAACAACAACACCAGCAAATGGACTCTTTGTGGGAGTTCCTTGGGCTCGGGTTCAAATCCTGGTTGCCTGTCAACTTTCAAGTTGGTTTATTTATTTTTCATTTTGAGGCTCCACCAATTCCTCGACTCCTCCAATCTTTGTGCACATTGATGAACCTTTTGCGTGGCATTTTCTCTTCGTCTCCTTCTATCGTTTTTTTTTTTAATATTTGCAGCTTTGCTGTGTTTGTTTACAGTTAAAGGACACAGCAGCCCACAGGATGTCCTGGCATAGGCCCATTTTCGGTTCGTGGGATAAGCCCGGACCAAATAGATTTCTCAACGAAAGAGAACGAATAAAACGAAAACTTTTCGCCTTTTGCGCTTCCCTTCTACCATTTTACCATTTGCTTTGTTGTTCTCAGTTCAAAATAGGACTGCGAATGGGCCGAGGCGGGGCGGGGCGGGAGCCGACCAACGTTTTTCAATTTGCACGCCCACAGCGAACATTAGGACGATGACAACGACGCATTTTAGAGCTAGCTTCTGCAATCAGTTCAAGCAACACTTGAATTATAATGGATTTAAGAGTTGCTTGCAAATTAAGTAAGTCGCAACCCTAGACATCCGTTTCAGCCTTTATTTTAAGGCCAGGCTGAATTATTTATAATTATTTTGTACTCGACATTTCTTGGCATCATTATATTAGTGCTCTGGTTAAAGCTGATGTGAAAGTTCTAAAATTACTGTATAGTGCTTATTTAATATCTCGACAATTCTGAAAAGAAATTGACTCAGCGCATAGTACGTGTTATTCTCAACTAACCACAAATCGAGCTGCCTCTTTATCTATATCCCGCGCAGTATCCTGGTTAGTTGAAGGGTCGGTCCCCTCCACTAAACTGACCTACTTTAAGGCCACTCGCATAACTCTACAATTTATCTACGATCGACCCTTTTGCTGAAGTTGCTTCATTTACATTTCTGGTTAAACAAAAGACGCGCAGGCGTTCGTAACAGGCAATTAACCAATTAAAATGTGAAAAGTTGACCAAGCAAGAGGTTTGCCCCAAGGGTTAAGCAACGTTTTGTTAGTTCCTTTATTACTTTGATCTAGTTCGTCCGATAAGGCCACACACACACACCTGCGTCTATTCGAGCCTGCTTCAAAATTGGAATTTACGATGACAATAGCGCCTTCTCATATACATACATGAACATATATGTATTTATTTATAAATATAGCCAACTCAGGCAGTAGCTCAAGAAGCGCAAGATAACGTCAGTTTGGTGTGAGAGTTACATAAATTTTCTTTGGCTGCGCAGCGACTGTACTTAGCGAGGATACCCGGCAAGGGGATTGGGCAGCACATTAACGACTCACATTTCTTCAAAAGGATAACAACAAATTAAAGGATTTGCTCTATTGTTCCTCTTTTGTCCGAATGTTTTTTTCTATTGTTCAGTTGCAGTTTTCCTTCTTCTCTCTCTTTCTTTTAAGTGTTTGCTGCCCAAAAGGATTCTGGGAATTTGTTGTTCTTTAAGTGCTCCTTTTTTCTATTCTTTATATTTTGCTTCTTTTTTTTTTCAAAGTAAAATGTTGCGCAATTTGCTGGAATTATAAGTGGGCGTTGTCATTGGGATCTTGCCCGAAAAAAAACTGTCACAACAAGCGCTGCAAATGATTCTGAAACGTCCTTGAATATCCTTTGAAATGTGTAACTAAACCCTTTTTGTGGGACATGCCACTTAACTTCCCAAGTTGTTGTTTTGGTGTTGATGAAGTCGTCAGTGAACAGAGTCAACCCCCTGCCAAAGGGTTTACCCCAAAGCGTAAACCCTTAATGACTTATTAAACGCATCAAGGCAAAAGGGGTGAACGCATGAAGGGTTGTACACCGAGGGGATGGGCACGAAAGGGTTGCCGCTGATGACACCGCTAATTGCTGGCTAATTTGTTAAGCACGCGATCATAATGGGTTTAATAAAAGTGAAAAGGAAGAGGTTTACAAAGTGCTGTCATACCAAAACAGTGTTGTATAACCTAAAGCATATACATATGTATGTATCTATGTGTATGTAATAAGTGGTCAGTTGAAATGCCCACACCTGTTTCCAGGCGCTGCGCTCAAGTGAACTCATGTGAAAACTTCTCGGCGCTGGGAATTTCCTGTGCTCTGTGATAATTAAAAACTAAGACAAACGATGACAGTCGACAGTGCGGGGCAGGACATTTGCTATGCAAATGACAGGACAATGGAATTGCCCATCATCATTCTCATTCAGCGTCAAACAATACAAAGAAAGTATATAGAAATACGGAATGACTAAATAGATATAGAGAAAATAACATAAACTCAAATATACAGAATCGACGAATGAATGCTCTCTAAGAACGACCAACAAGCAGAAGTCTATAATACTTTGAATTTTTGTTTATTATCAATTTATTATACGCAGCTTCTATAACTCCACAACTACACATAAATTCTGAATTATTTTCAAATGTTGGTTAAATATATTTGTTAATATCTATACTTAAGTCTGATATAAAAGTAGATACTGTCATCAAGAAAACTTTTAGGGTAGAATCCACAATAAATATTAGTTTAAACTTGTATATTTCCCCTCATTTCCTGACACAACTCGAGTCACTTAACTGTGATACCCTTTGCAAGTGTATTCAAAATGGCGGCTAATTAAGCGCGTAGCCAAGCGAATGCCGCTGTATAAACAAGAAGAAGACGAAATAGAAGTAGCCAGCAACAGCAACAGCGACAGCGCAGCAGAAGGCATCGCGATAATGGCCGCGTTAAAATGAAAGGACACAGCGCGCCAGATAATGTCCTGACACGTCATTGGCCATGCGAAATGGCCAAAAGGATAACCAAAAAAAAAAAAAAAAAACGGAAAAGCAAACAACAGCCCCACAGCCTCTTTTAATATTTAAGGCACACGAGCGTAATTTGCGCTTTGGAAATTAAAAGCGAAATATTCACAGGAAAAAAATGAAAATAAGAAAGGAAATATTTGCCAACAGCCATTGAGAGCTGGGCAGCCGCGCCGGCTGGACAGGATGGTAGCTACTTGCGACCAGTTTTGTCCTGGTTGTCGCGCTTTTCTATTGTCCTTGGCAACTGGCTTTGTTGTAGCTGGCAGTGCGATAAGGTTCTGGGTCCCTTCTATTGCTTTTGCTTCGTTTTGTTTCTAAGGCAAATGCAAAACAAACTTTTGCACGAAAACTCATGCACAACTCGTAGGTTAAGAAGCGGGACTGAGGAAGGCGTGGCCGAGCCTCAAGTGCGCCTCGCTGCCTGCGCACAAAAGCCTTTATTTAATTTAATTTTTGAGTGCGTCTGCCCTCAAAGCTTTTTCATTAGCAGTTAAATGCGAGAGAGCGATAGAGGCACAGCCAGAGAGAGAGAGAGAGAGAGAGAGAGAAAAGGCCTCGCAGAAAAGGCAGAGGATGACAAATATATTTCGCGTGTGCTTAGAATTTAAAACACCGTTGCTGGCTATGAAAATGCCGATGGTAAAAACTAATCCTTAAAGATTTTGATGAATCCAAAGTCAAGTTTAATAAAATTTGATTGACGGTATGACTTGTAAATAGTATTTATCGAATAATCAGTTTTTATTATTTTAAGAGAAGCCAGTATCGATTTCATTGCATCATATATTAGTCTAAAGTTCTGTGAGTTTCCTAAGGTAACTGCTGGTAAAGATTTTTAACTTGATTACAATTATCTATAATATTAATGCATCATCGATATTATTTATCGATCAAATTTAAATACAATTTGAATTGTATTTTAATATTATAATATACTATATTCTATACAAAAGTAGAATACATACATATTTAAATATGCAAAAATCACCGAAATGTCATCGATATTATTTATCGGTAACATTGAAGTAATATTTTAATTTAATGTTTACATCAAATTATTTATATTAATAGATATAAATAATAGCCGCAATGTATTGTATATACATATATCTAGAGTTTATAAGTTTATATAAGTTTATAAGACTTTTAGCTGCTAGCTGTAGTTCCTGAATGATGTGCCTTTCCATTCTAAGCATCAGCATATCAGTTCAGTGGCACCGCTGGCGTCGCTCCTCGATTCTCGCTTCTCACACTGTACAGCCAGGCTACGAAACATTAATCTGCTATGTAAATCTTGTGCACAGTGTAAGCAAAGGCATCGTATTTGCGCATTTTTAAGTACGCCGGACAAAGATCCAACGTCCAACGTCCAACGTCCAACAGCCACACCCACTCGAATGCTGGGGCCGGCATGAAAGTTCACTTTTTGTGCGTTGTCATTATTCATCAGTCCGGGCGGAGAGTGGGGCCCGGTAGGCTAAACTTTTAGCTGCCGTGCAAATGCTAGCACAGTGGATGTGAGGGGGCATGCTCAGCCTCTACTGCCTCGTCTTTCTTTAGCTTTCACCCTAACAGCACATTAACCCACCGAAAAATGCCCATTAGAAATGTAAGCAGCGAGAAAGAAAAATTAAAATTGGCCACGATTTTCATTCTCGCTGGAATCTTCTTCATCTACGTGTTCGTCCTGGCCAGTTCTATCTATGGCCCGTGCGCCCGCTCACTCATCCATTGTTTCATTTCATTTTTTGCTCATTTTTCACTTGAAATGAGCCGCCGGGCATTCATGTCATGTGCCACGCCCACAGCCGCCCGCGTCAACGACACCGGGCGGGCAGATAGCGAACGACGCGGCTTTCAATTTACGCGGCTGCGTCCGGCACATCCTTTTTAGAGCGTGTGTCCTTCGAGTTGAAAGCAGCTTAAACAGCCTCCCAGTTTTCAAGTCTTTGTTTGCTTAAACATTTTTTTCTACTTTGGCGGCATTTTCCATTAAAATTCCGGCACTGCTGTTTTTTTTTTTTTTTTTCAATTTTTTTTTTTACGTTGTGGACCACTCGTAGAACAACAATAACAAAAACAAGAAGAAGCACTGCGTTGCTCGACAACGAGCAGCAGGACGAAAATTTAGAAAAATAACGCAAGAATTTAAATAATAAAGCAAGCGCGCACAAATGAATCTAATTTTTTACAAAGGGGGCAACGGGCTACCAAAAAGATTTGTAGGACCAGAGGCTACGAAGGGGGCGTGCCAGGCCCAGCAAGTACTCAAGTAGGCTAAGCAAGGGGCAATAGAAAAACGAAGGTGGACGTCACTCTCGGCTCTGCCTCGGCTGGGGTAAATGAAAAACTGTTTTGCTTTCTACTGCTTACTTTTTTTGTTAATTTTTTTCTCCACTTCTCCCGCGCTTCGAAAATTAATTTTATTTCGCCTCGCTGCGCATCCTTCGGCTCTCGTATCGCATTGTAGTCCTTCAGAGCCGTTGACAATTTTTCTTAAGCCTAATGGTCGAGACGCTGCCAAAAAAATATATATAAAGACGGCCGACAAATGGCCCTCTGGGCTTTTACGCGGCTTAAATAATATCCGCAGTCGATTAAAAACAAAAATTGTTCAGGTTGCACATACTTCAGCCGAAAAAAGTACAAATACAAAATTGTGTATTCAAATGTAGATATATAAACAAAATATGAAGAGCACCTATATATGTATATGTATATTACATATGTACATATATTATAAATCATATATTATTTAAATGTATATCTATATATATGAAAACTTAAAATTTAAATTGCAGAAAATTAAATTTCAGTATAAATATTAAAATATAAAATAATATTTATTTCAAGGAAATTGTCGAAAATTGTATAATTTTATACTTTCTTTTTTTACAAAAAATAAAACCTCATGAAAAATAGTTTGTATTCATTAAAAATTACAGCTGACATACTCATATTCATCGTTAAAAACAACCCCATTTTGAGAAACTTAAAAACTGTTTCGAACACCTTTCACACTTTACATTTTGCAGCGTTAGGGGTGGCCCAATAATCAAGTGTGACACATAAAGGACACGCGCACCCTTTCGCTTATCCTTTTGGCAGATGAAACCAAAACACCAAACAAAATCGTTCAAAAATACACGAAAAAACTGAAAATCGCAACAAAAAACTAAAAAAAAAAAAACGAATTTCATGTCACGCTCGGCAAACTAGCTCGAAATCACAGCCGCGCCCCTTCATTAAAGCGAGGGGCTTAATCAAGGACGAGTTGTGGAAACCAACTTGAAAATGGGTGAAAAAAATTGCAAATTGATACAAAAAACAGGAGAGCTAAGGGAAACGACGACAGGCGCACAAAAGGGGCCTGTCAGCTCGTGCGTGGCTGATTGTAGGGTTGAGCTCAGCCAGGATAACTGAGCACGTGCGCAACGAAAGGATTTGCCAAAAAAGAAAAAAAATGAAAACAATACAGTATAGCGCAACAAAAAATGAAAATTTCATTGATTTACCAAATGAAAATGCGTTAATTTTTGAGCTACAGTACTTGCGGGTGCTGCCTGGGGCGGCAGACAGGATAACAGTCAGAGCAATAATGATTACGATGAGCGGGTGGGTTGTTACATAAGCCCATTTTCTTTTTCTATATATATACTCTGTATATATAGTAGCCTTTCACATGGGTAGCAACCCCTTCGACCAGCAGTCGCAATTAGATGACTCGTCTATGTTGCCCAACGCCTGCTGCAAGGACACGCACAACATGGTCAATCGGCGACTACCTTCAATTCGCATGACCAGCGTATCCATATCCCTTTAGAGCAACCCCCGACGAAAATGGCACAGCACACAGCACTCTGGACACGACAGCTGGTCAGCGTAGGTCAGCGAGTGACCTACAAATGCCGCCAAAAATGAACAGCCAAAAGAACTGACTGGCCAAAAAGGATGCTACAGACTCGTAGCGCTTGTCCATTTGATGGACGCACCCTGAACTGACAATTTTAATGAGCCGAACGGCAGGCGAAATTCCCTCCTAATATAGAACAAACAAAAATTGCATGATTTTTCGCTTTTTCTATCGAGCAGCGGATTACGCGGCAGGTTTTCCATATTTCTTACATTCTGTTGTGGAGCCTCGATGTGGAGCATAGTCGGGGCATATAGAACGGCAGTCCTCACACGCAGGACATGACGAAACGGCAGCTGTGCGCTGACTGCCTCTTGCCGTTATATGTCGCCTAGATAACCTTTGGCCCCGTCCGCACACACACACACATTCACTCACAAACAGAGAGAGAGAGAGAGAGAGAGAGAGAAAGAAACCGCCTGGTACAAAGGATAATACACAAAGGACCTCTCGCTGACGCAACAATAGCAACAACAATTTTTAAAAATGTGTTTTTGTGTGTAGAAACTATAGAAAAAACGCCGAGCACCCCACGGACCCAGTAGCTCCTACCCCTACTCCGACTAGATCCCCTCGGATCCTGTCATAGAAAGTCATAAGAATGCCAGGACGATTTCGAAACACCATATGAGGGCTGTCCTGGCGTGTGTTGGCACAATTCGTCATCGAAGTCGACTGAAAAGTTGTTACGAGTTGCTTTTTCACAGTGGAAACAAATAGGGAAAGAAACAAGAGTGAAAGTAAAGATTAAAAATAGTTGAAAGAAACTAAATTTTATTTAGCTCAATTGCGTTTGATCATGAAATATTGATATGATTGTAATTTTAGATAATATTGGCAAAAACGTTTTGAATATTGTCCTAGTTTTAGATAGAAATATAGCAGACAATAATTTAGAATACCTCTTATCCTAATTACAGATTGAAATATTGCTCAAGGTTATTCCGAGGAATAATAACGGAGTTCACTCTTATATGGTTTACACTGCACTACAAATCATATTAAATACGAATTTGCTAAGCAAAAACTTTATTTTGCATGGCAGATTCATTTTTCTATTTACTAAAATTAATTTTATTCAAATCGAAGTTTTCTTTTAAAAGTTATAGCTTGAACTTTCAAAAAATCCTATTCAGTTATATATAGATAGATATAGCTTAACTTGGCATCATATATCAAAACTATTTTGAATGATTAACAGCCAAGTTAGGTGATCTGGCCCTAGTCGAAATGCCGACATTAGTCAACATCAACACCAAAGAGCTCCCTCTTCAGGCGCTCGAGCTCCGCTCCCATTCTCTGTCCGTACTCGTGCCTGTGCCACGTGGTTGCACTCATCAAACCACAAAGTCGCAGTCTACCAGCAAAGAAGTCAGCGAACTCTAAGAAAAACAATGCCGACACTTTTCTTATTTTCAATGGGGGGAAACTTAATTTTTTAATCGCGCCAACTGTGTTGGCGATCAAATGACAAATCAAACAAAAGGAGCGCACAAAAAAACACAGGCCGAGGGGAGCTGCAAGTGTGGATGTGTGTAGGGGGAGGTGTTGCAGGCTCTGTTGCAGCCACTCGAATGTCAAACGAAGTGTGCAACACATTAATTCCCCTCCCTCCCCGCTTCCCGACGTATCTACCTCCCGCTCTCTCTCTCTGCAGTTGTGCCCACAAAATTGACAGCAATTAAAAGCCGCAAGACACACGCCGCATGCCTCTTGGTGTCCGCCCCTCCGGCCCTAGCCTAGCTGACAATTTGGATATGTAAATGTGCGACTAATGAACACTTCAAAATGTCGCCCAGCTATTGCCCCTCTGCAGCATCTCTCGCTCCGCATTTTTCAGTAGCAGCTGCGCTTCACAAAAAATGGGAAATAATATACAAAAAATCGAATCCGGCGCGCGCTCAAAGTGCAGTCCTCCAGGTATGCAAGCAAATGAGGATCTCTCAAGGAGTCTGGATCTCTTCTCCTAGTCGCGTGCTGCGGCCGACCCTCAGTTTTTTTTTTTATGCTCCTTAAAAAAGAGAGAGGAGATGAGATGCTTGCAGCTTCTTTAACTTCTCTCGTGCCAGGCAGACGTTTTGAGCGTTTCGCTTCTGCTGTCATCCTGTTTGTCGCCCTTGCTGTTGCTTTCCCTATCAATTTTGTTGGCCTCGGTCTCGTCCCATCTGCTGTCTACCTTTTTTTTTATAGGTAAATCTCCTTTTTAATGCGCCATCGATCCGCCTGTTGGTTGTTTGTTTGGTTGTATTTCGTATTAGTGTGTGCGTCTTTTTAATAGGATTTTTTATAGGCTTTGGCTGCGTGTCTCTCGCTTGCAGCATCTTTTTTTAAGTAGGGGCTCCTGCCTTCCCTTTGGCATCCTCTTCGCTCGCTTCTGTCGCGTGCTTTCGTTTTTTATTTAGTTTTGATATTTTTAGCAATTTTATTATCTTGTCTTCTCTCTTCTTTTTATGATGTATGAAATATTAATGGGATTCTTAAGGGAGCGGCATTTTTATAAGTGCGATCGCTTGCCTTTTGGCTAATTGTTGGGCACTAAAAATGTTTAGACTGCAGTTGGTTATAAGCCAGTTACACGGCCAATAAACTTAATATGTAGTTATGAATCTTTGAAAAGTCTTGGACTGTTTTTTACTATTTTCATGAAGTACAGAATCTGATCTTGACATCATTGTATTCTGTTAAAATTCTCTTTTAATTTATTTATGCAGAGAAATGTTGTAGGTGAAACGTTTTAAAAGAGACGATCAAATAAATATATTATTTTTGTTACAGGCTGGGTAGTTTTGTTTTTTTATTAAAATTTTTCGCTGTTCCCTTCATTCATTCTTTTGCAGAATAAATGGTTGAATGAAAATCGGCAACACACCTCCCATTGCTATATATGAAATCAAGCAAATCAACGCACGAAAAGATAAAAACTTGTTAAATGCTGGCATCGATCGTCTCCCAACCTCCTAGCAACAAGGAACCCCTTGGTTGAGTGACAGTTAAATTTACTTTGCATAGAATTCAGCTAGAGTAAATGACCGTTAGAAATCTTTCGACATGCCATAAAAGAAATACCCCGAAAATCGCCTATTGTCAAAGCAAAAGACATTGACAAAGTTCTAGAAGGACAATGACGAGAGGTTGGGGAGGGATCAAGATATAATAGCAATTGTTATAAGAAATGCATTGCATCATGCAAAGCCGGTCAAAGAAACACGCAACATTTGTAGGGGTTCTAGCTGTGAATTCAAATTTGAGTCTTGTTTGATATGACAGATTTAGGAATTTTCAATTGGGGTGGAAACATATTTTGGAGACTTTTTCCCATAAAACTAGTAGACAGAAAAAATAGCATATTCATATACTTATATTATAATGAAAAATATTAAATACTAATAATAAAAATAATATTTCTTTATTGTTAAACATAAAAAAGCAATTCTAAATATTATTTACTTTAATTAATTACTAATTACAATACCTATCATTGAGTGTGTGACTATCCGGAGAAAGTCCTTCAACTTTTCTGATAATGTATTTGTATATATTTAAAAAAAAAAAAAAAAAAAAAAAAAAAAAAAAAAGGCAACGCTGACAGTTGACAGCTGCAAGTTCATATTAAAATGATTTTATATACACATATGCAAAGCGAAAGAATTAATTGGAATCGGCACGGCAGAAATCAATAAAAATTACGGCATAAAAGTGCAATTAATGTGCCATGACCTGAGCCGGGGCCAATAATGGCCAGGATGAGTGAGCGCTGACAATTGCCAATGGCCGCCAGGAGCTGGATTAAATGGACATAACCCTCGCAGTTCGATATGCATGACAAAGCGTCGCCATATGCAGCACGCTATATAGAGAGATAGAGCAACCCTTGCGCTTATGCATAATGCGCCACCCCTTTTTGGCCATACACCCACCCCCTGCACAAGGCAGCCCTCGCACACACACACTTACGCACACGTTTGGGGTTAAAGTCAAAATGGCGCGTGTTTCGCCAGCAAACGAATAAAATGCACATATGCGAAGCAGCAGCAGCATGATCCTGTCGAGCGGGACGTGGTATATCAATTTACACAACATATGCATATCCGATTAAAGAACTAACAAAAAAGAGAGAAAATCGGGAGAAAAACAACAAGAAAATAATACAGATATTACGCTAAGTCGAAGATTAAATACTCTAGCAAATATATAGAATGCATCTTGAAAAAAAAGTCCGCTCTTTAGCCAGAAAACAGAAAATATTTATTAATTTGTTGAATTTCGTTTAATAATTTGAATTAATTGCGAAAACGTTTCAGTCTGCGAAACACAGAAAATATTATTTAAAAATTGATACAAGTTCGACCTTCCATTATGTAGCCAGAAAACAGAAAATATTTATTAATTTGTTGAATTTCGTTTAATAATTTGAATTAATTGCGAAAACGTTTCAGTCTGCGAAACACAGAAAATATTATTTAAAAATTGATACAAGTTCGACCTTCCATTATGTTTGTTCGTATTTTAATTATAAAGAAAATTTTTACTTGAAGTCTCGGAAAGATTTGTCTTATTAACAAAATAATAATTCATAATTTTGTAAACTTAATTTGTTTTAAGCTAACTCACAAAACGGTTATTTACTTTATTTTTACTTAATAATTTTATGCTTTTTAGTTTAATTTATAAATTACTAATTCGATATTTTATTAGTTTTTCAATATAATTATCTATTTTAATTTTTATTCAATTCTGCTTTTTTTTAGGCTTATCAATTTATATTCAGCTAACCGTTGCACACTTCGTATTCAAATCAAACGACTCTTTTTAAGAGTATAGCAGTAAATACCAAAAAAAAAAAAACATTTGAGGGCGGTTCGTGCCGCTAAAAAATGGTTGCAACGCGTGCCATGCTTGTTTTAATGCAACACGTCGCGTGCCTGGCAGGCAGCTTCCTTAACCTCATCCTTGTTGCAGCTCCTTTGCATGGAGACAGATAAAAAATTAAAAAAATAAAATAAATTGTATCAAATGCAACAAAATTTCTAAAATTTCAATAGCCAACAAAAAACAATGTGAAAATTGCCCAAAAAGCAGGCAAAAACTGCATGGTAGCTGCTATATGTGCGAGTGTGTATATGTGTATGATTGCATCCCTTGTCAACAATAGCACGAAAATCCCGTTGCTGACCTCTCGATGACCCCAAGCCCGAGCTGCCCCTGTTTCTGTTTTCCATTTCCCATTTTCCTGTTGATGATGATTTTCTATCCCTTGGACTTTATTCAGAGGCTGCAAACAAAAGCCGGCATTTTTGTGACTGATTGCATGCATGCATATCCTTGCATATCCTTACATATCCCTTTTGTGTATGTATATGCGCGTGTTAGTGTGTGCGTGTCAGTGTGCTGCGCCTGGCGCTCTGGCCAAACAATGTTTTCATCTAGCATTCTCGTTTAGCGCGCCATTTGCATGTTTTTCCACTTCCCATTTCCCATTTTCATAATTTCCATGCCAAAAACGTTCTGCAAAATGCAAAGTAAAGGGCCAGCCCCGTGCCTCAGTCCTCTTCATCTGTCTGTTATTTATATGGCAAATGTGGCATGCTGCCAAGGGGGTTGAACGAACGGTTTTATGCAAAAAATATAAAGGGGGACAAAAACTGGCCAGCAAATGCAACATTATGAAAATGCATATGAAAAATACTTGCTAAAATATTTGCAAAAAAAAATATATATATATATATGTAAAATATTCCACTCAAATGCAAGCACCTACACAGCGAGTGCATTAAAAAATAGAGCATGATAAAAGCAATGTTTTGATGCCACTTTTTGTGGGCCGATCTGAATGGACATATATAAGATTTTTAAAGAAAGTCATCTTCTGGGAAAAAAATATATTTTCTATACTTGCACTTTTAGTGTAAGAAAATGTTTATTTGAAAATAGTAAATATTTAATAATATTTAAAACAGCAAATATATTGTGATTTAAATAATATATTAGAATATAAAAATAAATATGGCAAAATATGAATCTATGCAAAACCCGATTAGTAAATGTCAAAACACGTAAGAATTAACAGACTTTAATGTACATGAGAAACTGAACTTTTAATAAATATATTTATCAGATTAAAATACCTACCTTCCTATTCAGTTCTTCTCTTTTTTTCAAATTTAAATTGAAACATATCGAACCCATCTCAAATAAGATCACCTAATCTCTTGATCTAGAACTTCCAAGAACTTCCAAATATAAATTGCGTTTCTCACAGTTTCTCGCCACTTAAAAACTTGACCCCAAGGTCCTGGACAACATATGCAAAATAGCAAAATATTATGCCTACCTATGCAAAACAATATATATATAAAAAAAAGAAAAAGAAAGCAATTTTTTGGCACAGCTCAAGCACTTGACCTTGGTCCATGACCCAGCCGATTTAAAAAACATTTCTCTAAAAATTATCATTTAAAATAGTGCGGAAAAAGTAGATGACTGCCCGGGCGGCAAAGCAGTAGGGAGACGTTCGTTCACACGCCCCAGGACCTTGGACAGGACACTGAATAGTAGCAGCAAATCGTATGCAAAGCAAAGGACCGGCCGCAGTCTTGGTGGTCACGGGGTTCGAACCACGCTGGCATTGCGAATCTTCTTAGCTGCATCGCTTGCTGCCTGATGCTTGATGCCTGCTGCTCGCTGACATGCGAACAATGGGCAAATATTTTGCATTATGCAAACAGGAGAAATGTAAATCAGATACAGTTTCTGCTACCTAGCTGGCTGGCATTAAGTACGTACAGCTCTCCATATAGACAGCGTCCAGGTTGCAGTTCTCATGACGTTGCATTTTCCACGCCTGCGCCGTTTTAATTAGAACAAACAAAGGCAGTCCCAAGACGCAGACTCAATATTCTTACCCTCTTCTCTTCTCATCTCATCTCTTTTTTTAAATTTTGCAAGTAACCTCTCTCTCTCAGTTAAACTGTTTACTTAACCCAAGAGCCCGGAGGGTCCTGTCTGTGTGGGTGGCTTAAAAAAACACTCAGACGTAGCATAATTATTGTGAGCTGGGCTCTCGGTTAATTTGACCGGCTTTAATCCTTTTTGGTAAAGTCATTCGTGCGTTCCAAATTTCACCAGCTCATGGCTCATAATTGTGCGATTGCTGCAGGGGATTGGCAAGGGACTTGGGCACGGCCGAAGAATTCAATTTCGACAAGTAATGCACTTGATTTGTGAGAGTCCAGGTGATCTACACTAGGGGATTAGGCAGCTATCTTTAATGCTATATTGGTCTCAGGTGAATTATCCATTAAATAGGTACAGTAAATGCAAAGATTGACTCGACAATAATTATAAATGCAAAAGCTCCAATGAAGGGACAAAGAACTAAATAGATGACTGATTTGATTGGAAAATAATGTCGCATTTTTATATTCAATAAACATTAAATTTTTACTTTACTCACACTGGCTTGCGCTGTCGAATGTGTTCCGAAATTCCAATTAGGATTTTTTATTTATCGCTTAAAGCACTCTCACACACGCTAGAGCGGGTGGCAAGATTTTAAATCGCACAAGCATCGCGACACACATTTACATAAACACAAACACACATAACAAACACGTTGCTTGCCAAATTTCCTCCTACATACATACTACATACATATAAATGCCCAATAACATGTGGGACTTTTTTCTCACATGAAAAAAATACACGTCACGTACACACATACACGTAAATGCATATGTAGATATGGAAATTTTACAATTATGAATTGCAAAAGAAAACCACAACAGATACTATATATTTCAGACAAACTGAAACATTTTTAGCCATATTAAATCAACTATGGTCACACTTAATTCGTACACTTTGTATTATTGAAAAGCACAAAATAATCAATTTTAACTTATTTCAAATGGATTAACAGCCGCAAAGTAAACTCTTTCGTTGTATTGCACTGCGGGTGAACACAATTCATTTGATTCACTTTCAGTCATTTACAACACTACACTTACGTAAAAAATACTTTGCATAAATTTTGCAAATATGTATATTATTTTGAAAATATTTCATATGGTCACTTTAAATGATAATTCATTTGAATGCCACTAATTTATTTATTTTGTATCTATTTTGTGATCAATTTTCAAATAAATATTTACACAAATATTAAATGTTTTAATTTCGCTTCAATTGTTCACTTTTCAGCTGTGCTCCAAAAGATTAACTTGCGAGTGAACGCCGTTCACTTCATTACAGTTTTTCCACATTTACAGCACTGAAAGTATTGTGGTTACACTACTTGTTTTGTAACGAAAATATTTTAGCAGTGACGTTAAAAAACAATAAAATCATTCCCATATTATGCGTCGGTCTGGTTTAAAAAATTCTGATGATTCCGACTCGGACTTGTCTATTGCTTTTGGACTTGATGGTGTTCAACGCTGCTCCACGACTCGCAAGCAACAGATGCACTTAGAGAAACCACAAGATGCAGACGGAATTAATGAGAACGAAGAAGATGACGTTGCTGCTGCTTGTCCAGCAAATCGTTCAATAAGGGACGTACTGTTACCGACGTTGCCGTGTCCCCAAGAGCCAGTGTGTGCACCAGAACCAGAGTGTCCACCAGAACCAGCGTGTGCACCAGAACCAGCGTGTGCACTACAACCAACAAGTTCAAAACGCCGAAAGCAATTAAATCCTTTCAGGCGAGCGCAGAGGTTCAAACGCGAAGTTCAACTGCTGCAGCGTACGCCTAACTTTATGATTCCACGCATATCCTTTGGCCGTGTGGTTCGTGAGATTATGCTGGAGAAGTGTGACTGTGAGCCGCATTTTCGCATCACAATGGGCGCCTTGGAGGCACTACAAACGGCGACAGAGATGTTCTTGACGCAACGCTTCCAGGACTCCTATATGATGACCATGCACCGCCAGCGAGTCACCCTGGAGCTGCGTGACATGGCCCTTATGGCATTCATATGTAAGCAGCACGGGCTGCTTTAAACCGCAAGTCAAATGAAATATCATCATAATATGGCTATTTCTATATATTCAAATAAATTTCTTTATAGACTCGCTTTGGAATGAAGGAGCAAATGGAGCTGAGTCGTACTGTCTAGATCCGTCTGTCTATTATACCATATGATCACTCTATTTGCCGTGTTGGAAATTGAGCTTAAGATATATGTATGGAAACCTATTCCATTTGGATGCAATTGACTTTGTGATAAGGATATACAGACTGCTTGCATTGTACATTAATTTTATATTTCGACAGCAGCCAATCGGGCCATATGTACATATGTATAAGATTTTTCGTACTTCCATAGAAGCTTGAGACAATCTTAAATAAATAGCTTAAATTAATAGCTTCTTCATCTGCAATATTATGATAAAAGAAATATGTAGATAATACTGACGCGCACGTAAATTAAGTGTAAATGAATGAGTCATGATTTGCGTACATCCACATATGTAAAAATATCTTGGCTAGCCATGTGAAGCGCACTTCGCAGTCGGTCATAGTCGACTCACTTCATCATTGCTTCTGCTACCAATTGAGCTAATACTCAGTTTCTGCCCTAGTCTCCATTCAAGTCCAATCATTCATTTGCATCACATGTGCCACAGCGCCTACTCAGCGAAAAAGAGAGCCAAAGGAGGGTGAGTGGGTGCTGCACGAGCAAAACTTTTGCCCCCCAGTGATTACTCAATTTAAATGGCAAAGAGCTTCCCGAAAACAAAAAACAAAGCGCAAATCGAATCCGCAACAATAAGATGCTAATGCGTGTGCTCCCAAATGGCGAAGAGGCAAATCTCGAGTGTCGCTTGGCTGGGGGTAACTTTCTCTGATTGGGGTGTGCGTGTGTGTATGTGTGTGGATGTGGGTTTAGTGTTAATATTTTTATTTACACCCTTATAATGTGGCCAGCACACAAGACCCACACCTAAGCCTAACGCCTGCTAATCTAATGCACACAATCGAAATTTGCCTAAAAAAATGAAAGACCATGCCACACCTCGCTGTCGGGCTGTTGGGCTGTTGGAGAAGAAGATGTGGGGGCGGGGCAGTTGGTCACTTGGCCTGTCGCAGATAAAAGCATTATGGACAAACTTTTGCTCTTCGGCCTCACATACACACACCCACACACAGATAGGTCTATTACATAGATCATTTATTACACGACGAGTTTCGCTTGAAGTGTTGATGGCAACGTGTGTTTCTAATGTGATTTTTTATTTGCCCGCACGCCGGACAAGCCACACGTAATGTCCGTGTGTCCTTTTTTACCCTCTGCATCTGCAGCATGTATTTTTTTAAGCGTTCGTTTTTGTTTTATCTAAACAGTTTCATCAGCGTGAGGTCCACTACTGGCGATTGCTCAATTTTCGACATACTTGGCTTCCGGAGAAAGGTAAAGAAGAGAAAGAAATGCCTATCAAATAGAAATCTTACTCGATATGTGGATGGAACTGTAGTTTAAAGGAAATTTGCAAAAAGTGAAGTTAGGATGCACTTTGAGATTGGAATTGAAGAAATTCATATGAAAGAATCCCTTAAATTCAAACTTAAAGTGATAATTAATAAATTCTCAATATTAATTTAACATAAGACAACTAAAACATGATAATTTTTATAAAAAATATCTCCATTCACAGTTTTAAATTTTACGGATAGCTCACAGCTAACCTAATCAGCTTTCCCCGGAGTCCTGGGCCACTTCCTAAGAAAGTTTTTGGCTTTTTGGTAGTTGACGCAAACACAACTGTACCCCCACTGCGACGGCCTCCAGTCAAATTCTAATCAAACTGTCAACTGACAAGAAAAGTCACAACCTAAAGGCCCGGCTCTCGTTAGCTCGTGAAACATGTGAGAGTACAAAAAGCATCTCTATTTAGGATTGTTTTTTGTACATCTTCTTCTTCTACATGCTTTGCTTGGGCATCTTAATTTACTACTGGGAGCATATGCTAAAAAACGAATGGCCATGACTGTTCTTTTTGCCTTTTTTTCTTCGTTTGCTTATCAAAAGTCAAGTAAATATCTGCAGCTAAGAGATACAAAGATACAGATTGGCTCCACAAGCGCGCACACACTCACACGCACACTCGTTATTGACGTGTGTATGTATGGGTGTGTGTGTGTGTGATGCTCCCGTGAGATAGTTTGATTAATGGCCAAAAAGTGCCCAGCATTTGAGTTCTTTTTTGGTTTTGTATTTTGTAATGTGCCCCGCATTAGGGGCTCGAAAGCAGTTAGAAAAACCGTTAATACACATGTGACTCGACTTCTCACGGTGTATGTGTGTGGGTGAGTGTGATTGGGTGGCTGGGTGTATTTGTGGACACTATTAAGTGTACACCCCACAATATAAACAAGAAAACTTGGGCTCGTGTTTTCGTTGCTCTTGCATTGGGTAGTCGCGATTTGGAAAAGGAAATGTGAGTTCGTATAGCATGTTATATATACATATGTATGTAGATATAAATATATATTCCTATATATTAATTCGGAATTAAGTATAAATTTTAATTTTTTAGAATACTTAAAATATAATAAATAAATAAAGTCTAAAGCTCAGATATATCACTCTCTTCTTTAAAGGTATTGAATTATATAGAATTAATATTTTTCCACTTTTCTAAATGTAACACATTCAATTATACATGTATGTATGTATGTATGTTTAACTTATCTCAACGCAAATCAGGATTAATCAACTCATCCTGATTTTCATATGATTAGAAAAGTCTAGCGATCCAGTTAACGAATAGGGTATTCCACATCCGACTCCAAGTAGTTGGTTCATTATTTTTAGTTTTTTCGTCAGACCTTTGTCGGGCCTTGGCATAAAAAGTTGCCTGTTTATAACGCGAAATCATCAAGTTAACGTATCGCTTGATTTATGGCATGTTACGCTCACAAATGTATTGGTTCCGTTTACATTCAACTAACCATTGGGGAGGGGTTGGGGCGGCGCTTGACGGGGGCTGACAGTTTGCGTTTGTCACGCGAAGGCATTTAACGGGTCGTCTCGAGTCGCTGTCGGCGTCATTTTATTAATCAAAATTTCTACAACGGCCGCCAGGTGGCGTGTTTGTAGCAGCATTTTATTTAAATTGCTCGCAACGCCATGTTTTTGATTGCCATTCAGGCTGGCTGTCGAGCTGTCTGCCTCGCAGCCATTTGACAGGCGGAAAGGGTTCGCTATTGACTCATGACTCTTCAAATTATGTCTCCCCGGTTTGGCTGCGGGCTGAAGGCTAAAGGAAAACAGACATCAAGCCCAAAAATCGTAGCAAAACATGCAAACTAGGCGCTTTCAAGGTGTTGTAGGAAGCAAGGTTTTCACGGAAGCAGCTTAATTTTGTTGGTTATTTAGATCAGGACAAAAACTATAACACCAATGGATAAAGGTTCTATGATTGAAAATAATATGGGGAATGGCTGACTAGAAAAGCTCTGTGCTTGTGCAATTTCGGAAAGTACAGATCTTGTGCTTACATGGTGATTAAAAAGAAAATCTGTTTCAAAGTTTTTTGATTGAATTTTCTTTATATGAAAAGCTTTATATGAAAAGCTTTTGGAAGAACTTTTGCAGACTTTCGGTTGATTTATACTTTTATAAACATTTCCAATGATTATAGTATCTTCTCTTTATCTAGTTTTATTTTTTCTTATTGTTTCCCGTTAGTGTTCTTCCCGTTCTTTCACGCATAGACCTTCTTGGTTACCAATTATTAATAACGTGATAACAGCCTTATAAATTTCAAATTATGACTGCACTTTGAGCATATATTCAGCCCCTATGCGCAGTTTGAACCCATCACTCACTAAGGCCATTAGACACCCACACACACACATACATATATATATATATACTCGTAGAGCTAACCCTTTAATTGCCTAGCTGAGCAAATGCGAAACCCTATCGTAGCCCATCAACCCTACTCATATGGTCTATCCAAACACAACTGACAATAGATCACATGATACGAAACAATAAGCAAGACAGCAAAACCAGATAGCTGTTCATTTTTTGTTTTATTTGGAAATTTAACCCTTGAGTCTGGGCAAATTGTGGACTTCCGTTGTGGGTTCGTGACTGGACAAGGCAAACAAACAAATAATATTCCTATTAAATTCAAATTACAGGCACGAACACACAGAGACACACGTTTAAGGGTTAGATCGAGCGCTGACCACTTGAACTGCGCTTAACCCTACCCCAGAATAGAGCAGACGGAGCCGTGAGAGACCAGCATATGAGAGACATATTTTTGATTGTTTTCCAAGCAATTAAGGTGTAGAAATTTGTCTAATCGGGCGTGGGCTTCAGTTTTAGTCTATAACCTTCCATAACCCTCTTCTAATGGTTTTGTTGACGCGCTGTAATTGAAGCCAAGGGTACGCTGCAACAGCTGGACACTAGATTAGATGGAGAAGGAGATGGTGTGGCAACCCACCCACCTCTATGTTATATATTGATATATTTCTTTTTTACATCCATCTGCTCGTGAGCTGCGTCGTAAAGCCCAAATCAACTTTAAGTTCAAACGGAAATATCTCATACTTCCGACACACACTCAGAAACTATGTCTATATATGCTGCGACCCTCATCTGCATGCGCAGTGCATAAATTTTAACCCAAAAATACGGCCGACAGCTGCCTCCGCCCTCCTGCCCACTTTCTCTGTCCGTGTTCCACTAGCAAAGTTCGACAGCTTCCGTCTTTGCCTCTTTGGTTCTCCCATTGGCTGCTCTGCCCCCCATTTTCGTATCATACGAATCTCTATGCGAAAGAG
This sequence comes from Drosophila mulleri, assembly GCA_035047565.1. Taxonomy (NCBI): domain Eukaryota; kingdom Metazoa; phylum Arthropoda; class Insecta; order Diptera; family Drosophilidae; genus Drosophila; species Drosophila mulleri. Next base: position 13,806,273 of record JAWNPK010000168.1, read on the forward strand.
TTTCTTATCGGTAATGCGTGGCCTATAAAAAGTATTAGGCAACTGCCTCTTTTATGTGGGCGTGCTTGTACAGAAAATGGCTGTCATAATGTGAAGCTGGTTGAGTGTAGATGTACACTGAGCAAAGTCAAGCAGTTAGAAAACTGAGAAAACAAGTTGACTAAGAACGAATGAGATTTTTATGTTGAATTTTTTAAGGAAATGTCAAATTTGACTTGGAAATGCATTTAGTAAGTTATTTGATGATTTAAGACTTAATAAACTGGCATAATGAAGTTTAAAATAAATGAAAGAAAACTAGATGGATAAAGAAGTTGAGTTCCAGTCAGTTTTTTTCTTTTAATATTTAGTTTTTTTAGTTCAGAATAATTGAAAAAAAATAAGATATATAAAATCAGTGTAAATCTTAGAATTATAAGATTTTTATAGAAAAATTTCCATATTTTATAATTTTATTACCATTGAAATATATACATATCAAAATGTACACATATATGTATATAATATAATAATTTTATACTAAAATAAACTTTTTTAATTTATAATTTAATTTATAATAATATAATTTTTATATATTCAATAATATATATTCAATATATAGTAATAATATATATTTAGACTAAACTTGCATTGCCTTTCTTTTCCCCTACTTAATCAGAGAATTCATCTGAAGCAGCATGCAGAAATAGATATATAGTGTCTACAAAGTCCTGACTAGAGTTTTACAATGTGTTGTTGAATATTCTTGAAAACGAATTCCGTAGAATAAGCTTCGTATTTTGATACGTGTGTAAAGAGCCTCGGAGTCACCCTCTGTCTCTGCTGCGGCCCCAAAAATAACTCAGTCAAGTCATCTCGATATTAAAAAGCAAGCACACAGGCTGCCACACACACACACGCACACACACATGAGCAGCAACCCCAACAGCAACTGTGGATGTGGAAAAGGGAGTGGGGCGGGGACTCCCAGAAGACAGGCCGACAGCTTTACACATACGTGCGCGCCCCTTACACACAGAGCCATTCGCATAAAAAATGAAAATGTCAAAAAAATGCCTCAACTCGGTTAAAAAAGAACACAGAAAAAGGGCAGCAAAAGAGCGAAAGACACAGAACGAGATACAAGATACACAGGCCAAAGATACAGCACACACACACATGTATACGCCGACAAGATGTGGCAGCTACATGTGGCACACAGCATGCGAAAGTCAAAGATGGCGTCGTCTGCGTGCCATGCCCTGCCACCCTTTTTTTATCATACGTGCTGGCCGCCAATGGGGGCACAGCCTGATTAGCATATGCGTGTGGCGTGTAGCGAGTTCTTGATGCCACAAAATGGCGACGGGCTTGCTACACGTATATATGTACATACATATATATATATGCACATATGGGTACAACAGATCTCATCAGATCAGATAGGATCTCAGCTGAGGCACTCGTGGCAGAGGTTGTGGTCAGCACTTGACCAGACAATTGCTTGCCATGCGAACATATGGCAAGGACACTTTCTTGCATAATCATTGTGTGCCTTGTATCTGCAGGATCTAGGATCTAGGAGCTGTGAGCTAGCAGCAAGCGGCATAAAGGAAACCAGTCGAGAGAGAGCGCGCGCGCGCCAACATGCATAATCTCCTGGGCACACCTTGAGAGGGCAGGGAGAGAGCAGGGGACAGTATTTGATAAAGGCTAAGGCAACGCAATGATTGCATCGAAATTGCAAAGGAATTCCTTTCAGTCTCTCTCTCTATTTAGAAATGCAGTAGCAACAGCTGCCTGTCTTTTGCTGTGTGTGGCGTATGCAGAACGGATGCTGAGGGTAGAGCTCGAAAACTGTGGGTATCAGGTAACGGGAGAATTGTTTATTTGTCTATGGGTATTTGCATTGCAGAGTGAAAGTAATTGGTTAAGCAAGACAGCCGTGGGCTAAGAAGGAACCTCAGCCTAGCCGAAAAAAGTGAGTGGAATTTGAACAAAAGATTACGCGCCTATGAATGGAACACTATAATAAACATATAATATAAGAATGATATATGTATAGCAAATATATTCAAGATAGAAAGATTTTTAGCTAAACTAGTTCATTTAAATTCAAATTCATAGTCACATATCGATTTTCAGATCCGATATGCACAATATATTTTAAGGAACTAAATAACGCTGGCTAAGCTATGTTTTAGTATGTCCTATGACCTAATAATACCAATAATAATAATACAAACATATTTGTATTAATTTACGATTGAATTTCCAATATATTATCAAAATCATATATATTTTCAGATTGATATCTTCAATATTTATTAACTTATCAAAGGAGCAACTCAACCTACAGAAAAGATTTCTAGTTTATTCCTAAAAATTCTTCACGCTAACTGTGAAGCTTAATTTCATGTATTCTCGTGAATTTCAGATATTTATTAAATACTATATATTTTGAGCTCCTCTTACATTTCTGGCGTAATGGCTGCAATATCCTCTGAAATATGACTCCCCAAATGCCTTTAAAAATTTCCAAATTTCCTGGAATATAGTTGCTTAACCTGCCCGAGACAGCTAAAAACGAGGAAAACCAGTCTGCAAACAATCCACAATAGTTTTTCAGCTAACAAAAAGAGAAGCACAAACAGTTGGAACACACCCTGTCTGGGCACATCCTTTGGGTCCTTTGGCAACTTATCAAATCGCAAACAATAAACTGAAAAAAATGCCAATAAATCAAAACACCTACAAGAATGGGAATTCTCTCGCATTGGTTAAAAGGTTAAGCAGCTCACAAATAGGGGTAAAGTCTTTCCAGATTGAGCATACAAAATCGAACAACGATAAATTCTGACAAACAAACTCCAAGACAGTCGGCTCAAAGGACATGAAGCACCATTAAAAAATGGTTAAAGAATGGAAACAACTCTCGCATTTATAGGGTTACATTAGGTGCGAAGCAGACAGCCATCAGCAGAAGCAGGGCCAGGGGCAAAGGTAGGAGCAGGGGCAAGGGGCTATCGAAGGCAGTGAAGGGTAGCTCGGTCGAACAATGTGGTCTTAACTTACCGCAAGGATCTTACGCAAGGCTAAAGGGTTCCTTAACCCTAAAGCTACAAATAGGTGCGCAATAAAAGTCGACCCGTCAATTTCAAAGGGTACAGCGTGCGTATGGGGGAATTAGCTTATTGGAGAGAGGATAATAGCTCTAGACAACACGTATAAATCGTAGGTGTTAAAAGAAATGCGACAAATGATGTGCAGTGGAATGCGGACGAGAAGAGGAAATTTATATTGAAAAGAATTTTCAAGACGTTTAAGACTTGATGTGAAATATTTAAGAGATTCTTGGCATAAGACTTAAAACAATGCATCCCTGTAAAAACGGAGTATTGAGTATAGAAAATATTAATTTATATAGCTTTAAACCTTTTTGGTTTCGAACTAGAAGCTTAACATATGCTAAGGGATAAGTCGCATTCTAAAACTATAGAGATTAAGTCTTACAATTTGGATTTCAGAAAAAGAAAACAGAAGAGTAGACCAGGAATAGTTATAGGTTGCAAGTATTATTTATACAGCAAGTCGTCATTAGTTGAATGATGTATTCAAGAGAGCTTTGATGATGTTTATTAATATACATAATTATTCATTGAGCTTTAAGGGAACATATCATACGGTAAACCTTCAATTCTGTGCCAATACATTTGAAATTGATCTGCTTTTAATATATACATATATATATTATTTATTTAATATATCCTTTACATTCTATCGAGTTGCAAGGCGATAGAGAATTCAAGTATTCAGATGCTGTAGAAATTCTTGTAGAAGCTGAGAGCTAACTATTTTAAATTAGAAAATGCTTAGACTATATGTCTTGTACTAAAACAGGTGAAGTGTGAGGAACCATACACTCTTTGAAGTAAACCCAGTTACGTTAGCATTGTGCGCTTGGGCTTAAGCCGGTGTTAGCCCTAGCACTACCCACAGCCTAATTACCAGACGATGAAACGGATCCAGGCCACACTTTGGGCAGCTAATGAGCAAGAGAACAAAGCTACATGGAAGAGATGTGAAAGCCGAAGCCGAAGCCGATGCCGAAGCCTGGCTTTGTAGGCATTGATTAGTAAAGTAAACACTGGCATAAGACGGCTAATAGCACACGCCTCGCTGCACGCAAATCCCGGCGAGCAGATCAGAGCGGAGAGCAGTAGAGTTTGCAAACAGTTGGTCTAATTTACAGCCGTCGTCTACACCTACAGATTCCCTTGCAGAGATATGCAAATATGTTGCGGCACGTTTTGAAATGCTAGACGGATGAGGCAAGGCGATTCTAGGGAACCGGATTAGACATAACTGACACCAGGACTAAGGGTTGAGCGGATTGCCTAAGGCCGAGTGCCGAAGTTTTGCTAACAAATGAAATTGGCACGGATTTCTCTTGCGGGCCGCAAACGTGGCCTTATGGCTTCAGCTATATAACAGTTGATCCTTGGCCAGGACTATGGCCATGTGCTGCCATAAAGTAAATTCATTTAAGTGGCCATTAGGCGGCTTTGGCACAAGCTTCCAGCTTACCTGGCCCCCATTCCCCACACATAAAAACTGCTTAATTCATGTTAAAACTCTAGGCCCCGCCGGCAAAAGCAAACAAAAAATATTATTTTGAATGTCCTTGGCGCGCAGTCCAAGTGCCCGAGCTTAGCATATGAAAATTTGTTGCTCAACTTAAGCCGACGCATAAAATGCAACAGCCCCAAACCAAGAGCTGCCCCACTCCACAATAAAAAAGGCAGAGAGGAGCTAGAACAAGAGAAGCAACTAACAGCCACATTTGCTGCTGTCAGTCGGAGTTAGCGACATATTGAGACACATGTCGATGTCCTGCGCCTGTCTCCTGCCCTCGTCTCTGCCAGCTAGCTCATAAATTTTTTATCCAGCTACCTAGTTATTGTTTTTTATGAGCTGCGACAATTGCACGCCCACAGGCAAGCCGAGGCGGTCGACCCAATACACAAATCTATGTGACACCATTATAAGTTAGCATCCTTTGCCAGACAGTTCCGAGAATGTCCTTGCATTGGGGACTTCCTGCCGACACGTGCAACTGAGAGTTCTTCTCATTTTCTTTTAATTATATTTACTTTAATTAGATAATGTCGAAGGGTGGCTTTCTAGTGGAGGGTTGGTTTTTCAATAGTTTGAGTTTAGACTAGACTTTTTGACTTTGCTGGTATACGAATTACCCTAAAACTCAAATATTGGTGTGTGTTTAGATATGTCTTTACAAAATGGCACAAAGTAGAGTCTATGCTCTAGATATGTACATATGACTTATTTGTTCACTTTGTGGATAAGACGGTCTGCCATATGAAAGCCTAACTTTTTCTGGTCTACTACCATCCTACAAGGGAATTCTTCCAAAATACAAAATAAATTCAAGGATCAGTTATATGAAATGAAACTGAATAATCTTAACTCAACTTTTTTGAATATATATTACTGTGTATTTACTAAACGGTGTTTTTAACTGAAGTCTACTTTTGTCTTAGAGGATGTTCTACAAAGTTTATGTTCGAAATAGGATGACTTATTCTCTGTGGGCTATTTTGCAGAGCAAAGTTCGAACAAAAGAAAATCTACCAGCCTCGCAGCCCTGAGAAAAACATTGATCATGAGTGGGAGAAAATACTATGAAGTCACAATTGTGATCTGATGGCTATAAATGATTCTGAATTTTTGATTATTTTCATGTTATACTTTCAAATAATTAAAAATTCAATTTGCACCTTCTAAGTGAGCTAAACTTCGGGTTGCTACATATGTAAATACCTATATACTTGACTAATTTAATAGCTTTTAACATTCATAGCATGTTAAATAAATGACCCTCTTTTGCAGTCCGCAAATATTGGAAGGGTTCTTTGAGAGCTTCTATACCAAAGGTAAACTGCACAACTTCTAAAGGGTTCAAGTTATCCAGTTCAAGCTGTATTTAAAAAGCCAGGCTTCTGGCTATACTCAACCATTATATATTCTCCCCATATCATTTTAAAATACTTCCCCTTACAGGGTGTTTCAAGCGCAGGCTCTAGATACATACATATGTACATCTCTTTTGTCCCACTGCGCCCTAATCCTTTGCGACATCAAAGCAAAGCAGCGCTCTAAATCCTAAGCCACCACCTACAAAACAAAGCGATTAGATGAAAATCCGCCGACAAAAGAGCTGTGGAAAGGGTGTTGTATAGCAAGGTGCCTAGGCGAGCGGCTTAGAGCGGCACGGCAAGGTAGTACAGACTGAAAGGCTGAATTGGCACTTGGCCACAGGCAGGCCAAATATTTACGCAATTAAAACCACAAAGCAGCTGGAGCCCAAGGCGATGCAGTCGAGCGGAATCCTTAGAGCCAGCCTCATTGAACTCCTTCATTTGATATTTGAAAGCTTCGACTGCCCGCTGAGCAGCCGAACAAAGGGCAGCAAATCAACATGTCGCAGCTGGCGAGCAGCCATTGAAAAGCTGCAGTCGAGCTTTGACTAGGGGTTGCACGCAAGGGTTGTGCTCTTGTTTAACCCTTTCGCACAGCCAATCAAAATGAGCTGAGGGCAGGCACTTCCATTCGAATGGAGTTGATAAATGACTCGTTCGATGGTAATTCAAGAATTGTTAACGATGCGAGCCCTTCAAAATATTTACGAGCACTGATTAAGAGAGCTCTTTTTTCTTGCTTTTGGTGGGGCCTCAGCGCGAAAGACATCCTGTCTCAATGTGTCAAAGGATCAGCGGACAGAGCAGCTGCGCAAGCACTTGGACACCTTGCTCCAGTGTGACAGGATATGTTTGTTGGGTTATTAATGGACAGACGCGTCATGTGAGCAGCGTGTGAAATATGGAAATGGAACTGTTATATATTGAAAAATCGGAAGTAGTGCTCGTAAATGTTGCTACTAAGATGAAATAGAACTCCAGTTTTTCATGCGTAAAGAATATATGATTTTTTAATTGATTTATCGTTTTTGCAAAAATTAACAGAAAGTACAAGAAAATTAGAAGCTTTGATATCAGCCTATAAAGCTTTTTAAGAGCTTTACCTAATGTCAAGTTTATAAAAGCTTTATTTTAGATCAAGCGTTTTTTATATTTATGATTTTCAAAATATACGGAAAATTTCATCATACTTAAAGCTCAAGTAGAATAATGCTGTACAATAAATCGAAAGCTATGAAGCTTTTTCTTTGTATGAGCTTCAATATATACTTGAAAAACTAGCGGAAACATTAAACTCAAATCTAACTATTTAATACAAACAAACAATTATAATATTCAAAATTTAGCTTAAGACTTTAACTATATTAAACTCTTGAGAAGCTTTTTTAGCATGGAAATATATTATTCTTTATTACATGCATATATTCGCCTAGAGACCAGGCTAAAAGTTGAACTTAATGTAAAATCTTACCACAAAATTTTGCTACATTTTTGAAAAGGTTTTTAAACTGTTTGCCTCATAACCTCTAGCGATAATTGCTTTAATTTTCAAAGGCACCCGGCTGCCCAGGTAACCCAAAGAGCTGTCCACACACACACACGCTCACATACACCGACACAGACACAGAGTCGCATTGCCCCCAGCTTAAAGCTAATAAACTCCAAGGTACATGAAAGCGAATACCACGCAGCGGACTCATCCCAGCTCAGAGAGAATAAAATAAAATGAAAATAGTATACAAAAAATGTTGGAAAATGAAAGCCCACTTTTCTTTTCATTAGAAGAAAAACGAAAGCGAGCAGCAGCAGCAACACGCATTGTCCTAGCCAGAAAGGACATTCATTGAAAAACAAGAAGCTGCCCCAAGAACCAAAAAAAAAAAACAAAAACAAAAAAAAGCTAAAACAAGCCGAATTCCTGCCCCACCCACTCGCAGATGAAAGTTAACAAGGCATCAAATAACAGGCGGCTGCCTTAAAAGGAAAAAAGGGTATCCTAGCGACCAACAAGAGCATCAGGACATGAGCCAACGAATGTCCATCACAAGAAAAGCGAAAACGAAAACGAAAAAGAAAAAAAAACGACCAAAAAACGTAGCTTAAAATGAAATGAAGCGAGGCGGGGCAGTGATGGGTGTGGGCGGGGCCAGCTTAGTAGTCGAAACTTACCTGCGAGAACACACGCAGCTCATATGTGTGTCTGTGCTTATGCGTGTGTGTGTCGTATGTCCTGCGTGCGTCATGTAACGCCTACAGCGACGACTAGAAGCGATGTCAAGCAACAAAAAACAGGACAACTTCGTCTCAATCAAAACTCAAGAGCACTGCAAAACAGCCAGGATAATCAATTGAAACTTTCAGTTTAACAACCATGAAATACCCTGTAAATGAACCAGAGCAATTCAATAAAGAATTTATGATGTGCGATGGAATCTCGAATTAGTGAAGAGGGAACAAAATGATGCAAGCATATTCTATTCGAAGTCTTTCTTGACTATATAATATAAATTATAATATATTTTTGTGTAAGTTCATAGTTTAAATCTAAGTTGAGACTAAGTTATTTTGGAGACTAATTTAAGTTCTATCATCGAATGGATAAATAAGGAAGATTTATTCTGATCAGGGTTCAAATTAAGGTTCAAATCCCATTAAAAAAAAAAAAAAGAAAAAAAAGGGATATGAAATACTCAAAATATAGGAAAGGAAAGTTCTTCACTATGAAAATATATAATCTATAAGATCTACAAAAAAACTGGAGAAAAATAAGGTATATACAAATACTTCACATTCAAATTCTACTTTACTAGAACTGCAAAAACAAAAATATTTTCAAAACAAAAACTTATGAAAAGATTTTTTGCTGCCCTCATTTAATAACGTGTGTTTCTGATGAAATACCCTGCTAAAAAAGGATGTTCTTAAAAAGAGGACATCCTCACACACTTGAAACTGTCTAAATGAACGCCAGCACCAACACTTGAACAGACTCTTAAACTCCCTCCCTCACTCTCTTTCTCTCTCTCTCTCTAACTCTCTCTCTGTCTACCTCATGCTCCACCAGGAGTAGTGTTTCCTTCGTTCGATATAGAAATCAATTCCTAAGCGCGTGCATCGAAAATTTCCTTTGGGGTTAGTCTGAAAAAATTCATTACAAAAAATGTCAACGACTATAAAAATAAAACTGGATTTTAGTCGAGTTAATTTGTCGTTTAACATCCTGTCAGCTGCCGAAGCACCCAACTATTTATCACATATGCGGAGAAAAAGAGAGAGGGAGAGAGAGTAAGAGAGAAGGTTAGAGATAAATAGAAAGAGACGGAGGGTGAGAGGGTGGTAGAGAAAAAGAGAGAAACTTCTGACAACTCAAGAGAGAGAGAGAGAATCTTTCGATTCCTTGTCTGCTAGAGAAGGTGCTCTTTACTATATAGAAAATAATTAAAAGAATTGATAATACTTAAAAAAAAAAATGTTGAAAAAACAAAAAAAAAAAAAAATAAATAAATAAATAACAAAAATTTAAAAAAAAAATATATTATTTTTATATACTGTATATTATCTCGATTAGGATTAGGATTGGCTTCCATATTTAAGTAATTTATATGTATGTTTATTTTGCTATTTATAAATTATGAAATTATCTATTAGTAAATACTGTTAAAAATCTGTTTCAAGAAAATTTCAAGTAAAAGAAATTTTTAAATTTTCTGTAAGATTTAGTAAGAAAATTCTTCCTGATCTTGTAATGTCAAATAAATTATTCTGAAAAATTCGCTCATTATTTTTAACACTTTTTTCTTGTTTGTTAAAATATAATATATATATAATATTATCCACGAATTAAATATTTGTAATATTCTAAGCTGTCTTTAACTCCCTCTCTTAAGAGCTCGACTCACTCCCACAACAGCTTAGTTCAATCAGTCAATCAATCATAAAGCACTGCTGCAGTTGAAGAGTCACAGCTGCAACAGTTTGAGAGGCACTCGCTCAACACTTGCTGCTCTTTCTTTAGACACGCGTCGTTTATATTTAGATTTCGAATCGCAGCCATATGTTTTCTTTTTATGCCGCACACACTTTCCCTCTACATATATATGTATTTGTATATGTATTCATATATCCTTTTGGTCCTGCCGCATGATTATGGCCAGTCCAAATATGAATTTGCTGCGCCTGCGCCGTTGGCCGTTGGCCATTGGCCATGTCGAAAGGCATTTTACCATGCCACATAAATTCGTAATTAAAACGAGTCAAAGGATTCGAGATCGGTGAGGTCCTTTTTCACAGCAAGCAGCGGCGGGTGGTTGGCTTCGCTCGGCTTGACTTGGCTGCGGGCCAGCTGCTGGTCAGTCTGACCATAAATTATACAAGGATGCGCAATCCTTTTGCCAACACACACACAGACACATTTGCAATTCAGCAGCACTCGCCAGTACCTCCTTCTCTCTCTATCTCCTGTCGTATGGGCTTGCAATCAATAATGATTGTCCTGCATTGTGCTCGTTGTGTGTGCCGAGCACAGCCGTAATTTATTGTCCTTTGGCTGTTTACCTTTCCCACGCAGAAGGTTGACGCCATTCGCTCGCCATTCGACTGCCGAACTGTATGTCCTGTGTCCTTTTTCTCTTTTTGCTTTGATTTTGACATTTATTTTTTGCGTGTGTTGTGTCCTTCCAAGAAAGAGTCCACTGTGAATTAGTTCCCTCATACAAGCCCTTGGAGCCATTACCTAAACCCTTTCCTGAGGTCCTGTTGACTTTCCTTTAGCCTTTTTTTATCAATATCCTTGTTAGTTACTTATAGGCAAACAGCTCGCCTATCCTGTAATTAAAAAGACAGCCGCTGCATCCTTTTTGCGTAAATTGGGCATAATTATCCTTTCGTTTAAAAAAGGATGGTGGGCGTGACAGCTGCCACAGACGCTTAATGCTTAATGCTATTATGCGCAGGATGTTTGATTTGCTAAATTGTTGCCTGCGCGCTTAGGACATTCGTCTAGGCAAAGTTAATTTGCAGGACCCTGTTACTATAAGATAGATAATCAACGAACAGGATATTGTATTTGCGAGGATGGAAAACATAACCGTTTAGGAGTCGCTGACCATTGCTAAAGAAATACAGTTTGAGAGCAATTGTGCGAAACATCGCATGGTGGCGAAGAGTGTAAAAATGTGATGAAAATTTGGTCACATTGTGTGGAGGAGAGTCGATCAGACAGCAACCTGGAGTTTTCGTCCAGTTTTAACCTACACAAGGAAAATAATGTAGCTATTTTATGTACATCTTGCGTACACACGCGTACATTAATTAATTAAAAGCTATGACCAAAATAATAAATATTATGTATTAATAAACAACAAATTTAAAAGTCGTAACAATATTACCAAAGCACATAGCGAATTTCGGAATACCGTTTATGTCAATATTTAGTACATTTCCAATTGCAAACTCTCCTTCGCCAAACCGCCAAGATAAAACTAGTTGCAATCGACACTACAATTGTCGTATTTCACAGTGACAGGGAACTGACAATAAATAAGTAATTTTTGGCCACCAATGAATTAGCTTAATTTTTTTTATATGTTTCCTATCTATTTATATTCATTTTCGGCTTTTGTAATAATTTGAAAGTAAACCATGTAAAAATACCTAAATACACATTGTAAATACTGAAATATTGTTTTCACCCATTTTTAGCTTATTTTCCCTTGCACACATTTACATTCTGTCTTCTTTTGCCCGGCAAACAAAAAAAAGAGAGAACTGATAAAAACGTAACGCAATAGTGGAAAATTGTTGAGACATGACGAGTTTTCGCAAACGGACCGTGCAAAAGCCAATCCGTGGCACGCGCACTAGCCCCCACACTGGGCAGGTGATCACCTCCAGCGGTAATCCATCGCTTGATCTGATTTTAGGCGGTGGTCTGCCTATCGGCTCGATATGCCTGATTGGTAAGCAACGCAATAAAGCATTGAGAAGTCGCCCATTAACTGTTAACCGTGTAACTTTTTGTCTTCTTTAGAGGAGGATCGCTTCATGACGCATGCCAAGGTGCTGGTCAAATACTTCCTGGCTGAGGGTCTACTATCCAAGCAGGAGCTCTTCCTTGGCAGCTTGGATGATTTGCCAGCAGAGATGTTGCGTCGCCTGCCCAAGCCGCTCACCGACGAGGAGGTCGAGCAAGAGCAGCGCCTGGAGCAGGAGCAACAGGCGGATAAGAATGGACTTCGCATTGCGTTTCGCTATAACGATTTGCCGCTGGTCAATTCGGAGCAGGCTACTGCGAAAATCGGACATCATTTCAATCTGATGGAGCACATGGATGCCATGATGCTCTCCTATGCGCATGCCACCATTTGGAATGATAAGAAAACGAATCAGGAGGATTATGACGATTTCGATGTTGCTAACGATTCGGAACAGCCAAGCGCTGGTGGTGCCGACACATTGCTGGATCCTAGCGAGTCAATGCCTTACTCATATGCCCAGGCTGTGGGATCCAAGGCGGACCCGGGCCAAGAAGGGGAACAAACTCCACCTGATGTTGCTCCCACTGAGGCAGCACCTGCTGCTGCTGAAACTGATGAAGCTGTACCCATGGAGCAGTCCGATGGCCAAAAAACTGCCAGCAGCATCAACAACAACAATAATAATATGGATAACAGCACTGCCAACAATACGACGAGCACCACTGGAACAACAACTACAACCACGCCAACTGCATCGCCCTCAACTGGAAAGCCACAATTCTTCTACAATGCACGCTACGATCGCCTGCTCAATTATATCCAATTGCTGCTCAACGACTCGATCTTTGAGCCGGGCGCCAACATACAGGAGAAGAATCTGTGCAGGGTCTGCCTAACTTCGCTGGGCTCTCCACTGTGGTACGACGATCACTTTGCCGAAGATTTGCTCAAGTTTCTAACTATATTGCGTGGCAGCGTGCGCAGCTGCACTGCTGTTTGCTTCATCACAATGCCCATGCACCTGATAGCCAAATATGTGAGTTTGGAGCCGGAAAATCTGCTAATCTACCATATATTCTTACATGTTGATTTGTTTATTTACAGGACAGCAGCTTGGTGCCCAAGATTCGTCAATTGGTTGACTATGCCATTGAGCTGGAATCGTTTGCCGGCTCCGAGCGCGAAACGCATCCGGCTTTCAAGGAGTACAGCGGCCTGCTGCATCTGCACAAGATGAGCGCCATCAATACGCTGGCCGTGCACATGCCGGAGACCACCGACTTGGCCTTTAAATTGCGTCGCAAGAAGTTTGTCATCGAAAAGCTGCATTTGCCGCCAGGTGAGAGTTGATGCTAATCTATAAGAATATTTTAAATGTTTCCTTTGCCTTCTTCACACAGATCTGCAAGAGTCATCAGAGCAGGCAGCCAAAGGTGCGGACGTGTTGCCGATCCCCAATTGCGGCGTCAATTCAAATGTTTCCATGGATTTCTAGTGCCTGTCTATGGGCGCCGATATTATGGCCACGTTCTGTTGGTTGTTTCATTTAACCTAAACTCTTTTTTTATATACTCTGTCTCTGCGCAAAATGAAGGAAGCCAAGCTGTGCGAATACAAATCAAAAGTGAACCCCGCAGCAAATGCTGAAAAAGGAAGAAAAAAAAAACATTAACAACAACAAAATACCAATTATATATACAATAATATAGTGCATCGGCGTTTATTGAACGCTCTTGCCATTAGTACAACCGATTTTTACAAGTTTTATTTCTTATTTAAAAATAGTTTATAATAATATTGTATACAGAGTGCGCCCGCAAAAACAATTTCCATATATACATTGTATAAACAATTTTCTAAAAAGAAAACTAAAAAAAAAAAAAACAAAATGAGATACGAGCAAACAATTTGTAAGATTTTATGTAGTTATATATGTACGTATTAAAACAACAACAAAAAGCCATTGAAATTTTTTAAAATTAATATACAATTCGATTTTTTTGATTTACAATTATACAAATTTTTAAGTACAAAAACTTATCTTTATTATAAATTTTATTTAAAATCTGCTAGATTTTCATATGTTTGTATATACATCAGATCCGAGTTTCGATGCAGTGTTCCAGGACTCGTCATCACATACTTACAAAACTAGCAATTTAAGCGCTGCAATATCTATAATGTGAAAGTAAAGAAAAGGATACTATTTGAGTATGTATATTTGCATTGTTCGATCCGTAACCTTCAACATATCTTAAAAGTATTTTTAAAACATTTGCAGTTCTCGTCTATGCTGTTAGACACTTGTACTTCAGACTGCTGCGATACTTGCCGAGTTCCGATTTCAGCTTCATGTTCGGTCGCAGCGCATCGGCAAAGTATTCGTCGCACGGTGCATATGTCATATATAGTATAAAGTCGGCGGCCTGCAGTCCATCGGGCGTCTGATAGCATATCTTGGGCAGAAGCAATCGTCCCTCGTATTGGCACTCCGAGAGCTTATGACCCAGACCACTTTCAATGGCCAGCTTCATGTTGGTGACGCCGGGAATTTTGATGCTGCAAATATATATATACGATATAGTGCTCTATATATATGATCTGTAATCGTGAGTTGGTTTAAGCATCTATCTATCTGTCTAGCTGAACGTAATCATAATAACTATACCATCTTTTTGTTGCAGAGTAGCATTCCGTTGATGCAAACAGATGCTGGGAATGGATCTTGCATATGCCTATCTACCTTTCGCTTGTAAAAGAGTTGCTCATGGCCTCTAACCACAATATTATATCATATCTCAAGACTATCTGACCAGATAGCAACTCATGCAAGACGGATCGGATAACTATATGCATGACTTAGATCTAGATCTAAGGGACTCCATGTAAGCTAACTCAGTCTAACTTATTCTAATTATTCTAACATGAAGTCCTGCTTGCAGCTAGTGAAAATCTGTTGAAGCAGAGCAATACAACTAGCTATATCACATGTATATAAAGTAAAATTGCATGAATCATTCGAATTGTGTTAAGTCAGAACTTCTGTGAGAGTATCGGTGTATCTGACTTATTGCAATCTATAGTTGACTCGCTATAAGACTATCAATTTGTCAAACTAACGCTGAGCCAAGCTAACTTCCTATAGCAGCTAGATGAGCTCTGTATATATAATAAACCGAGGATCTGGCAAAGATTTCAACCCATTTACTTGTTGTCCTCCAGCTGCAGCAACAGCCTGTGCAGCACCAGTTGAGCGAAGAGTCGAATCTGTAGATCAGCGGCCATGGTCAGCGGCAGCAGAATGTCGATAATGCGCTGCAGTTGCTCCAGCTTGATACCATTGTACTTGCTGAGACAGTAGATGTGCAGCACGGAGATCAGGGACAACTGCTGGCAGGACTTGAGCTCAGTCATCTGCTGCAGACGCTTTAGCAAGTGGTCGACGCTGGGCAAACAGCGTGCCACCAAGCATTCATACATATACCGGATATTGTCATGCTCGTTGACAGCGAGCAGAGCCTGCCACAGCTGCTCCGACCAGTAGCTGGGGCCCTTAAAAGTTATCCTGAGCAAGGCGCGCGCGATTCGCATCTTGATGCGATGATCCTTGCAGTTCTCAACGTAGCTCTGTCTCGTGTAGATCATCTCGTTGTTGATGCGCAATAGCTCGTCGAGCAGTGGGTGCGTATCCGTTTTGCCTTCAATTACAAAATTAATATAACTATCCCGTTTCCTGCAGCTCGTAAAGAAATAATTGTACTGATTGATCAAATATCCGTACTCGATGCTGTGAGAAGGACAAATGGGAATGAGATTGAACAGATTAAGTAAACTGTCTGCATTACCATTTTTCGCCAGACAACGGATTGCCAGAGAGTATGCCACGTATCAGCAGCGATGTGGGCACGCTCTTCGTGCAGCACAAAATGTTTATATTGAGGAACTGGCTCGCTTCCAGGACATCATTTAAGATCTGATCGCTTTCCTCAATCGACCAATGCGCGGAGGTATACTTCACAATGGCTGTGGCGCTGTATGTGAAAAGGAAAATACAAATATGATTGGAATACGTGAAGAGTTAAGGATGATCGACTAGGCGATACCCCTCAAGCTAGTATAAATAGTCAAAATGATTACTGAGTCATCTTATATGTAAAATTCTCGTGTCGCGGTGTTTGTTGCCGAAACGGTTCGACCGATTCTCATCAAATTTTCGGTGCAGGTCGGGTCGGTCTGAGAAGCGGCCAACATCTATTTTTCAATGAAGGATTGATTGCTATTGACGATCTTCGAATTGTTAATAAATATACGTGTAAGGCAAATAATGAGCAATTGAATACAATATTACGTCACTGTTTATCAACAAACAGTTTTTTCCAACTTGATTTATTTATGTTTGATTAATAGACAACCATGTCAAAAAGCAAAGGGGCTAATTTGAGTAGTCGAACAATCTAGAACAAATCTAGAGGCACGTAAGATAGCAGAGCACAAAGACATGCGAGTTAAGTTACCCCATATATACATATAAAATAATAATAAAAAAAATAATAATAAAAAAAAAATTAAATAAAAAAAAATTATTTAAAAAAAATGTTTAAATAAAAAAATTGTAATTAAAAAAAATTTTAAATAAAAAAAACTTTAATTAAAAACATTAATTAAAAAAAAAAAAATAATAATTAATAAATAAATCACTGCTCTACATCGCCCTGCACGTACGACTGACCCCACAGGGTCTGGACGACTGAATAAATGCTGCAGCTGCTGCCCTTTATATAGGGCGACTTCCACTCAAAGCCTGAGTGGCACTCAAATTTTGAGCAGGGCGCCAGGTAGAGAGCAATGGGAACATTCTCTGCTGCTGCAGGCTTTTTCTAAATGATCTCCTGGAGCTCTTCTGCATCCCTCGCTCCTTTTAGGCAGACGTACAGAGAGACAGACTGTGAGATAGACGTGCAGACAAGCCTTTCTCGGGAGGGGGAGGAGGGATCCACAGAGAGACCGATATACCAACAGACATGCGAACAGATACATACATATGTATACAGGCAAACAAGCACACATAGTTAAATTACCTGATTAAACTGCTTAAGAATATATATATGTATATATATAAAGAGAGCGCTCGTCTATGTTCTATGTATATGTTTTAAATTATAAATAGAATATCTACAACTTGTATCAAATCATATTTTATTGATTGATATTAGTTGCACCTTAACAACTAAATTAATGAACGCGAAATGTGATCTTTTTCTACCGATCGACTGTCTTATTTATGCGTCTCTTTCTGCGTCTTCTAGATGATCTGGTAATAATTAACATCACTAACCATATCTGTATGTACATAGTTAATAGTATCATACAACAGCTCTGTTCAATGATTACTCTTCGACTCTTCCTCTTACTATTACAAGAGGCTCATAACAACTAGCTCAAAGGATGCGCTTGGTTATTCGTCCTGTTTGCTAATCAGGGACATATATATGTACAT
Organism: Drosophila mulleri; assembly: GCA_035047565.1. NCBI lineage: Eukaryota > Metazoa > Arthropoda > Insecta > Diptera > Drosophilidae > Drosophila > Drosophila mulleri. The sequence goes on from JAWNPK010000168.1 coordinate 13,823,723, forward strand.
ATAAAAATATCAAAACAGATGGAATTATATATTTTCTTTATCCCACAAATTGTATGTATGTATACCTCTTCAATAGTTAGTTTCCTTGAGCAATATCTGAGATTACTATACAAGATACATATATTATCGGACATATAATATCGGACATGAATGTATTAGAAATTTATGTAGTTAAATATCAATTTTTCTATAGTGCAGGATATTCCACATAGAAAAATGTTAATTAAACAGTTACAAACTATTTCTTAACCCTCTCCTTTCGAAATACGATTCCTCAATATAGCACTGGATATCCCACATATGTATATATATATATATATATATATATACTTACACCAGGACACTATCCGGAAATTGCTTGAGATATGCTATCAGGGACTTGAGTATGCTCTCATCCTCTAATCGAGTCTCGATGCCATTCAATAAAGTCGCAATACGTTGAGCCGTCAGAATTGTGCCTTGGCTAAGGAGTTCCGCCGGCTTTAGATTGAGCTCGTCCAGTTGGTTCCAGCTGATGAGTTTCTCGCACGTAAACCAATCGACAGCGCGATGCAGTACAAAGGATATTTCCTCATCCGTGTCGCACTCGAGCTTGTGCACCAAATACTGCTGCAGTTCGTTGAGGTCGGTGAAGCGCTCCAGCTCATCGATATTCAAATCGTACTGCTCCTGATAGAAATCGAGTATTTGCATTCTCTCGCTCGCACACTCGAGCTTGAGACTGAAAAAGAAAGAGAAGAGACGCCACCAGCCATGCTGATCCTTTGGCAATTGGCTCAGCTTCTTATGCAGCTCAATACCTATTTTGACATCTGAAACACAAGAGAGTCGTATATACATGAATTATTATCTAAATGTTTTGATTTGCTCTCATGGTTTTACCTGTGCGATATATAATCACGAACAGATTCTTGTCAAAGTGAACCAGCTCCTCACTTATATTATTGCAGGTGGCAATTTTCGTTGTAAATCGTTTGTGATCCCTGCAAAAATTATCACTATTGCTGCAAAGGGCCCTCATAAACTGTATATAATCGCCCAATGAGAAACTTTCAATTGTTGGCTGAAGGAAAGTGGAGGAATTTAGATGGAAATTATCTGTTTAAATCAGTTTTCATGAATAATAGTAATACTATTTACAAATATAATAATAATAATAGCAATAATATTGAATATTATTATTATTCAATAAGTACTATTATCTATTACATTACTAACGGGTATGTATTCAAAATTTATCTCGGCTTAACAGAGGCTAAATGGTTCGCCTTCATATGGACAGCCGGACAAATGAATCTCAATGGATGTTTCTCAGCGAGAACTTGGTTTCCCGGTAAAATCTTACCTCAAATATGTCGAACATTCGATTCTGTGCCTCGTAGCGCAAAGTCTCGTGCTGCATCGACTTGACATGGCCGCAGATCTTGAGGATTAAGGCCATTGCCACATGTGGCTGGCGCGGCGGCATGCTGCGCAGCCAGTGGAGCAGGGGCAGGCTCTGCCAGGGCACCAGGACCAGGGCCTCGAGAAAATTCACCGTTCCACTATTCTGGACAAAGGTCTTGATGTTCTGCTCGGGCAGCAAGTAGTCCTCGGCATCGTACAGCTCCGTTTTGTTGGTGGCAACCAGGATTTCGCTGAGCAGATTGGCCCGACGCAGCTCCGAGACAGTGGAATGTAGGAGAAAGTACTCCAGGGTCCAGCGCACGACGAATTTGTTGCGGTTCTCGAGCAGTCGCAGATAGAGGATTCGCAGCCAGCTGAGCCAGTCGTTGTCCTGGCTGCAGGCCACAAAGCGCGGCAGCTGGCCGCTCAGCATGGGCAGCACCAAGTGTGAGTCGTCCTGCTCCAGTTGCTCCATGATGACCACATAGGCCGGCCAGTGGGGCTCCACGCACTTGAGTGCCTGCTGCAGCTGTGGGCAGTCCTTGTGGAGGTCCTCGCTCCTCTCAATGCTCAGCAGCAACTTTCGCATTATCGAATAGGCCAACTTTCGATTCTCTCTGAGCTCCGACTGCAAAAGCTTTTGTATAACGGTAAACAGCTGCGGCGAACAGGTGTACTCCAGCCCGAGCTCGCGCACAAAGTCATCCAGCATATGCTCGAGTATTTGCCCGGCATGCGGATGCAGCTGCTCCGGCTCATCCTCCGCATTCGTCGAATCGCACAGCGATATCGACGACAGTTTTCGCAATAGGCATAATCCTGACCAGGGAAATTGCTTGGTATGCGCCTGCACAGCGTCCAGGACCTTAGAGATCTGATCCCGATTGACCTGCACGCTTGCCCTATCCGCAATCACCACCGAGATGAGCTTGTCGTATAGCTTGGTGCCGAACTTGACGTCATTGTTGCTGTTCAGCTGGCTGTAGATGCTCTGCAGCACTCGACGGAGCGCCTCCTCGTTGCCCTTCACCTTGTGTATGTCGATTAGGTCGCACAGCATGTTGTCCATTTCTACATTTTCGCCATTTTCGATATGACCAGTTTCCACAGTCTTCGAAATTTGCATTGTTTTTTTTTTAACTATGTTTACTAATGTGCTATTCCTATACAAAAAATATGAAGATATGTATTAGACTGTCGTGACAATATATTGATAGTTGACCCAAATGTCAATGGGAAATGTGTTTAAACAAATGACTCGGAAAATTTTAAAGAATATTCTGAATACAATTCATGTGAAGAATCAACCGAAGGGGCAAAGCATTTTGAAAATCTTGCACCCTTACCAAAAATAGATCATACTTGGAATGGTTATACCAATTTAAAATAGAGTTCTTGCCTAAAATTCATTAAACTACAAATTTGCTAATATTTTGCTGTGCTAAAAGCCCAAAAACAACATTCGAGATTATTTTATATATTAATTTTGATATGCGAAAACAACTAAAAATATATTTTAAAAAATCTGAAAATATTGGAAACTAAAACAATTTGCATATTTTAAATAAATTTCTATAAAATTGACATAAAAATCAATTCAATTTAAGAGACAAAACTCTTTAAAATCTCGTCTATAAATAAATCTTTAGTAAGGTACATACATATGCATCTACATACATACATACATATATATATATATATTTATGTATTTTATTTTCGATTATTTTACTTTTCAATCACTTTCCCGTTTCTCTTTTGTTCTTCCAATTTGTACGCCCACTTTTCGCCCACATATCTTGGGCGCTGCTCAAGTTCATTGAACGCTTCATCTCGTAACCCCAGCTCCCAATTTGGATTAGTTCTGTGCACCCATTGCATTGTGGGGCAGCCACACTTTGCATCTTTGCCGCTGCTGCGGGGCTTTCTAATTGCCCAGCCAACCCTTGGCAAGTGCTTGCACCCACACACAGTCGGAGCAGCGCAGCGCATAGCGCGCACAGCTTTGACCCCAATCCCAACCCAATAGAGTGAAGTAATGAATGATTTAATGGGCCACGAGTGCACGGGGGAAGGGGAGTAGACTCTTGGTTGCATGATTTAGCTATGCGTATTGCGCAGCAGCAGCGGAAGTGCCAGCGCCATGTGGATCACAACGGTAAAGTAGGCAGCAAACTAGTGCGAAAGAGTGAAAGAGCGTGCAAGCTGCCGAGCGAGTGGGACAGAGAGTGTGTGGCTACGGAGAGAGAGGGAGAGAGTAAAAGCGCAGTGCAGGTCAGCAAGAAGGTACAATTAAAGTGTCTCCAAAAAAGCAAAGAACGCGCTCAGAACTACATAAGCATTTGCGAGAGCTGATGCAAAAGTTTGCATAGTCGCAGGCAGAGCTGCCATATTTTCCGGAGCAGAAAAGGCTAGATCTAGCTGGAAAGGCGACCAAAAAGAGCTGAATCGCGCGATTAAAAGGCATTATTGCAAATTTGATGTACAAGTTTATGTGAATTTGCATTCGTACATTTGTTGAACTCCTTTTTTTCGATATAACTTATTTTTTTTATTTCTAAAAGGTAATTCGGTAATACAGAAATTAATCCAAAAATTATTAAAAATTACATTCAATAGCTTGGAAACACGCAGAATCATTTCCATATTCATATCAAGTTAGAATTCCTACTTATCTTAGTTTTCGAATACTTCCTCGTTTGGCTTTACTTTATCGAAAACGGGTTTGGAAACGATAATGATAAGGAAAAACAAGGAAAAATTCATTATAAAATGCAACTAAATATATAATATTAAAAATTAAATTATAATATTATAAATTTATTTATTTATTTTAGTACACATTTTAAATTTGTATGTATTGTTTTATGCAATTTTTCATTTAACTAAACGCCATACCTCTATCAGCAGCCCTCGCTCATAGAAAGATAAGCCTGTCCAACAAGTTTTCCTCCATGCAGAGTTCTGACCATCTCCCCTGACTGTAATTGTTGCTGTTGCTCTATTGTTTACAAGCGGTTCCATTTGACTGCAGCTGCAGACGCGACAGACCAAAAGAGCGGGAGCGGCAGAGTATGACAGGCACTGAGAGAGTGCATACGAGAGCGAGAGAAACAGAGAGAGAGAGGCAGAGAAAGAACGTGAGCCGCCGATCATAAAATAGAGACGTGAGCGTCGGAGCTTGGCTGGGCTCTGCTTGAAATTCAGCCGCGAGCAACGTGCCACAAGTTGGGGCAACAACATTTGCGCTGCCGCATCTAGTTTTGAGCTCTTCAGTCATTGCTTTGCCGTCAAGCGCGTCGTTTGTTTGTTTGCGAGAAAAAAACGTTGAAAGTTTAAAAACTGCGATTCTACACATTTTGGGCTTTTTCCAACTATAAAGCTGAAACAGCCGCAGCAATGACATAAAATGATAGACACATTCTATGTGCAGCCACCAGCTCAACTTGCCACATGCCCCACAACGCTGACCGCTCAATTGTGTACAAATTCACTTAATTAATTAAGCAACACCCACACGACTCCAAAGATGGGGCGCTGTTTTAATCACAAATTTGTGCTCAACTTTTGCAATTTTTTATTTTTGGTGAGTTTTGTATTGCTATGTGTACATAGGTATACATATATATAAAGTATATATATTGGGTGAAATCTGGCCCTATACTCGTAAAACTTCATTTGTTGTAGTTCAGTGGGTGTGAAATTAAGGGTATATTGATTATGTGCTAAACAAAGACAGAAAACTTTTAATAAATATTGCAAACATTTACATTTATAAGACGCGAATTTTACTATGGAAATCTCTAATATTAAAAATAATATAAATATGTATTTATTAGGTAATTTATTTTTCGTAAAATCTAAAATTTTGAAATTTTTCCTGAAAACTTATCTGAAATTTCTTTATTCGATAACTTTTTTTATAGAGCTCATTTTAAAAACTGTAAAAATGTTTTATTTAGCTTGCATTCTAAAATCATTTACTTTAGAGTTTATGATTGAAATTTACAATAGGTTTTTTTTAGTTTTCTTTTGAGCAAATGATTCCCCTTAGGATTTCCTTGAACCGTGAGTCTCTTTCAAACATTTGTATATATTATTGTATATGCTTTCCTGACCTAACAGTACATAGAGATTTTCCAAGCAACATAAACTATCAAATTATTGACACAAGATCAGGTCTTATACTTATCTTATCTGAAGACCACTTCTCTCCTATCTTAGCACTCTTTTGATTTTTATAGAGCATACACATATCGCCTCTCTTCCATTTTACGCCATTTGTTTATTTTTCATTTGCTCGACTTTGTTTTTATTTTGGTTATGCTTGGCTGATTGAAAGCCATTTGAATTGGACAGGTGGACGGAGGAGGTGTGGGTGGCAGAGAAGAGGAGCAGTCCAAAAGTTGGCTGTGAAAGAGGCGGACATGGCGCAGGCGCAGCTTGGCACCGGAAAATCAGCTTAAAAGACCATCCATTGCGAGAGATACCTCTTCTTTACCTTTTAATAATTGTTTTGTATTCTTTGAAAATATTATGTCTTTAAATTTTTGCTTTATTAGTAATTATATGAGTAAAGAGAAGAAATAAATATTCTAAAGAAGCCATAAAGATAAAAGCTATGAGCAATGTACCTCATAAGAAGTCTCTTATAAGAATGTCTCTACTCTTTCATGTATGTAGATAAAAGCCTTATAATCATATAAGACGAAAGAATTTATAAAACTTATGTATTATAGTCTATATTCCATATCAGTTCGTTCATTAATCTCGTAAAATAATACATCCTCTCGGCTAATTTGCACTGATTATAGGGTATTTGAAACAGGTAATAGCTAATTTGTAGGCGGAGAAGGAGGTTGTAATGGAGCCAACGAGCTCCAACTTCCGTTGCGTGTGCGCAGACCCCAAGCTTTTCACACAACTCGAAATAATAATTACAATATGAATTGGCTTTTGTTAATACACTCCACCTCTCCCTCTCTTTCTCACTCTCTCTCTCTCTCTCTCTCTCTCTAGCTCTGTGGCACGCTGCTGATTGTGGCTGGCTGTTATCTCTATACGGACAACAAGCGCATTCTGCTCTCGCGCCTTCTGGCCGCGCCCAGCGAGCAGCTCAGTTCGCTGCCCCAGCCGCTGCTCTACTACATTGCCTTGGGCCTGGCCGTAGCTGGGTTTGTGGCCGTGCTGGCCGCCGTGCTGGGCTTCTGGGCTAGCTGCTTGCACACCTATTGCTTCCTCAGTGTCTACTTCTTGAGCGTGGTGGTGCTGCTCTTGGCCGAGTCGATCATCTGCTTGGCCATCACGCTCTGGCCGCACTGCCTGGGCATTAGCCTGGACGAGGGGCAGATGGTGAAGGCGCTGCAGCGCAATTATGGCGTGCCCGGCCAGGAGCAGTTCACCAATGCCATGGACCTGGCCCAGACCCGCTTCGGTTGCTGCGGCATGCGCAGCTCGCTCGACTACGACACCTCGCTGTGGCGCCTCCAGAGCTATGGCCAACGCAATTGGCCAGTGCCCCTGAGCTGCTGCGTTTTGGCCAATGCACCACAGCCATTGGCCTTCCTCGATCCCAAGCCCGCCAACGAGACGCAGTGTCAGGCACTGGAGCGCTCTGTGTACGAGCGGGAGCGTTACACAGAGTCCTGTCTGGTGCATCTGGACAGTTGGTATCGGGAGCAGTACGGCATATTTCTAGCTGCCAGCTTGGTCCTGGCCTTGGTGGAGTTCAGTGTTCTGCTGGGCATCATACTCACCTGCACGGGCATTGCTTCGCGAAAGGCCAGACTGGACAGCTCGCTATCCGCACAGGCCTTCAGCCAGAAGGGCAGAAGATGCCCCACGGCCAAATCACGTCAGGCCTTAGTTGACAACATCTACGAGTCGGAGGTGCAGCTCCGTGGCCAGACCGCGGGCACCTGCCTGGGCCAGTCATCGAGCCGACATGTGAGCAGCGAGGACTTTAAGGAACTGTACGTCCAGCCCAGGGATCTGTACAAGCAGCGCCATAACACGACCTTCAAGCCGATAGCCAGCGACTACCAGACGCCCACGAGAAGCTACTTGGTTTAGAAACAGGTGAGCTAAGCTAGCATAGGCTAGGTATACGATGAGCATATACCGACGAATCTCACTCAGATCTTAAGATATATAATTTTAAATTCGCTGTAATTTTGCACAAATATCGTATTGCTTTCGATAGATAACCACTTATCTTTTAAAGTGCAAAGACTGTGAAACCTTTTACTAGGGATGCAGATATCATAGAAATTATACTATACTATTCTATCATGTATAGAGAAAGACCTGTATGCTTACTAGATACTTTTCAAAAGCTGCGTTTTGATAAGCTCAAAGGTTTCCTGATCTTACTAGGGGTTTATCAAATAGGTAAATACAATATCTGGTATTTCAGAAATGCCATTACGTAAAATACTAGATACACATAAAATTATCCAAATAGAGATTTGAATACATCTAACGAATGTAGAAAGCTTTTTCAATAAATATTTCAAATTTTTCTCAAAATTTGACAAGATTAACTGAGTTATAAAACTGGAAACTAGAAAACAATAGATAGCGCCAATTAAAAACACATTGTATTTACAAAATGTGTATAAAATATAATTATTCTATCTACTACATATACATATACATATGAGCAAACATAATATCGATACATGGAACATTAACAGATTTCATTTAAGGTACTTTTGCACAAGACTTAAATCTAATCGAATGAAACTATTGTTTTTGCTCTCTTTCAAGCTAAATGGCAACTGGCACAATAACCGTAAACTACAAACCAAAGTATTATAAAACATGTAAAATAAAGTACTTCAACTTATGCGTTAAATCACAAACGAAAACTAAATTATTAAGAGGGTATGAGAGTAGTCAGGGAACGTGGCACTGGGAATAAAGCACAGCTCGATCAGTGGGTCAGTCAGTTCAAAAAGATCACATCGTCCTCTTCACTGGAATCGCTGATTGTTTGGATGCGTCGTCGCTTGCTTCTCGCGGCTACAGTGGTTGGTTCGGGCACACCTCCTCCTTCACGTTGCCGCCGTCGCTGTCGTCGCTGTTCCTTGAGTATGCGCTCAGCACGCTCCAACGGACACTCGGATACGTTGCGCGAATCCTCTTTGACATTACTATCATCATTCACTACAAACGAGCTGGGAAAATATTGCGATGGCTCAAGCTCCACAGGCTGCGAGTAGATGAACTCATCATCGAACCGACGCGGCGCTGGTATCTTAAAGGCGCCAGGACGATGCACAGGACTCCTATCAGAGAAGGCGACATGAAAGGAATTTAGTTAAAGCTGGTTCAGTGGAGAAGTGGCAAACCCACCTAATGCCCTGCAGGTACATGGCATGCGTGGTGGTGTCATTGTGTCCCTCATCATCGCTGGAGACTATGACAGAGTCTTTTAGATAGACACCATAGCTGCGTTCCGCTTCCTCGTCCTCTTCGTGATCGGATCCGCTTTGGTCTGCCTCCTGCAGAACGAATTCGTTGAATTTGGCGCGTTTGCGACGCGGAGGCGTTCGTAGCTCTGGCTGCAATGTAATTACTGAATGAGTCGCAGAGTAAGCTGAAAGACTGACTGCTGCACTTACCAACTGTGTAGCAGGCACCTCCTGCAAGCTGTCCTCCTCCAGGATCTGCGTCACCTCCGCCTTGTCCTCATCGGATATGTCATAGATCTTGCGCTTGCCTGGTCGACGTCGCACGATTGGTGAGTCCTCTTCTAGCTCAGGTGGCTTAGCGGCGGCCATGCTGGTCATGCTGTGGATGCGCTGCGCCTCTTTCGACAACTGGCCACGACCTCGCATGCGACGCAAATAGTTCTCGAAAATACTTGGAGACTTGAGCTGAGCAGAGGGTGGGGCGGGCACACGTTCCGGCGTACGGTTAGCCGGCGCAGTCAAAGCCGTAACTGCGGATTTGGCTGCCAATTTGGCGGCTAAGCTCATAGCTGGAGCAGATGTTGTTGGCTTCCATGGCGATAAGGAATCCTCTGCAAAGATGTCAGGCGAAAGATTGCGCGGCGGAGTTACAGCTTCTGGTTGCATTTCCTTAGCTGGACTCGGCTTCTGCTCGTCGAGAGCCCCAGGCTGATTCTCTTTAAAGCCAACGCTTTGGTCCAGCTGAGTCTCCTTCTGCTGCAGCAGCTGCTCTTCGGGCAGCGGCTCTAGGAAATCATTGAGATCCAAGTCGAGTGCCTCTGGCGTGGCCTCAGCTGCAACTGCCTCCTGCTGCCCCGCCAGCTGATCGAAGGTCGACAGATCTTCATCCAGCTCGTCCAGCAAGGACTTATTCATTTGTTTATTCTTCTGCAGTGGCGTGCTTGCCGCGCTCATCAGGCAATTGAGCCGACTCAGGTTGGTGCTCAGCTGGGTGGAGTTTACGGCGGAGTCCTTTTCAAGTGGGAGCTGCAGCACATGCAACGGTGTGGAGCTGCGCCGTGCTGTCTCCGCCCATTGGCTTTGATATACAGAGGTGGATACTTCAGTTGTTGGCAGGCAATCGTCTTCGGTTGTCTCCTCGTCCTGCCAGTCCTCGTACAGACTTGTCGCCTCATTATCCAGCTGCTCTTTCATGGTCTGCTCCAGGCGGCGCAGCTCGAGCAGCTCCCACTGCTGCTGCAGCATCTCATGGTTATCGGCACAAATGCCCGTCTCCTGCAGGCCCTCAAATATGTCAGCGCAGACTCTCTCGAAGACAGGCTGCTCATCCATGGGCTGCAGCAAATCCTTCAGCGTGAGCTCTGCACGGCTGGATTTGGCTTGCTCTAAGAGCTGCTCCAAGTGCTCGCCGCAAACCGATTGCAGCAGCTCGTAGATCTTTCGCGTGCGCTGTTGCCTGGAGTTCAGGCGCGCTGCCGGCAGCTCGCGCTGCAGTTGCTCCAGCATCTTGGCATGTATATCACGCACAAAGTGCGCGTTGCATTCGATCAGATAGAACTTCAGCGCCGTGGGAAGCTGCTTGTCCTGCAACTGTGCCACCAGATCCTGATTGCGTTGCGAGTCACTGACCAAAGGCTTTGCTGCCTGCAGAAGTCGCGTCATCTTACGCAGCCGCTGCACTTGCTCCTGACTGCTGTTGCTACTACAGCTAGCTGCCAATGGAGGAGTTGGCTCAATCGGTGTATTGTTCTCCTGCGTGTCCAGCAGAAAGCTCTTGATCGGCACGCTCTGCCGCGCCGCCTGCTCCTGCAGCAGCCGCTGTGAGGCCTCGCTCACTTTGTAAGCGGGTTCGCCCTGCAGGAATTTGTCTTGGGTCTGCGTGAAATACCTGCGCAGATCGTGGCACTTAACCGTCGGCTGTATGGGCTGCTTGCGTCCCTTTCCTTTGGGCGAAGGTGTCTGCGGCTTGGGCTTAATGGATTCCATGAGGCGCTGTTCGCACCGCGGATGAAATTGAGGCGGCACGAGGCGTGGCGAGTGCTGGTACAAAGCGCTCTTGACCAATGTCGACTGCAGCAGCTTGCGGTTCATTTGATCCTTGTTGGCCAGCATTTCCTTGAGCAGCTGCTGCTCTCGTCCGTCCGTGACCAGCATGACAACATCGCCCTTCTTCTGCCTGCCAGTGCGCCCGATGCGCTGCACGAATCGCGTCGGGTTCGAGCTGCAGATGTCGAAGCATACAATCAGCTCCACCTCGCCCACGTCCAGGCCCTCCTCGCCAATGGACGTGGCCACCAGCACATTGCTTACGCCTTGACGAAAGTCCGACATAATTTGAAGCTGCTCCTTTTGGGTTAAGGCGCAAATGCCACTGGCTCCTGAGCTCTGGCCCACAAAGCAGCGCGGACGCAGCACCGGCCTATGCTGCAGCAGTAAACGTTGAATCAGCATCACGGACTCACGATACTCGCAGAAGACGATCGCACGCGAATCTGGATGGGACTGCAATAAGACATCGTTAGTTAATCAACTAGACAATCGTCAATAGACAATGGAAACCACCTCGAAATGCGTTAAGAGCACTTGTCTGGCCTGCTCATACTTGGGATGGCCAAAGTCCAGGCTAGTAGGAAGCGGCGCCACCTGCCCATTGGTCATGGTGTGCGTCGAGTGCTCTAGCGGATTAGCACCCAGCTCTTGGCGAACCTTCTCCACCAGCTCCCTAAGTGCCGCATCCTTTAGTACAAACTTATCCCTTCCGTTCTCATCCGCATCAAAGTTGTTTACAAAGACGCGCAGGCCATGGCGCTCGAGCAGCTCAAGGGCATGATACAAACTAATGCACATGGCAAAATTGCTGACAATCAAGCTGTGCTCCGGATGTCGTTCACCCCGGGATACGTGCTCCTGATAGCGGCTCTGGTCAAAGAGCAGATTGTTGCGCGAAATATTGCCACGTGCTCCCTTGAGGACATTTGCTGTAATCAGCTGACGCAAATATGGATCGATGATTTGCAGAAGCTGTGCACGCGGCTCCTTGATTCGGTCGTTGAGGGGCACCACAATTGTGCGCATGCTGCGTTTGTGCACATATTGTCGCACGTCTATGGAGTCATCCCAGCGTACTTCGAGATGGGAGATACACAGATTGCGGCAGACAGCAGCCACGTCCTCCATGGTGCGTCCTGGCGTTGCAGACAGAGCGAGCATGCGGAAGTAAGGATTGCGAGCCATAAGCGAGTCCGTTACCTGGTCAAATAATTTTGCACTTAATAAATGTATATTTATCTATAATGTGTTGATTGATTAATGAACCTGCGTGTATGCATATCGTCCCTTGGCCCTGTGCGCCTCGTCGACTACAAGCAATTTGATGGACATGTAGGGGAATTGCATTCCATCGCCCGTGTCTAGCATATCCGATTGCACCACTTGAGGCGTGGCAAAGAAGACGCGCTTGGTCGCCCACAGTTCCGCGCGCTTGGCACGCGGCAGACGTCCAGTCAGCTCCACTGTATCCTCCGGGGGAAAGGGCATTATCTTTTGGCACGCGGCGATCTGTTGTGCCACCAGCGGACGAGTTGGTGCCATGAAAATTAGCTTGCTCTCGGGATACCATCGATGCAAATTGTACATCACAACCGCTGCAATGAACGTCTTTCCCAGTCCAGTGGGCAGCACCACCAGCGTGTTGCGATAGAGTGCTGCCTGCACAATGCTGTGCTGATATGAGCGAAGCGGCAAATTGCTCGGGTAAAGCCAATTGTTACCCGCGCTCTCGTCGAAGCCAACGCATTCGGAAATGACTTTTGGCTCTGATTTGGTAGGTGTATCGAGTAGCTTGCCCAGGGCCTCATCATTTAATGCCAGATCTATTTCAGCATCATCAGCAGGCCAGTCGTTGATCATGTTTACATTTAAAACGCGAACTTAAAGAAAGCCGAAACAAAACAAACTACGTAAATTGCAAAACAAAAACAAATATGAAATGAAAATTTCGCAAACTGAAACAGCTGTGTGAAGAAGGCTGCCAGACTATTCCATATTTTGGTATTTTGCAGTAGCGATACATTGCCAAAACCAATAATGAAGAGCAGCACAATAATATTACCAATTATATAAAAAATAATTAAACTATCTCATAGAAATCAATGTGTTATATATATTACAACTAGAGAAAAATAATATTCGATTAATGCGCTTGAAACAATATTTCTGTCGACCCTTTACAGCACTGTCCAATAATTCGGCGTTTCTTCTGTTTTTTTGGCCGCACTGTGGTAATTCACGCTTTACCGAATACGGTCACACAACGTCAGTGCCGCTTTTTTTTCTGTTGTATGCAGAGCACGTACGCGGTGTTTTTTTATACCATTTTTGGTGTTTCGTACATTTGTCGCGGATATTTACGTTTAACGAAATGAACATCTAACAAACAAACCTGTGTACGTTCAATGTTCAGTGTGTGTGTTCAATAAAGTAAGCAACCAATTAAATATATAATATATTAAAAATTCTATGGCTTCCAATGCTTTTGTGAGTTATTAAGCGCGCGTCCTTTCGTTGAAAAAAAAACAAAATTGAAACGGCCCGTTTGAATTGCATTTATTAAATGCGTTAATTAAATGAAATGCTGCTTATTAAATAAATTCGTTTGTATATTGCGAGTTTCAGTTATGCACTGCTAGAGTTTTAACATTTACCGTTAGGGCCAGTGGCTGGACGCTGTGAGTGCGTATGTGTTTTATAGTAAAAGTGTGTGTTTGTGTGACTTGGCTGCAACATTCAACATGTTGCAGTCAAAACAAAAGGCAGCCATAAAAATCAACAACAACATAAGCATCAGCAGCAGCTCCAGCAGCCAGAATAACAACAACTCTGTACAGCAGCGATCGCAGCTTAATTTGTTGTCGTTGTTGTTGTTCTTTTTCTATGCTTGCGCTCTCTGAGTGCCGTCGCTCTCGCGCTCTTCGCTATCGTTCTGCGTATGCAAGTGTGTGTGTGTTTTTGTCGTGTTTTGTTTTGATTTTTACACACACACATATGCACACATACAGAGAGGGAGAGAGTGGTAGCTGCCGCAATTTTGAACTGATTTCCGCGCTGCTCTTGTTGTTGTTGTTGTTTTTGTTGCTTTTGTCGTGTGCAATCTAATAAATTTATCGTTGTAGCTGTTTATGTACGCGTCGCTCTCATTGAAATAACAAACTAATGAAAAAAATCAAATTGGATTATCGCCAAGCCCCGTGCTAATGTTGGGTAAGTGAGAAAAGCTGCTTCTTATTTGTAACTCTCAATGCTTTCTGCTCCTTATTTATATTTTTTGTAGAGTGAGTGTGTGCGTGAATGCGTGTGTGCGTGTGTGCGTGTGTGCGTGTGGGTGGGCCAATAAAGACCTTGGCCATTAAATACTTCACATTGATTGCAGCTGAGTTTTGTGAACTTTTGCAAGAGCTTTGCAAAAGCTTTGGGTTAAACTAAAAATAGATCAAGCTGCGGACTGGTTTAAGTGCTGCTAGTCTAACTTCGACCATAGCAAAAGCAACAGCGACACACATCGGCGTCAGTGTTGCTTAATGCGATTATTTAATTGGTGCGAGGGCAGCCAAATATATTTTCAATTTACGCGAATCAGCTAATTGGAGGCAGTACAACTTATGGGAGAAGTCTTCTACCGGGCATATATTGAAGAGAGTTTTGAAAGCGCTCTAAATTAAAAAAGCTTTATTGTCTATTTACAAATGCAAGTCCGGAAAATATGTGGCAGCCCTCGTTACAAAGCGAATTGAAAGAGCGCTTGCGAAACTGAGATTGCACTTTGTAGTTGCTGCCGTTCTTGTTGCTCTCTGGAAACAATTGCCTGGATTTTCTTCGGAGTTCAGCTCGTATTGCACAGTACGACGAATGATGGATGTGCTGCCGTTGCTGCTGCCGGCGTCAACGTCGACGTCGACGGTGGCGGCGACGCTGGCAGCGTTTGCTGACTCGAAAAGTTGTCGGTTGAGTTTTTACGGCTTTGGTTAGGTTAACATTTTATTTGCCTTTTCTTGCTGACTCTGCTTCGCTCTAGCCCTCATTTTCGGTATTTGTCTCGGCTGCTGCTGCTGCTGCTGTGCGGTGCTGTCCTTGTTTGATCCTTATTTCGTTGCTCGCACAGAGAGTAGAGACAGGGTTAGAGTAGAAAGTGATCTTACTCTCTTACATTCCAAGCAGCCAGCTAAAATTCGATCCGAATGCCAATCATATCAATCAAACACACAAGGAACTGAGATACACACACATACTTGAATTTGTGAAGAGAGTAAGCGAGAGTAAAGAGTGAGAGAGATTGTGGGGGAGAGGAGAGCAAGAGAGCGGTAGAACACGAAATGAGTTAAAGCTAACATAATAAGAGCTGTTTGTTTATTTTGTGGCTTAAAGTTTCTGCTTACTTTTTTTTTTTTTTTTTTTTTTGATTTGGCTAATAAATAAATTCTTTAGTGTTTGAAGGTAAAATTTATTAGCTTATTAATTATATTTATGTGTCAACTTCATCAAACAGATACAAACCAAAAGAATTTACTTGTAATATATAGATTCCTTGTATATACATACTTGTAATATTAATATTATTTAAAAAGCAAAATAATAAATATTTTTAAAATAAAAAAATACACAATTGACACTTTAATAAATATTAATATGTGTAGATTATTGCTTTTCCTATTAATTTCATATTACCGATAAAATACTGAATATATTTTTTTAAATATTCACCTTAAAAGCAAATGTTTACCTTAGAATACAAGTCACAGCTGATTAATGCTGTTCATTTATTTTATTTTGAAGATTAATCTTTAATTCTGAAGATTAATCTTATATTTATATAGAAATCAAGTTAGGTTTAGAACTTGTTTGAATATCTATAATGTTCTAGTATCATGTGGTTCCAGCTGAGAAATTCACTTCTGTAAATAATAGACTTGTTAAAGATTCATTCCCTGATACATCAAGAGTACATAATTAGTCTGAGTCGCTTTGTACTAACATTTATTATAGATTAAAGATTTAGCTCGTGTTTCGAGTCGCTTCCATGGCTGAGCACTCACTCGCTTCACCTCTCACTCGCGCGCATGTAGTCAAATTTCTACCTAACTCTAGCACGCTCTCCCTCGCGTCCTCTCGCTCTTTCTCTCTCGCTCTCTTTGTCTGTCAGCTGTCTTCGTCTCGTGCGTTCGCGTATCTGCGTCTTGTACCGGAAGTTGCTTGGCTCAAATGTTGCGTGTGTGCCAGTATGTATGTGCGTGTGCATATGTTAGTGTGTGTGTGTGTGTGTGTGTGTGTGCTTTGTCGAGCAAGTGAATGACCCAATTAAGCTGAGCGAGCAGCGTGTTAGCCTCTGCTTAGGCTTAGCCGTTGTCTAAGGCCTCCAAATGTAGGTGGCCCCTCAGCGAGTGATGATTGCTTGTTGCATTGGGATAGTGTTGACTCCGAAACGGGTTTCGCTTGCAACTGCAACTGCAACTGCAACCACAACATAACACAACAATATCAATAACAACAACAACAACAGCAGCAGCTATAACTGGCAACAGCTCCTTTTAGCCATTTGGCTGTGGCATTTCTGTATTAAATATTTCGCACCATGTTCTGCATTATTTCGATTGCCTGCTGCTGCTGCTGCTGCTGCTGTTGCCTTTTGCCTGCGACTTGGCATATTTTGTCGTTGACTCAGTTGAGGTCAATGCTGCCAGCCTTCCTCTTGCATCGCCCCATCCTCTCCCCATCTCCTTCTCTGCCACTCTGCTGTGCTCTGCTGGTCTGATGCTCTGCTGCTGGGTGAGCAAACAGGTTTTTGTTAAAGCTTTGCTGCTTGCTGTAGTTGTTGTTGCTGTTGTCGCTGTCGCTGTCGCTGTCGCTGGCTCTCCCACAGTTTGGGACAGTGCGCGCATTGAACCCTCGCTCCACGCTCAATGCAAGTCCAGCCGCTGCGAATCATCCCCCTAATAACAACAGCAACAACAAGTAGAAGACAGCCCTTAAGCAAAGCTGCAGCTAAAATTGCGCATTACGCTTTGCAGGCGCAGGCAATTAACAACAAATGTTCAATTATAATTTTCTGAAACACGTTCTATACAAGTTGTATTTTAAATTTAATATCAATATAAACAGAATTTAATATTATTTTGAAAGCAGTATTAATTATTATAAAACAAATTTAGGAATGAATAATAATAATAATAATTAAACAGATATAATAAAAGCTTAAAAGTTTATATAACATAACAAATATATTAAATAATTATTGAAAAAATAAAAATAAAATAATATGGTAAAATTTCTGTTAAATTCTTATATGATATTTCATTAAGAAATAGAAAAGTTGCAGAGAAATACGAAAAATGTAGGAAATTCAATACAAACTATATTATAATAATAAATAAATACAGGCATAAATTTTATATTTGATATATCTTAAGACAGGGCCTTTATAAAGAAAACACCCTAACCACTTATTTGTAATATATGGCCGCACATCAACATTTAAATTAAATATATTCATATTGTCCTCAACATTTTATTCGAGTGAATTGTCAACACTTGCAAAATATTAATACAAATTTATTTATATTTCATTCCTACATCAAATCGATTCCTCATTTTTATTTATATAGAGATATATAAAAATCATCATATCATTATAATTATGATAATATTCCTTCACTTAAATCCAGGCTGTACAATGCATTTCTCTGCTCTCGCTCGCTCTATCTAAACTCTCGCTCCCTCCCTCCCTTCTTTAATCAAATTTAATCAATCAAACAACAGCAAGAATACTTTCAAGCTTTAAAGTTCCAAAATAAATCATTTGCATCTATAAAGCTGAATTCAAAGAAATTAAGAACAATGTTTTTAATATTAACTCCTGTTATTAAATGTACATATATATTTCTTAAATTTAATAATATAAAGAAAAATAGTAATATAAACAAATAAATTAACGTTCTCGTTTGGAGCACTTATTAAATTTCATTCAAGGAGATATACTTAAAGCAGAGTCCTACATCGTGAAGCTCGGCTATGCACATTGAATTGCTAGAGCCTGCATAACTACAATTTCGTACAGTGTAGCATGCTGGATGTGTTGAATATGCTTGCTGCTTGTCCCGCTTCGGCTATCCCGAATTTGTGAGCCCCATTCCAGGTGTTTGGCAGACGCTGCGTAACAGGCGCTCAGCTGTTGCGATTAGTTGCTGTGCGCTGCATGTGTTGCACATTGAAATTGCCAAGTGGCAGCAGAGCCAGCGGCATGTGGCAGGGGCGGGGGCGGGGTCTGGAGCAGACCAGTCACAGCAACAGCAACAGAGACAGCGGCACAACAACAGCAACAAGAAGAGCAACAACATCGATTTGCAACGTGCACCGGTTTATGGCTTTCTTCGTTCAATTTCCCCCTTGCATTGTTTGTGTGTGTGTGTGTATGCATGTATGCGTGTGTATTATGTATTGTGGAGCTTTTTTGCTTGCGCTTTCTTTCTAGTCGCCTGTTTCGTTGCTGCTGCTGCTGCTGCCTGACACAGCGACAACAGTTGCAGCTGCACTTACTGCCACTTGCTGCAAAACATCTGCACGCAAAACACACACACACACACACACACGCACAAACAGAGAAAAAGACAAGGGCGGAGCACATTTGGGGGCGGCTTTTGAAAGATTTTCCAAAAGTTGCGCGCTTGAAACTTTAAATTTACTTGTTAAAAAAACAACAACA
Organism: Drosophila mulleri; assembly: GCA_035047565.1. NCBI lineage: Eukaryota > Metazoa > Arthropoda > Insecta > Diptera > Drosophilidae > Drosophila > Drosophila mulleri. Next base: position 13,842,272 of record JAWNPK010000168.1, read on the forward strand.
AACAATAAATATGTAATTACAATAATTGAGGGTTTGGCTGACATGAAGTGAATTGAATTTCAGTTTTTAATAAAATATAATTTAAATACTATAAAAAATTGTTAAGATGGCGAAAAACAAATTTATTTGGCTGAGCTTACTTAGGGCCGTAAACTGAGATAAAGTACGTATATACATATTTATCATATCTTAATTTAAAATTCAAAATAATTAAATAAAAAAATTGTAAGCATATACAAACTAGATTTCCTATATATGCATACGAAAATTCTGAAATCTGTTAATATAAAACCATAATTCAATTTATATAAACCCTTTTTCTGAATTGATTATATAAAACAATAATATTCTTTAAGCTTCCGATCGATCTTACTTATTGTTAATATGCTATTTCATAATTATTTTTTATGAAGCGAAATCATAATAACACAAAATATAGTCATGAAATAATATAACTTAATTATACAATTTTAAACTAAATTATATTTCAAAAATATATGTATGTCTATATTTCTGTTTATTTGTTTATTGTATTTATAAAGCAAAGCATTTATTACTCAATTAAAACCAATTTTAAAACACTTTCGCACAATTAAAAATACAAATTTCTAAACATTTACGGCGAATTCAAATTGAAATAAAATAATCTGAAAAGAAGAATCGCGAATTGCTTTAATCAGCATAAAATCTTAAACAGAAGAAGCGTGGCATATATATATAAAAAATATATATATATATATATATATATATATATATATATATATATATATATATATATATATATATATATATATATATATATATATATATATATATATATATATATATATATATATATATATATATATATATATATATATATACATATATGCTAACGTTTACATACACTGCAAGAATAAACAAATGTAGTTGTATGTGTAAATATAAAAAATATATATGTATATATATAAAAAAAAAAGGAAAAATATAAACAGATAATTAACTGACATATCCGTATGCTTATCGCGCAACAAACCACAGCAGCAGCACACACACGCGCTCACTCACTCACACACACACACAAGCTATACAGCGAGCGACTGAGAATCTGAATTTTGTATCTGACAAAATGCCATAATGAACGTGCTGAGTGCTTCGTCGTCGTCGTCGTCGTCGTCGTCGTCGTCGTCGTCGTCGTCGTCGTCGTCGTCGTCGTCGTCGTCGTCGTCGTCGTCGTCGTTGTTGTTGTTGTTGTTGTTGTTGTTTGCGAGGCCCGAGATACACTCGTACTTGGCTGGCCAGCAACAACAGTAACAGCCGCAGCAACAGCAGCGGCAACAACAGCAACAACAACAAAAGTATCTACAACATCAAACGTGCGTTGCGCCGACGCCAGCAGCAGCAGCAGCAGAGCAGAGCAGCAGCAGCAGCAGCAGCATTTGCTCTGTACATTTTTTCGGTTAATATAAATCAGTTGGGCGCACACACACACACATTTATATAAAGATATATATGTATATATGTATATATATCGTATATCCACATGTATCTGTGTGTACTACCTACAATTCGAGGTATAGATAGAGCATACAGCATAAAGAAACTCGCTTGCTGTCGCGTGTGCCGTGTGTGCCTTATATATATCTTAGAAGATTTTAGAAACGATTTAAAACACACACCACGGAAGGCAGACAGATAGATGAGGCAGGCACGCGTATCTGTCAAATACATTTGCAACTATTTGTTCAAGTAGATATATGTACATATATATGCATGTATGTATATCATCTAGTATATATGTTTGATATAAATATATAATATAAATAATTTTCGCATGGCCCGTTAGCTATGCAATGGCCCAAGGTTTTGGCTCAAATGAGTCGTAGCTGGCAAAAGACCCTACGTCGAGCTGCTCTCTAAGCAATATAGTGGATACTTAGCTATAATGCTATACATGCATACATATGTATAGGTACACTCAAAGAAATAGACTAATAATAATTGAAAGAAAGAGTGTTGTTTTTTTATTTTCTCAAGGTCGACATTTGTTGTCTTAAGCAATTTTAATGCATTAATAGCTGTCTCAGTTTTCGCTACCAATTCTCGCTTTTTCATATTGAAATTGGTTTTTTTGCGCAGTGTATTTATCAAATATATTTATAATACATATATCACAACGGCAACAACAAGTGAAACGCTTGGTCTGATATTTTGCTTTAGCGTGGGAACTTTTCTAGTTCAAATGCTTAAATCTTGCAGCTAAATATACCCTAGATTAAGAAACCATTTAAGACTGGTAATGATGTTTGATGCTTTGGGTTAGCTAATGATAGAAAAAAGGGAAAAGCTGAAGCTGTAAATGGGATGCCATTTTACTAGTGGCGCTTGCACTTTAAAAAATTAATTAATAGTTGCTATATATAGCTTATCTATTAGTCCGACAAGCTCTAGCATTTGCTTTCATATTTGTAGTATCATATTTATGTCTAGGCTATCGCTAACTAGCTAGGCAAACCACAACACTCTATTCATACATTGGCTTGTGGTGCGAACCCGAATCTCTTGTTCAGTTCAGACCTACTTAGATAACCATGTATGCTATGAATAATGCTGAGATAATAACTCATGTATAGATAAATATTTGGAAAAATCAGCGAGAATATATGATTAGAAATTAAAAACAATTTTTGGAATTTAGCCGTTTATATTTGTTTATAACATAAGCGATTAAATTCCTAAAATTGTTTTTAGTTTCTCATATTTCTCTAAATATCTATGATATAATGTATGATATATTATAATACAATATGTATAATTGAGCTATTATCCATACTTAATGTAGTTTATTATTATTTTTAAAAACTTTAAAACTTGTGTAATTATAATTATAAATTTTATTATTACATAGGATATATTATATTGTATAGGAGAGAGCATATCAAATTCGATTCTCTTCGTATTCTCAGAGCTTACTTTTTCATTTATTTCCTTCTTATTTTATTATTATAATATTGGTGCACGTTCAACGCTCGATTTTAGTTAAAACTTTGTTTAAATTTCGTATATAAAATTGAACGGTTGTGTTTGTGTTTTATTTTTATTTCCTGCAACAATTTTTATTGATTTCGAATTGGCTCGGCAAATCGATATCCCAATTCGAAATCCGAAATACGAACTAAGAAACTGGTTCTGGCTTAGACATCTGGCAACAATTGTAGCTCAGTTCAGATAATTTTGTTTATTTATTTATTTATTTTTTTTTTTAAATGTGGAGAGGGTGTTGCGAGGGGAGCTCGAGAGTTTTTTTTATTCATTCATTAATTTAATGGCATGACGGAGACGCGACGCTTTGCCTTGTTCGCTTTTCTGATGCATAGTAATTATATTTGAATTTTTCTCTTGTATTTTTGTGGGGGACTCTCTCGTATTTCTCTCTTAGACTTTCACTTTTCAGCTTTGTTTCAGTCATTTTTCGATTGTTGCTGATTTTTTGTTGTTTGGGAATTACGTAAAGATGAATGTCCGCCCATTGTGTGCCTTGGCCGGGCTCTGGAATTCAGAGCGGGGGAGTACCAGGTCGTTGATCGCGGCGACTCGACTGGCAATCTTTTGGATTGGCCTAGTTGCAAATGAACAAGAACTAAGCGAAGTGAGCGAATGATGAGAAAATGTGTACTAGATTCATATATTATCTATGTATATTTGCAGCAGCTCTATCGTATTTGTATGCGATTCATTCTTTTACGCCTAAATTTGGCTTTATATTAACATTTTCTCCCGATTCCTGATTAGAATCGTGTCCTGTATATAGAGAATGCCCTTGTTCTCTTTCTCTTCTATGTTCCTCTCTCCTCCCTTCTGCCTTTTGCTCCCATCTATCCATCTTATTATGTTCCCCACTCTCCCTCTCACTCCGATTCCTTTGATTTGATTCATCTCGAGCTCAATATATAACAATTAGCTGCATATAGTTTGTTTGTTATTTATTGTCGATTCGATAAATATGTCCGATAGCTATTCGATAGCTGTCAGATGTCAAATGAAATGAATTGCACACACACCTTCTATGCACATTCACATGTCACACAGATTCGACTCGAGCGCAAAAAAGCAGAGAATTAATTTTTACCTCCAGCTCTCTGTCGAAATCAATCAAGGCCACACACAAAACACACACGCACTCACTCACACACACAGACGAACCGACACGCAGACATCATGACACATTTCATTGGAAAATGATTGCAGGGAAAACAACAAAAAAAAAACAACAACAACTGCAGCAGCAGCTCAAAGATGTGGAAAAACAGACCGTATCGAATATGAAGTCAATTTATAAAAGTCGCCCCAAACTGGACAACAAATAAGCACAACAACAACAACAACCACCCTGTATTTGTGTGTGTGTGTGTCGGTGCTTTTTACTCCTTTCTGGTTGTCAACGTTAATTAATCAATCATTGTACGCACGTTGGCGGCCCATTAATCATTTTCCTCGTGTTGCTCTAAAACTTTAAATTCAATTTTTAGCTCCGAGAGACGAGATGGCCAAAGCATTATCATTTAGGCATTCAATAATTCAATCAGCTTTGTAGATTTATGTGGCCTTGTGCAGGGCATTATAAGTATTGTAAGGCTGCGAAGGATGCGTTTTCATGCTTCTTCTACTCAGCATACATGTTGCTTAATGACGATGAAATAAATCAGTCAATCACTCAATCATTCAATCATTGCTTAATTCACGTATTAAGTTGTCAGCGTGAAGGCTTTTATGATAATGTTGAATGTGAATCTTCGATCTTTTATAGGACAGCTGAGTACACATATATACCCATTAAAAGATTGAGGAATATATGTATGTACACCAAAGGTTGACTGATTATATTATTTGAATATATATAGATATATATATATATATATAGATGCGTCGGATTGTTTTCCCTAACCATAGAATAAATTTTTATTAATTGTATAGGTTTTTTTTTATAGATTTTATTTTAATTTATGTTGATTTATTTTTAATCTTACATTAAGATACATTAAATCTTAGAAAGACACATCTTACATCTTCTATTCCGCTCATGATTTTAGATTCTCGTATTTAATAATTCATCATATCATTCAATCATTTAAACCATATGTTTCTTTCACGTATTGCAAGGGATGTTTTGATATATATTATTATATTATTTATTAGTATGATTCTTGTTGGATTAGACTCAGCTGTATAGATATCGGGATCACATTTAAAACAGTTGTGTTATATCGATTCACATCTTGATAAAATATCAGGAATATAATCATCTCTCGCTTCTGATAGATGTGTTTTATAGGCTATTTTAGCTTTTCCAAATTGAAGATAACTTTTCTCTGTAAATATTTTTTAGGATGATATCCTTTTCATAACGCTTGTTGCTCTTGTTCTTCTTCGTTTTTCTGTATGATGCGGCACTTTGCATAGTCGTCGCCTTCTTCATTGTTGTTGTTATTGCTGGGCATTTGTAAATCTAATTGCATGGAAAACAAAGTGACCATGAAGGAGGGGCTTAGAGGGGGCGTTGTATTGGCCCTCAGCATTGAACGTGCGCTGACCCAAGCGGAGTTTTTTTAGTCCACAGAGTTGCCAAAGCCCAACAGAGATTCGAGAAAGATAGAGAAGGAACTAGAGAGTGAGAACGCGCAAGCGAGACGGTTGCGAAGGTAGACGGAGACAAAGCGACTTGTTTGGTGGGGCCACTCAACACGTTTCTGACTGTTGTGCGAGTGTGTCTATGTGTGTGTGTGTGTGTGTGTGTCTGTATATGTGCGCTTAAGCATGCGACCGCACTTGTGCCACGTACAACGAAATATACAAAACAAAACAAGTAGAAGAATGCTTAAAAAAGCTTTGGTCTATGAAAATACCCTGTCAATTGAATAGAAAGCGAGAAAATTAAAAATAGAAACAGATCATTGAAAGAGAGACAGATATACCAATATATGAAGAGTTAAATAATATATGCATAGATGTATTTATCTAGATATATGTACATATGTATATATTTAAAATGCTTCAGATGACACAGACAAAAGTCACTTAAATAGAGGGAGAATATAGAGAAAAAGAGAGAGAGAAAAAAAAGAAGGAGATGGGGATAGATAAACAGATAGAGAGGGGGAGAACGAAGAAAAGAGAGAGACAATGTAAATCAGACAGACAGGCGGCAAAAAAAATGAGAGAAAGAGATAGCCATATGCAATAACTAAAACTACAATGAGAGAAATAGAGAGATAGAGAAGATGTGGCAGAGAGGGGGAGAGGAGAAATAGCTGAAGAAACTAATAGAGAGTGAGAGAGAAATGTACGCAGATAAAGAGAGAGACATAGCGAGGTAAGGCGATCATACAGCGAATTTATATAGTACATTGAGAATAATAACAAAATAAAAACGATTAGAGGTAGGAGCTAAATAAAAGAAAAAAGCTCGACATAGGTCAGCCCAGAAAGCAACCAGTTCATATAAATATAATATAAGCAAACAAGACGACACTGACAGAAATTTGTGTGGATATGGAAAGAAATGAACTGCGAAGTAGCGAAAGCAACAGATAATGTAAATAGTTGAGTCAAGGCAGTGCGAGAGCTTATGAAGAAATTTTAGGGACTTGAGAGAAAGAAAGAAAATTCCAGAAGGCTTTTGGATTTTTATAAAAAGTGAACTAACATACCCCTTTGGCAAATGCAAAGGGGTGCTAGGGTATGCGAAAAGTTCATTCAAACGCTTTTCTTTTATGCCGTAGCGGCGCAGAGGTACAAATACAGATACAGATACAGACAAATTTTGATGCTCGCTGAGCCACTTGAGCATATTTTCGTGTTCTTCTTCAGCTGTTCCTCCCGTTGCTGTTGTTATTGTTCTTGCTGTACCACTTGAATTCGGTTTGGCGCGCTCCAAAAATACCAGCTCCATAGACCTCAGAAAGAGAGAGAGTGAGAGAGAGAAAAAAAATATGATTGCACTCATCGTTTGTTTTAATTGGGCATTTTTATGTATTTATTAAATGCAAAAGCAAATCGAGTGGCCCAGCAGAGCAGAAGGATCTCTGTCCCCACTCGAGGGGAATATACAATAAATTATGGAATGAGTCCCTTTCTCTTCTTCTAACTCACATCCCTTAATGCCTATGTTCGCAAGTGGAGCTTTAATTTGAAAAGCAAATGTTTATTAACAAGATATGATATTTAATATTGCCCAATCTATAATTTTTTGTTTCATTATAAACAAGAACTGTTGAAATTATTATTTGGTTATCTCTTACTTCAGTTGCAAATTAATAGTAGTAAAGAAAAAATATTGTAAAGATTTCCTATATTTTCTTATATATTGTTAAATATGTTACAGATATTTTTTCCAGGCAATATCTTTTCAATTTCATAAATATAAATATTTATTATAAATGGTACACAATGAATAAATTAGCTCAGTTTTCGCATCAAACTATTATATTTCATAAATCTTTATAACATATACCAAATCTTCCTAATCTAAAAGTATATGTTATAAACTTACTTTAAAAACCTCTGTTAAAAGCAATCACAACAGCGAACCCAACAAGTAAATCTTTATTTGTTTTCATTTTGGGGTTCGCCGCCTTGGCTATCGTATATGAATTCTATATAACATGCCACATTATCGAGCTCCACAACAGTTCTGGCTGCCCAGTAATTCGTGCTGTAAGACAATGACTTTTATGGCTATAACTGTAAGTGTTGTTGCATAGACATAACACAAGTATTTGCTAATGAGAATTACTCTTCAGCCTTTAGCATAACAGAGACATGTTATGCTTACTTCCTTGGGCGAGCGTAAGCGAGAGAGCAGGCCTAACAGAGAGCAAAACTAAACTATATATATTTATATCTGCATAGGAAAGCCGAAGGCGAAGCCGGTCAGCCGGCAACCACACACAACCATGCACAAGTGCATATGTGTGTGTGCGAGGAGGTGAAACGAAAGACAACAGCAACAATGTTCTTGATGGCCGTTGAGCGTCTATCGTCCATCGTTCATCGTCCATCGTCCATCGCCCATTGTCCGTTGTCCATGTGTGCAGCCGACGTCGACGTCGACATCGCGCCGTGGCCTGTATGTGTCACTGCACACACGAGGTGCACTGCGCTACGTTATGTGTGTATGCGAGTGTGTGCATATGCGTTTGTGTGTGTGTGTGTGTCGGCAGTGCAACGACCTGTGACAAAAAGGCAGCAACAGCAACAGCAGCCGTTGCCGTCGCCGCCGACGCTGACAACGTGTGACGCATCCGCAGGGATGTTGTTACGTGCCAGCGCAACAGTCAAAGAGCGAGAGAGAGAATAAGAGCGCGCGCGAGAGCAAGTATGGGAGAGCGTAGCAGCGCGAGAGCACTGCTTTGGCTGTTGTACAGCTGTTAACAAACTCCCACGCTCTGTGCCGAATGCGTTGCTGTTGTCGTTTGACGTGCGTTTTGTGCGGCTTCTGCTGCTGCGCTGCTTCTTCAACTTCTTCATTTCTTGCTGATGTTGTTGTTGTTGCTGTTCTTTCTTCTTCTTCCCTTTTTTTTTTTTGAACGTTCGGTCATTTGGTCGTTCGTTCGCTTCATTTGCGGCAGCGTTTAATTTTCTTTCTCTAGTAAAAATATTTTCCATGAAATTGCTTTGTTGTGTACACAAACAGCAACGAAACAGGTTGGCCCTGGGCGCAGCTCACCTAGGCGGCGAAACAACAAGTATCTTAAGCAGAGTCTAGCTATGTGTATCTCTCGGATAGATTTCAAACTGCAGTGGACGCCGCCGTTGCTGCTGCCGTTGCTGTTGCTGGGCTGCAAGTCCATTAATTAGCTTTATTAACTGCGCTGGCTCTAAACATGCGTAAATTACTGGGTCAAACATTGTCATGGGTGTGCGTATCCATAGCTGTGTATGTATTCGTATCTGTATCTTTAGCTGCATAGGCAAGTGTATCTGTATCTGTATCTGTGTGTGCGTATTTCCGGCTAGCTGGTTAGACGAATTGGACAGTTCTGTGGCTGGAGCTGTCATTGGGTCTCGTTTAGTCATTTGTACAAATAAACGCGACGCGTAGCATGGATTAATTAATGTTAATCAACTTTTCGATCCATAAAACCAACAACAGCAACAGCAACAACAACAACTATATCAACAGCCAAATTAAGTGGAATCACTTGGCACGAGACACTTGATAGAGAAAAGCAAGCGTATAAAGATAAGTGTTTATATAATTAGAGCTGATTAGCAGCTATATAATTATAATATTTATAATTGCGCTGCCAACAATCTACAAAGAATGAACTACAATCAAAACTAAAAACATATTCACAGCACTCGTTTGCTTGTTAGATTCTTGAAACATCAAAGAAAGTACATATAAACAAATTCGTTTCTAATCTATAGCATTTTTTATATACTATTAGCATACCTGTGTTGTAGATATGTGTACATATATATGGAGATAATGCGAGAGATTATTGGAGCAGGGCTACATTGCCAGCAATTTGATTTTATTTGTATATAAAAAATGAGTAAATTTACTTAAAATTTTAAGGTAAACAAAATTAATTGATAACAATATAAATTATCAGGAAGCTAATCATGCTGCAAGCCAAGTACCAGCAGCAGCGGGAGGTAGCTGAGAGTAAACTGAAACTAGATTTACTTTTATTTACGAAATTGCTTATATAATAGTGAAAAAATATTAGCGAAAAATATATTAATTTAAATATAGATCAGAATCAAATATGATAAGAACAAGTCAAAATTGAAATATTTAAAAGAAGTAAATAAAACTTATTTTATATATTAATCAATAGCTCAGTAAAATATATAAAACCCACTAAAAGAAACTTCTAGAAAATATATGATATCTCTGCAGCCAGCATTCACTTGAAACATTCAATAATAGAACATGTTTCTTGCCAATCACAAAATAATTGTTGTCAATTTTTGGGCAGCATGCACAGATTTTGCTGTATGTATATACATATGTACATATGAGCGCAAATCCGGTTTCAGGACGAGACCTGCGATACCTTTCAGACAGTCCTTAGACAGACTGTCAGTGTTGGTATAGGTGTGTGTGCGTGTGCGTGTGTGTGTGGGTATGTAAATATGCCTACCTTTGCGGAACGGGCGCAGGTGTGCAACTGTCCCTCTCTCACTCTCTCTTTCTGTCCCTCCTCTCTAGCTCTCTCTATATCTGATGTGCGTTGCCTTTTCAGCGGCTTCTGCTATATCCTGTGTACAATTTAAACTTTTTGTGTCTGATAAACTCGACAGTGCATTCAGGCTGGCCACAGTTCCACATCCATTTCCATTTGTATTTACATTTACATCTGCAGTTCCAGTTCCAGTTCCAGTTTCAGTTCTGGTTCGCTCTCTGGTTCCACCCCAAAGCGCATGTAATGAAGTCTAAAATTGCGAGTCATTTCGCAATGCTTTTTGCTAAATTAACACAGAATGCGAAAAACTATATAAAAAGAAGAAATACCCCTTCGTCCAACCCAGCAGACTCTGTCCGCGGTGTGGCCTCAGGCGTCGCCGTTCGGTTAAATATTTATGAGCTACACGTGACGTCGACGGAACCTCGAAAGCCAAGCGCAATAAAATGACGTGCTGAATTTGTAAATACCCTATAAACTCGGATCGATATGATGTGATATTGTCAAATTGACGTTTTTTTGTTAAATTTGACTCCAATTTGTACTGTACGTTAAATGCACACCTACAGCTAATTCTATGTACAGTTTGGAACCATTTAAATAATTGATAGTCATAAATAATTGATCTAAAATCATTTTATGTATTAACTATATTTTAATATATTTTATTTCTTTCATTTATTTAATAATTAGATATTATTTCTTATACATGTTTAAGTTTAGGTTGGGCATATCTAGTTTTCTTTTGTCAGATCATCTTTCGATATTGATGAAATACTTACTTTTACATATATGAAAGATTATGTACAAAAAATCTATTCAATATTGAATTTCTACAATTGTACTTCAAAGTTTTCCTATACTGTCATACCCCATTATTAATAAGTACAGGGTACAACAACAACTTCAACAACTGTGAACATGGCAACAACTTGGCAACAAACGTCACCTCAACTAACCAGCTTTTGACACTTAATAATATTAATATTGTTGTTCTCGCTGCTATTTTTAATTACTTAAATCACAAACATAAAGTTTTCAAGTTAGTCAAAATTAAAAACCAGCCAGAATAGAAACCAAAGAAATCTTTAAGTTTTTACGCTTGCACTTTCACTTAAATCTTCATATAATATCAACATGCATTATATAAATAAAATTAGTTATAAACATAAACAAAATGAACAAAACCAGTTGAGCAACGAGTCCAAGCTACAAAAGGAAATTTGTAGGCGGCTTGAACTTACAGTTTTGAACTTATGTAAATATGATAGAGGTCATTGCGCGACTGACAGATACTCTATAATTATTGAGAAATGTTAATTATAGCATAGCTTTTTATTGAGTAAGATATATGTTGGTTATAGACATATAGCTAGGTGTGAACAAACAGCAAAAATATATATTTTAAATTGTGAATAAAAAACCAGTCACAAATTTTAGGTTCTCAAAAGAAGACTTCTTCAAAAAACGATACAGCCGATGTAAGGGTAAAGTCGAGCTTACTTCCAAGTGAAGCACATAGAGATGAAATTTATTTTAAAAATCTCACATATTTTCTGCTTTCATATAATCGATATCTTATCGATTATAAAACTTTAATTTATAATATATCAAAAATAGAATCAAGTTTTGCAATACTTGTATTATTCGAAAGCAGATATCAATCAAGACTGCTTCTTTTTGGACACCTGTTGATTTGCGTGAAATTCAATCCATATGTCATATTATTTATATGAAAATGCCTATAGAATCGCACTGTGAATATACATATAAGCTAAAATGTTTAATGCAGCTGCTCGCCCCACTGTTCAGGGTATCTACTAGTCGGATACTGCCTTCTGACTTATTACTCCATACCACAAGTTGCGTAAGAGCCAGCAGTCTTCATTTTGAATATAAGAACGCCCCCTGAAAGTGCCTTAACTCTCGAAAATTCTCAAAAGGTTCAACAATAAACTTGAATTAGATTAAAATTTACATTCTTTGTGTAGCTAAAAGCCGAAGTGCTCGTCTCACAATAAAACTCAGCACTGCAATTGAATATTCAGTTCACACTTTTTATGTGTGTTACACATAGACTTTCCAAAAGATTTGCACAGATGTTTGGCCTATTAGAAAGTCTAAATCATTCACAGTGCTCGAAATGTCCTTAAAGTCATTTTTGGACAATCGCTTGCCATTTCGCAGGCACTTCAATTGGTCATTTGCTGGTTTGCGAAATGACAAACGCATTGTCAGGCGTCTGGCTGGCAGACCGTCCCCCTTGATATCCAAACCCTGTTCCTGCTGTCTACCCACTCTTATCATCTCTCTGCCCCTGCCCGTGCAGTTAGCGAAGCGCAAACTGTGAACGTTTCGAGCTGTTTGGCTGCAACTTCTTTTGGCTTCTTCTGCCACCCAAAGGGCCGAAGCTGACGCTGAAGCTGACGCTGAAGCTGAAGCTGAAGCTGAAGCTAAGGCCCAGTGTATGGCTCATCAATCGCTTCGTACCCTCTGCCATAACCACCCCTCCTCCCGCTGGCCGGGCTCTGCCTGCAGCCCGGATAGGCGCAGCTGCGCCGTTTAACGCATGTTGTACAACATTTTAACGGCCAACCACTCGATGTGCAGTGTTTTGTATCTACCCGAAAGGCGCGCACAGCCATAGCTACAGATACACACACACACACACACACACACAGAGAGAGATACGAGACAGGGGTGACTTTTCCCCGAAAAAAAGAAAATAAAGGGATAATAATAAGTGAATGTTGCCTGTAAAACTAGCAAAGCGCTCTAAAGGACTCGACTTAACTTTAATTAATTTTCTATTCCTGTCGATTGATGTATGACAATTGCTTCAAACTGAAACTATTTTTGGACTCTTTCCTTTAATTACTTGAAATTGATATATATATACAATATTTCTAAATATATGAATGGATATAGAGCGTATTTATAGAGCGCACTTTAATTATATTTCGATTGTGTTTATTTAATATTGAAGTTTTATACGGCACTTACCTTAGTACTTGGCTATTTATTGCACTAATCCAGTTGATATGTAATTGAACAGTATGTACTATATATTACGTTGTTGAATACTTTAATATAATTAAAGTATTTATTTATTTGATTTCTTCTCTGAATACCTAACAATCCTATTCATTCAGTATACAATATAGTAATATTTACTAGAGTATTTCTGTACGCTTCCCTTAAGGGTTTTCACTTTTAAGCATTATCAAACCAGTTGCATCATTGCACTGCTAATCGTTACACTTTAAATTGTGAAATTATTTAGTGCTGCGCATAATCTAAGTGCGATTTCTAAGCGTACTGATAACCCTAGTAAGTCCTATCTACAGATAAGCGTTGGAGAGGATTGTTAATTAATTTATTTTCGACATGTAATGCTAATTTAAAGAAAGATGCAAAATAAATGGATTTATTAATAGAATTACATATTGTAGGGTATCACAACTGCCTACGAATTGGTGTTTAATTAATTAATTACTATATTATATTTCTCAATAATAAAACATAATTAAAAAATATTGCTTTTAATTTATTATTCAAAATAAAAACTTTTTGTTTTAGTAAATATTTTTTTGTTTAACAAATTTGCACTTTTGAAGTTTGATATAATTAGAAATCAAGATTATAGGAATATTTTCCAGATTTCAGAAGCGCATTTACGTGTGGTACAACTGACAGAATGAGAGAGGGAGAGAGCGATACAGATAAGGGATAAAAGAAAGAGCAGGGAAGAGCTGTAAGAGAGCTGTTAAATAAACGGCAATAAATAATAAAAGACTGAAGGCAAAAGAGAAGTACGTTCAGTTGCCGTAATAATGTATTTGAAAAAATTGATTAGTATTCTCAACATGTCTAAGCTCGAATACGTTCATCTTCACCTTCACCATGTTTATAACACACATCCTTGAGTAAGGTCAAATTTAATGAATATACATATTTGTAAACAGGCATTCTGATAAAGCAATCAAAGATCAATACCTATTTAAATCTGAACCATTAAATTCATGTTAATATATTTTCCTAATTTTGAAAGAAGAACCACATTTAACATAATCATAACATAGGCATAATAATTAACATATTAATATGCTAATGTTAATATTCGTATCGAAATGGTTTTTAAAATATTATGTTTATTACTAAATTTTCAAGAGATAACTATAAAAATATAATATTCGAGATTTGAATGTAAGCTCGTTTAACTTCAATTGAAGCAGGTTGAGGAAAGTTTTAATTAAAGTCCAGAAAGCAATCTAAATAAAAGCCAGCCCTGTTAATCCTTTGAATGTATATTATGTTATAATAATATTTAAAGCTCATCTGTTGACTAAATCAAATCAGAGCAGGGGATAACTCGAGTCGCATTTCGCAGCTTGCTGGGCGCCTGAGCGAAGCAGGGAGCACAGCAAATGGCAGAAGCGGCTGCTGTTGCTGAGCAGATGAAAACGAAGCAAAATACTAAACAACAAGTAAGAAAACTCTAGTCGAGAGTGCTCGACTACGGGATCCCCTGAACCCTTCAAGCAACAGCCATTTCAATCATTTTTAGCGTCTCTCTGCTTACACAAACACACACATACACACGCAAACACACATACATAGACACGCATAGGCGCGCACGCATGGGCTGCAGTGTGGGATTACTATGGGAACTTAATTGTTTAATAACTTTTTTTCTGGACGTACGTTCTCCATGAAACTTTCAGATTGTGGTTTTATCATTACTATGCGTATAATTGCCAAAGCTCAAGTCTCTAGTATTTGAAATACGCCTTTTACAAACGTATGGGTGAGGGGGTGGATATAAGGGTGGGGGGTGAAATTGAACAAAAATCGAAATTCTATAACGTACATATCAATCTACATTTAAAAGTTGGATACTCTAGCTCTAAAGATGTAGGAGATATAATTTTATAACTGCATTTCGATAAGGTTTTTGATCGATAAAAAAATAACGGGATGAGTTATCGATTTTTAGTGATAAACTTGATATGCGCGCTGTATATACGGTCATTTTAAAAAAAAGTTCAAGTCTCTAGCTCGTATATCTTCGGAAATCGACGCGTTCATACATACGGACGGACGGACGGACGGACAGACAGACGGACAGGGCTAAATCAACTTCTCTCGTCGCCCTGATCAAGAATATATATACTTTGTGGGGTCTGCCACGCCTCCTTCTCCCTGTTACATACTTTTAACAAAACCATTATACCCTGATTTCCCATTTTCAATGGGTTCAGGGTATAAAAAGGAGAAGAAGACGAGAGACAAGAGGAGAAAAAAGACAACGAGCCCCACCAAGTGCTCGCTCAAGTGGTGGCGGTGTGCCCCACTCTTTGTCTACTTTTTGCGCTAGTTTTGCTGCTGTTTGAACCGGTTTCATTGTTGTTGCCTTTGTTGCTTTTGTTGCTGTTTCTTGTTGGCCAGTTGCGAATTTTCCAGGCTGTTGTATCCCGGACGTTTGGCTCTCGGATGGTTTGGGGCCTTCGGCATTTGCTGTGCGCCGCATCGCTGGTGGCACGAAACAACAACAGTGGCGCCCTCTGCAATGTTGCAGCAGCAAAAGAAGTTGTTGCAACCCAACAAATGTTGCGGCTGCATGTTGCAGCTGTTTGCACATGCCACATGTGAGAGCCACAGCATCAGCAACAACAGCAGCAGCAGCAGCAGCAGCATCAACCGCCGCAGCTTCCAGACGACATCTGTTTTGCAAGAGACGTCGCTTCACTTTTCCTGCTTGAACCTGTTGTTGTTGTTGGCGATGTTGTTGTTGTTGCTGCTGCTACTGTTGCAGCTGGCCAACAGTTGGAGCCATCGTGTCGCTGACAATTTGCATTTATTTACTAGTGCGGCTTTTCCTTTTGCTATTGCAAATCGACGCGTGTGAACCAAAACAAAAGCGCCTCTCTATGCAATTCTCATCGAATTAAATTAGCAAAGTAGACAACACGTATTTGATATACGATATTCGTATATCAACATACAAAACGGAGCTGTGCTCAGACTTTCATCTTTGATGGATCTTTTAATCGATAAAATTAATTACAATATATATACAATATAAAATCTAATTTTAGTCAAGATTCAAATTTCTTTCCCAGAACTGGTCGAATATTTATACAATGAAAATAGATACATATTTATATATGTATATTTGGATTGTTTTAAAAGTACAAATAGTCTACATATATAAAATTAAAAACCAAAAATTTATTTGAATAATTATTTTAATTGCACATCGATATGCCTACTTCTCCCCTTGGTTAAATTGCGTATTTTCTTCCCTTTTCGTATAACTTAAACTCTTCAAAGGTTTTTCATAATTATTTCCATCCACTCATCAGCTCTTGCACCCAAGTGGCTTAAGTAGCTAATAACAGTTGTACTGCAGCCTCAATTGCTGCCAAATTATCGCCTTCGTTCAGATATCTATCTTAACATTTCCACCTAATCATTGTGTTTCGTCTTCTTCATTGCAGGCAACACTGCCGCACTTATGGCAACGTTTCTGCCATCCAATTGGAGCAATCACACGAAGAACTGCCCCTAGCTAACAATTTAATTGTCACAATTGCACAAAACCTGTTTGTGCTGATAAGAAGAAGCCAGAGTAAAGGCAGTAAAGGAGCCCCGCACTCCTCCTGGCCAGCCACCAAACAAGGGGTAAGTTTCGCCAAGGCGTGCGGCATGCAGCATGTGGAATATGCGGCTCGATATACCCCAAGATACGACACATGGCGCATGTGCAGGGATTAGAAAATGAAACTCCAGGCGAGGGCTGTTTATGAAATAACTAAAGCAATAATAATATATGTTTAATTTCTTTATGTACTCTTGGTTATATTTTTTAAAGCTATTCAGAGTTGTATGTTTAAGCTGTGGTCAATTTTAACATTAATGAGCATGTAATTTAACGAAATGAACGGCCTTTATATATGCTATGTATGTACGCATCATGCATTTACCTATGTAAATTAACATACCGCCCTCGCTGCAGTCCAGCAACAGCAATAGTAACATCAACAGAGACAATTAAGCTAATTGCTGTGTGCCAGATAGCGGAAGAGTAGAAGAGGCTGCGGTGAGATTCTAACTACAACTAACTCACTGTCTCTCTCCCTCGCTCTAAATATCTTTGTTCCTCAGCCTATTCAGCAGTCACCACCCACTACAGCCAATGCAATTCGCAGAGCTTTGCTCTCGCCTGTAACTGTGCGACACTCAAACGCTCTCCCGCTCACTGTCTCTCCGCCACTCTCTCAGTCGCATTGTGCTTTGGGCAATGTTTGCTTTTGTGTTTGTGAGTTGGTTCGCTGCAATTGCGTCCGCTGTGGAGCTGCGTGTGCCTTGAACTAGCTCTAAAAGCGGATCTTTCTCGCAATTTGGATTAGGCGCTCAGCTATCCAACAAGCTACTAGAGAGCTACAAACGCTGGCGGGCAGTCGGTATTCCAGGCGGTTGTACGGTCGCTGTTTGTCTCCACACGCGCTTTTCCGCACGCTTTTCCTGCACAATTTGCCATTTGCCATTGTCGTTTGCCGCTTGCTTATTGCCTGTTATATTCCGATAAAATTGACTTTTTGTCGGTCGTCGTTGGCGTCGACGTCGCCGAAGCCTTCGGTGTTGCCGTCGCCATTGTCGTTGTCGTTGCTGTCGCCGTTGCCCGTTGCCGGCTTCGTCGTCGGCGGCGGCACCATTTTGTTTGGCGTCGTTTTCTAACGGGCCAACAGCCAGTGCAGCACATGGCCGCGCAGCCGAGAAGTCTTTTCCCATCGTTGTACAATACGACATGTCTTCGCGAATTAGATGCGTTTAAAAACGCGCGCGAATCGCCCAATGTCCCCAATCCCAAAAGTACTATAAGCAAATCGCTATAAATTCAAAATTAATCTGATGACTTTTATGGCAATAGATAATCTCTAAGGGGCGAAAATAATGTACGTTCTTGTGTACATTTTTACATTTATGTTTGTACATATGTACATATGTATTTATGTGGTATTTGAAATACATTTTTGACTCACGCTTATGCAAAATGTCTGCAAACATCTACTTCTCCTATGCATACAAATCGCTGTTAACAAATATTTAAATAGTCTGTTGTTGGAGCTCTTAACATACGCTCAGCTAGCTACAAGGCGTTAACATAACATAAAAACATACAAGAAAATGTTATGCGCTATGCTGCTGCTGAGCAGCACAGCTAAAGGCAATAAAAACAATTGAAATTCGTGTTGTTGCTGTTGCCACTTACAAAACAAAGGCAACAACAAATTCAGACAGACAGCGACGCACACAATCGCAGACATAAGCAGCCGAGGCAGTCAGACGAGGATAGCAAAACAGTTCGCTCAGCATGGACGGGCGAACGAGCGAGCTCTCACACTCGCACATACTGGCTGGCACTCACACATATTCCCACTCGTACATAGTTTTCTCTTTCCTACGCTGCAGAGAACATCGCATCGCGCTGTTATCGTTTGCTGAGCGCCTGTTAGTTTTTGCGATAGACGCGCGACGTAAGTCGCCGTCGTTTTGCCTGAAAAGTCGCCGTTGCACAGTGGACAAAATGCACGGTGGGACGTAATAACCGATTTAAGCGATAAAATGAAAGATTATTTGAAATTTATGCTCAGAAGCGACGCATCGCAACGTAGGCCCATGCAGCTGGTATGAAATTGAAAATTTGTTCCACTATTTACTTAGTTCGCATATTGCATGTTAATTGATATTGGTATTTAGCATGTCGTTCAGAATGTAAGCAGCTGTTTTGTTAGTTTCGTCCACTGTGCATACATTGTCGTTGACGTTGCTTGAACGCGTTTTTGTCGTCGCCGGCGATTTTTGATTTGCGCCGATTTTGCAATTTCAGTGCCGGCGGCGACTGTTACTTAACATTGCTTAAATGTTAAGAGTGTGGCTCCGCTTACAGTAGACGCTGCGAGAGTGCTCTCTTGCTCCGGCGTTGTTATGAGTCTCAGACATTGACGCTGACGTTTATCGAGAGCTGCTTGAAGAGTTTGTAGCAAAATATATTTGAATAAAAGTGGGCAATGTTTGGATTGTTGTTGATTGGCATTATGACTACTAGCTTGTAATGTATATATCTGGTTTTCATAGTTTTTGTTTATTGAATCAATGTGCACTCATATATATATACATAGGTACATACATACATATATTCTGTGCCCTCTGGTACGTCTGCACTCTCTTGGTCTGCCTTTTCGCTCTCTGTTTTTGTTGACTCTGTTACTGCTTGTGCTGTTGCTTGCGGTTTCCGTCGCTTCGTCTCGTCTGTTGCTTTTCTTTTACTTGATTATGTTGAATATAATGAAGTTGCAATAATGATAATTAATTTGCAGTTGATCATGATTTTGTTTGGGTATGCCTGTGTTTGTGTATGTGTATGCAATAAATCTCATCTTCATGCCCGCTTTTACAGTTACTGTAAAAATCGTTCCGCTAGGCAAAGCCCAAGTTACTGCCCGAAATTTTACTGCACGAAATTTTATGACTCTTATCGATTTCTTGATACCCTGCCCTCCCTCCCACCATGCTAAAAACAATGTAAATTTCGGAATGGGATTAACTCGACGCGGTGTAATTTAATGCGAACGTAAAGGGCGTTGAGCTTTTCTTTATTCTTTATTCTGGATTTGATTTTTAATTA
This sequence comes from Drosophila mulleri, assembly GCA_035047565.1. Classification (NCBI taxonomy): domain Eukaryota; kingdom Metazoa; phylum Arthropoda; class Insecta; order Diptera; family Drosophilidae; genus Drosophila; species Drosophila mulleri. The sequence goes on from JAWNPK010000168.1 coordinate 13,862,135, forward strand.
AATGCTGAGAGCTCATAAAACTGTTATCGATGCTTAGGCGCTTTTGACGCAAAAGCTGTTTTAAAACTGTACTTTTGCTTATCAGTCCACTGTGCAACACTTGACGTCATGTGACGTCACGCCAATTTATAAATAGGTGCTTATCAGTTGGAACCCAATTAACTACGTCACTATGTGCTACTATTTATATATTATTTTTAGTATAGATTAGTAATAATAATAGTGTATTATTTGTTGATATGTAAATATGCATATGTATGTACATATACAATTTCTGTATATATGTATGCTTGTGTGCATGTGCGTTTATATAAACATATTCATATGTTTGCAATTAACAGACTATGTTAAAAATAAAACAGCGCGTGGCTTAGTTTCTTAATTAAACTTGAGCAGCCACAACATAAGACTGCAAACAAATCGCACGTCTTCAAAAATTTGACCTTTTTCGCTTTGTGCTTTGCTCTGGCTCAGTTATGCTCGCCTTTCGCTCCGTAGTCCAAATTGTGGGTGGTTCGTTCGTTAGAGAGAGAGAGAGAGAGGCAGAGAGCGTAAGGTATGCAACAAAAACAATGTCAAATGTAAACAAATGCTCACGCCAACTCGTTTCGCCTTGTCTCGTTTATGTTCGCACTCGCCGTACGCTCGCTTGCTCGTTCGTTACGTTTTCGCTGTTCGCTCTCTCGCTCTCTCTTTCTCTGTCTAGCAGCACTTGACGTTGGTTGCGGTTGCTGCTGCGAGTCGTTGTCAGTCGGCGTTCGCTGCCGACGTTTGCTGTGCGCCTGTTCAAGTGTTCGGCCAAACCGCCGTTCGTTGCCAGTCGCTCATTCGATCATCGAACGCGTCGTCGTTGCGTCGCAGCGCGTCGCGAGTTTTTGTTTTTTTTTTTTTTGCTGTTTTGTATTTCAAAGTATATTTTTGTTGTTTTTGTTTTTGTTTCTCTTCATTTCCACTTCCATTTCTTGCTGCTTGTGGCGTGCGTTCCTCTAGCCTTGCAAACCTGTTTTGTTTACAGCTTAATTTGACTGGGTGCCCTGTCCCCCACCAGTGTATGCCCTGTGCCTTTTCGGCCGGCGTGCTTCACGTGCCACATTAGGCATAAGTTGCAAAAGGTCTGCTCATTTGTGACTACATACATACAGATTCACATTAACGTCTCTCACAACTCCAACATATTCGTTGGGTTCGTTGCAGTCGTGTCCATACAGAGCCCTCTCTCCCACACACACAGCGTGCAGCGAACCAACCACAGCGGTGTCTGTCAGTCAGTCACTCAGTCAGTTTGTCATTCATTCATTTGGCAGCGCGCGTGCAGGCCAGTTCGCAGCTCGCAGCTCGCAGTACGCTGTCCGTTCGTGGCTTTTTTCTTTGCTACAGGGCAAACACGCGAGCAAACTCGCGCGCGACTCGCTAGCGATTAAAGCCTTTAATCTCAGTTGTGCGTAATTATTGTTGCTGCACTTACGCTACGTTACGGATTACTTTTGTTGTCGTTGTTGTTGTTGTTGCTTATCATCAGTTCCAGTGAATTATAGTCGTCTAGTTGCTCTTTTTTGCATTTTGTTTATAACATTTGAGTTGTTATGGTTTTCTCGACGCTGGCTTCAAGCACGTAGCACCTTTTATTTATATGATTTTTGACTCATATGCTAGTCCATTCGTGTCTTATCAGCAGTTATATTTTTTGCGACCCGCTGTTGCGGGGAATCCAACAGAAACAAAATGAGAAAACTTGCCAAAACAAAAACCAAAGAAAATAAAAGCATCGTGTGATAAGTTTAAGCTCTAAAAAGAGTTTGCAATTAGAGTTAAGCAATAAAAAAGTTAAATCTGGTTGAGATGTGTGTCGAAGTGCTATAACTTATATAAATGGATTACGCTTAAGTAACTAACTAAAATTAAATGTTAGAGCGTGTTTAGAATTTAGAGAAGTTAATGCTCAGTAAATTTAGACTTTTCGAAAATGTCTATTAAGATCTTTTGGCTCCGGCTCGCACGTTTAGATCTTTGGATCATATGACTACCATAATATGTGTGTCTACATAATAATGGGCTTTGGAATGGTTGCGTTTTATTTTAGTATTTCCAGATTGATGATATGTTATCAAGCAGTTGATAAATAACGGCATGCTTCGAATTTCTGATTTACACTAATACAGTGCAAACTCGCAAAGGCAAACCATACGAAATGCAATGCGAAGATTTTCATCTAGAGTATTACTTTTTATACCCATAGATTAGGTGGTGTTTTTGCTCTTTTCTATAAGTTAGGTTAACAGTCAAAAGTTATTGAAAATCTGTTATCGGATAAGTTCTGAATGTGGCTTATAGATATCGTATTATTAATAATAATTTTCTTGTTCTCTCTCTTTCTTTTATTGCAGATAAATCAGTATGTCTACCCAATCTTTATATCGCTGCCTCGTGCCTCACGTCCCGCCACATCGAGCAACGTAGAATTTCTTCTGTTTTGTCTCATATGCTTCCAACGAAATTGCCGCAGCAACAACAACAACATCATCATCATCAGCAGCAACAACAACAACAATATTAATAGCCATAGCAGTAGCTATTGATCGAACTACAACAACAGGAAAGTCAAGCAAGAAGTGAATTGCAGATTGTAAAGCAATTCGAACTACACTGAGAGAAACGCCGTTTGTAGCGTGTTTGGTGCCGTTTTGTGGTCTTGTTACTTCGTGATTTCGTCGCCGTCGTCAGCGTTTGCCGCAGACGGAGGAGGACGATTGACGCGAAGAAACGAGCCGTAGCCAAAGCCTCAACACGGACGCATTTATGGATGCGGGCGGCCTGCCAGTGTTCCAGAGCGCCAGCCAAGCAGCAGCAGCCGCCGTCGCCCAGCAACAGCAGCAGCAACAGCAGCAACAGCAACAGCAGCATCAGCAGCATCAGCAGCAGCAGCACTTGAATCTCCAATTGCATCAGCAGCACTTGCAGCAGCAGAGTCTGGGCATACACCTGCAGCAGCAGCAGCAATTGCAACTGCAACAGCAGCAGCACAATGCACAGGCGCAGCAACAGCAACAGTTGCAGGTGCAACAGCAGCAGCAGCGACAACAGCAACAACAGCAGCAGCAGCACTCGCCCTACAATGCCAACTTGGCAACAGCAGGCGGCATTGTCGGCGGCCTTGTCCCTGGCGGCAACGGAGCTGGCGGCGTTGCGTCTGCAGCAGCTGTCGGCGGACCCAATGGCAACAACAATAACAACAACAACAACGGCAATAACGGCAACAGCAACAACATCATCATCAACAACAGCAACATGGCGACAGGGGATGGACTGCCAGCGAAACGTCAGCCAATTGTTGAACGCCTGCGCAGACGCATGGAAGGCTATCGACGCAGACAGACGGACTGCGTGCCCCGTTACGAGCAGACCTTCAGCACCGTCTGCGAGCAGCAGAACCAGGAGACTAGCGCACTGCAGAAGCGCTTCCTCGAGAGCAAGAACAAGCGGGCGGCCAAAAAGACTGAGAAGAAACTGCCGGAGACCCAACAGCAGACACAGACACAGATGTTAGCCGGGCAGCTGCAGAGCAGCGTGCATGTGGTAAGTGCATTTACTATATATGTATATATGTATATGGATATATTATGATATATGCAATTATCCAGTTTTGGATAGTTCAAAAGTTCAGAAATTGATTTGGCCCAACTCTTTCAATTACAAAATCTTTTGTTGAGATATGCTGCTGATATATGTATGTATGTATTTATAGAGCATATCCAGTTAATTTTTATCCGGATCAAAATAAGTACCGTCTTTATAATAACGCAATATTCTGGTGAAACGAAATTATTTCTGAGTGTCACACTAAATACGGATAAGCCAGGATGCGTTCGGATAAATTAAAATATAATTTTGAAGACATTTTAAAAGCTCAATATATGAAAACTACTATTAAAATACATGTGTGGATAAGGGCGGATAAAGTCTAATTTGATTTAAAATAATTGGTTTTATTTTATTTTATTTTTTAATCTTATCGGATAACGTTGAGATTGACAATGATGATTTAAAAAGCTGGCTAAAATGAACAAGGAATAGAAATTTATGTATATACAAATTTCTATCATAATATCAGTGAAAAAGTATGAGCAATTGCTAAAGCATTTCTAAAAGAAACTTGAATATTATTAAAGATAAATGAGATCATGATCATATGAATAGTTGGATAGAAATAAGTAACACTAGCCAAGTCTTAAACATCATGGATAAACTAATAGTAAATAAAAATCTTCTATCAGAGTTCGATTCGGATAATAATGAGATTGGTAATGATCGTTGCAGAAGTGGAACACAAACTGAAAAATGTTTCACGGCATTTCAAGTACATATATAAATCAAGGATAAATTAGTAGCAATTCCGCAGTTTGTTTTCAGAATTCGAATCTTTTCGGCTAATAATGAGCTTGCTAATGATAATTTGAGAGGTTGGGTGGGTACATGTGCTCATATAGCTATTTGCAATTCCGGGTTCGCCAATTGGGTTTACTGTCGTTTGCCTTGCAGCACTTCACAGTCGAGACGTGTGCATTCATGCTTAGATATAGCCATAGCTACAGATACATATGTATCTGTCAGATACGTCTCTTGCGACTACCCGCTCGTTTGCCAAAGGCTCATTGTGTGCTTATTATTATGTTTTGGGCGCAATATTAGAGCTGGTGCACGAAACGAAGCCAGCTCACATACACAAACACACACAGATACACATACAAACAACTGCACATTTATACGAAATAATAATGAGGTCAGCGTTTTTTTTTCCTTTTTTTTTTTTTTGTCTTGTTTTATTTTTTATTTATTTATTTATTTTTGCTTTTTTCAGTTTCAGTTCAGTTTCACTCGCATTCGCATTCGCTGCCAAGTTGTAGCTACAAGATACATTTTGTTGTTGTTGTTGTAGTTGTTGTAGTAGGTACTGCTTTAGCTTGTGTGCATTTTAAATACCTTGAAATTATTTTGTAAGCCAAAGATTTTTCTCGTCGAATACTTCAAACAGAGCCCAGCGAACTCTGAAAACCTCGTCTACGTCTTTGTCTTCGTCTCCATGCCTCCGCCTGTATCTTCTGTGCCTCTATCGCAATTCAGCCTCTGTGGGATGCTTGCATCATGTCAGTCTGATTGACTGACTGACGAACTGGCTGGCTGACTGACTGACTGACTGATTGCAACTCTAGTTTATATAATTGTTGGTTCTGCCAATTCGCTAGTTTTTTTTTTCCGTTCGCCTGTTGCAATTCTAGAGACCAATTCGACTCCGTGTAATTGCCACAAATTTACACACAGTCAACTGTTCAGCTTGTTCTTCTTCATCTACTTGGTCGACTACTTCAACATCGTCTCCATTACGCGACTCGCAAATCTTCCGAGTTTCTATTTTATTTGAACGTGAGATATTCGTCGTTATAGCTGACCAGTTGCCCATCTTCGAGCCGAACCGAACTACGCGAATCGGAGCTGACTTCTCTGATCAAATTCTGTTGCAGTTTTAATACCCTGTACGTGTTGAAAGTTGACTAAAAGTGTATATTGCTGCGGAGACAATATATGTCTTTGACATTATTACATATTTATAGATTCAAATAAATTCATTTCTTATTCTTACGATTCGAATTTTACGAAATTTTGATAGGTGGGCTAGTTTTATATCAATTTCCTGAAATGGCACCAGAGCTTATTCCATGTCATGCATTTACAGGGTATCTTTGACTCGTGCACGTGCAGTTTGTTTATTTCTACATTTTCCGCATCCGTTTGCAATGTCATTTGCGTCATGTGCGACCGGTAATCATTCACTTGCATATGTAGTCAGGTACCTCCAATCCCCCCTTCTCGATCATCCTCCCCCCTCTGTTTTACGCTTGCCATTTACCCTAACTTTGTCATACGCTACGAACGATTCACAGTTTTTGTTTAATTTTAATTGGCTTGAAAGACTTTTGTCGTTATTTCTGTTGCTCTCTCTCACTCTCTCTTTGTCTCTGTTTCTCTGGCGTTCTGTTTTGCGTAGTGCTTAAATTTGTAGCTGAATCACTTTGAAAGATTTTTGCACTTATCCGAAAAAAAACACGTCAGAGCCACATGCGCGAATTTTTATCAAAAGCCTTTGCGATAAACGAAAAATTCTGTTATTATTTCGCATAGCTTCGACATTAATCGCTGCGAGGGGCCCCAGCTTGGCGGCTAGCCGCAATACTACAATATAATTAGAGCAATTAAATAGAAAATCTCTATGCTAAGTTTCCATGAAGCTAGTTTTACAGAAGTTATGATAGAGTATATATATTTTAGAATTATTTAAATGAAGATCGAAGCATTAAGATTTATATGGGGCTCTAAATATTGATGTGCATAATATTATAAATACAAATTGCTTTGATAATTTATTCCTGAATTTAGCTAGTTATTTTGAAATTGTAAAAAACTTTTGGTCATATCTACCGCCTATGAGATATTAAGTTTTTAAAACTAAATAATAATTTGATATAATCGAAGCTTTTCACAATAACCAAATGCATGAATGTACATAATGTTCTTGAACCTAAATGGTCTATCAGCAAAAATACTATAACATTAAATATAATAATCTTCCTTATAAAAATCTATAATCTATATATGTATGGCACTTTCAAATATATGTAGCTCAACAAGTTTGTTTAAGAATAGTTCCTAAAGTTGATTTTCATAAAATAAAAATTCTCTATTCTCTAAATATTTCATAGTTCCACTGCACAAAAGAATGCTGAGAGATTTCTAAAAGTTACTTAACGACCTTGCGCTTATAAATTAATAATTATAATAATAGATATTCGAGTGTTTACTCTGCATTTTTCCAGTATTTAATGAAACCTTTGCTCATGATGTGAATGCTTTTAGTCAACTTTAGGGAAATTCTTAGAAAAACCTTTGCTCGATTTGCGTCTCTTATCTCTAAAGTTGCCTTCTTCAAATCTATCGATATCTATGACATACATTTGTATTATCCGCACTCTCCCTAGTTATTCACTCAAGCGGCGCTGCGACAGGTGGCATTAAAAATGCGAAAATGAATTAATGATCGACTGTTGTCCATCGAGCGCGTCCGGCCTCGCAGCCCCTCGCAGGAGGGGGTCCCAATCTAACTCTCCAAGCTTTTCACTTTTCTTTTTCTTTGCTTGCTGTTTCTGTTTCTGCTTCTGCATTGGTATTGGAAAACTTTTACTGGCGCTTCTGCTGCGGTTGGCAGTGAAAATCATTGCAAATTACGGCCAACAATTGGAAGCCCGGCTGCAACATGCAAAACATGAAAGCAACAACAACAACAACGATAATAAAAGTAAAACATATTGTTTATAATGCGTTTTTTATTTGGGAAAGTCGCGTGTTGCATTTTTTTTTTTCGTTTCTTTTCATTTTTTTCATATTTATTTTCTTTGCATTTCTTTGCTTCTTGTTGTTGTTTTTTATTTTTCTTCTTACTTATTTTTATTGGCTTTGCTTTGCGTTGTTGTTCATTGTTTGCAATTGTTGTTGCTGCAACGCTTGTTGTTGTTGTGTTGTTTTTGTTGCTGCCAATTTTCACTTCACTTGGTGGCATTTTCTGACAGACGTCAGTCAAAGAGTCAAAGCGTTGCATGTTACCTGCTTCAGCGCCAGCCTCTTGCCTGCCCGCCTCACCGCCCGCAGTGCTCTATCGGCACCTTAGCCCCCAACCCTCCCTTCCGACAAACCCCTAGCGCTGGTGCCTATACAGTTTTCGTGCCGTTGTTTCAAGTGCGAGATTGCCTGGCTGTTTATTGTTTATCGTTTGTTGTTTGTTGTTGTCTTGATTGACAAGTGACAACATATTATTGGCGTATCGTTTCGAAGCTCAGTCAAGTTGTTGTTAAGTTAGTTAGTTGTTGTTCTCTGGCGTTGTTGCTGCAACTGCTGGGGCATTGTGTTTACCCACTTGCAACTTGAGGTGTTGCTTAAACTTGTATATTACTTGGATATTATCTATACAAATTACTTCACATTAACGAGTGTTGCAAATGAAGCGATTTGCTTATCTTGATACTTTAACTGCAAAGTTTGTGCAATGCAGCGGATCGATTTGTGTTACCTTTATACTAGGTCAGTTTTATATACTATAGTCGTGTATTATCGAGAGCATAACGGATGAAATGCAACGAGTAGTTAGCTACATAAAGTATTCTGCTATATAGATAATTCGGATAAGCCTCGGATAAACTTGGATAACACTTAAAAACATTATTTCGTGTTATAAATGAGTCAATCAGCCTTTGCTTTGCTCTAGATAAGCGTGGATACCAGCGGATAAACATACATTATCATACGTAATCAGTCAATCAATTTCAAATAGCATTGATAACATTACTTTATAATTTGGGACTCGTTTCACATTTTGTGCTAGTCAATATTCTTAAAGCTTTAAATTTCACTCCCAATAGATACATAAAATTGATTCGATTTCATATTACGCCCCCGAGGATAAACATGCAATCTATGCATGTGGCTGGTTTGTCAATGCTCACCTCCAGGCAGTTGCGTCAATTGCATTGCCGTGTAAGTGTGTGTGCGTGTGTGTGTGTGTGTGTAAGTGGGCGTGGTCTTCCTTTAAATATTGTATCTAGCCATGTGCATAATTTATGTTTTTTTGCGTTATACAAATTTGTAAAATGTATCGTTTATCTTCGGGCCAAAGTCGGCGACGCAGCCGACGCTGCAATTGAAGCAGCTCAGACCAAAAACCGCCCCCAGCGACTAACACCCTCCAATCGAGCCCGTCCTGCAGCTCAGCCCCCATTTCCCCAATCCCCCATTCAGGCTGCCCTCAACGCACCTAGCCATAGTCAGCTCACCCTTTGCGTGTTGTGTCTTTGAATTCTGACTTTTTTTTTTGTATTTTTGGAGAAATGAGAACAGCAAAGGCAACTGCCAAGAAATTGAGTGGATCTGGAACTGGAGCTGGAGCTGGAGCTCGAGCTGGCCGTTCCACAAAATCGATTCGCAATTCGAAGGCATTGCCAGCGCCAAGAGTGCACAGAAAATGCTACTCAATAAAGGGTAGAACTTGAGCAATTGTTCACAATTTCCGTCAAACGTTTGTTGTGGTCCAAACATTTTAAGGGTGATTATTATAAATAAGTCCTCATTGAGGATTATTTGTATTCTACATATATACCATATACCATTGAAACAGCATTCATGTGAAATATATTGCATAATACAACAAGAATTTAGTCATTCGAAATATATTATGATAATCAAATGGCAGGGCTTTCTATTCTAGCAACTATAGATGGTAGAGAAGGAATTGGTTTAACAAAAGTTTAAAACAATTTTGAGTTTCCGAAAAATATTTATCATAAATTTTTGAATCTGCATTGAAATTATTTAATTAACATAAATACAACTTTTACTTCCAATTATTTTCCACTAAATTTATTTTTCATTCAATGGAAATGCATTTAATGTAAAAATAATAATAGTAATAATAATATAAGAATAATAATATTGAATAATATTAAAAGCTTTAGCTGTTCTGTTCGTCGCATTTTAGCTGATTGTCAGTCCATCAGTCAATCATTCAATCGTTCATTCAATTATTCATTGCCTATGCGTCCCACTGTGCATAGTGGTGTCAATTTGAATCTGATTCTCACATCTCGCATCATGAAACCTGGTTTGCTACACTTTGGAGGGGCGGCCATAGCTTCTTTGTGGATTCATATATGCTGGGCTCATATAACACACACACGGATACACCTACGGACAAATATATACATATATACATACATTTATATGCATATGTATGTATGCATATATACATATGTATGTATATAACACACAATATGACGCAGTTTGGCGCACTTCAAAGGCTTTTATGCGTTAGTAGCTCGAACCCCGTAAAAAAGGGGTAAAAGGCGTCGTGCTGAGCATGGGGTTTCGCTGGCATAGCTGAGAGCTGAGTGCAGTGTAAAATGCATATTTGAGAATTTACATCTTTTATTTATTATGTTTGGCAAATTTCATTGCATATTAATAATGCAATTTAGCTGGCTGCACTTTGGGCTGTGAAATGGAGACCGAGTGCTCAGAGCACCTCGTTCCGCGCAAGCTTCGCTCTAATTGACAGCCAAAGCTGATAATACCTTAAATCTGCCACGCCCACCGACCACCGCCTACCGCCCATGGGCAACCTACCCAATTCCCAGTTCGTTTACTTTATAGCCATTTGGCCGATTGTCTTGCAGATTTTAATTGCGGCACGTTTGTTGCCAGGCCACAAATAATAAACAAGACAAAGGCGTAGCAATAGCAGCAGCCCCACTCAGGTGGCTTGGGGCCAGAGGAGCGCCTACCCTTTAAATATTTTAACCCTTAAATAGTATTTGTATGTGATGCATTTTGAACGTTAAAATTTATTGAAAATTACACATAGAAATAAAGTGTGGAGCACGGAGAGCGCAGAGGGCACACAGAGTGAATGAGACTGCTACCTTTGATACCCTGTAATCATTATGAAAGGCAGCATGTCATAATGTACGGTATAATTCATTTTATTGATAGTTAATTTATTTAAATCTATAAATATCGTTTATCTAGAGCTGTTCTGCAATACATAATTATTATAAAAAGGAATAGTTTCACGTAGTTCTAGTACCAACTCCCCTCTTTCTACAGTATATGATGAGATATCGTATATAAAAGCAACTGCTTTAGATTTTTTTTTTTATAATATATATAATATAATGTAATAAATTTAAAATAAAATAAGTGCCAACGCTTTACTGGGTATCTTTTGGTCGCACTTTGAAATTCATTCAGCTCTTCATTTTTTTACCGTGCGCACCTCACCTTCAGACGTGAAGCCCTTTCACACATGGGCCAACGAGCGAGTGCAGAAGCAAGACATGTTAGCAGGCGACTGCCTCGCCACGCCAGCCCCCAATACGGCCACGCCCCCTTTTGACAAACGCCCTAACATACTACCCTTGCCTCGACATTAGCCCTAAAATCGATAAACTCATTTTGAAGTTCTCGTTCGCACTCGCTCGCTCGCTATTTGTCTGTATGAGTGTGTATGTATAGGTATATAGGTGTGTGCATGTACGTGTGTGTGTGTGTGTGTCTACTTACTTACTTTTATTTTCTATGCACCTATTTAGCCCCGCTCCGCATTGGGTCGCCCTCTTTATGGTACACCCCTGCGGAGCTTCAGCATTTAAAGCTCTGCTCATCTGAAATTGCGGCTGTTGCTTTTGCAGCCAGCAATAAATTTGCCTTACGCTCAACATTTTAGCTAATTAATTTAATTAAATTTGTATGCCTCAATGTGAGGGCTTCTATTTGTCTCTGTGCTTTTGCTGCTTATATACATGCATCTATTTCGTAACGCTCTGTGGGCAGCTGACAATTTAAATTGCGAATTGTCACCTTTTTTTCTGTTTTGGTGAACATAGAATTTGATGGATCTACCAAGCTTATGTCCTGCAAATGGGAATGATGGGGAGAGTCGAAACGGGCAAGAGACAGCTTAAGCATTTGGTTCGACCAAGGAATCCTTTAGCTAAGAGGTTTTGAAAGAGGGAAAAATCAATGTTGTGTACTTTGTGCTTAATTCTAGTGACTTTTCCATTTCAATTGCAATTTTCATGTTAAATACAAATTTGCCAAGTTTCCCTGAGGAGGCATTCACTTTTCACTTTAGAATTAGCTTCATATTAATTTGAATATAAACTCAATAGTTAGATTTGACATGAGAATTTAGCTGCGTGGTAAATTGCTACCGTTTAACGGTCCGGCAACGCTGACCATTTGTCGAATAACAAACCAAACCGCAAGTGCCCAATCATAAATGCCAACAATCTTGTTTTTCTGTGGAGCTGGAGAATTGAAGCCGCTGCCTGCACCTGCACCTGCACCTGCACCTGCTCCACAACAAGCAACTCGAAATCCTCACGCCTCGGCATTTGATGCGGCTTCGATTTGTCGACTGTGTCGAACAATGGACAGACAGCATTTGCCACTCGCAATGGCATCTTTACTGGCTGCAGGATAAACAAGAGCTGCAGGGAGAGGGGGTAAGAGAGAGAGATGGAGAGGAGCATAAGTGCAAGGATAACGGCGCCAGACGCCAATTGCCAGACGACAGTTAGCACTGTGCGTCGGCATTTGCCGTCATTATCGCCCTCTCTCCTCTCCTCTCCGCTCCTAGTGTCGTTCTGGCTCCGCTTTATCCGCATCTGCATTACTTCACGCATTGCACTTCACTACTCATCCTGGCTTTCCATATGAAGGCGCGCTGCAAGTGTCGATTACTTGCGTCGAGCTCTTGGCTGCCGCATGGAGATTATTGCGGTAGGGGCGCGACTTGATGGCTGATACTTACTCATATGTAAAATTAACCCAAACAAGAGCCAACAAGCGCTGCGTTTGTGGAAACGAACAAGTCTGCAAGTGAATTCTACCCTCAATTTTATGGGGTTTTAATATTAATGTGAGAGATAGAGAGAGAGAGAGAGAGAGAGAGTGAAAGGAAATGATGAAAAAGCATCAAACTTTTTCAAAGGTCATAGAGCATGATGACATTCAAATGAAGAAAGTAACTATTGCAACTTAAGTTATAATATATGTATATATATGATATCATAAACGTTTTTAATGCCCTGCTGAGAAGGGGAAAATCTAAAAGCAGCTTAAGAGACTGTAAAGAGTTTATATTAACATAAATAGCAATCCACTTAGTCGCTTTATATTATATTTGTGGTTCTTTTTTACCACAGAAAAGTCGTTTCTACTCTACCTTAAAATAGAGAAACGAAGACTTTCTGTTATGCTAATTAACGAGGCATACCAAAATAATCATTGTAAATTAAATCGATTATATTGGAAATATATTATTATAAATATATTATATCTCATGCATACCAAAATCATTTTTGCAGATTCATTATTAATATTATAATAATATTGTATAATATATATTATTCTTTCCCATTTTGTTATGCATTTTCTTTTAAATCCTCATTTATTCAGAAACAAAAATATTTATATAAATTTATTATTATTATTATTATTATTTAATTCCGGGAAAAACTTAAAATTAAAAAATTTAAAATTAAAATTGTGTTAAAAAGAAAAAATTAAGTTGAGTAAAAACTGGAATATTTTGAAAAAATCAAATAAACAATAAAATAAAAAAATATAAACACAATTGTGTGAGATAGAAGTATATTAAGATTTAAGAAATGTCTGAAGGATTTAGATTTACTGCGCTTGTTTATAGAATTTTATTGTATATACTACATACATATGTATACTACTTGTTTTATTTGTTTATTTATTATTTTTTATATGTAGTATATGTGTCTGTTGTTCGCTTTCTTTCATAAGAGCATTTGCTCATTTCTGTGCTGGGATTTCCTCTTAATATTTCAAACATCTGGTAACGCTGGCTGCCTGACAGTTTCACTGCCTGGCTGGCTGCTGGCATAATAACCATAACGATTATGTCCAAGCAACATGTGACATCAACAACATAATAACCAAACGGACGTAGCGTCGTCGCCGATGTCCTGTCCTGTCCTGTGCCGCCTAGACAACCTGCCCCAAGCCAACCCAGGCCAACCCAATTCGGCCCAGCCCAACGCAAATAAACTTCTTTTGCCTTCAGATAGACCGCTGTGACAATGGAAACTGGATTTGTTGCGACTTTTGTCTCACCTGCAGTGAAATTAGCTCATTTATGCGGACTGCATGCTGTCTTAATTCCCTGGCATTTGATTTGATGCTTCGTAATTTGCATATGACATGGGCAACGGGCGTAGCGTGGGCGTGGCGGACTGGACTGTAATGAGCTTTACGACAGTGTTTGATGATTGAGCGTCGACTGATTGTCGTTTAATGCGCAGCAGAGCCGAGAGCTCTGTGTCCAGGCAGCAGCAGCAGGGATTTACCATCGTGTGGGCTTATGTGGCGTATGCGCAATCTGCGAATGCACCCTTAAGCTGCTGATTAGCGCTGGCTAACTGGGAACAATGAAGGCCGCTGCTGACCGGTGCAAGGGTTGACGGCTTGGGGAGAGGGAAAACGGGAAAGGGCTCAGAATTTTCGTGGCGCTTTTCATTTTCGTAGCAGCCGTAGCAGCAAAACATTTTTCATTACTTTACTCGAGCGGAAATGGCAAATTAACTGCACAAATACACGAGCAGAGGCCAAGCAGTCAGACAGACACACACACATGTGTATGTGTGTGTGTATGCCTTTGATTGTATGCTCATTTATTCATTACACAGTGCAGGGTCGCCTGGCACACCGCCTTTTTTTTTGCTTTTTTTGTTTTATATATATGTATATATGTATAAGCGAGCGCCTCTACTCATTGACAGAGCGACAAAAGTCGATTTGAGTTTCAGAGCGGAATGCTGATGCCCTGCAGAAAACAGAGTTCACACGAACTGTAATGGGATTTACTTTGCTCTTCATCAGAATGTAAGCATTAATTATAAATAATCCCTGGAAAGCCTTCCCAGTATTTAAATAAATTAAGATAAGAGCTGCTAGAGCTTATTAAACTTGGCATGGAGGCTCACGAAATATGATGATAAAAAGTAATGCTTTAATAATTAATTGTAATATCTATTCTTAGTGTGAAGAGCTTTGGAACATTTTGATATATTAGATTTATTTAAATTTTGTTTTTATTTATTTGCATATTATTTTATTCTATTATAATTTTTATTAAAAAGTTAACTTGTGTTCATAGATTATAAATACATACAGAATTGTAGAATAACCCAATTTAGCAATATATTTTGAAAACAATTTGCATATTATAATTCATATATTATTTATTAAATATCTTGACAAGTTGTAATCAGGTGAAGGTTGCCAAAGATTGTATATTTTAACAATTTTAAGTAAAGAAAATGAGAACAAAATGTGACCAAGAAGAACAACTAATGAGTAATTCAACTAATATTCAGGCATTAAGTGCAATAGAAAGCAGCAAACATTTTACTTTATTCAAAATTTACTTTGAGGATATAAGTGATTACTGAGAGGATACAAGTTAATAATATGGTTAATTATTATTGTAATATTTCTATTACTAAACATAGAAATCGTCATAGTTAAGGGGTAGAGTGTCAAAGATTCGTGCTAACCCGTTGATATTGGCTTTTTCTGGAGCTTTCGAGGCATTTAATCGGTTAAATCTTTGCAGGCTTTTGTTTTCGTTTCATTGTTGTTGTCTACCTTATAAATAAATATGCAGTTAACAACAAAACAAAAGGAGGCTGAGCAGCAGGAAGATGATGTGATGATGATGATGATGAGTTGAGTTGAGTTGAACTGAGTTGAGTTGAGTTGAGTGAAGGCAGCGATTGGAACTGGCGAGCTCGTCATCAATGTCAGCGATGACGAAATGTTTGTAAATAAACAAAATGCGAGAGCAACAACAGCAACAAATAGAAATGTTTAATGAATCGCGCCTAGGCGGGCGGGCAAATAAATCGAGGCAAAGGTAGCCGGGCGGGTGTGCGGAGCAAGAGTTAAACAATGCGCCCGCTCAGCGATATGTAGAAACAATTTACGTCTGAGTGAACTTTTGCCAGCTGCAGGGACAGACAGACAGACAGACACTCAGACGGACAGATGGAGTGCAGAGTGAGTGGGCGAGGGAGGGAAGCGGGAGACAGGGAGATAGGGAGAGGGCGCTACTGAGTGGACAGCCAAACATATCAACAGACGCCGACGACAACAAAAAAAAAAAAAAAAAACAAAACGGAAGTTCAAAAGGTGACAATGACAAAGACAACGGGGCGATGTCTACATAAAGCGCGAGAAGGCAAAGGGGGCGGGGAGGTCGAACAGATAATGTATGGGGTAAAGGAGTGATAGGGGGGGGGGGGGGGGTAAAAGGCAAAGGCTGCGGCTGACTGACAACTGGGCGATTTTTTGCAATGGTCGGCGGCGAAATTCACTTTAAACAATTAAATTTATGAGATTGTTGTTGCGGCAGATGAAAGAGTTGAGAGAGAGTGAGAGAGGTGGAGCAAAGAGAGACGAAAGCGAAAGAGCAGCAGAAGTTGAGCAGCTGTGCAGGAAGGAATGTCGAAAGGTTAGAACTAGGCCGCAACCGATAAGAGGGTAGGCGGGGAGGAAGTGGAGCGCTGCAGCAATCAGGCAATCAGACTCTATCAATAAGCCATATTGAAAGGCGACATGTGAAGAAAATTACACTTGAAGAAACTAAAGAGTTGGTTCCCTAAAATGCATTTATTAAATATATTTAGCTAAATAAAACAACTCGAGTTAGGCAGAAAATTAAATTATTGTAAATGTGTATTGTATTTATATGAATTTTATTTTGGTTGATATCTGAAAATTCGTAATTAAATGCAGATAAATATTTAGGCAGAATAAATTTCAAATAATAAAAAACATATGCATATATCATACTATAGTATATTATTATTCCTAAAAATAGTTCTTGGAATAAAATGTTTTTGTTTAGCCTTAAAGTATTTTGACTTTGACAATTTACAGAATTCTTTTCTTTCGAGTGTACTCAGAGATACAAATCGATGTACATAGATATACAATATAAATATATTTATATATCGTATATATATAAATAAACACACACACACACGCACACACACTTCGTGAGTGACTATAAAATTTCTTTGGTTCGCATTTAAATCCGTAATTTCAATTCAACTTGTCGTGTTTACACACACAATGCATAATTTATAGAAATTTGTCTGCAAACGCAGCAGCAGCAATGCGTGTGAGCGAGATAGCAATGGCAATTGTTGATGCCCAAGCGTGCGAGCGAGCAGGATGCATAGATACGAGTAGCTCTATATAACATATATATGTATATAAATGTGTGTGTGTGTGTGTGTGTGTGTGTGTGTGTGTTTGTGTGTATTGGGCTCATGTAATGTCAAGTATACGCCGCGTGCGACCAGCCACAGTGGCTGCAAAAAGAATGCGAATAATATGGAATAATTGCTAAGGCATACAAGTTAAGAGCCATAAATATTTATATACTTATATGAAATAAAAATTTATAATAATAAGAAATATTTATGAGAAATATAGATTTTTGTAGGAGAATCATAATTTTTGTCATTAAATCATATTATCTACCATATTAAATCATATAGATATGTAAGTTATATATAAAATAGTACGGATCGATCGATATCGATCTATTAATGGTCATGAATACGACCGATAATGCAATTGATGGTTTTAATGACTCTAGCGTAGACTAATATATAGATAGTAGATATATAGTTAGATACTGAGGAGCTTATATGCTATATGTATACGACTACAACATAGAGATATATATATAAAAGATAGCTGTAAGATAAATTGTATATATATGCATGTTATGTTATAAATGAAGCACTTTCTGTGTGTGCACGCGCTTACTTTTCTTACTCACTGTTTTTATAGGCAATTGTGTGTGCTGTATTCTTTCCCCTTGGATATGTGGCGCATATGGCGAGCAACGTGTGCCTAGCTGTGTTACCTCGCCCAGCCCCCCGCTGGCCCGCTGGCCCCCACAAAATAGGTGGACTAGCTGACACCATTGCCCCACAGACTCATGTGGTGCAGCTCCTCATTTCCTTTGGCTTTGCCGCTGCCTCTGGCGTTCTCTCTCTCTCTCTCTCTTCCTCTATATCTCAATCCCTCTCTTTCTATCATCTATCCTCTATCCACATGCGCTTTGGACCTGTAATGGGGCAGCACTTCGTGCCTATCATTGTGTCTGTGTGAGTGTATGTGTGTGTGTGTGTGTGTGTATTTGCGTTAAACTCAACGAAGCTTAAAAGCTTTGTTTGCATCAGGCAGAGCTCAGTATTTGCTCCTGCTGCTGGACTGCGTTGATTTTTGCCCACTGTGCAGCGCGAATGAAAAGTAAAACAGCAAAGCTGAACTGAATTTTATTTAATTATTGCCTAATTAGCAATGGCCAAGCAATTAATTTGCATCTTTTTAATTAAACGAAAAGGAAATTCCGAGAAATATTTCATATAAACATATATAGTATAAGCATATACATATAGAGTTTGCTCTTGCATATATATTTTCATTTTCCAGCTGAGTTTTGTGCTGCAAGACGCAGCTCAATTGGGGCACGTTGATAAGAAAACTTTCCTCACTGCTGCTGCTGCTGCTGTTGTTGTTGTTGTTGCTGCTGTTGTTGTTGTTGTTGGGGCAACAATCAAAAGTGCAGCAGGCTGCAAGATGGCCAGGGGTGGAACAGCTAGAGCTGGAGTGAAAAAATACGTAGCTTGCCTCACGACTTGGCCGCGCCCACAATTCACGCACGCCTTTTAAAGGTGCACAGGAAAAAAAATGTACGGACGAGGCAGCCACAAAATCCACTTTTGCAACAAACCCCCTCCACCCCCTCTGCGCGCTCTACACTATGCACCACCCCAGCTGCCTCCCCCAGACTCCACCTCGCAGTTGCTTTTGTTGCTGCAAAAATATAAAAAATAATTGGAAGTCGCTTGCAACGATGTCGTCGTCGTCGTCGTCGTCGTCGTCGTTGACGTTTTGCTTGTTAGCTGCTGCTGCTGCTGCGCTGCTGTTGTTGTTGCAAGCAGCCCCTTGCCCTGCTGCTAGCCCCCCTTTGCTCTGCCCCTCATTTGGCTCTGCTGCGTCTCACGTTGTGGTTAAAAATCTTTTGCCTGGCTTCTCTTTTGATTTGACTTTTGTTTGCTGGTGATTAGGGCCAGCTAGCTGAGCGTCTGGGCATCGGGGAGGGGGCAGCAGCTGCAGTGGCAGCGGCAGCGGCAGGCTTTACCAGCTGGGCAAGCACAGCGTGTGTGCGCCATTTGTTTTTAACAAATTTGGGCCGCCTATTTTTTGCTCCCTTTCTCTAGTGTTTTTGTTGTTATGCTTGAGTGTATCTGAAGATTTTTAATTTATTTGCAGTCGTGTGTTGGGCCAGCTAGGTGATTTACATGCTGTACAGGGGGGAGAGGAGCGCAGCTCAAGTGCTAACCCAGTTAAGCTCTCAAGCATATTCAGTGGAAGACAAAAGCTCATTTTCAACATTAATTCAATCAAATTTAATATAATTATTTCTTGAAATTAGTTTGTTTTCCATACATTTAATTAGTCGTGAGCTTCACAATTGATTATTAACGATATTGGCTTATAATGATGATGATTTTGGATAATATGATAAATCGATATGATATAAATTATTTCAATGATATTATATTTTATTATCAATATACACATATGTGTGTTAAATATTATATTATTATAATAGATAGTACTATATAGTACCAATATTTATCATTTCATTATAAGTATAAAATTGCAAATGGCATTTCAAGGAATCGACTTGAACTTATCCTTTCTATTATTCATTATTCATCAATTGTAGGCCGAAATCTATATAGTGCTCTATTCTTAAGACTAGCTGAGCACATCTTGAAACTTATAAAATACACTCGTTTCCAAATTTGATTACATTCTACTGCTTCGATTATACGACATTTAATAATCATTATTCTATGGACCTATCGATTATTATCTCTGCTTGAGGACCTCTTTGCTCACTTCTTAAGACTCTCATCCAAATAGTTTGCTCTACTTCGAAATGAGTTTTACGCATTGCCACTAAATTAATAAATCGCATTGAACTTTTGCCAGCTTCCTTGCTGTTCCGCTTTAGACAGTCGGCAGATTGCTCTGCCCTCCCCCATTCAACATGCTATATTTATATATGTATATGTATGTAGGGTGTTTGTGGAAGCTCGTCTCATCACCATTCACCATTCACCATCAACATAATCATAATCATAACTATTATTATTAACGACACAAACAGCCTATTTAGTGTCAGGCCAAAATCACACTTTCAAGCTCGCTCACTCAGCCCCATTTGCACGCACCCACACACCCACACAAAGCCCCAACCCCGACCCCAGCAAGCTCGAAAACCAGGCAAAAACTTCAGCAAGCGATAAAAATTTGTCTACATTACGCCGCAAAACACAGTGGAAAGCAGTTGAGCAGCCGTCACAGGTTCTAACGCGCATATGCTTTAGCCACCGCCATCCAGTGTGGAGCAGAATCCCTATCTATGGCTAGGCTACCCCTAGCCAGCGATAGCAACCCCTAACTATCTTGGCAACTGATATCTTGCAAGTTTTTGAACCGCAGCAATGTCTAACGGTGTTTACGGTGTTTACTCTAGGCGCCCCAAACCAATCCTTTCACAAACCGAATCCTAGAAGGTCCCTTTTTTAAAGCGTACGTGTGTGTGTGTGTGTGTGTTTGTAGGGGGTGTATGTATGTATGTGTGTGTGTGTGTGTGTGTGTGTGTGTGTGTGTAGAATTTGTGGCATGGCTTTAAGCCTTTTGCTGTGCGCATGTCCTGCTATCAAAGGCAGCTCCAGCTCGAGTCCCTTGCGACATTTGTCTTTGGGGCCATCTCCCACTTATTGAAAATGCTTAAAGTTTTTCGGGGCCTGTCGCTATTAATTGGTTGTGCCTTCTATGCACTGAGCGAAATTAGCTATTGATTTAAGCCAAGTCAACTTTAATTTGCTTAGTGTAAGAGTATTTCCAGATATTTAGATTTTTATTTAGACTTTTTATTCCCTTCATTTAGACAAGAAACTTTATAGCATTTTAAAGATTAAAATTGGCAAATTTAGTGCCCATAATTGCTCTCAGTGTTATTTTTCTCACACTTGCCGTTATTGATGCTTGGCTTTTTGACCAGCAACCAAGCACTCGTTTGCTTCCGCTTCAGTTGCTGCTGCTTCTTGCTCGCTTTATCGAATTAGCTGATTTTCATCGTATAAACAAATGAAAGCGCGCTCGAAAATAAATAAACAAATGGAGTTAAATTTAATTTCATTAAACGGCTGCCAACGACGACATCTAATTGAATATCGCTCACGATGTCAGCGCCAGCGTCAGCGTCAACGTCGTCGTCGTCGTCGTCGTCGTTGTCGTCATCGCCATCGTCGCCGTGGCTATAAAATTCACTTGACAACAAGCAGCTGTTCGGAGACACACTGAATGCAAAACATGTTTGAGAATACCCTGTAAAATATTATGTTTAAATATATATGTATATATGTATATAGTATGGAATAGAACTTGATTAAAATATATGTTGATCTATCATTAAGTAATTGCTCGATGTAATTAAATTATTATTTGATCGACTGATTAATTGATTGACTGACCGTTAATCAATACGCAGTCCAAGCTGATAGAGCTGAAATTATTTTCCACGTGCAATTTGTGCTGTGCTTCCAGCTGGGCATAGCTCGCTACTTAATACGTTTTCTAGGGCATAACAATTGCTGCATTCCTTAAGTCTCTTTCTTGCTCTCTATCACAGTCTCTCGCTCTCTCTCTCTTACTCTTGCTCTTCGCTCTGCCACTGCTGCAGCTTGTTTAAAGCGGCTTCAGCGCTTGCCGTGCATCAAAGCAAAATTCAATTAAGTTGATTGCAAATCGTGTCATGTGTATGGAAAAGAAATTTTAATGAGGCAGATGGAACTAGCACAAAATTATATGTTTATTATAATTATTATATTACTATATTTTGTATGTGCTTTAATTATTCTGTGACACATGACGTATGTGTAATGTGCAAAAAAAAAAGAGCACATAAAAATATACATGTAAAATGTATTTGATTTTATTTTCTGTTTATTGCTTAAAGTAGCTGAATTCTAAGCAAATATATATTTTTATGAATAATCAATTTATAAATACATATATTTTTTATGAATAATAATAAAATTCAATTGACTCGCGTTACGTATACGTAATGTGAAATACTTCAGCTAATTGCTGACTAAGTCAGTTTGTTTTGTTTAACCTTTTGTTAAGTTAAGACAAAACTGTAGTTGTCTCTGCATTTAGACTTCATTCTGTATGCACCTATTTCTGGCTTTCACAAATAACTGCAAATATTACGGCTAGGAAAAATACAAAATCAATTGTTCAAATATGTTGCTCTTTCAATGATGGAATTTTCATTTTGCACATTTATTGCCTCTGCGGCTAACTGTAGGTGTTGTTGTTGTTGTTGATGTTGTCATCTATTGGCCAACTCTTGTTGTCCGGCTAATTGAGTTTGTCAGCACGTCCCTGATGTTGGCCATCACTAGCATTTTTATATTGCCTTTTGCGCTCTACACACGTCTACTTTATATGCTCTATATAATTATTTTCTGCCGCACTCTCAATATAACTAATATATATATACATATATGCATGAGTATATCTGTTACTCACAGTGCAGCTCACTTGATTATGTTCAGCTATATAAATTGCTGATTAAATATATAACATAATATAATAATAGATACATGTATCGTATAATGTTGTCTTGTTTCTATGCAACTGCCTGTTACTATAAACATTTATTGCTAAAAAAATTCACTTTTTATCCTTTTTTTTATTGTTTGTCATTGTGGATGATTTATTTTTGTATTTACGCGTAAATATATTAATTAATTTACAAAACAGACGCTGCGCTTGTGACATTTGACAGCCACAATAACAGAAGTTTTAGCACAAGCGTTTAAATTTTTGATCAATCGAAATGCAGTGCGTTAAACAGTTTATTATTTATTTTTTTTTTTATTATTTTTTCAAAATAAATTCTGAAAAATTTCATGAGAAATACTGGAACAATTGCAATGAAAAATATATAAAAATTTCTATATTTTAATATATTTAGTCAAGCATAATCCAAGATATCTTAGCACGTTTGTTTTTCTAAGATTCTAATATAATAACCTCTAATTAATTTATTGAATCACAAATTGCCTTTGCAAAGCGTAACAGACTGATTCAATACGTGACTGTTAGTTAACAGATTCTTAACAGCGCCCCACAGCTTTAGTGCTTTGTCAATTTCTTTCTTTTATTATGTTACGACTGTTTGTCTATGTTTTCTAGCGCTCACTCACTCACGCTCGCTCGCGTTCTATTCTGCCACTCGCTCGCTCTCACCCACTGAGTGTATAACATAAGGCCTCTGTGTACATTTTAATGGCAAATCTGCTGCCATTTGCGGCACATTTCGCGTACAATTTTCATTTTTGTTATGCCCACATATTTATTTTCATGGCTGGTTCGGCATCGGGCAGTGTGTATGGGAATGGGGGAGGAAGAATGGGAGCTGGGGTGGTCGTAGCATAAAGTCGCAAAGGGGCGCACTTTACATTTGTTTTGTTTATTTTGGCGTGAGCGTTGCCGAGAACTGCATGAATAGAGAGAACGAGCGTATGTAGGCGAGAGCAAACTGAACGAGAGAGTGAGAAATGTGAGTGCGAGTGTATGAGTGAGTGAGGTGGTGGTGAGCAGTTGCTGGTGTTGGCATGCCATTTCCCGTTATCAGTGGCAGACTTTCTGCCAACCTGCTGCCAGCTGCCGCAGCCGCAAACCGTCAGCGACGCGCGTCAACGCAACGGCTCAACAGTGACGTCGACGTTGTCGCCATTGCCGTCGTTTGCTCTCTCTCGCACTCGCTCTGTCTGTCTGTCTGTCTCTTGCGCTGCTGACGTCGCTACGTCGCTGCTAATTTTGGATATCTAAGCGAACAGAAATATTTTTAGCTTCGCTTTGGCCGTCGCGCACGGCAGCCACATGCAGATTTTTGCAATTGTTTGCCTTTTTTGGCCGCTGGCGTCGACGTCAGCGCTGTCGCTGGCGTTGGCGTTGGCGTTGCCTTTGCTGCTGCTGCTGTTCTTGTCATTGTTTTTGTTGTATTTTTAGCCAGTTGATTTATCATTCAAGTTGCATTCACGCCGCATTTGTTAATCAGCCTTCTCTCTTTCTCACTCTTTCTCGTTGCAGGTGAGTTTCGCTTTAGCGTTGACAACGCTCAATTTTTAAGCTGACAAGTACGTAAGTAGCGTAAACAATAATCAGAGTGAATTTAAAATGTGTTCTTATATCGGCAAGTCACTCAATTGGATGTATTTAATGTAATTGGTAAATAGTTAATTATTGCAGAGAGAAAATAACATGTAAGAGGCCCAGAAGGTCATTTAACTGCTATTAATTTATTACTTCCTAGTATCCTGCCACTTAATCAAATCTTAAAATGAAATCTAATCGTAAACCTCAAACCTTCGCAAACAAAACTCAATTTAACTACAATATAGCCGTGCACACATGCATACGACTGTACGGTTGGAGTGGGAGCGAGAGACCAACACAGATTTAGAATTGTGTCATCGAGTAAACAAACAAAGTCAGTTTTCACTTATGTGTGTGTGTGTGCGTGCATTAAAAGCCAAGCTGAATCTAGACGAGACGAAGCGAGACGCTCCACGGCGAAATACCAAACGCAGCAGCAGAGCAGGCGTCGCGACGCCTCTCGCTCCCACCCCAAACTCGACGCCAGCACACTGCACTGCAAGCGCTTGGGCCAGCTGCGCTGTTGCAGCTGCGTCGCTGTCGGTGGCGCTGCTGCTACTGCTGTTACTATTCGTCTTTATATTCTTTCTTTACATTTTTCTTAGACACCATTTGCATTTATAGTTCTTGCTGTCTTCTTATTGTTGTTGTTTTTGTTTTTTCAGTTCCCAGATTTGAAGTGTTTACATATTGCGTTTGAATTATCGTTCAGCTGGTTTTTATTTTCCTCTTTGATTTTGTATTTTGTTGTCGATTGGTTGTTGTTGTTGTGTGTGCTGCCTCTTCACTTTTATATTTAAGCTAATTTTAGTATTTAGCTTTTCATTTGCATTTCAATTAGAAAATATACATATGTAGACAGTGTTGTGGACTGTACTTTTCGTCTATATTGTTATTTGTGCGTACGTGAGATCTTGTTGAAATTCGTTTTTAAAGGCATTCCGGAATTGTATCACAAACAACAGAGACTATTAGCAGCGTAGCAAAGCGGCTCACTTAACAGTTTTGAGAGCTGTTATCTTAACTTACCTTAAGCTAAGTTTGCAAATGTTCTCTCTGGCTGTTAACTGCAGTACTGCGCTGACCTCGCTCGTAATGTAACAGCAATTAGCTTGAAAATGCAGCTGTTAACTTGCGATCGACAGGCGGCTGTTGCTGCTGCTTTTAACTGCTATTAACAGCGAGCCCTAAGCTCAGCTCTCTTCTATCTTTCTCGAATTTGCTTCTCTGCTACGCTGACCTCGCTCTGCGCTGCTTTTCGTTCAGTTCAAGTCTAGTTTTATGCGTCGCAATTGAAGCCCAAGTTTGCTCAACAACAACAACAGCAGCGAAATCCCTTGAAGCGTTGCGTTTTTTTAGCATTGTTTATTTATTTATTTTATTTTTATACCCTGAACCCATTGAAAATGGGAAATCAGGGTATAATGGTTTTGTTAAAAGTATGTAACAGGGAGAAGGAGGCGTGGCAGACCCCACAAAGTATATATATTCTTGATCAGGGCGACAAACTGAATCGATTTAGCCATGTCCGTCTGTCCGTCTGTCCGTATGTATGAACGCATCGATTTCTGGAGATATAGAAGCTAGAGACTTCAACTTTTTTTTAAAATGCTCGTATATAGCGCGCGCATATCGAGTTTATCACTAAAAATCGATAACTCATCCCGTTATTTTTTTATCGATCAAAAACCTTATCGAAAACCAGTTATAAAATTGTATCTCCTACACCTTTAGAGCTAAAGTCTCCAAATTTTAAATGTAGACTCGACTGCACGTGATAGAATTTCGGTTTTTGTTATAATTCCCCCCCCACCCCTATATCCACCCCCTTACCCTCATCTCTGTAAAAGGCGTATTTCAAATACTAGAGACTTGAGCTTTGGCAAATATACGCATAGTAATGATAAAACCACATTCTGAAAGTTTCATGAAGAACGTACGTCCAGAAAAAAAGTTATTGAACAATTAAGTTCCCATAGTAAGCCCACACTGCAGCCCATGCCTGTTAATGCGTGCGTGCCTATGGGTGTCTATGTATATGTTTGCGTGTGTGTGTGTGTTTGTTTAAGCTGAATGACACTAAAAATTATTGAAATGGCTGTTGCTCGGAGGGTTCAGGGTATCTCGTAGTCGAGCAGTCTCGACTAGAGCTTTCTTACTTGTTTCGCTTCGGCTTGTTTGATTTGGCTTGCTCACCTTCGGCTCAACGAAAGGCAGCGACAGCGACAGCGACAGAGACGCGGCAGCGCCTCGTGCTGTTACATTTGAATGAGCACGTCGCTGTTGCTGCTCTGCCTTTGCGCAGGGAAAGATGGCGGGCAACGGTGTTGTTGTCGCTGTCGCTGTCGCTGTCGCCGTCACCGTCACCGTCGCTGTAGTCATTTATCACCGGCCTCTTTTTGCCCAGTCGTGGCTCGACCGTTCATCCGAGCACCCGCCCGCCCGCTCTTGCCGTAAATACGATATTAAATATTTGCCATAGAATCGTCGTCAGCAACGACGTTTGCATTACCGCCAAATGTTGTCTGTTTATCTCGCCTAGTTATTGTTTTGCAATAGCAAAGGGAAGTGGGAGGGTGACAGGGGAGGTTGGCGGGTTGGCGGGTGGCGGCCTGGCAAGACGGTGGTTGTTGTTAACTTTTTGTGGCATTGCCAGTTGATTGGATTGCCAAGAGATGAACCAGTATGTGTTGGTGTGTGTCTCCTTCTGTGTGCGGCATGTGATTTATGAGTCCCC
Organism: Drosophila mulleri; assembly: GCA_035047565.1. Classification (NCBI taxonomy): domain Eukaryota; kingdom Metazoa; phylum Arthropoda; class Insecta; order Diptera; family Drosophilidae; genus Drosophila; species Drosophila mulleri. Next base: position 13,888,830 of record JAWNPK010000168.1, read on the forward strand.
AACGCTGATATCGTATATATATATACACATATATAGAAGGCGATATACAAGAGATACATTGTGATTAGCCAGGAGGGTGCTGCCAATAGAAACCAACTTGCAGTTCTTCACATCGTCAGCATTCAGCATCCATGTGAATTTCGCAGTTCTCACGGATATACATGACTGCGATTAAGGGTAGTTAGCTTCCCCTAATGTTTTCATTTGTGTACTTTCCGAGCGGACTGATGATCAATATAGGGTTTAAGCTAAAGAAGACAAGAAAGTCAAATATACGAATAGAGGTATTTAAGTGAGTTACTAAGGATAGATGAAAAGAAGAGAAGCGTACAACTTCCACTTGTAAGAGTAGCTTTTTTAATTTTCAAAGTTCATTTTTCTCAAACAGATGGTCAAAAGGTTTTAAAGAGGAATTTCAGAAGTGGTTTCAGATGCGATTTTTGATGATTTCACAAGGGTAGGAAAAGCTATTGAGATAACGGACTTATTTAAGTTCAGTATTTAGTTCAATTGTCTAAGACTCTGCACATTTAGCGGTATCACAACTCTCAGCAATGATTTTCATTTTGGAATCGTAACAGGCGCTGATATTATGTGTATGAGCTAGCTCGTTTCACTTCAATTGTTTTTTCATAGCTTTAGGCAATTGCAGAGCCTTGGGAAGTAATTCAAATTTCTAAATATATAAAATCCCTTATCATATTGCGCAAAGTTCTCATCAATCAGAATGCAAACAGCTGCCGAGCAGTTATTCACTTGCGGCTTTGAGGTCTTCGGCGAGGTGCAGGGCGTTCGCATGCGCAAGGCGACCCGCTCTCTGGCCCTGCTGAACGGGGTGCGCGGCTGGGTGATGAACACGGATCGTGGCACTGTGATTGGCGAGCTGGAGGGCACGCTGCCCAAGCTCAACACGGTCAAGTTCTGGCTGCTCTGCTACGGCAGCGAGAAGGCGGTCATTGAGCGTGCGGCTTTCACGCCCACCCGGGAAATTCCGGTGCACAGCTTCGACAACTTCACCATACGCTATCATGCGTCGGATCGCAGGCTGTCTGTGATCTAAGCAGCAGATTCGCCAGGTGTATTCTGCTATAAGGCTTTCTTCGGCGTTGACGAAATTCAAATTAATCGTTAATCGTTACATTATTTGTGTCTGTATGTATGTATTGGGATTACAATTAAAACCTGCTTTAGATCCCGAGTAGCTTGGACAACCCCCACCTCCTGCTCTTCGCGTCATTTATTAAACTGTCAGTTACTAATTAAGCATCTAGCCATGTTTGTGTGTGTATATCAAGCTGGACAGACACCTGCAGCCTCTGGCTGTGCCGCATTTCCAGTTGAGCGCCTGGCAATGAGTTTTACGAGCCAACATCGAAGCAACAGCCACAACCACAACCGAAGACAGCAGAGCCATATAAATGGGTGCCGGAGTCGTTGCCTCCGCCCACATCTTCGTCACTCTGCTTGGCTCATTTTCTCTCTCACTCTTTCTGGCACTACGTGACGAAATCGCTGAGTAACGCAGGTTCGAGTACAGGGTATGGACAGTGCGTATACAAAAGGTGGTCATGAAAGAGTATCAACTACATATGTTCATACATATATGCATAGCATATCATATAATATTTATAATCTGGTACTCTATCTACCTAATACTCTGGCTATTTAGAACATTTTCATGCTCAGATTCTATGCCTTTTCCTACATAATATACATACATATATGTACTTTGCTTGTTTCCAAGGTCAAGTAGGTCACAAGGCCAAGAGTCATACCTACATACATATATTCTAGTTGTAGATCGATCTCAAATACTTTCTTTGAATTTGTTTACAGGGTATTTGTAGTCATATTCCCCTGTTCGGTCTTTGAATTTGTTTACAGGGTATTTGTAGTCATATTCCCCTGTTCGGATTGCATGTGTGTTATATACAATATATTTTTTAAATTAATTTTTAAATACATATATTCAATAGTCAAATATATTCTGTACAAATATTAGCCAGGGTATCTGTATGTCGTATACTCTCGCTAAGAGTGCATATTTTATGTGTTGCACATGTTGTTGTTATTGTTTTTAAGTACTCAATGCCCTCCATGGGTCGCTGGGTACAGCGCGCCGTCGACGACGACGTTGGCGCTGACGCTGACGCCCATGCACTGCGCATAATCACAACAAAATCAAATAAATGAACGCCACTGACAACAACAGCAACAGCAGCAGCAGCAATAACAGCAACAACCAGAAGAAGAGCAGCAATAGTCGCAAAAGCAGAGCAACGTCGCGACGCTCGCTTCGCGTATTATTTGCGCGCGCGTCTGTGTGTGTGTTGGCAACTGCGTTGCGTGCGTAACAGGCGCAAAGAGACTGAGAGAAGTAACCGCAACAGCAGCAGCGCCAACATTTTGCATGCTGTTGCTGTTGCTACTGCTGCTGTTGATGTTACGGCTGCTGCAGCAGTCGCAAACCTGCTGCTGTTGCCGCTGTTTGTGCGGTATTTTTATAGGTTAAACTGCAAAGTGCGCAGCAGAGTGTGCCAAGGGGGCAGAGAGAGAGAGAGAGAGAGAGAGAGAGCGATAGAGAAAGAAATGTTAGAGAGAGAGGGTGGCGTGAAGCTCTCGGGCTGAAGCTTGACTGACTGCGGCTCTTACTAGTTTCAGCCGGCCGGTGTCGTTGGCATTTCGCTAGCGAGAGCAGCGTCAGCAAAGAGCGTAACAGAGTGAGAGCGAGCAAAGGTGAGAGCGCACATTTTGCACTCAAATAGCTTACACTGCATTAGCTCTCTCGGTTGCGCGCTCTACTCTCTCGCTGTCGCTTTCGGTGCTGCCCGGCTTTGAGTGATTCTTGCCCTGGGCTGCTGTTAACGCTGGCAGGAGCTGCCAGCCAGCTTAATGTAGCATTCCTTTGCGCATTCCGCGCGCGCGTTGCCAGCCACGCGACGCTGCTGGCAGCGCAGTCAGCAGCAACGTCTTCCGGTGTCACTTCCTTATTTAGTTGTTTACATTGTTGTTGCTGCTGCTTCAGATGTTGTTGTTGTTGTTGTGAGGGTTGTGAAATTTGAACGCTGTTACCTCCTCTTACTAGTCTCTACGTCCTTGTTACAGTTACTGAAGCAGCGTAGCAGCAGCGTCTGGAGCTGGGGACGTGAGGCAGCAGAACATTTCAACTTAATTTAACAGTCATCAAATGGAATTCAATTTGCCTGAAAGGCGCACACAAATATAGAAAGAGAAGGGGGAATAGAGCAGAACAGAAAACGAGAAAAACAAAATTACAAAAACACAAATAACAAAACCCGTAGCCCCACCCACTCTCAGCACCTGGCTGAGTATTGTCATTAGTCGCATTATTATTGGGGGCTATTATGTAGTAATCAAATTTATAGCACACTTTGCAACACTCAAAGTTTAGGGCGGGGAAGGGAAAGGGGTGAACGTGAACGAAGGGCAAGACAAGGAGGTAGCCGCCAGGCAACGTGGAAAACAAGTCGGAAAACTTTTATGACGCCAAAAATAAAACACAACAGCAGACGAAATTATTACAATAAATGGGCAAAAAGAAAATGGAAATTGAAAATGAAAATGAGTTGTGTTCCACACACAAGCACACATACACTTACTTGTAGATACTCACAGTGTGCACAAATATTTGTGTCATTAAACAAATGACAAACGAATTGGTTTTAACATGAAAGAAGCTGGCAGCGACGTTGGCAGAGACGCCAGCGCTGACATGCAACAGCGACAACTGATAAGCCAAGCCAAGGCGACGCTCTGTTAAAGTTAACAGACCGACTTAACATAACAGCTTGACAGCTTGCAGCCACCCCCACAGTTCCACACACTCGCATACATACATACGCAGTCACACACAACGCGCGTACTTATTTTACAGCGCTGAAAAATTCGCTTGGCTGCTTCTGCTGGCGCTGCGGCGCTGCAACAATGCAAACGCAAACTTTCTCGCTGCCGGCGTCGCTGCCAGCGCCAACAGTCTGTCCGCATTCGGTTCGTGCTGCTTCGCTGGCAGCGGCTCGTGCCAGTTATAAACCGACTGCCAAACGACTCACGACAGCAGCAGCAGCACCAGCAGCAACAGCCGCAGCAAGAGCAGCAGTCGCAGCTAAAGCAACAGCAGTACTAAAAATCAACAACAACAACATCGACAGTAGCAGCAGCAGCACCAGCAAATCAGAAGCCGAGAAGCAAAAGAAAAGTGACGCTAGACGTGCGTTCAAAATAATAATTATAATAATAATAATAATAATAAAACTGAAAAAGCAACAAATAAACATAAAGTGTGGCAAACTGTGCAAGCGGCTCAAAAGTGTTTACACAGCAAAAGCAACAATAACAAACCAACAACAGCAACAAAAGGCAAAATATTATCATTGAAAATCGAATGAATTAAAAGTGCAACATCTTAGCACATTTATTCCACGTGCATGTTATTTACATAAATTATATTTATTTAGCAAAAAAATCTATTTGTTTATTCTTTTAACAATTCTATGATTTAGTGAGAAGATAAAAATTGGAAAAGAAAAGCGCAAAAATGTGATCAAATTTAGTAAGCAAATACAAATAAAAAAAAAATTAACATAAAAAAAAAAAAAACAATTAAAATGAACATTTATAAAAAAAAATAATTAAATTTTAAATATTCCGAAATCACTAAATATATGTGATCAAAGCATGACAAAACTATCATGATGGAAAAAAAATACGAATAGAAATAAATATAAAAGCTTAGTTCTATTAAAAAAAAAAAGATCATAAAAATTTAAAAATTCAAAAAGCAGAAAGAAAAGTTAAAAAATTCAATAATTAAACTTAAATAACAAATTTATTGCAAGCATAAATTAAAAGTTTTGCCAAGAAATTTTCTTTGGAAAAATTCATTGAAATTTATACAGAAATTCATTTCTGATTTTTAAATATTTCCTTGGGAATTTCCCAGTAGCAGTCAGACAAAATTGTGCAAAATATTGTTTTATTATATTATTGTTTCATTTTTTCGTTGATTTCGAAAGAAATTTCTTTAAGCCTCTCTAGAAATGTTTTTCTCTTCGTGTTTTATATTTATTTGACATTTGTGTTAACTCTGAGAAATTATGCATGGCGAATGCAAATTTATTAGCTGCAGACTCATTAGATGGACTCTCCCTCTGACCCCTGTCGCCTACGTCTGCCCCGCCCCCTGCCTCTCAACACAGTGCCCCATCCCATCTGACAGACAATTTTTTCCATCTCGAGCAAAATTAAAAAACATAAATCAAAATATGCTAAATAAATCAACGAAAATTGCGCAAAAAGTGCGGACAATCTATCAGGGAATACCCCTACCCTTAGCACCCCTACTTCTGGCAACCACCACCCACTTCCTCGTTTGCCACTTAATCAAGTGAAGTGCAGCCAAAGGAAATACAAAATACAAAAAGAACAAATAAATAAGTCAATTAATTAGACAGATTTTTTGCATATTAAAAAGAGAAGGCAGAAGAAGAAGGGGCAGAGGAAGAAGAAGCAATGCTATGAAAAATTTGATATTCATGAATTTCAAATGGGAAACACGGCCAGAAATTGGCATAAAAAACGATTTGAATTCATGAGGGAAATGCTTTTCCCACACAACACGAAAAAATCTTGATACAGTATGAATTTCAATATCAAAGAGTTTAAAGACATTGAAATTACGTGCTATCTAATTGTGTGTGTATGTATGTGTGTGATAATGGAAAAAATGACAGCTGAGAGATCAGCTAAAACTGAAACCGTTAATGCTCTTATTATGCTATTTTTTAATATTTTATGTCCGGGCATTTAGAATTTGTTTATTTGAGAGAGAGGAATAATCATAAATGTGTACACTGAAAAAAAACATTGGTTCTGAAGTTAACGAATTAAAGTTCTACATATTTACTTTTATATTAATAAAACAAAACAAAAAATTTAAAGCGTTTACAATTTTTTAATGGGTGAAATAAATACAATTTTTTGTTAAATTTGTATGAAACAATTCTTTCAAAATTAAAAAAAAAAAAACAAATTTAAATAAATTAGTAAATAAATAAAAATAAATTAAATATTAAAAAAAAAAACAGAAATTACATTTGTTAGTTAGCTACCTCTCCCTCTTTATGCCTCTCTCTCTCACTCTCTCACTCTCTCTCTCTCTTTCTATTTATGTCTATCTATCTAGCTATGTCTGTCAGAACAGCTCAAATTTTTCTCTCAGTGCGCGCATAGATATAACAGCGCCTAGACAAAACAGAGGCACGAATTGTGCATGCAACAACTGCCATAAAAAAAAAAACGCTGCCGCAACAAATGCAAATGGCCAAAAGGAAAATGGCCAAAGAAAAATGCGGTCGTTGCCGATCATTCGAATGCACACACACACACACACACACATTAAGAGCCATAATAATAATAATAGTATTATTATTATTATTATTATTACAGCTGTTACGATTGTTCTTATGCTGTTGCTTCTTCTGGCAGTTCTCCTTCATCTCTGAGATTTTGCTGTGGCGTCTCTTAATTAATTTTTGCCATCATAATTTCCCATTAGTTTTTCGCAAGCAGTTAAATGAGTTGAAAAATGATTTATAATATGTACACGTCGCTTAAATACCCTGTAAACAGCGCAAAGCGGGTATATTTCGCTTATATTACACCTGCAACAATGCGGCTGGCAGCGCAATATATAGAGTATCCTCTAGTCTGTCGCCCTCTCGTTCGTTGTTTTCTTAATTATTTTATTTTGTATTCTCTTAATGTGCAACAAAATTAATTGTATGGAATAGTGTAATAAGAGCGACTACCAAGTGGGCGTGGCGTGCTCCTAACACACCGCCTGCCTCAGTTATGTCGTCCTCTTCTTCCCCTCCCACTCCCACTCTCCGTGCATACAAATGGGTCGAGGGGCGTTTGCAACAGCAAGGCTAAATTATTACGCATACGCCATGGCTGCGTTTCAGGTTCAAATTGCTTAAAAATTAATTGGAGAATAAACCAAGAGCGAAATAGAGGAGTTAACAGCGGATTTATATACACTTATTAATGCAGTTTTGTATATAAATAATTAATTAAACTAGCAAGCAGGGAGAGGCAGAACTGCATTATTAATGAGCTGCCATTAAATATGGTAGTAAATAAAAAAAAAGGAGAAGAATTTATTAAAATTATAGCTCAATATCGAGTTGATATTATTAATGAAAGACAGCGCTTGAAATATTCATTCACATTTTCAGAATGAAAACAGTCGGAAAACCCAATTGCATAATATATGCAAGCCTTGAAAGTTTCCATGAAAATTTTAAATATTTATCATTCATGCCTTGCTCTTTAATTCAACGCAAAATATAAATTGTATATATAGGATTGAGCTTCATTAGGATTATGATTGAATGATGTACTGAATAGCACTTAGATTGAGTAATTTGACTAATAGGTGGATTGAAATGCTATCTAACACAATGAATGATAATTTGAATGATTTAAAACTATTTTTACTGAATCATTGACTAACTGATTGAAGTATTGTTTAATATACCGACTGATTATATGATTAACTTATTTCTTGGTTAACAACTTGAAGGACTAGTTGATATTATGATTGATAAGCAGATTGATTGCTTGAATAAATGATTGATTGCCTGATGATTTGATTGATTTGAGGAAGGGTTGATTGTCCGATTGATTGCTAATTGACATTCTAAGATTAATTAGAGGATTGATTGAGCGATTGACTGATTGTATGATTGATTATGCGATAAGATTCGTCTACCTATTTCGAAATTTTCATTGTGCATGAACAACTTTTCCAAGCGCAATATATATTTATGTCTCTCGCTCTGCCTACTCTTCTTCTCTTCTCCGAATTATATTTATTCACATATTAATTTGATGTGTTTTCAACTCTGTAGCCGCATCACTTTGCCTCGCTGCCTCACACATTCGCTTTAACGGCTCAAATTCGCACTTATTAGCATGCCTCTCGCACCTGCGTACGTTTTTCTTTATAGAGTAGTAAAAGCCTATCAGCGCACACAGGCATACAGACATACAGACATGCGGACATACAGACAGACCGAGAAAAAGGCAACGCACTTCAACTCGATTCACGCACACAGAAGTTATTCGATGCGTGGGGTTGCCAATGCGTTGTGGATGAGTGTGATGGGGAGGGGGGGGGGGGGGAGTAGCGAGGCTATCTGGCAAGGGCTTTCCACGAATTTTTCGACCACTTCCGTTGGCCACCCAGTTGCTGGTTAACAGTACGCTTACAGTTTTTACTCTTTCTCGCTCGCTCCTTCACTCGCTTGCTGCTAATTCGCATTAATCATACGCCGCGTTGTGCACAGCATTTATTTATTTTATTTTTGCAGCGCGCCGCATTGAAACATGAAAATGAAATTCAGACAAAACAACAGCAGCAGCAGCAGCAGCAGCAACAACTACAACAACAATAGCAACAATAACAGCAGCCGCAAAGCTTTTTCACTTTTTTATTTTTACACGCAAATTTACTGACTGTCGACGTCAACTTTTGCCGTTTTACTCACAGTCGCTGTCAGCGCTCTCGGCGTCGTAGTCGACGTCGCTGCCAGAGTCGCCGTCGCCGTCGCCGTCGCCGTCGCAGTTGCCGTTGCCGTTGCTGTTGCTTATTTTAATGTGTCAAGGTTCGCGGCATCATATTTTGCGCTTTATTTCAATACGCTTCAAGCGTGTACAACATTATTTTAGTCTACCCCGATAGGAACATGGAAATGGAGAGAGTGTGAGAAAGAGAGAGAGAGAGAGAGTAACAGATAGCTCCCTTGCATATTACAAGCTGTAGACTTTCTTCTAAGCAAAGCAATCTTGGAAATGTACACTGAGAGGAAAACCTGGTATAGTTGAATAAAATTGAATTGCATTGAAATCTATTATAGAGAGTACCGCTTAGATTATTCTGGCCAAGTATAGAAATGATATAAAATTCGCTTTAAATCTGTACATTAATCAATATTCGTTTAAAAATCGTTTTCATCTTTATTATCTTATCTGGTAGATATTTTATGGAAGATAGCTATTCGCAAATAAATTACTTTCTTGAATCTTACCTAAGTTACAGCTTTTTAACTTTTGGCTTTGCGAGCATTGAAAAGGGGTTTTCAGGGGGTCAACATGAAGTAGAAGAGGAAGAAGAAGAGGAGAATGACAAAGACGTATCGATAAATGTAAATGCAGCGCTGTATAGAAGACAGGCAGGGGAGGTTGGGGGAAGTGGCATAAGATGGAAGACGGCAGCAGTGTGAAACGAATGGGCTTGTAGGTGAGCTGTGAAAGTGTGTAAGAGATAGCGACAGCGAATGAGAGAGAGGGAGGGAGGTAGGTAGGTAGAGGCTGTTTGCAACGGAGGGCGAGGGTAAACCAATGAGCGAGCGAGTGAGCAAAACATTTTTATTACCGCAACGGAGTCGTAAAAAACTAAATTACTTTTAAGTTTGTAAATTGTGCGAGTGGCTTTAACGCTCTAAACGGGCCTTCACATTGTCGCTCACTCTCTGTGTGTGTGTGTGCGTGCGTGTGCGTGTAACACAAGTTTAATATTATGGCAAGCTATGCGCCCCCTCTCTCTCCACCTCCGGCATCTTCTCTCTCAAGAGTTTTGCATTCTTTGTGTCACGTTTCCATTGAGAGATGCCCGCAAAGCTAACTGCACAGGAGATGAGAAAGCTGAGCCCCAAAGCGAACAGGTGGCCGCTGCCAGATACCCTATATAAAGTAATTTCCCTAAAAAAATAAATTAACTAAAGAAACCAGACATATTTATGACTGCTTCTGCTAAGGCAGACTAGGCAGATCAACAAATCAATACATCAGATAGTCATGATATGAACACTCTGGCTCATATAACAAACAGTGTATTTGAAATATTCACCGTTCAATAGGTATTTATATTGTCTAGAAGACACTGCGTATAGAGCTACATAGACTCACTCTGTGGGAGTGGGAACTATTTTCCTCCCAGTAAGAAAAACAAATTTATGAAACGGCATTTATTCATAATGAGCCGAGCGAATGGGGAAATGGGGAAAAGTGTTTGGCGCGTGGATCGGTTCACTCGATTCACTCGGTTTTTATGGCCATGACGGACACCGAGAAGATTGCGAGTGCCCAGCCGGCGGCCATATTGAGTTTGAGTGACTGTGAATGCCAGTGTGTGTGTGTGTGTGTGTGTGTGTGTGCGTGCGAGAGTATGTGTGTGTCGTAAAGTTATTAACTAGCGCTGAGACTGTTTGGATTAGGGAAAGTGCTTGAGTATGCCGAGGGAGAGAGAAATACACATAAAGTTTATGTGAATCATGTTATTAAGAATATGAATATGAAGAGTATAGAATATCGAGTATTCAATTGCTTTTATCCGCTCAATTTGAGGCAAGTTGCTTCGTAGAAGCTATAACATTGATTAAACACTCGTGAGTGTTTATGTGAATACATATATGATTAGGAATTGAATCTTGAAGTGTTTTATGCTCTACTTAAATGCCTGCGCCTATCTATAGAATACTCATGAATGCATTTATTCATTTGTGTAATATTTATGAATGCATGTATTCAGTTGTGTGAATGCGGTCATGCAGTTTCATATTCGATAAATGAATACTCATCTATATTTAAAAACGCCCACTAAAATCTGTACCCACTTAAAGGTGTAATCACACACAAATACACACACACCCACACATATTCACCAAATAACTGCTCCCAGTGCTTGCGACGTAATCCCGTGTCAGTTTACCGTTCAATCCATTTCGCAACTTCCCCCATTACGTACAAACGCATATACACTTACTTGTATATACATATGTATGTACCTACCTACGTATGGCTGTGAGTGTGAAGGTGTGTGTGTGTGCTCTTCTTCTGCTACTGCGCTGCCTTTTGACAAAGCGTATGCTCGCACATACATACATACATATAGGTACGTGTGGATGTACGTATGTAAGCATGCATATAAAGAAACAACAACGAACCGAGCAGAACAAGAAGGAAAAGAAACCAACCCACTGCTTTGGCTTTGTCCAGCCGCAACACGCCGCGCACACCTCTAGCTCGACCCTTGGTCTGTGCTGCGCCTATGCGCTGCTATTTTGTATACATTTTGCATTAATTAAAACCAAAATAAATAGCAAAAGTCGCGCGCGCGGTTTGCCGATTCGATCCAAGCTGAGCCGAGCCGAGCCGAACTGCAGCCGAGTCGAGCCGAACCGATCCGATCGGATGCGTGTTGAGTGTCCAACGCGAAGCAACATGAGAAAACAAGTAAGAAAGCTCTAGTCGAGACTGCTCGACTAGGAGATACCCTGAACCCTCCGTGCTGATGTTCCAATCATTCTGCACACATACATACACATGCATCCACCCCCACGCATAGGCCCGCGCTCTGCTAACTGCGCAGTAAGCAGCGACTGCGCTTGGGCTGCGCTGCAGTGTGGGCAATATTATGAGAATTTATTTGTTGAATAATTTCATTTGTAGACGTACAATCTTAATGAAACTTTCAGAACGTAATCATTATGTGTAAATGTGTGTACATTCCAAAGCACAAGTCTCTAGTACTTGATATACGTTTTTTACAAATTTGCGACGAAGGGGGCGTGGTATCCAAAATCTGTAAATTACAAAATGTGTGTGCCCATCAAATGTATATACACAGTAAATCTGAAGTCTCTAGGTCTAATAGTGTTCAAATTAGGCTGAAAAAACAATATAAATTTATCGATTATCCTCGATAAAAAAGATATCGAATGAGTTATCGAAAAAATATGATAAACTCGTACTGCGTATGGTATACACGAGTATGCATACAAAATTTCAGCTCTCTAGCTCCTTTAACTTCTGAGATCGACGCACTCATACGGACGGACGGACGGACGGACGGACGGACGGACGGACGGACGGACGGACGGACGGACGGACGGACGGACGGACAGACGGACAGGGCTATATCGACTCAGCTCATCGTCCTGATCAAGAATATATATACTTTATGGGGTCTGCGATGATTCCTTCTGCCTGTTACATACTTTTCACAAAACCATTATACCCTGATTTCCCATTTTCAATGGGTTCAGGGTATAAAAAACAGAAAAGCAAACACATTTTGATTTCAATCTGATTGTTTTTTCTCTCTCTCATTTTGTTTTTGTTGCTTTTCATTCTTGAGCACAGGGAAAGAGCAGCAGCAAAACAAAACAAAAGCTGCGACGGCGACTGCGACGCGTCGTTTACCACCCGCTCTCGCCAGCGCACTCGTTGCTTGCTTCTTGCTCTGCTGCTCTCACACTCTGGCTGCAGTTGTGCGCGTCTCTGCCTTCGGCGACGTCGCTGCTGATTAGAAGTGTCTTTTCAGTATTTAAAATATTTTCTTTGTTGTTGCTGTATTTGGCTTTAACTATGTATGTATTTGTTGTTGCCGTTGTCTTTGCGCACTTGCGATTTTGTGTTCATTCTGTTCGCTTTTGTCTTTTGTGTGTTTTTCAATAAATTTTTGTGCACGTCTTTCAGCGAATTTCTTTTGATTATTTTTGTCAAGTCAGCGCATATTGCGCTCGCCTTTTGTTGCTATTCACGTTGAACTTTTGTGAAGTGCTTTAATCGAATTGTCGCTTTTCTGCCGCAGCTGCCTAATCGAATTCCAATCAAAAGAAAACTAAGTAAAAACAATTTGAGCAAATCAAAACCCAAATCAAATAAACTCAAAAACGAAAGCAAAAACAAAAATAAAAACACAAACAAAATAAAAAGCCAAATGCGCCCACGCAGCAAACGCAACAAAATGCACAACTGTCGACGCTTGGCAACACTGTCGACATTTTACAACACTACTGGACGACAGCGTCAATTTCACCAAGTCTTAACTGTATGCTAAACAACTCCTATAAGTGACCAACAGTTATATCTCAATACAAAGACTTCCGAACTAAAACTCAGCCTAACCTCAATTCTTGCTGTATAACTGTATTTAAATACAAATAATCTCTGCCTAATCGCGCATTATAACTAAAAACTATATCTATGAATATTTGGGTAAGCACTTATTTAATTATATTTACATATTTGGTATATTAAATTATGATTATAATGTTTTTGTTTTTACAATCTACTTGGATAGTAATTTTCCTTTGATTTGAAAGTATTATGCCTTAATAATTGATTCATTGCCTCCTCCTCCTGCCTCGCAAAGTCGGGCGCGTATCAAACATATCTATTTACAAATTACTTGAATATATATTAATAAAACTATTTCCAATATTTTCCAATATTTTATATATATTTTATTTATTTTTAACATCATTTTCTTAATCTCTTTCTCTCCTCCATCTTTGTGCACGGTCTCATCTGCAGCAACAAAAAATCCTAAAACGTTCAGCGGACGATGTTGACAATGGCCCCGACAACTTTGAACCGCCGCACAAGTTTCCCAATAACAACAACAACAACAATAACAACAGCAGCAATAATAACAACAATAATAGCAGCAGCAACAACAACAATAACAACAACAGCAGCAGCTCTGGCGGCGTCGGCGGCGGCGGCTCAGAGAATCTAACAAAATTCTCTGTGGAAATCGTCCAGCAGCTGGAGTTCACCACTTCGGCGGCCAATTCGCAGCCGCAGCAGATTAGCACGAATGTCACAGTGAAGGCTCTGACCAATACCTCTGTCAAGAGCGAACCGGGTGTCGACCAGCAACAGCAACAGCAGCAGCAACAACAGCAGCAGCAACACCAGCAACATCAGCAACATCAACAACATCAGCAGCATCAGCAGCAGCAACATCAACAGCAGCAGCAGCAACACCATCAGCAACAGCAGCAGCAACAAGGCGGCGGACTGGGTGGCCTTGGAAATAATGGGCGTGGCGGCGGTGGTCCTGGCGGCGGCGGCGGCGGCATGCCGACAGGACCCGGCGGCGTCGGAATGGTGCCCAACATGATGTCTGCCCAGCAGAAATCGGCCCTGGGCAACTTGGCCAATTTGGTCGAGTGCAAGCGAGAGCCGGATCACGATTTTCCCGACTTGGGCTCGTTGGACAAGGATGGTGCGAATGGACAATTTCCGGGCTTTCCCGAGCTGCTGGGCGATGACAACTCTGAGAACAATGATACCTTCAAGGATCTCATTAACAATCTGCAGGACTTCAATCCCAGTTTCCTCGACGGCTTTGAGGAGAAGCAGCTGCTCGATATCAAAACGGAGGACGGCATCAAAGTGGAGCCGCCCAACGCGCAGGATCTGATCAACAGCTTGAACGTGAAGAGCGAGTCGGGCTTGGGTCACGGCTTTGGCGGCTTCGGTGTTGGACTAGGCCTCGATCCGCAGTCGCTGAAAATGCGACCAGGCGTTGGTTTTCCCAATGGCAACAACAATGCCGGCAACAACAACCCCGCAACTGGCGGCAACCCCGGGCCGGGCGGACTCATGTCGGAGCACTCGCTGGCGGCGCAGACGCTCAAGCAGATGGCCGAGCAGCATCAGCACAAGAGCGCGATGGGCGGCATGGCCGGCTTTCCACGCCCGCCCCACAACATGCAGCAGCAGCAACAGCAACAACAACAGCAGCAACAGCAGCAGCCGCAGCAGCAGCATGGCCAGATGCGCTACAACGACTATGGCGGCGGCTTTACCAATGACTTTTCAATGGGCCCCAATCCTGGGCAGCAGCAACAGCAGCAGCCACAGCAACAGCAGCCGCAGCAGCAGCAACACCTGCCTCCTCAGTTCCATCAAAAGGCGCCGGGCGGCGTAAATGTGCAGCAGAACTTTTTGGATATCAAGCAGGAGCTCTTCTATTCCTCACAAAACGATTTCGATCTCAAGCGGCTGCAGCAGCAGCAGGCAATGCAACAGCAACAGCAGCAACACCATGCACAGCAGCAACAGCAACAACATCCCAATGGTCCCAAAATGGGTGTGCCCATGGGCGGAGCGGGCAACTTTGCCAAGCAGCAGCAGCAGCAACAGGTGCCGACGCCGCAGCAGCAGCAACAGTTGCAGCAGCAACAGCAACAATACTCGCCATTCAGCAATCAAAACGCCAACGCCAACTTCCTCAACTGTCCGCCTCGCGGCGGCCCCCAAGGCAATCAGGCGCCGCCGCAGCAGCAGCAGCAACAACAACAGCAGCAGCCGCCACGCGGTCCGCAGTCCAATGCCAATGCAGGTAATGCAGGCAATCCAACGCAGCAGCAACAGCAACAACAACAACAGCAGCAGCAGCAGCAGCAGGCCACAACAACAACGCTGCAAATGAAGCAAACGCAGCAATTGCACATCAGCCAACAAGGCGGCGGTTCGCACGGCATCCAGGTGAGTTTAATCCAAATATACATACATGCATACATATTTACATTTAAACACCCCACCTGCTTAGCCAGCAATATATAGCTACTTAATACCTTTGACACGCATGTAAATTTCCCATGCATATTTAAGTTAACAGCGTAACGAAGTCAACAGCTTTGACGAGCAAGCAAGAACAAAAAAAAAAAAAAAAACGAAAAAAAAGCAGAAATCCCAGCAGCGACGCCAACGTCGACTGCGCTGCTCTCGCTCCAAGTGTAAAGTTTCGAGCATAAGCACTCACTCAATCGACATACAAAAAGTCATTGGAGCTAGACGTTTGCCAGCCACTCAACTTTCGGGGGTTGCTTTGGCTCTGTGTGTGAGATGCGCTCAAGTTTCACTCACAAACACGCTCACTCGCTCGTGCGCTCTCACTCAGCCGCTCTCACTCACGCTCGCGCTCTCAGCGTGTGGGCCACGCTGGTCCATAGCCCTCCCTTAAGCTGTTTAAGTTTATCTCTGTCCATTAATTTTACCACACATCTGTTCATAAAATTGTCAGTCGAGCTGGCGCTCGGCTTCAGTTTGTTGCTCGTGTCCCGTCGGGCAGCAGCACCAGCCGCAGCAGCAGCGGCAGCGTCAGCCGGATCTGCGCCAGCGCTTGAGCAAGGGCTGCAGCCATGTGCGCCATTTTCATTACGTGCTAACAGTGAAAATAAAACATTAATAGTTCTGCTTGCTGTTGCTCCATTTTTGCTGTTGCTAGCTAGCAAAAAGATGATAGAGTAGTTGTTGGTCAGCTCGTCCCTTCGTTGACTTCGTTCCGTCAGCCAGCCAGCCCCGCCGCGCCAGCCCATGCAGACTCTCATTTCCGTTGGCAATTGGCCCTGCAGGCGTGCCAAATTGTAGTTAATCGCTTTGAATACCTGTGCCGCACTGCTCTATGAATAAAATATGTAATTACTGATACACAATCTTTATGATTGCGTACTCACAGCGAAGTATAGGTACTTGAGCGATTCATTTAATGGGTACACTCAGATATACACTTGAGGTGGACCAGATTGACCCTTATTGATTAGAGTCTAACTGAATACCGTATTAGACTATATTCTGGTGCGTTCCTAATGGAATATATTCACTTGGTTATTTGTGAATGCTATGAATGATTATTTATTCAGAATATATTCAAAGCAAATACTGTTGGACTATATTCTGTTGAATGCTAGTGAATACTATGCATAATGTGAATACTGTGCAAATATTCGTTTTCATCTCTGATATTTACAAATGCACTCATGAGTATATTCAAAGCATTTTTTTTTTTTTTTGGTTTTTACTCACTTTGCTTTAACTATTTTTAAATTTACTCATAAGTATATTCGATTTAATCAGCCATTTATGAGTGTATTCGATTCAATCATAGACTCATGAGTGTTTGCGAATATGCATAGCTTTAGTGTGCTTCTGGATTATTTATGACTTTCTTTCATTTTTCAATTGAGTATTTAATCTGCATTCATGAATGTATTCACTTTCACTGTATATTGAATGAATACTTCAATCATTTTTGTTGCACTCATGAGAGTATTCAATTATTCATACCAATATTAATTGAAGTGACCGTCAGATTCACATTCTTCGACTTCTATTTGTATTCGGTTAGCTTAGTGAATACTTGTATTCACTATTAATTTCGTTTCATTCTCTTGCTATGCACAGTTTGCCTTTCGCCAGTGATTCAATCCACTTAAGTTGAACTTTTCAAAGATATGCAGCCGCAACCGCAAGCCGTATTCAAATCGTCTAATGTTATTCACACGGCTTTATTCACAAGTATCTTAATGCATATTTCCAACAGTGCAAACATCTTTTGTCTGCACTTTATGCAGGACCTCATTTTTCGGACTGACTATGCCACTCTCTCGCCCTTCTTTTCCTCCACTCACTCTCCTCTCTCTCTCTCTCTCTCTCTCTCACACTCGTTCTCTCGCTCTCTTTCTCTTTTTCGAGAGTCTCATTACAGCAGCTCTTCACTCAAATGATATTCTTATATTCAGCCATGGCACATGCCCTACCTAACCCATATTCATTATCCGTTCCAAATTGTTTTCCTGTTATTTCATAGCACAGCTACAAGAACAACAATAACAACATTTCATTTACAAAATGAAAGTGCAAAACTTTTTAAGTTAAGTTTCATGTCGCTGAGTAGTTTTCATCAGAAAAGAGCCAAAAAAAAACGAGGAGCGAACAACTCGTTGGGTGCTCAAATTGTTGTTGCTGATGTTATAGTTGTTGTTGTTGCTTTTGGCTTTGCCATTGCGAAAGGACACGGTTGAAATTTCCGTTCTGCGCTTTGGCCTGTCCAAGGCACAGGATTCGAGTCTCTGGTCCAAGCTCAAGTTTTCCCATGAATTTTGTTCATGCATTACGAAGCTCACTGAACTAGTCCCCCCTCGGCTCCGCATCCTCCCATTCTCCGGTCAGCATCCCCTGTATGCACACTGAAATAGTTGTGCAAGTGGAGAGCCGAGCAAAGCAGATTGGCAAAAACTTGTTGACGATTGAGATTGAAATTTGGTTTAGTTGAAGACCTGGACCCTCTGGACAACCCCAAGCCCAAATTTTAGAGCTGCTGAACATTAGCGTCCAGCTGAGGCGGATGAGGGGGCATTTTGAAACCCCTCCCATTGACTTGAGGGAAAGGCTGCGTCTTATCTTCTGGTCGAATGAAACGCTCAAGTCAACACGTATACACACTTGGGTCTAACGATATATTTGCATAGGACTCATTAAGAGCCCACGATAGCCCTGGGCAACCCCCGAAAAACAAAGCACTTCGACAGGGGTAGCAGGATTCACAATAAAAAGAGCCCTGAATGAATAAAAAAAAAAAAAAAAACATACTCGAGTGCAAGAAATGAACACGCAGCGTGTAAAATGTAAAATGTACAATAAATATTACAACAAAGAGTGGCAAAGCCAACCACAGCAACGAAAAGTGATAGAAAGAGGACGAGAAATCAACAGAGAGTGACAGCGAGAGAGAGAGAGAGAGATAATAAGAGGGATAGAGACAATAAAAAATAACACACAAATGAAATGAAAATAAATCTAGGTGGTAAATATTTGCCTAACGAGCTTCTCAGAGGTCCCAGCGTACCGCAGAGAGAAAGAGATGAGCAGAGACTGAGTGAGCGAGAGGGGCAGATACGAAGAGCGAAAAGGGTGCAAGTGCATAATAATGTCCAAAGAAATCTTAAATCATATGCAAAGACAGCAGAATGAATAAATGTAATTTAAATAACTGGCTTAAAACAGAATATTTGATGTCTCTACATTGATATGCCGACTTTTCAATTATTTTTGGCAGCGTCTGACGCGTCTAGCACTTGCCGAACTTTTGGTATAAGTTGCAAATATTCGGTCGTTAGCTTTTAGCTGTCAGGCTTATTTTTTCTTATTTTTTGGAATTGGAAAATGGAAAGTAACGAAAGAATTATGAATATAAATAGAAGCTATGTAATTTATAAATTGAAATTTGATATGAACTGTTTTCAAGACTCTTCAAATACTAGTTCGCTCTCTCTCTCTCTCTCTATCTCTATCCCTATGTCTGTCTATCTCTATCTCTCTATGTCTGTCTATCTCTCTCTCTCTCTCTCTCTCTCTCTCTCTCTCTCTCTCTCTCTCTCTGATAATTTCATATCGTTTACTATTCAACTACATTCAAATAGTTTGACGTTATCGAGATCTTTTATTACTGTACTTAGATATTATCAAACTCTAGCAAGCATGACAAATATTACATCACATATAGTAGACTAATCTTATGCTTATTATAAACAAAATATTACTGTTATAAGATAAACACATGTATAATTAACAGGGGATTATTCATATCATTTAATTATTGATTTAATTTCAATAAAATATGTAGCCTCGCCAATTCTCCAATGCAAAATTATATATGCTTATTTCTGCAAATAATTCATATACAAATTTAGGGATCAGAAGAGAAATGTGTTTTCTGTAGGGCATAACAGCTTCGACTCTGCTCATTCAATATGCTCTAACTGGCAAAGCGTCTGATTCTCTGCCTCTCGCCCCTCACCCATTCGCTCTGCTAACAGCTAGACGACGCAGTTGGCGTCGCTGTTAACGAAGCCACACGATGGCAACGACTGCGACAGCGATGTTGGTGTCGGTGTCGGTGTCGGTGTTGGTGTTGTTGTCTTTGGCGTTGGGTCGTCGTGTAAAAGTTCAATGAATTCAGAATGTTCACATTTGCATGTCCTGCATTAACTCGTTAAAATGCCAGCTACAAACGGAACCCCAACAAAACACCAAAAACACAACAACAACAGCAACATCAACTAGCAGAAAGAATTTGTATAAAATACAAATAATGCAGGACTTTATATACATATACACATACATATATAGACTATTCGAGCATAAGAACAACATGAAAATGTTCGGGCGCACAAAAGTATGCAACGGAAATGTGCGAAACGTGAAAATGTGCGGAAATTATATTTTTGAAGGGGTGCAGCTGTGTGGGTGAGGGTGAGGTGTGGACTGCTGGTGGGTTGGGTGGAGTGTGTTTGAAAGAGTGCCTGATTTTTATGACACTCGCCGCAGTCGACTTAATGAAGTTGCGAGCTGCAAAAGATTCAAGAGCTTCCTCGGCCGAAGACAACAAAATGCCAAATGGCAAATGGGAAAACGGCAAAATGGCAAAAGGAAAATGGCCCGTATAATGCTTTGCTGTGCTGTATCATCGGGGGCAATAAATAATTTATAACCATATAACGTAACAGATCTAAAGACCAACAAAAAAAAAAAAGAAGAACAGAAAAGCAACAGCAAACAACGAAATGTCCAACTCAAGAATTGAGTACAAAAGCCCAGCAAAACGAGTCAAAATGAATTGAGTCCACGCTGAGACGAGACGAGACGAGGCGCGACGCGAGGCGACGAGAAAGTCGAACCGAGATTCGTTTGCGCCGGCGCCAAGGCAGGAAGACGAAGTGGGTACAACGGCTACCCAGCTGACATGACTAGGCACATATCCTAGAAAATGACAAATATTTGATATGAAAGCATAAAACATTCGAGTGAGAAGCAAAATTAATGAAAGGGATAAATAAAAGGTCGACTTTTGATTAAAATATTGCATATAGTAATGTGATAGAGGGCTAAGGGATTACAGTTTATATATACCCGATTGTAGCCCATGGCTGTCCGAGGAATGCCTTGACTGTCTTTCGGGTGGCTTTTCGACTGGGCGGGCGGCTGCTTGTCGGGAGCTGTCGGGTTGCCAGCTACGGCCGAAGCATTGCAGGAAAACATTCGAATTGTTTAACAAACTCGTGACATAATTCGTTTGTTATGTCGTTGAGCGGTGGCAACAGGCCGCCTTACCTCTGTTCTCGCTTCCCCTTCCCCTTCCCCTTCCCTCATATTTGCCCACTTGCCGTCTGTCCAGCGAAGCGATTTGAGTCGCGGATTACTGTAAAGTTATGCAAAGGTATCTGTCTTTAGTCTTAATGGAGCTCAATGCCTCACAATTGATTGGGGTGGCGGCTAATCCGAAACTTTGGCACTAATTTGTTGTTAGAGCATCACCTGAAATATTTATGCCCGAAAGTTTAACAACAAATTACGAACTGGAGCAGCAAGAGCAGCAGTCGCTCCGGCTTGCCATAAAATCTATGCCAGGGTTGCCATCGCCATGTTGCATTCATAATTCAAAGCGGCTGGTAGGCCAAACGGCATGGGGCACACGCTAGGGCCTTTGTGCGCTTGACAGAGGGGGCTGGGGCTTGGGTAAGAGACCCGCACTTCGGCACATCCTATCAAACGATGAGCCGCAAGGACCTCAGCCAGTTTCGCATTTTGTTTTAGGCCAGCATTACACAACGCATTTGATGCTCTCAAAGGTCACATTATTTACCTTTTATATTCCCATTCGCTTGGTAGGGGCCGCTAACTGTAACAGTAACGGTAACTGTAATGGTAACGGCAGCTGGTTTAGGTTTAGAGGCAGCGCCAAGTTACATGATGGGGTTTTTTCTTATTTTATTTTATTTTTGTTTTTTCTTTTTTTTTTTTTTTTTTTGTTTTTGTTTTTGCGCAACGCAACATTTGCTAAAATTTGTGTTCTTTTTGTTTGGTTACTTTTGCTGCTGCTGCGGCTGCTTCCTCTTCGACTTTTCATTTTTATACTCACTCACGAAACGAAAAGGTTATATTAGTTGTGTCACAGAAATTATATTCAGAAATGTAAAAATTAGGGAAATATAAGCTAAAATATAAATAGAGTAGATATGTATATCGCGCCCTTTGGTATTTCTCTTAAGACTTGGTAAAGTAATATAAATATGTACATGTAAATATACTCGCTACGTGATCCGATATCTTTCTCACATTTACCAGCTCGACCCACATTTCGACTTGCCTTTGCAACACTCAGCGCCAGCATTGAGCAGTCGGTTGCACTCAGTTGCAACGTTGATCTTACCTATTGCTCTTCGTTTTGGCTAGAAGTTTCGTAATATTTTCATCAGCTCGCGCTGCGTTTCAATCAATTTGGCAGGTGTTGCCATCGCGTTGATGCGTTGCAATCGCTGCCCGAGGGGCACTTTGAGTAGCGAAATAAGTGCGGATGGGTTTGAGGTGAGGATGGACTGGCCGGATTAAGTAATAAAGCTTGAAATATGATGCGAGAAATTATTTGGTTTCGTCGAAAGCCAAGAGATTGAGCTATATCAACATTTCTCTAAAATCTCATTTTATTTTATTTTTATTTTATGTATATATATGTATGTATATATATAAGATATGTATATATTATGAAATGTATATATATAAGATATATAAATATAAGATACTAACTGGCCCGGCAAACGTTGCTTTGCCCTATCCATTAATTCATCTACGTCTGTTGTCTACGAATCTGCGCGCTTCTCTTCGTTCTTTGCTGGTTTCGCTCATCTGGTGCCTCTTGTAATTTTGATGCACCTAACTGGATGCAGAAGAACTTTAAAATAAAAAATAAAAAAAATTTAATTAAAAAAAATTTTAAATAAAAAAAAATTAAAAAAAAAAAATTTAAAAAAAAAAATAAAAAAAAAATAAAAAAAATTTAAAAAAAAATTTAAAAAAAAATAAATAAAACAAAAAAAAAAACAAAAAAAAAATTAAATTGCCCTGCACGTACGACTGACCCCACCGGGTCTGGACGACTGAATAAATTCCACAGCTGCTGCCCTTTATATAGGGCGACTTCCACTCAAATTTTGAGCAGGGAGCCAGATAGAGCAATGGGAACATTCTCTGCGGCTGCAGGCATTTTCTAAATGATCTCCTGGAGTTCTTCTGCGTCCCTTGCTCTTCTTAGGCAGACGGACAGAGAGACAGACAGTGAAATATATACATATATATATACACACATAATATATATATATATATATATATATATATATATATATATATATATATATATATATATATATATATATATATATATATATATATATATATATATATATATATATATATATATATATGTATATAGACAAATATATATATATATATATATATATATATATATGTATATAGACAAATCCAACAAATCAAAAACCATAAAAATTGGTCCAGCACATATCAAGTTATAGGTGTCGTAGCACTTTTACACAACTTTCTTTTATATATATAGATAAATTATTATATTTTGTATAATATTATAATGTAATATATAAAATCGACTTTCACTCTGTATTCGACTTCCCTATTTCGTTATATTGTCCTAGCCTTTCTTAAAATCTGATTTTTACCTTGGCAAAAGTTCGTTTCCTCTTTTATTTTGCCAAATGCTTTGGTAGCTTAAACATAGTCATCGTTGGGGCAGCCGTCACCTGGACAGTGGACAGCCAATTCCCCTTTCTAACCTAACTCTCATATATATACATACATACATACATGTATATAAATATATACTTATATATATTTAATACAGTGAGGGGTAACTGGTTGTGTTTGCTTCATTCGTTGCTGCGTGGCATACAATTTAATATTTGCGCGTGTGCTTAACCCCTAGTTGGCCCCTGTTTTGCCGCATTTATCTATCGGGCAAGTGTGCGTGCGTGTGTGTGTGTGTGTGAGTGTCTGTATGTGTGTTGTGATTATTATGCCATGTAATTCAATTTTCTATAATTTCTTGTCGCCATTTCGCTCTCTTTCTCTCTTCCTTTTTATTTGCTTCTCTGCCTGGTTTAATTTTTCTAATCTCGCTGCGAGCAGACAAATCGTCGCGACGGACGCGCAAAAGTATGCAACACTTTTTGCAGCTCCTGGAGCTCAACTTCCTCCGAGTGTGTGTATAGTTGTTGTCCCTCTATATGTGTGGGTGTGTGTGTGTGTATGTGCGTATTCGCTCTGCAAACAGCTCACGTCGCATATTTATAGGCTGCCAGGCATAAAAAGCGATTTCAGCTCAAGCTTTCGAGCCGTTTGCCAAAAGATTTACAAAATGTTTTGCTAGCTTCAGTTTTTTTTCTCTCTTTCCCTCTATCTTTCTCTGCATTCGTGTTTGAGCAAGACTTTTTATTCCCAGATTTATTTATTCTATATCAGTTTATGTTTTAGTCGAATAAAGATCAAAAGTCCAGTGTTTAAAATGAACTGTTTTCCATTAATGAAATCTACTTTAAATAAAAGCTTTTTATTGCTTTTAGAAGAGTATTATAAGAAACTTCTATGTATTCCAAAATTATTTTATCTGCTGTACTTTGATTTTTTTTTTATCCATGACCACAGTATTTAACAGTCTATAACAACCAACAGTAAAACATCAAGTCATTGCTGTCTATATCCAGTTCAGACTTATTTGTAAGTTACAGTCGCATTTGTTTAGGCTCAAAGTTTCTTATCAACGGCTGCAGTTGAATATTCAAATTAGTTTTTATTTATTTTTGGCCCCAAACCAAAAGAGCAGAGAGCCAAACAGATAAAGAGGCAGAGAAATAGAGAGATAGAGATAGGGAGCGAGAGAGAAAAGTGTTTGCACAATTTGTTTAAATTTCATGCCACTCCAGACAGAAATTCATATAAAATGTCTAGGTAAGCGAGTGTGCGTGTGCGTGTGTGTGTGTGTGTGTGTGTAAAACATGCAAATAATAAAAATCGTTTCATTTTATGCAACTGTCAAAGGCAGGCTCTCGCCAGACGAACGAACGGGTTGAGCCACGGTCAAGTGCACATTTTAACACAGAGAGATTCATTCACTCAGAGAAAGAGAGTGAAGAGAGAGGGAGGCGAGAGAGACTTAGTTAAAGAGGTAAAGCGAGTGGGTAAAACAAACACCCCATACATACACAGAGACCATTTGAAATTCCATTAAAATTTGTTGCCTGTTGTCACAGAATTTTACACTTACAAACCAAATAAAATAACGAAACATTAAAGGGCGAAATTTAATGGTCATATTGCGTATACGCAACGTGTCAAAGCAGCAAAACGGCAAAACTCATTTCGTGTACAGAACACACACAATCTGTTGCTCTGTGTAGTTGCTCATAAATATGTCTGACCAAGCCGCACTCTACACTCGCCTTGCCCCCACAGTTTTGCCTAACAGTCACTTAATCAAATTAATTACTTTTTCAACAACAATCGGGACGTTTAGGTGTGAGTCTCAGCCTCTCGCCCTTGCTCTGTTCATCTCTCTCTCTCTCTCTCTCTGTTGGCTGAGTAGTGGTCAAACAGTTGCCTGGTTTTATTGCCTCCCTCAACAATCCGTTTCCCCGCATTATCATCACGCACAAAACTTTAGCTCAACTATATAGATTATGTTAAAGAAATTATCTCAAAAGAGTGAAACGAAATTGGGCATCCAGTGTGTCTAGTTGGTTCTCGAATACATACGCATACTGACGCTGCTCTTTCACTGTTTGATATCTCATAATTAGCTGTGTGTAAATCATAAAATAAATTAAACTGAATTTATACATCATCATTAGCATAAATAAAACATGTTTGTTTACTGTAAATCGTTTGTTATGAAGTGTGGAAAGCATAAAATATTCGAAATTTCGAAAATTGGAAGAATCTCTTTCTATGAATCATATATTGAAATATAAAATAACTGTTTTGTTGAGAGTCTTGATGAATGAGTAATCTCATCTAGAGATGATAGTAGAGAGGATAAGGCTATGCATCGTTATTAAATACAACAATAGTAGTATTGATTGACCGATGGATTGATTGACGTTCAATACATAGTTATGGCCATTGTTGCATAGTAAGTAATGTTGTTAGTTAATCTATAATACTTATGGTTGATTGAAACTTGTTTATACATATCGTATTATTCACACTAGATCCAACAATAATGAAGTATCGTTAAGTTTTTTTCTGTTTTCGTTGTACACTTTTTGCTCGATAGAAAGCTTTCTAAAACTGCAGGCAAGCTAAAATGAATTGGGAGCCTTTCGAGTCCAGCAGCTGCCATAATCATTATTATTAATATGGAGTTGTGTACTTAAATAGAGCGATATTTTTTGTTGAGTTAAATGGGCTTTGGAAGTCATGTGAAGTTGTGACATCATTAAACGCAATTAACTGGCGTTTAAAAATAGCTCAAGGAGTGCGGCACAGCGACTGCAAAAAATGTCACCAAGGAAAATCAATAAAAATAACGAGGATAGAGAAGAGAAGCCGTTCCCACTCTTGACCCCCCCTACTCTTGTGAATATATGGCCGTAACAATAAAGTAATTAAGTCATATGGCAAAAATATTTAGGGAACTGCTGACAAATTTCCATTGCAATAAAGTGAAGGATGTGAAAATGAGGGCGGACGCAACTAGACACAAAACATAAGCGAAAAGTCTCCCCTTAGCACACGTGACAAGGACTACGCCAAAGTCTGTAATTAAAAGTATAAAAGGACACACACAAAGAGCTCTAATATAACCACAACAAACAAATGGACGGCGGGTGAGCGGGTGGCTCTGGTTAGTTGATTCAACTAACCAGTTAACCCACCTGGCCAACGCGGCGTATGCGTAATTTTATATTGTCTGTCTTCGTCTAGGCGCACTTTTGATCTTTTGCCAGGCAACAATACGACCCAAAAACTGCGACCAAGGCACTAAACTAGCTAACGAGATGGCCCACAACACAAGGCGTGGCACACACTATAGAAGGCTGTCTGAAAGGTTGGAAGGATAAGGAGGCGGAGAGATGGGTGGGGGCAGGGCTGGAAACAGGTGGACAGGTGCGTGTCTGACGCTCGTCACTTCAAAGTCCTAGCGCAAAGTAATTGAAAATGTAAATGGTCGACACGAGTTGGACACGACTAGAAAGTGTTGATAAATACCCTAACCCAAAAGGCGAGGTGAGAGTGTGTCTATGCAGGCGAATGATGAGAAAGGTGCCCGCTGGAATTATCTGCTCTTAGATATTAGAGATCAACTTCGCATTTACGAGTGGAGCAGGAGCAAGAGAAGCGGAAGTTTAGACTGTATATTAGGAAAGAGTATTGTGATAATGGAAAGCATTATAATGAGCAAGGCAAGCTGCGATTATCTAGTGGATTCATCAAGACAATTGAAAATTCCGGAATATTATGCAACGGGCTGAGGGATCACGATTTATACAGAATGCTTAACAAACGCACTGTCTTGATGAGAAAAGTCCTATATAGGAGAAACAAGTCCATCGAAATAATATTGATATCACATTAAAAGTGGGAAGTCAATTAAAGCTTACCGAAAATACCAAAAGCAGAAAAGAGGAGACTGCAAATTAAAGCAGAATATACAAAAGCAATTAAGGTAGTTGGAGTAAAGAAGAAAGGAATGAGATGGTAGCCAAAAGAGCAAAGGAATGCAAGACTATTCTTTAAGTTATACCACTCTCTAATGACTTTTTTGCTAGTAAAATAAAGTTGGGGGTATTCACGGGGTATCTTTATGTTTATGGCCAGATAGTTGGGCAGCGCAATAAGCACACGAGCCGAGGCTTAGTTGAGAGGTGGAGCTTAATTCGTGGTAGTCTCTTTATTTTTTATTTGACGACAGGCCTTGTTTTTGTTTAGCCTGTCGCATTTGTGGCTTGCCAAATGTTTTGTTTGCTTTTATTATTATTAATTGTTGATTATTTTAATGCATCAGCAGCAGCAGCGGCAACAATTGGAAACCCTTTGTCAGCTGCTGCTGCGGTTGGGCAAATAAATTAAGTAATTAACTTTAACGATTGCCGTTTGGTTGGGATTTGGCTAAATGGATTTTTATGCCCCTGCTTTGGTAAAATTTTCATTGATTTTTTGGTGTCACGCCCCCTTTTGAAGTCATTTGCATTTCGTGCGAATCAAGGCGAAAATTTTACCAACCAATTTTTAAATGTATCAACAGCAAAAACCAAAGGTAGAAAATTTGATGCGATTCGATTCGATTCGATTCGATTTGTTGGCCATTTCGGTATCTCTCTCTCTCTCTCTCTCTCTCTCTCTCTCTCTCTCTCTCTCTCTCTCTCTCTCTCTGTCCCTCTCATTTGTGAATTTTCAGTAAAAGTTGGGCCATTGGGCGCAATAATTTTAGCTGCGTGTATCTGCAACCCGAGTTTGCTGGTGCATTTCCATTTCGGATTTCTGCTGCTATTTGCATGCTTTTTGCAGCGACTATTTGGAAAGTGCGTGTAAATAAAATTAACGAATGTTGAACTCTTTCGCCATTGCCAAATTGATGAAAGCAGAAGCGCGAATTCGAAGCGACAACGGGCAAATGGATGCTCTCAATATGTCAATGAAATGTTGCCATATTCGACTGAAAGCTTAGGGTGATGGATAAATTTAATTAAACATATTGTTTGCTTTATTTAACTAAGTGTTAAGTGAGTGAGATATGGAAGATACGTTATAATGCTGACTTTTAAAAATCGAAATTTTTAATATATTTGCAATATGTGAGATATTCTATATCCTTCAGTTGAACAGTTATTTATTTGCAATATGCTATGCTTTCGATTTAACATTAGGTTTTTTTTTCTTTGCTAGTTCAACTTTTTAAGATTTCTTTCTATAAATAAATCAAATTATCGCTCATTAAATTATATCACTTATATCACTATATTATATTACATATTTTTGTGACTTAATCTTTTATTTTATAGTCATTTATTCATTTGTACATTGATGTATCGTTTATGTCATGCATTTATTTTCTTGTTTCATGCATTGTTTCATTTTATTATACTAATACTTAATATATTAATACTTAATCTAAGCATGATTGAGTATTGAATATATGTATATAGAAAATATAATATATCCCATTCTAATACTCATGAAACTATCAAAAACCTACTTTACTTTATCGTATCAATGACTTTATCATATTAATGACTTATACCACTTACATAAGTAGGTACTTATACTTCCATCTTAAGCACATATCATTCATAGCAAATTTCGTCAAGTTCTTTTTGGATGACAAATATTTCAATCGTTAGCAAACTCTATAAATGCAGCTCTCTCTGTATCTCTCTCTGTATCTCTCTCTCTCTCTCTTCCCCTGTTCCGCTTTGCATTCGCTTTGGATTGCATTTAGTTGCTCTTCTTCTTCTTCTTCGTTAAGCACTTGGCACGTTTCGCTTGGCATTTTAATATCGCATAGCAGCCAGAAACCGCGCTGTGAGTCAGCCGCGAGTCGCGCGCGTTTCTTAGGCGTTTTTCTTACTGGGAAATATGCTCGCAGATGTTTGTTTAGTTGCTTCTGCCGCTGGCTCTGCCGCTGCCTCTGCCTCTGTTTCTGTTTCTGTATCTGTCTCCGTCGGTGCCTCTGCTGCAGTCGCCACACAGCTGTGCCACACGAGTCATTCAGCAAAGAATTCTTCTCAATGCTATTTTGATTTCGATTTGTTTTGTTGTTGCCATGCAGCTGCTTTATCTATGAGATGCCTTAGCTCTGACTCACCTCAGCGAGCTTTATAAGCCATTATCAAAACGTTATCGCTTTGGTCCGCGATAAACGTATATTTCTTTATACCAGCTTGCAGGTATAAAGATTTTATATAGTCAACATATTGGTATCTATACGATATTATGATGCGATCGCTCATAAGCCAATTACAGATTGAAATTGCATTCAGCTCATTATTATTCTCATTATCATTCTCATTAGGAACGACACGCAATGTCGATACATACATACATATATAAATAAGTATCTGGAAATGACTTTCAGACGTTTCTCAGCCAATTAGGCGGAAGAATTTCTTCAAGTAAATTTAATTCTTAGGTCACATAAAGTAAAACAATAATGTATTGATGATAACCTCTAGTTATAATTCCAAGTATTTTAAATCGATATTCTTTGCAGCTTTACATACTTTGGTAAACCAATTAAACAAAATTATTTTAATGAATGCAAATTCATGGAATCGATGTGAAATAAGTTTTTGTTCAATTATTTCGAAAATACTTGAATAAATTTCTTAGAATCTGAAAATTAGTTCAGATATTGCTTTATTTTTAATCGAAGTCTTTGAGAAACTTAATCATGGTTGGCTCTGGAGCTATGGAATGGTTTATTGTTTGGTTATATAGAAGTTATTGGGCTCATTGATAGCTCATCCCTAATATTTGACTTATCTGCTAATGAAGGGTATATCCGCATTAGCTTGACTGAGTGGTTGAGCTTTTTGTGGGTTTTTTTTTATTTAAAGGTTTTTGCCGGATCATTTGCAGGTTGTTCGTTACGGGGCCATTAACTTTGACAGGGGATCCATTAAAATGCATTCATAAATTTTACAGTTGTGTACCTGTGTGCGTGTACGTGTGTCTGTGTGTGTACCTGTGTGTGTTCTGTATCATGTTGTCCAATGAGCTGGACTTTAAATTAAACCAACAAAGTAACAAATCGAATGCACTACAGCCCACAAAGCGGCCCAAATGATTTAAGCGGACAATTCCCTAGCCGCCCTCACACACGTACACACGTATACACACACACACACGCACACACACATGCACAACTACACTCTGTGATGTAGTGCAGTTCACTCGTGGCTAGAGGCGGGGCAGACGTTGCATGTTTTGCTTCTCTATCTCGCTCCCTCTGTTGCTTTCAATAGCCCATCCCCGTTTGAGAAAGGGGGGTCCTTTACTGTGAGCGGGGCCCATTGTTCCCCCTGCTTTGCTTTTTGCATATGGCGCTCTCATGCCCATTTATGCCAAAATTTAATTTATAATTATTGCAAGTTTAATTTATGATCATTGACATGCTGCAGCACACATACACACACGCACACACATTAAGGTGGGGGATAGGGGGCTGCGTTTTGTAACTGAGATTGGGAGCGCTTTGTGTCTGTACTGTGTGCCCTGCATTGAGGACCAAAGGGTTCGCTTGCATTGTGTGTGCTAACTGCAACTGTATCAAAAGTTTGGCCCCCCCACACACACACACATCTACAGAGAACCGCTCTCTCGCTCTCTCGCTCTCTCTCTCTCTTTTGCTCTTGTTGCTAACTGTGCTTCTAGCTGCCTCTCTCTTGTGTTCATACATATATTGACATTTACCCTCGAGCCTGTTACTCGAATCCTTTGGGCCACTCACCGCTCGTTCAAACTTGCCAGCTTTTCTCTGCTTGTTGCTATTGCTGTTGTTGTTGTTGTCGGTGGACCTGATGAAAGTTGGCAATTACCCGAGAGATTCGAATTGAGAATGGTTGTGTAGTCTAGAGAATATCCATAAAGCCTAGCTAACTGTCTGATTGAGGGAAACAAAAGTATGGACTTGAGAATGACACAAAGCAGAAGAGAGTGAGACGAGAGAGAGAATTCATATACTTCTAAAAAAGCTCTAAAGTATCGGAGCCATAGCTTTAAATATACTTCGACTTTTTCGACTGATTGATAATTAAGAGAATAAAGCGCTACATAAGTTCTCAATAATAATACTTATAGAAAAACTTGTCATTAAAGCCAGAAATGATTAAATAAAGGTAGAGTAGTTAGCTTTTGAGCTATAGAGTAAAAGAAAAAGTTTTTGGATAAATTCATGTGAGGAATTGGTGTTTATAGTATGATAATTTGATAATCTGATACTATGATATGTTTGTATGATACTATGATAATATGATAATATGATAATATGATAATATGATAGTATGATAGTATGATAATATGATAGGATGAAAGTATGATAGTATGATAGTATGATAGTATGATAGTATGATAGTATGATAGTATGATAGTATGATAATATGATAGGATGAAAGTATGAAAGTATGATATGATAGATCGATCGTGTGAAAATATGATGTTATGGTAGTATGATAGTATTATATCATCCTATCATATAGTATTAAATTTCTCTATATCGGCAACAAGCCAAGCTCTAGAACTAAAATCTAACTAGAATTGAGAGCAATTGAATCAATCAATGATAGATTTTTCTATTGACTTTTTTAGTATCAGAATACATGTACATATATCAAACTTTATTTTGTCATTCATCCAATCACATCAATTCTATTTGCCAAAGACTAAGTCGCTAAATGGCATTAAAGCTTATGCTTAATAACATTTTAGTGCGCAGCTCCTTATTTGGCTGTCATTGCCAATTAAAAATCAAATTCGCTTCGCTTTAACGCCTCGCCAAATGAGATTTCTTCCGCGTCTCTCTCACTCACTATCTCTCTCTCTCGTTCGCCCTCTTCACCAGACGCTGTCAAAAATTTCGTTAAATATCGCGTGCACCTCCTGCAGAGACGGAGACAGAGTTGGGGACACGCGCTGGGAGCAGCAGCAGCTAGTTTATGTCACACAAATATCCAATGACAGAGCCGCTTTCCCCTGCTTGCTGCGGCGTCCCTTCTCCGGAATATTCGAGTCCTGGCCAGGACGACACATTCTCTTGGCTTCATTTAGATTTTTTTGGCTTCAGTGCCAAAAACAAAAAGAAAAACAAATAAGGGAAAACATCAAGAAAAACGGCGCAAAGGCAATTCGTATCGGGGTGGCGGCTGTTGTCTCTTCCCTTGAGGAGGTGGGGCCTGTGGGGGCTGCTGTTGTTTTGCTAATTTCATTGACTCTGGGGCTGGGCCGCTGCCAAGTGCATCGTTCGATGAGTGGGCGGCTGTTGCTTCGCTTGTTTCAGTTGCCTTCTGTACGCGCACTTAAACCAACTTCAATTATCCTTCATCCTATGCTCAAGAAGTGCAAGCGAATCGCTGCCAGCTTCAATGTAACTCGATGGATCAATGAGCCAAACAATCTGTAAGAGAGATTATATGTATATGGAGCTGATGTGATTAATATAAAGCTGTTATAAATCTGTGAAGCAACAGATTGGGAATCTGTAAAAAAATGTCTCAATGCCTATAACTGCATATTATTAGTTGCTTTAATTATGTTATGTTAATATAGAGAACATATGTTATGCTAACATAGTCTGTAAACCAGGCTGTAGACTACTCTGCTGCTAACATTGCTGCTGTTAGTAGTAGAGCTAACATATGGAACATTTACAATATATGTAGGTTAAGCCGCATTGAGCCATTATCACTCTGTAATCTCAGTATTAACAGTTGTCATGCTTGGAGACGCACTTGATATATACTTAGATAAATATATCATAATATAAAGTTGCCTTTTCTCATATTCATTTTCAATTATTTTAAGTGCCTGGGCAACAAGTTTGTTATTGTGTTGATTTGTGTTTGGTACAGTTGCGTTCTCAGTTTTCAACTAGTCAACTGTTCTCGTGTGGGTGTGTGAGTGAGTGTGTGTGTCTGGGTGGGTGAGTGTGTGTGTATGGGGGCCAATAAGACGGAACAGCCCCCGAGGCTGAGTTGAAGTTTCATTTCTTTTTGTAGAGCGACCCCAACGAACACACACACACACACAAATGTCACACACTCGCAGCAGCAGCAGCAGCACACATTGTGGCATAGTCACATATATCATTGTCAAGTCTATATGCAAGGCATACAGCCCCACCTCCTGCTCCTGCTCTTTCGTATGACTGGGCTGGCTATCCAAGTAGCATTCAAGTTGCCCTCTGCTCAAATATCAGTCCCTTTGCTTGGAGTAGGGGTAGGGTCGCGCGCTCTACATGCGGCAATCTTTTTGGCTTGTCAAATGCGCATTTCCTGCTTACGAGTCCTCACTGTGTGTGTGTGTGTGTGTGTGTGTGGCTTGTGTGGGATGCCCGGTTTGTCTCCAGCGCAATCAATATGGCGGCGCTGGGGTAATAGCTTAGGATTTACGCGCACGGCTTACATAGAGTGAGAGAGGGAGAGAGAAAGTAAGAGAGACTCCTGCTGCTTCTTCTACTGCTCCAGCTCCTGTTCGTGGTTACGTCGCCTACGCTCGCGCCAAGTCGTCGCAGTTACCTTTAAACTTTTTTATTGATATTTTATGTATGTAGTCCCGTTGCCCGTCAGCTAGCACACGCACACACACACACACACACACACATACACACAGTTACACTCACGCAACCCTCTAACCTCAGCTCGCCCCTGGCTTAAGCCTGGTCCTTCGACTGTGCCCATGTTTGTCCTTTTATGAAAGCTGCTGTAATGATTTGTTTTATGAAGTCGTTCTTCGTGTTGCCACCCACATCTACTTCTACTCCCATTCTCTTCCCCTCTCCCACCCGTTGTTAGCTCGAGCTGCGCGCCTCAAAGTATGCTAGTAAAAGTATGTTCGCCCACTTTGTTTGCCCAATGACTTAGTTATTGAATCCTTACAAAGGATTTCTTTAAAGTAAATTACTTGAAGCGAAGCAGAGCGAATGCACTGCTGTTCACTCACCTGCCGCCGCTCTGATTAAATCGATCAAACATTCACTTTGATATAGGCATGTCCCAAGGGGCAAGTGGAGCTCTACTCCTTAATGAATATGAATGAATATTCATTTATTTATTGCTCAACTGGCTCTCTATATTATGTATGAATATTGTATATTTTTTACGTAATAAAATTCGTGATCAGCATCAATATTCGAATCAATACTTACTGGAGTGCATTAAAGGGCAAAAATGTCAAGTTACATACACCAAAATACTAAGTCATTTAGCTGTTCATTCAATAAGGAATTTTATATATAGCATATCAGTTTGATACACTTCATATATTTATGGCGACTGACTGTATTTAATCGACGGCAAAAAATTATCTTATTGTACAGTGCGTATACGCAATGTGCAGTTTGCAGGCAAATTGGCGACTTTTCATCAAATGGGCTGCCGCAGATGCATTCACGTGCGGCGCTTGCAAACGCATTTCACACCTTTTGCCAGTGGCATGCAAATGATTTATGAAAGGGAGGCGGCTGGTTGGTTGGCTGGCTGGGTGGGTGTGGCTGGAGAGGTGGAAGGGCCAGAGCAATGGCCGTGTCTATAGTGGGCTGCTGGGAGTGCGTCCGCTGTGGCAACAGTTGGCGTTAGTTGCTGTTGTTGCTGTTGGCACTAAACTTCAATTAGCTCAGCGAGTCCATGACTTTTAATCAGTGTACTTTATGCCATACACACGCACGCTACACACACACACTCACACACACACATGCGCACGCACACTCCGTGCATATGCGTGTGCCACAAAAACGCAATAAATTAAACCAACAAGCAATTACAACAACACTGGCCAAAGAGGCCACAAAGT
The DNA here is from genome assembly GCA_035047565.1 of Drosophila mulleri. Lineage (NCBI taxonomy): Eukaryota > Metazoa > Arthropoda > Insecta > Diptera > Drosophilidae > Drosophila > Drosophila mulleri. The sequence goes on from JAWNPK010000168.1 coordinate 13,923,855, forward strand.
TGCTTAGTGCGCCAAAAACCAACAGCCAGGCGAGGTCATCGAGAGCAACGTCGACTGCGCCGCCGACTGCGACTGCGACTGCGACGTTGAAGTCGTGTCGCCAAGATTTATTGGCTGGCCTATGCGTCGCGTCGGCTCGAATATAGAGTTGACAATGATGTGGACACAGACGAGGCTAAGGACAACAACGAGGACGTCGACGAGGACGACTACGAGTACTAGAGACAAGGTGTTTGGCCAGGGCTAAACGATATGCCAAGCTAGAGATGGAAATGCTGTGATATACATATATTTACTATGCATCAAATTGTATATAGATTCTCCAGCACTTCATTAACATGAAACACATATGCATATCGTGATTGATTTGAAGGATGTCGCGTGCCTTGTCACGCGCCCATCTCTAGTTTACAGTTCAGTTGGCAACAACACGAACTTCAGCACTTGGCATTGAAATGCGCCACGCAGTTGATCCCATTTTGGCTCCCTTTCCCCCACACGACTCACAAATAAATTGCAAATATGAATATGAATTAGGAACGGGCTAAAGCAGAAGCAGCAGCAGAAACTGATTCAGAAGATCCGGGGACGCCCGCTAAAGTAGACGCTGAAAAAGTGCCAAAAGATTTATGCCTCAATGTTGTTGTGTTGTGGCTGTCAGTGTCTGGCTGTGTGTGAGTTTGCCAGCTTAGCCATCAAATGGGACACGGATGCGGATGCGAATGCGAATGCGAATGCAGCTGTGCTTGATAATAAGCTTCAGCAGTCGACTCAATGTCTGCAACACCCACAGCAATAACCGACTTCCATTCAAGCCCCAAGCCCAACCTCCCCCCTGTCACACTCTCAGTAGCTGGTGTTGACAGTCGTTGCGCAAGGGATGACAGCTGCAAGTGGAGTAGGCGGCGTGCAGGTCCTTAATGTGCTACCTCGGCCCAGGACGTGTCCGGGAATTAGCCTCAAAATCTTTGACTCTGGCTCCGGCAGTCCAATTCCACTGGATGCCCAAAACTGATGCAAATTGGAAAGCCTGTGAGGCTGGAGTAATACACAGGAAGACGGACTGGGGTCGAGGAAAGCGTATAGCCAGACAGCTGGGGTGCAATTAGTCGAGTCCAACCACAGGCGTTAAGCTTGAACAGCGCGAAACTTCAAGTAAAGTTATGAAAAATAGTCGCAATTGACCAGAGAAGCCTTTAAGGAACAGATATTTCAATCAATATCAACTTCTTTTATACACATATGCAACAAGCAAACACACACATGTGCACTACAGTATGAGCTATACTTCCACATATTGATTATTGGATAGCTTTTCTATGTCATCTATATGCCCGTTCTCGAAATTGCAGTCCATAACAAAAATATTCATATGCTTATATTACCCAGAGCGAAAGTCTATATAATTTCAATACATTTTTCTTTACGAATTCGAGCTAAAGGTAATCCAAAATCCGAAAATGGTAAAGTCTATGTATTTTTTACACTAACATAAATGGTAAACCTGGAATTTCTTGCTATTTTACTACACATGTTACGCCCAAAAAGTCAAATGGAATTAGATGAGCTATTGAAATAAGTTATAAACTAGCACTGCATATGTCTATAGATTTATGTGTTTAACATTTCAACTGTAGAATGAATGAAGGGATAGATGGGCGAACGGCCAGACGGACTTGGTTATAGCGATACAGTTCTTCGCTTCGATGAAGATTATGTTCCATATGAAGTCTGCCACGCCTGATGCTGTCAGTTGCATAGATTTGCACAAGATCATTGCACAGTGGAGCCTCGGTTAATGAAGGCCTCTGATAAGAAGCATTTCCTTGCTTTGTTCGCTAACCGATGGTCCACTGTACTTTGAGCTGGACCTGAATGCAAACGACTTTCCACAATTCGTATAATATTTAACGTTTCTATTGATAAGCAAATATCTATGTCTCTCCGATTAAGGACCACCTTTCTCTTAAGCATTTCGTTTTCCATACGCCTCAGTGGCATTTAAATATATCCTTAAAGTCAATACATATTATGAGCTTATGTCTCCACTCCATTGAGTGCGTTTCGTTTCTCTCTTCAACAGTTATGTAACTTTAATTTAATTTTCCCTCTTCTCTCTCCGCAGGTCTCTGCTGGGCAGCACTTGCACCTGAGCAGCGACATGAAGAGCAACGTTTCGGTTGCCGCGCAGCAGGGCGTCTTCTTCAGTCAGCAGCAGGCGCAGCAGCAGCAGCAACAACAACAGCAGCAGCAGCAGCCGGGCAACTCCGGACCCAATCCACAGCAGCAGCAACAGCAGCCGCACGGCGGCAATTCGGGTGGCAATGGCGGCAATCCGAATGGCCCCCAGCAGCAGCAGCAGCAGCCAAATCAAAATATGAACAATGCAAATGGTAAGCGAATCAGAGACTCAAGAAGTGCTGAAATACCTGAACTAATCAAACGATCATCGATTGCAGTACCCTCCGACGGCTTCTCGCTCTCCCAAAGCCAAAGCATGAACTTTACGCAGCAGCAGGCGGCGGCGGCGGCGGCAGCTGCTGCTGCACAACAGCAACAGGCAGCCGCCCAGCAGCAGCAGCAGCAGCAGCAGGTGCCGCCCAACATGCGTCAGCGTCAAACGCAGGCGCAGGCAGCGGCAGCAGCGGCCGCCGCAGCGGCTGCCCAGGCGCAGGCAGCGGCCAATGCCAATGGCGGCCCCGGCAGCAATGTGCCGCTGATGCAGCAGCAGCAGCAGCAGCCAGGCGGCGTGCCCGTTGGGGCAGGCAGCGGCAACGCCGGCAGCGCAGGGGGGCCCAATAACGGGGCAATGAATCAGCTGGGCGGACCCATGGGCGGCATGCCGGGCATGCAGATGGGCGGACCCGGTGTGCCCATGAATCCCATGCAAATGAATCCGAATGGCGGCGCGCCCAACGCCCAGATGATGATGGGCGGCGGCAACGGTGGCCCAGTGCCGGTCCCAGCCGGCAGCCAGGCTAAGTTCCTGCAGCAGCAGCAGATGATGCGTGCCCAGGCCATGCAGCACCAGCAGCAGGTGCAGCAGCACATGTCCGGCGCCCGTCCCCCGCCGCCCGAGTACAATGCGACCAAGGCGCAGCTGATGCAGGCGCAGATGATGCAGCAGACGGTGGGTGGTGGCGGCGTGGGTGTGGGTGTGGGCGTGGGTGGTGGCGTGGGTGGCAACGCCGGCGGCGGACGCTTCCCCAACAGCGCTGCCCAGGCAGCGGCCATGCGGCGCATGACCCAGCAGCCCATCCCACCATCCGGGCCAATGATGCGACCGCAGCATGCTGCCATGTACATGCAGCAGCATGGAGGCGCGGGCGGCGGGCCACGCGGCGGCATGGGCGGTCCGTACGGCGGCGGGCAGCCGCAGCAGCAACCCCAGCAGCAGCAGCGGCCGCCGAACGTGCAAGTGACGCCCGATGGCATGCCCATGGGCTCGCAGCAGGAGTGGCGCCACATGATGATGACGCAACAGCAGCAGCAGATGGGCTTCGGTCCGGGCGGACCCATGCGACAAGGACCCGGCGGCTTTAACAGCGGTAAGCATCTGCAGACTGCAGTTTGTCGAGAGGTCAGCTCAACTAATGCTCTCTCTATGGCAGGCAACTTTATGCCCAATGGGGGGCCCAATGCGCCGGGCAACGGGCCGAACAGCGGCATGATGTCCGGCCCCAACGGGCCGCAGATGCAGCTGACGCCCGCGCAAATGCAGCAGCAGCTGATGCGGCAACAGCAGCAGCACATGGGACCCGGCGGAGGAGGAGGCGGCGGCGGCGGCAACATGCAAATGCAACAGCTGCTGCAGCAGCAGCAGAGCGCGGCTGCTGGCGGCAACGGCGGCGGCGGAGGCGGAGGCGGCGGCATGATGGCCGCCCAGATGCAGATCAACAGCATGCACATGAGCCAGACGCAGCAGCAGATCACGATGCAGCAGCAGCAGCAGTTCGTCCAGAGCAGCAGCACGACAACAACACACCAGCAGCAGCAACAGATGCTGCAGATGAGCCAGAGCGGGCCGGGACCCAGTAACAACAATGCCGCAGCGCAGGCGGTTGGCGGCGTTGGTGTTGGTGTTGGTGTGGGCGTGTCAACGATCGCGAGCGCCAGCTCCATCAGCCAGACGATCAACTCGGTGGTGGCCAACTCGAATGACTTGTGTCTCGAATTCCTCGACAGCCTGCCGGTGGACAGCAACTTCTCCACGCAGGATCTGATCAACTCGCTGGACAACGACAACTTTAACATACAGGACATATTGCAGTAGATCAAAAGCGAGAGAGATAGAGAGAGAGAGAGAGAGAGAGAGAGTGTGAAGAATGTGAAATCAAAAGGATGCCAGCACCTGCCTGACGAATACCAGCACCAAGCTAGCCACCATAACCAACCAACCACCCAACCAATCAACCAACCAATTGTTGCCTGTTTTTGTTTAATTATTTTGTTGCCTGTTGTTGTTATTGCCTGCCCCCGTGAAACCTCATCCCCTGTTTGTTGATTGTGTGAATTTTAGAAGCTAAGTTCGTTTCGATGTACTTTAATTTGGGACTTTACTGTATTATTAGCCGCTAGAGCTGACCGCCTCGTTTCTGGGGCACAGGGCAGCAACGGTCCAAGGCGGGCGAGCGCTGGGGGCGTGGCAGCGGCAGCGGCCAGTACGCAAACATTCCATAAGCTACAAATATATATTCCCACATATATATATTTGAATAATAATTCGAGCAAAAGTATTCAAAAGCAGCCAAAAAAAAAAATAATAATAATATTACTAATAAATATTTATATATTTACAAAAAGAAGAAAAACTAGTAAAACACATACATACATACCCAGACCCATACACTCGCAGAACTTAAGCACTTGTACTTAATGCAATTTGGCCACGCCCAGCGCACAATTCGCCCGCCCACATTTCATTTTACTTAAGCAACACTAAAAAAAAAAAAAAAAAACAAAAAGCAAAAAAAGAAAATATACGAAAAAGAAAGATAAAAACGTAAATGGAACCAACAACAAAACAAAAGAAAACTTTTTAACAAACGCGTCGGAAAGAAGAAGAAAAACAAAAAATAATTGTACATTTTTATATTGTATTTAATTTCATTTAAATTTTTTACATGAAAACAAAAAATTGCGAGCGTAGAAAACCGAAAAAAAAGAAAACACAAAAAAAAAAGAGTAAAAGCAAAAATATTGGTGATATTTTAATTGCTTACAGACACATACATACATACACACACATACATTTATATATACAGAAAATATGAGAAATTTTACAGTTAGAGCGGAGAAACAGTTATTATTAATTATTATTATTGTACATTATTTTTGAGTAACAATTAAGTTTATATGAAATTCGAAAGAGAAGCAAGAGCAAACGCGGAGCAACAATGCGAATTAAGCGCAAAACCAACAAAAACATATTTAATGAAAAAAATTATATATAAATATATATATAGAGATATATATACATTAAAAATATATATAAATTTAGTATATATATATTAAAACTTATTATTAAATATACTACGCGTAGTTTTTTGGTAGTGAAAAGCGTGCATAAAGCCCTTAAAATTAGTAGTTTGTTAAATAAATTTATATACATACATATATGTCCAACAGACACACACAAAAGAAAAAGTAAACACACACACACAAAAACAAACAAATACATATACAACATATATGCATCTTGAATGGTGTATATATATGTATATTCGATTGGGAGCGCTAACAATTATTGAAGTAGATATCTAAGGAAACACAGCCGAATACATTTTTAGCTAGATGCGTTTTTGGCCACGTTACCAAGTGACGCAGTGCCTCAGCAGCCCGCTTGACAGAAATGATAAGAGATTCCAGCTATGAAATTATTATACAACATTTAATTAGCGCAATTCCATAAGTCCATAAGTTTAAAATAGTTCAGATCGGTTCCATTCTCACTCAGCTCAGAGGCCATACAAAATTCGACAGCAGACACTTCCAGAAAATTATATACATCCATATATACATATAAATAGAGCAGCAAATTAATAGATAATGCCTAGATCGATCGCACTAACATAGACACACACACACATACAGACACAGACACGCCTAGAAAACAAACGCGTAGCCCAAAGTATTTAAGCCGCAAACAAACAAAAACTAACAAAAAATTATTATTAAACAATTATTATAATAAAAAAAATACGCGAATTGTAGTTTGTAATTAATGATACGAAACTTGTTTAAACAAAAATGAAAAAAAAAAGAAGAAAAAAACAACTCGCAAATTATATTATATTATATTATATTATATAGTATATATCTATATACATTATTATTATTATTACTATATACAATATGGCATATTATTATTACATATATATACGAGTACAGATCTATATATATATACATAAATATATATATATATATATATATATATATTGAAAACTTGCAATTCAATCGAGGCGCAGCGAGTTGCAAGCAATTGCAAGTAAAACACACCCACAACTCGATATCAATTAAAAGCAAACAGCTGCCAGCGGCAAACCAAAACTTTAACAACTTACAAAAACAAAACAAAACGAGAAACTAAAAAAACAAACTTCAAAAGCAAATGCAAATTAATTTTAGCTCATAATTTACATAGAACAACAAAAAACAAAAAGCGCCTTTTGCAGCATTTTGTCTTGTTTTTATCCTTATTTGTATTTCCTGTTTTCTTTTTTGTTTAATTTAGCCAAATTATGTTTGGTGCACAAGTCTTCGGTTTGCCGTTTTGTTGTCCTCCAGGATGCGCAACAAAACTTCTGTGTCAACAACAAACGAATTGTTGGCAAAAGAAAAACAAAAACTACAAACATTTGTAGATTTTCTTTTAATATTAAAGAAACCAGACAGAAAAAAACAAACAAAAGAAAAGCAACAAAATAAAATAGTAAAATATTACTTTTGTAAATAAATAAACCTTGATTCTTTTCTTTTCTTGGGCAATTATACAGTTATAACCAATCAATTGCATTAAAAATGTAGCGAATTGATAAATGACAATCCAAGAGCTGGATTAGATGACCGGATAAGCATTTGATGCAAATTAATAGAAATAATGTTGATAATCTAAACACAACATGTCCTCTCAACCTACGCGGCTTAGATTATACAAATTCATTTCACGGCACATTTTTTACATTGACGAAAAAGGTTTTCCTTATGCCCTTTTGTCGAGCTGGGAAATAACGACCTTTATCTAACGCAAGCACTGTCGATATATGAAGCTGAATATCGTAGGTACAACCGAAGTCGAGTGACCCCACAATAGATGAATGGATGGGTTCATATTACCCACTCCAATGACTCGCGGCTTGTCGTTCTGCAAGGAAACTAAAATATGCAAAAAATTAAAACGCAGTTGAATTGATGGGCTAAAAAGGGGAATTCCAGCCAAAATTCTTGTGAAATTGTAACCCAGCAGAAATCTCTACAACAAAAAACACCTTTTCATTGAAAAATGTCATTGAAGTTATGCTATGAGATGAACTTAATAAAATTTTTGTCTGGCAATCAAATTGTCTCGGTCCAGCGAGCTCAAAGCGCAAGATGCTTTTGGGATCGGAGATTACAACTGATGATTCCATATCTTTCAAATTTACAGTATATAGGAATAGTGTTAAGGTAATTAAAAAGAATCCATTGATATGTTTTTCATTCATATTTATTGATTTCTGTATACGCATGTTCATAATACATAATTGCATATTTTATGACTTATAATAAATATATTCCATAATTGTAAATACATGCATTTAATGTGTGCTTATGTAAGTGTATGTGTGGCTTTGTATGTGTGCTTCAATTGTTTAACATTATATTTGTGAATAGTACGCATATTTATTATGCACGCTTATTTTGCATGTACTCGATATATGTATGTTTATACTTGTGTTTCTGTGTATTTATGTCTGTGTGTGTGTGGATATAGTTTAATATAGTTTTACATAGGTAGGACTTGCATGAGCACTCGACATGGATATACGAAAGTCTCCATGTGGTTAACTTAAACATAGAACAAGCTTAGCTAAAATCAAAAAGGATTAAATGTAAGGGAAGCGCGGAGAGGAAGGATAGGAATGGGAGGGGGCGTAGGCAGAGATTTCGAACTAAGAACGCTTTAAAAATAATTAGCAACTATTGCGAGAACTAAATAGTGTGCTACATCTAATTAGAAGCTAGCTTTGCCAATATATATTTATATATATATATATATTTGTAGGTGTATGTGTATGTGAGTGTGTACTGTTGTGTATGTATGTGTGAGTGGGGCTATGTTTAAGAACTTTTCAACACTTAGACGCTAGTGCAAAGGTGCGGCCTGCCAATTCTAAATGTTTAAATGTTTCGCTTACTAATATCGTTATTAGTATTATTCATTATGTTAATATTATTAATGTTAAATGGTTTGCGACACTTCGAACGGGATTTGTGTAAATAATGTAAATGCCATTGCTGGTTGCTGTTTGCATTAGTTGAGTTTTTAGATGGTATTATTGCTAGTAATCAATTTCAAATGTTGCCTGTGACATGTCGCATTATTATGCAATAAAATCAGCCTTAGTTATAATAATTGTTACTCGGTCGTACGCATGTCTCTAAGTCGAGGCTCGCTAACAACATTTGGGGCAAGTGCCGCAGTTGCTTGAGAACCTCTTTCAATTTTCATATTCCATACTCCATATTCGAACTGTAATGGTATTTAATTTAATTATTGTTTATAATTATTATGTATGTTGCCCTTTTTACTTTGTAATACTTGCGCAAGTTAAAGTTCTTCTCTAAAAAACGATTATACAAAAAACGGTGTTAAAAGTAAAAACCTGTAAATTTTACTAGCAAAAATTCACGAGTTTGTAGAATTATATTAAATATGCTTTTTAAAAATGCCTTTAATTGTTAAGTAGTTAATTAGGTAAGTGGTTTACTGTCTCTCTCTCTTTCTCTGCCTTTCCTCCAATTAGACTCGACTCGACAATTCAGCTAAATGCGCAAATTCAAATTCAATTAGTATTGTTATTATTAATTATTAATTATTATTGTTATTGTTATTATTTCGGTTTTCCTAAAATGTTTTTCTAAAACTGTGTGTGAGAGTTGCGAATGTTTTGTGCATATTGCTGAATGGATGGATACTGAAATGCACTTGAAACAATGAACTAGCCCCTAGTTAAACGCTCCATACTTATTCTAAAAGTGAACTGCATTTGTTGTGGATGTATATTCGAGATTTGCTTCGGCTATTTTCCACATCAAAGACGACAATTTTCACTTGTGCAGCTCGAAAAGAAACTGAGCCAATTGACAACTGATCCTCAGTTTGGCTCAGTTTGGTTTCAATTGCTATCAACTTATAAATATTTACGATTTACATAAGTGTATTAAGAACTGTACTTAAATATTGCAAACATGTTTCAAATGCTCAATCAAAAGTTTGAATCCTTCTCTTTCTTTCTTTTGAGTTTCTTTGCTGCGCCTACGCCGCGTACATAAATTTATATCACACGCAATAAATATATAATTGTTAAAATAATAGAACATTTGTTTTTCGCATTTCGAAATTCAAAATTAAACAAATTAAAAATCGTGCTCGTGCCATTTCGCGTAATTAACTAATTATCATATCTGATTTTCTTTTTTTCTTTATCGTTTTCATTTACGTTTTGTTTTCTCGTTTCTGTTTATGTTTATGTTTTTAGCAGTTGCAATTGAAGTTGATTCGAAGCATGCGTGTGCATGTGTGTGTGTGTGTGTGAGTGCAGCTATTCGTTGTGAATGGCAATGACTGTTGCTGTTTTGCTGTTGTAATTCTAATTAACGTTTAAACGTTTTTGGCAAATTGTTGATCGATCAATCGATTGATCGATAAGTTATCGATGGCTGATCTAGTGCAGCCTATGGTGATTCGCCTTGGGCATGGCGCCTACAATGCGCACACGCCCCAAGGTGCCAACTGCGCCAGCGCCAGCGCCACCAGACAGCCGCTGATGCTGCTGCTGTTGTTGCTGCTGCTGCTGTTGCTGCTGCTGCTGGTGCTGTTGTTGTTGTTGCTGCAGCAATTGCAGCTGCTGCTGGTGACGCTGCTGCTGCTGCAGTAGCTGTTGCTGATGTTGCTGTTGCAGCTGCTGTTGCTGTTGCTGCTGCTGCTGCTGCTGTGGATGATACTGCGGCGTATGCTTGGCATCATTGCAGTCACAGAATTGAGGGGGCGGCGCCAACACCAGGTTCTCGGTGCACAGCTGCAGATTGTTGTTGCCCGGCTGCGATACAGCGGTGGCAGCAGCAACAGCAGCAGAGGGCACTGCCACCAACTGGCCGCTGGGCAGCATGCCCACAATGTGCGTGGCCAGCTGCTGCTGTTGCTGCTGCTGCTGTAGCAGATGCTGCTGCTGCGTGGGCTCGCCGTCGCTGTCCGCCTCGAGAGGTGGCGGCAGCTGCACCAACGATACGGCTGTGGTGCGTGTGGCGCCCCGCTGCATGGCAATGGCCGCCGCCTGCTTGCGCGTCAAAGAGTTGTGCCGCTGGAATGCCTTGGCCGGCGGCGAGGGACTCAATTCGCCATCGTCGTCATCGAGATCGGAACGCTGCTCCAGCTCCGAGTCGTGGCCCTTGTGCAGCTGCTGCTGCTGCTTGGCCACCAGGGCGGCGGTGCTGGCGCCACCAGCGGCCGCTGCTTTGGCTTTGAGTATCTGCTGCAAGTGTTGCTGGTGTGCCAGTTGCTGTTGCTGCTGCTGCAGTATCTGCTGCTGTGTGGCAATCAGCTTTATGTTGGGATTCGCTTGGTGTTGTTGCAGCAGCTGCTGCTGCTGTTGTTGCTGCTGGTGGTGCACATTGGGTATGCGACCGAGCACCTGAGGGCTGAGCACGGGCTGATTCGACTTGATTTGAGTGGTGCTGCCAGGCAGCTTGGCGGCAACCATTGCTGCTGGCTTGGCGCCGCTCAGCTGCTGCTGCTGCTGTTGTATAACCGGCGCATGTTGCTGCTGCACCAACTGCTTAACCGTCAGAGTAGTTGTTGCTGGCACTGTCGCTGTTGCAGTCATGCTGCTGCTGTTGTTGTTGTGGTTGCTGCTGGCATTGTTGTTCAGATTGGAGCTGCTGTTCTTAGTGGCCGCCTCGTAGGCAGCTGCAGCATGCGCCACATTTGTGCCAGCATTAATGCTGTTGCTGTTGCTGTTACTGTTACTGTTGCTGTTGCTGTTGCTGTTACTGCTACTGTTGCTGCTGCTGTTGGCGTTCACTGTTGCTGCCCCAATACTGATGGTAGTCTTGGCCATAGGTTTGACTGGTGGATCCGGTATGGTCTTCGGCTCCTCCACAATAGTTACGCTCGGCTTCTTCTTGATGGTATCCGTGGGCTTGGCCGCACACGTGGCTAGCAACTCCTGGTCGCTGCTAACGCCCGAGCTGCTGTTGTCGCACTCATCCTCGCCAGCAGCAGGCTGTGGCAGCAATTGTTGCTGCTGGGGCTGCTGCTGCTGCTGCTGCTCCTCTTCCTTCTTGAGAAAGCCATTCGGCGAGGACTTGGAGGTCTTCAGATTGCTCCGAATGCGCTGTATCTCCTCCACGGACAGCGAGTGCGAAATGGAGGCCCCCGAGCCAGAGGCGGAGCTGCTGCCACTAAGGAGGAGCACACATTAGTAAAAGGATGATGGGAGTTGAGCCACTGCCACTTACCTGCCCTGGCTGTTGCCACTGGTCTCCGGCACGTCGAACAGCGCAATTTTCTCATTCAGCTTCGTGTTGCGGGCCACCAGAATGGAGTTCTCATCCTCTCCGTCCGACTCGCTGCAGCTGTAGTCCGGCTCGGGTATGGGCGGTGCTGGACCAGCAACAGTTGCTGATGCACTTGCGGTACCATTTGAATGTTGTTGCTGCTGCTGTTGCTGTTGTTGCTGTGTTGCTGCTGGCGGCGGTGGTGGTGCAGGTGGCGATTGTGGTGCAGCCACTGCTGCTGTCGGCTGCTGCTGAACCTGTGGCGCTGCATAGTGCGAGCCCACTGGAGCAGGAGCCTGTGGACGCAGCTGTGTTGGTGCTGCATATTGACTGACATGTTGTTGCTGCTGCTGCTGCTGTTGCTGCTGTGACTGTGGCTGTGGTTCCTGCTGTGGCTTCTCCTGTGCCTGCCGCAGCTTCCAGGCCATCACGTTGCGCAGCTCCTGCGGCGAGGCGTAGATCTTGGCATTGGCCGACGGATTGAAGCTGCTCTGGACGCCATCGATGGCCGCCGAGGTCACTGCGTCGTTCTCTGCACGCTTCTTCAGTTTCTGCTGCAGCGATATTGTGCTCTCGTACTCCGAGACGCTGCTGCGCGTCTCCACTTTCACCACCTGGCCCACTGGCGGCGGCGGCGGTGGGTGGTTGGGTGGTGGCAGCACGGCGCCAGCTGCGCCCGCCCCACCTTTGCTCTCCTTATCGCCCGTCGTGTTGAGGCGCTGCAGCGAGGCGTGCAACGTGGCCACGTCGTCCTGCGAGTGATGGCCTTTGCCTGCGGCCTGCCAGATGGACGATGCCGAGCCGTGCAGCTGCGGTCCGTGCAGATCGGGCGTCGAGTGAAAGCGCTTCAGATCCCGACCGCTGCCAGCGACCGCCCCGCCCACGGTGGGCGTGGCCACGGGCTTGCCACGCAGCGTGCCACTGCCGTGCTTGGTTCGCGCCGTCTTCTGGCGCTTCATCTCGGCCACGCTGCCGTAAACCTGTGGACCTGTGCGCATTGGCGACCCGTTGGCGCCTGGGGGCGTGGCAGCACCACTGTCCGTGCCCGACTGGAAGCGCGAGCTGGTCATCATGGTAGCGTAACGACTGGCATTGCTGGCCCCGCCCTCGCCCTGCTGCCGCTGGAAGAGCTCCTCCAGCTCGGCGGCGGTGATGCGGCTCGATGTGGGCCGCGCCTTGATGCTGGCCGTGCGCAGCTGCACCGGCGTGCCCGGATGTGTGGGCGTGGGCGTGGCGATCGACTCAACCGAATTGGACTTGGCATGCGGCACCTGCTCCTCCTGCTCCTTCTCGCCACCATTCTCTAGCCCCGCCACCATCGACTTGGCCCTGGCCCGACCCACGCTCAGCGTAGTCTTTGGATCCCGACGCGGTGGCATCGGCGCCATGCGAACACTGCCGCCGCCGGCCGATCCGCTGCCGCCGGCATGGCTGCCCGGACCCATGGACATCTTGCGAGGCAGCGTAGCGCATTGGCGATGTGCGCTCTGCGGCGTGCTGGGTCCGCTGGACAGGTGCTGGCTGCCGGCGCGGGCCCCGCTGGGCAAGTACTGTGCGCTGGCCTGCATCTGCAGCGGAAACTGGGGCGAGACGACGGTCATGTTGACCAGGGCGCCAGCGGAGCGTATCATCTCGACGACCTGCTCATGCGAAGCGGCGCTCACATCCTCCCCGTTAATGGTGAGCAGAAAGTCTCCGGGACGCAGTCCCGCCATGTCGGCCACACCGCCCGGATCCACATCGTCCAAGTACTGAAGCGCCGGGAAGCGCTCCGAGGGACGCAGCTGCATCAGCTGAGAGCTGGCCTTAGCGCCGCGCAAAATGAAGCCGAAGCCACGCTTAGCCCGGTGCAACACGACTGAGCGGGGCGCGTTGTAGGCGCTAGAAATACATTTGTAATGAAATACGGCATCCATCTGGGGTGGGGATTGAGGGTGAGCTTACCTCTTCTTGATGCGTGGCGCTGTGGCGCTGCTGTACTGTCCAATCGAATTGTTGACCATGTCCTCGGGCTGCTGCTGCCCCTGCTGCTGCTGCTGGCAGGAACCGTTGCTGGTCATGGAGAGCGAGGGCGACTGATGCGGCTGCTGGAGCAGCGTACTGGAGCTGCCCGAGTGGCCACCCAGGCTCAGTTGTGGGGAGCCCTGGTAGGAGCCTGGCTGCACCTGTTGTGCGTGCAGTGCCTGATGCTGCTGCTGTTGCTGCTGCTGCTGTTGGTGTTGGTGTTGCTGTGGGGCCATGCCCGTGCTGGCGGTCATCACGTTGGTGATGTGCTTCTGGCGCAGATTCACCTCCTGGACGCAATCGGCGGGGAAGAATCCCGACTGATTGGTGCCGCGCACATAGCCCTCGAGCAGGCCGCAATCGGTGCTGCCCACCACCTCGATCACGTCGCCCGGCTGGAGCCGTATGTGACCCACCGTGTTGCCCGCGTAGGGCTCCATGCACACCACCGTGGTGCTGGGATGTCCAATGGAGCAGGCGGCCGAGTCCGAGTTGGTGCCCACGCCCGACGAGTCGCTAATGATGTCGCTGGTGTCTCCCAGCGACTTATCTGTTTGGAATGCAGAAGTGAAGACGCAAGTTAGTCGATGCTTTAGTGGGGCAAGGGACTTGGAGCTGGCCAGCTCAGCAGAGACAGAGACAACATCGAGGCGAGGATGGCGATTGCATGCGTATGCTATGACTAGTGGCTAGGCTTCGAGAAAGAGCGACAGAGAGAGAGATAGAGAGAGACAGCACAAGAAAGCGTTGCATGGATGGTTGAAAGAGATGCGAATCACAAAGAACTGAGTACTGATTGGACTTGGAACAATTACATTCTATATATATTTAAGAATTATTGTTTAAGAATCTTGTTTGGGTGAATTGTGGTAGATAGATAGAGAAATTTTGATATTGAAATTGATAATTTTGTTACTTTGGCAAGTAGAAAAGCGCAAATATTTAGTATTTCTTCTGTATGTTCAATTAAATAATTGTCAATTTGGTTATATTTTATAGTGGCTTTATTACATATAAATACATGTATTAAATATAAATACATGAAACTCATTGCAAAATTTTGGAGACCATAGCTCCGAAGATGTACAGATGATATCATTTGATGACTGTATATCGATCATTTTTTGAATCGATTATTGATTATTTGAAAAAAACCAAAATCGACGCATGGTATATCTGCAATTCTGCAAATATCAAGTCTGTAGCTCTTTTAGGTTATGAGATCGAGGCGTTCACACGTTTTCTTTATGGTGCCTTCCTACGGCTGTTGCATACATTTTCACAAAAACATATATCCCACTTCCCCATTTTCAGTAGGTTCAGGGTAAAGGTGTTTAAAAGGAATTAGGCTTAGAGCGTATTTTGTACAGTTAGATCTTAAACGGTAGCGACTATAACCCATCTGGTTCAGGCGACTTTTGCTCTGCAAGTCGATTAGAAAATCATATGCATAGAGTAGAAAAATTCGGTTCAGCTAATGAATCACTGAACGATGACAACTTATCGATAACTGAGCCAGCATGACATTGCAATCGCTTTGAAGAAGTGCTTATATAAATAGATAATAAATATAATAATTTGTGGTTTGAGTATATAGACATAGTCGATAAATTGACAGACATGCACTCGTGGTATTTGGTTTATATATAGAAAGCTAACTAGGTCTTAATTGGGCTAGTGCTAAGAGACATGCTTAAGTTATGGCAATTGTTATACTTAACCTCTGGCTGAGCTTATATAGACATAGTGAGTATATATTTCGTATAATGAAATCAAAACACATGATCGTCGATTTAAGTGTATGGAAATTAAAAACTGATAAACTTAAAGCGAACATAGGTTAAAGGCGAAATCAAAGTAAATTTCATTACCTGTCACAATGCTGATGTCGTCTTCGTGCGAGCGGTGTCCCGACGAGCCCTCGGATAGGCTCGAGCTGGCCGAGCTGTAGGCGCCCAGCATGTGCTCCGATGGACAGGGCGAGGGCGGGCCGTGCAGCTGCAGATGCGGCTGCTGGTGCTGGTGCTGGTGGTGCAAGTGCTGCTGCACGTGCTGATGGCCGTGGGGCTGTTGGTGGTTCGGGTGGGTCAAATGATGGTGTGGCGGCTGCAGCTGCTGCAGCTCACGTCGCGTGAGCGTGCCCATCGCCCCATTGCCGCCATTCACACACACCGGCTGCTGGCCACCCGGCCCCGGCACAGCGCCTGCACCACCGAGCCCACCGGCAGCCGCTGCCAGCAGCGCAGCGCCAGCGGCCCCATTGGCGCTCAGCCAGCCGATGCCCGAACGGCGTTTCGGATTGTAGCGTGGCGGTCCCCGGAAGGGTACTGCGATTGTGGATTAAGGATAGTTTGCGATTTATACGTGTGTATTTGTATGTGTATGTTGTTGTTGTTGTTCTTATTGTAGTTGTTGTTGTGGGGGGAGTTTTGTCAGTCAGCTGAACTTGTGTGTCGCGGCTTAGAGATTGGTTTAAGTTAGGGAGGGGGTCTATTGAATATTGCCGTTAGCTATGGTTACGTATTTTTGTCACATTATGTGGCCGAGTTTCATCCGGACTGCGGTTTATTTATAGCATTTGAGGGCGAAGCAAGGCCAGAGTTGAGCACGTATTCCTCAGCCAATAACAGCTGTTATCTAACATAGCGGTAAAGCTCTAAAGGAATACCACTGCTCACTTCTCTAGGTAGCGCTCTACTCAATCTTCAATTTGGGGTTTAATTCACAAATCAAAATACGTAGTAGTAAGATGAGCAAGGATAGGGACATTCCTAGACCATTTTCTAGGGGCTCTAACACTTAAGATCGGTACACCAAAGGCTCTGTTACTTACTGTACTTACTGCTCTGATGTATATGCACCCACACACATATATACATATTTATGCATTATGCATGTAATTGACCATATCATAAAGCAAAATGGAACATTCTAAGAATGTTGGCAAAATGAAAACTGATTTAAATGCAATGAGAATAATTCGATTACTATGTAGATAAATCGATAACAATAATTAAGTAACGTTCAACAAAACAGCCAAGAGAGACACAAACAGAGAAACAGAGAGACATACATATATAGATAGAGAAGAATGATATGAGAGAGTCAAACGAGTACGAGCAAAAATTGAAACGAATTACAGTTACGATTAAGTACTATTTGTATATGTAAAGAGAGAGAGAAAAACGTGTCAAGCAAAGGCAAGGCAAATACATATACATATGTATGTATATATGTTATATATAAAGTTGTATAAATAGCATTTGTTATATAATAGGATCAACATTTTATATTACATTGAAAAATGATGGATGTATGTATGAATGATGATTTTGATTTAGATTTGAGAAGACCTAAATGATGAATTGATTGATTTATATATGTATATATGATTTTTGATATGATCTGTTTGGGTGTCTTTGATAACTGAATATTGGGATGGCGGGACTAAAAGTGATTAAAACAGAGTATTCAATAAACTAAGTACTGATTGGAATCGATCTGGCTATAGATTGAGTAGAGGATTAAGTTGAGCAAAATCATAAGAATCGAAACCAAAGTGTGACAAAAATGGGATTAACTGAGGGTTGAACGGGACGAGAGATGAGTAAAAGGTACGATATGGCAATGTCAATGTCGAGTACGAGTCAAATGGGATTGGTCGATGCGAATCGGAAACGTTGACATCAATCACTCTATAATTCAGTCAATCATACAAATGTATTGGATTGCAAATTCACAGATTGATTGATCAACGTTTCCCACTTTGTGTGAGTGCGAATGAATTGTTGTATGACTGTACGCTCTCTTGCACTCACCTATATCCTCCGATTTGTAGTTCTCAATGATCTCAGCTAGTTCCAAGTTGCCAGCGATGACCGCAACCTAAGGTAGATAGAGATTTATTAGCCGACCGTGAAACCAGAAGCAAAAGCATTCAATTCGTATAGACTACAAGCAAAACTACGTGGAGAAGTACCAGCTATAACTACGAGTACATTATATTGCGACTATATATTACGTTACTTTACGTTACGTTACGTTGATTGTAGCCTAAAAGTGTTTTATGTTATTGAATTTGGATTGGTTTTGTTTTAAATACCTGATAGGGAGTTTGATTGGCAAAGTTCTGGGCACCGCGTTGTGCGCCGCGAAAGAGAAGCATTCTAGCACAAGCCTCTTGGTTGTTAACAGCGCAAACATGCAACGGGCTGTTACCGGACGCATTGCGCCCATCCATGTCAGCACCGTAGAACAATAAGTGTTCCAAGTGCTGCACCAGGCCGTGCCGACAGGCCTAATCACAGTTTAACAATAGTTAGGGCAAGCGTTTAAAGTTAGACAGAAGAGAAGTAAAAATCAATTAGCAAATACGTTTCTTAACTGTCCCAGCACCTTCGCACCAAAGTATCTCTCAATTTTGGATAGGCAGCGGGATCATTCACAAGAACCAAAAGTGAGTTCAGTCGTATAGAGAAGATGTTAGCAGCCAATTGGACCCGTCACCGACTTACCTGGTGCACCTCGTTCCAGCCCTGGCTGTCCTGTATGCCCAGCGTGGCATGGTCATGCAGCAGGCTCTCCGTAATCTTTGCGTCGCATTTGCGTGTTATTGAAATGTAAAGGGGCGTTATGCCACGCCCGTCACGATAATTGGGCGAGGCGCCAAGCTCCAGGAGCGTGCTGCAAGAATTCAATATGGATTAGTTAGTATCAGCTCAAATATAATTGAATCGAATTTAAACTCCATTTATTGAAAGCGTGTGGAGACCCACCTGACCGCCTCGAGCGAATCGTGTTCCACAGCTCGATGGAGCGCTGTGGTGCCATCCTTGGTGCGGTAGTCCAGCAGAGCACCGCCATTGACCAGAGCAATGAGCAGCTTGTTGGGCTTCTTGGCACCAGTGGCCACCGAGAGCGGCGTCTCGCCGCTTTCCGAGCAGTGAAAATTTGGGTCCAGGCCCTTGGCACACATCTTGGCTATCTTCTCCACATGGCCCCCATTGATGCAGTCCAAGAAGCGGCGGAGGTTGGCGCGCGTGTGCAGCGCCTTCAGCTGACGCTCGTCCAGGGTGAGCATTTTATACACGCGGCGCTTGTACTTGAGCTGCAAGAGAAGTTGGGGTCAGTCAAGTCCATTATGTACATGTATGCTTGATATATGGCACTCACCTCAAGGTAGCCGACGGGTCCATTGAATGGATAGTCGCCCAAGCGCCGCTCCTCGTCCAGAAACTTGCCCGCTTTCCCATTCGAGGGTGGTGCAAAGAGGCCATAGTTGAAGCTCTCCTTCAGCTCCTGCAACAAGAGAAGGGAAGGGATAGAGGATGAGAAATATTCCGTGACTCTGACAGCATTGCCTCGTCCATCAGGTGTGCCATTCACGTGCTCAAGTTGTTCATTTTTCACACGCACGAACTCTCTCTCACACCCAGCCACACACACACACACATACAATGCCACCCACACATGCACAGAAAAGACTTCCTGCTTGCGCTGGGTGAAGCGCCCGATGCGGGCGGATTCACAATGCTGCCGCTAATGAGCGCGTGACAGCAGCGCCATCTAGCGATTGCCAATGCATTCATACGTATACACTGTTTGTTGTGAAAAATGGTATATGGGTTCTTAGCACACATAAATTACAATTAGAGACTCTTTTAAGTAAAATAGATGTATTCGTTTATTAACGCAGTCTAAGTCCCATTTTAATTGCAAGCAGAGCATGGCGCAGTCGTTTATGCCCGTCTGCAAAGTTCTCATTTGTCTACCGTTGCTTTAAGTGGCAATTTCTTCTTTTAATTATAAAACATATAAAAAAAAAAAAAAATGCTCCGGCACTAACAAGCAACAAAGCCAACTTCCGTAACGTTTTCCTATGCACTCGAGGACAACTCCTTCTCCACTCCATCTACATATGCACATACATATATATATACATATGTATGTATGTATGCGCCCTGAAGTCTCAAGTGTATAACTGGTGACATTGCCAGTGCATTAATTATGCAAAGTGCGTGTTATGCGCACACATGTGTGCACCCAGAATTGGGTTCGGATTAGAATTTGGGGATCTGTCACCCTTGCGGAGAGCTCATAATTCCTAATGCGACAAATGTGGCTTTTAAATAGGACACACTCAGTGCTAGAAAGTCGTTTGTCAAAATTATTATGAAGGGTTTTAAAAAAAAGGGCATTAATATGAAATTAGCAAAAAGTTTTTCATGTTCCCTAACTCCACTTTTTCTCTTCAAAGAGATACTTGAAGGCTTTTATGTTTTTCATGGATCTCTAAATGAGCAGAAGACTAGACTGAAGCATATAATACTATATAATCATGCCGATTGGTTTTACAAATACATATTATCTTTAATTCATTTTTATATGCCAGACAACACAAATATTGCAGTTAAATATTATTATATTTAAATAAATCTGAAATATTAATGGGTTCTTCAGAGAACTAGACACGAATATAGAAGAACATCGGAAATAATTGTACTTATAGATAGTTCTATTTCCGCTTTTAGCTAATCCTCAACTATTTAGTACGTAAAGCTAGCCTGCCCACGTAACTCGGCAGCCGTAAGAGTTATTTCCGGCTTTCAACTGTTGTTATGGAAGTACAAATCGCAAATATGCAGCTCTGGCGCCACCCTCGCTCTCGCGGCATAAACATAAATTTCCACCACACAAACTACAACGGCCCCAAATGACGGGCACACCCTGATACTCCTTCTACTCCTGCTGCGACTCCCATTGCACGTTAACTTTCGTGCGCCAAATGGTTTTTACGGCCTCCCTTGCTCTCGCCCCTGCTTCTTCGCGCTTTTTAACCCCGGGCAACTCGCTCTTGGCTACCCCGCAACGTGTGCAAATGCAAATTGCAGACACGTCTCGCCGCCCCAAGGCTAAAGAATCCGGCTTTCTATGGGATGTGGATAATGTGCGCTTCGGCCTGGGGGAGGCTCGCTTTCTGGCCCTGCTTAAAGTCAACTTGTTGGCGCAAATTGCATTTTTATGAGTTTTGATTTCGATTCTCCGATCCAGTCTGACTGCGGCTCCGGCTCCGGCTTTGGCACTGGCCCTGGCAATGGCCCCCAGAGCGAGGCTAAAAACTAATTTAGAATTTCTGCTTATTTTGTAGCGCAGTTGCAGCCCGTAAATTCCATTTGCCTGCAACGAAATTGGGGCACATGATGTTGTATGCC
Source organism: Drosophila mulleri (assembly GCA_035047565.1). Lineage (NCBI taxonomy): Eukaryota > Metazoa > Arthropoda > Insecta > Diptera > Drosophilidae > Drosophila > Drosophila mulleri. The sequence continues at coordinate 13,944,827 of JAWNPK010000168.1, forward strand.
GCATCTCTTTTTATATTTATTTCGCATTCGACGTATTTGGTGTTTTAGTGGAAGACCATAAATCAATGCAAATTGCCAAAAAAACGAAAGCTGGCCAAAAAACAACGAAGATTGAATACCCTGCAATGCAATATGTGGCACATTTATAATACCCCTTGTCGGAGTAGAGGCAAAAAGCAGACAGAGCAAGTGCGCTTAGATTTTCCTTCAGCTGTTTTTTATTCTTTTTTCTTTTTTCAGCTCAAGAGTAAATGTCAATGCGATGCGCACTTGCAGCAAATAAGCGACTTCCTGTTCCAATAAGAAAAGGCAACGCACAATGGCAACGGCAAAAGCAACAACAACAACAGCAAAAGGCATTCATTGATAAATTGTCAAACAGTAGTTGTTGTCGAGGCTGTTGCAATTGTTTGCAAAGGCAGACAGTTAGATAGAAAGACGGACGGATTGCCAAAGAGACAGACAGACGGACGTACGTACGTACAGACAGTCCGGTCAGCAGGTAAACATAAACAGAAACACAAGCACACTGCCAGCAAAAAGTAAATAGCCAGCCAGTTGGCCAAGTCGCTAGCAATTGGGTCGCCACAATTGGCGGCCATCTGTTGCAGTTGCAGTTGCTGCTGTTGTTGTTGTTGTTGTTGTTGTTGCTGCTGCTGCAGTTGCTCGTAATCTCATTCTATTGCAGCAATTAGAGTCGCTGTTGCATTCGCCGTCTCGCGCCACGGCCTGTGTCTTGTGTCTTGTGGCAGGCTTTACATTTATGGTCTCATTAGTGTCAGCATTTGCGCTTTGTCTTAGTTTCTGTATTTTGGCTTTTTGGCAGTTGCCGCCACAGTTTGACAGTCACTGCAATGGCCAACCAACTTCGGTTTCATTTAGTCTACTGTACAAACTCCCACTGCCAAGAAAGGGTATCGAGTTACAAACAAATTCGACCAACGGCCGGAATTAACCAAATTATAACGGAAAAGATGTTGCCAGCACAGTGGGCAAGGAAAGTATATTCACTAAGCAAACTATTGATGAGCAAAAATTATATTTGATTGGAATCATTGCCACAAATTCTGCATAATTATTTAAAATATTAATATATTTACAAAAGGCAGTAATAGAAATTAAATGTATATTCAAATTGTGATTAAAAACTATTTTCATTTAGTTCAATAATATATTCTAAAAACATAAATATCGATCTCTCTTTTTATGATTGTCTCCTCTCTCGATCATTTGGTAGTTTGGGTATATTCCCAGAAGAAATGTATTGGAAAAATTCGACAAAATATAGTTATTTAATAAATAATAATCTTTTTATCTTCATTAATAATAATTTATATATAATACTCTTTGTGTTTATGCATGGCCCTGGATGTATGTTATTTCGCACATTTTATTAAATATTTATTTACAGAAACTTGACTTAAATACGTTATCGTACAACCAGTTTCAAGTACATCTCTCCGTCTTTTTCTGCTACTTCTCTTTAAATAAACCCCAAAGAGCTGCTCTTATCTGATATCTCTGTGCTTTTCCCTCCATTTGCTTGCTTTTGCGAACATAATATTTGTTTATCAATTTCCGCTGCCAAAAGAATTTAACTGCGAGCTTCCCCGCACAATGCACTTGTGCAAATTTCATAATAATAGTCGAGAAATATTCAAGCTGTCAATAAACTAAAATAATTATGCTGGGCGAGAGCTAGTCAACTGGCTTGGAGCCACGAAGGTCAATTAAGATCTGTTGAAATATCGAATAGTAGAAAATGTTGAATATTTATTTTTATTTATGATGCGATCTTTTATGGCTGTGAAGGCAGGCAGCCATTATCTAATTATATAGTAGACTCTCTTCACACTGATTATCATAATTCTGTGCAGCAAAAGCCTCTTGATGGCCAACTGTCATTGGTTAACGCTAGCTCTGGCATTGGCTTTAACATTGGCTAAGGCTAAGGCAAAGGCACAGAGCCGAGGGCGCATTTAACGCGTCGCTCTGCAATATTTTGCGTCTCTTGCAACGTCTCAAGTTTCAGCCCAAGCGGCATCAACATCAATTTATGTAATCTGAACAATACACAGAACCGAATCGAACGCCAGCCAGGGGGGAGCACATGCCAGGCACATCATCTTATAAATTTTGCTCGTTGCCAAAGATGCCTGTGGTTAACCGCAAAGCAAAGACAGCAACGGGCACCGAGCAACGAGCAACAAGCCAGGCGAGAGGAGAGGTTAGGGAGCATTGGAGGCACTTTGAATTAGAGTAGGATCTGGTGCCAAACAATGCGCTCGTCCAGCCAGAGTCACAGTCACAGAGCGTACGATCAGAACTAAAGAGGAGCGAACGAGCTGCTTCACTCGTGACACGACTTGCACGACTTGCGACGATCACGCTGCTAATATCAATATGAGGAGTCTACTATGAGCGTGATGATGATAATATGTGATACATACATAATATATACCAATACTACAATAGTAATGTCCATTAATTGTTCAATTAATTACATATGATAATTTTTGGAATTGCTTACTGAGAAACTAAGTGAAGAGTTATAGGGACAGTTAAGAGACTAGAAATTAAATGCCTTTTTTTCAAGTACTCGCTCTCAAATTCTTTACACGCCCATCTCTAACTCAATCGCTTAGCCAACTAGAGCTCTAGCCCCAACAGCATCCTCTCGTACCGTGGCCTGGCCCGTTCTGGTCCTCCATGTTCAGTGGTGTCTGTCGCTCCATAAAAACTGGTTTCGTTTTCGGTTTCGGCGCTTTGACTTTAATTGAGTTTTGTTTGGCTGTTTTCTTTGGTTGTTTGGCTGTTTGGCTGGTAGTTGTTAGCTGAGCGCATTCTTGACCAGCATTTTGGCCAAGTTCAATTGGATCTGTGGTGGCGGCTCTGAGGTGTGGGCGTGGCAGTTCAGTTGACACTCGGCATTGGGCGCGCTCGTGCAGGGCGAGCGAGCGAATTTCGTTGATTTTAATTTATGCGTACATTGGCCTCGCGATTCTTGACATTTCTTTCGGCTTGATTGCATTTTTGGCAGCAAAAGCAGCGGCAGCAACATCAACAGCTACGGTTTCTTCAGTTGATGCTGCATTCGCAACTTTTGCATCATCCGGCTCCAGCTGGAGGTCAATGACGCGCTGCCGCCTGCAGGAGACAAGCAGCAGCCGCCTTAAAGCCAAACAGAACACTAGACAGCACACAATACAATGCAACAACAACAACAATAATAGCAACAACAACAAACGCTTTACAAGCAAAGCAGCCGCCTGGCTGCTGATGTAAGGATGGGCCTGGCCCTGTCGCTCCTTGTTGCTCAAGGGGCAGGGCAGCCAGCTCAGGGCTGGCTGGGCTAGCTGGGCTCGCTGCGCCTGTCTTTTTTGCCTTTTGCTTATCATAAAAAACTAGTTTCGCGCTGCAACATGCAGCACACGGCATGCAGCTTGGCTTGTCATGCCACCTACAGCAGCAGGGCCGAGCAGCTACGTCGTCTTCTGATTGCCAGAAGAAAGTGTTGCAAGACGCTTTGACTAGTAAATTGGAGGCCGCTCTGCAGAGGCGCTGACTAAACATTTATCAGTGGGGTCTTTGGTGCATTGAACTCCCCTTCCACCAGAATGTGTGCATATACGTACACTTGGAGAAAAATATGATAACTATAGCGTATTACAATTATATTATGGGTTCCCGTTTGGATTTACATATTTCAAGATTTCTTCTTTTTTTAGCTCTCATTTTTAATCCAAGAAATTTAAAAGTAAACCACTTAATGTGATATTAATCGTATTTCCTTGAAGTACCCTCTATAGTTATTCACAGTCAACAGTTTTATAAAGGAAGTATTTTGTGCTCAACTCTCGAGCACGATTCCCATTTTAAAGAATTGTGAATCACAGCAGAAGCAACACTCGCGTTCTTTGAGTGTACGCATGCAATTTACTTGAAGCCCAGAGCTGTGGGCGTGTCAGCCGCCCAGCCGCCCATTCGCCATTCATATTTTTACACTCGACTGCATTCAGACAAACATCTCCTCATCACGCCTGTCTCGGTGCTGCCGCCGAGAAGTTTCTCCTCTATCTGCCGCCAAGTCTGTCCGCGTTGTCCTCACAGTCCCTGTCCCCGGGCCAAAGGACATTGACAGCAGCCGTCGAAAGGTAAACTAAAAGTGCAGCAAGTAGTTGCCAAAGGATGCGGACAACATGGCATTCACCTAGCCATCAGCCATGAGCCATGAGCCACGAGCCACGAGCCACGATCCACGCGCTGTGAATGCAATTCCATGTGACAAGCATTGCAATAAACAAGAGAAGAGAATGTCACGCGAGAGGGAGTGAGAGAGAAAGGAAGAGGCAGAGCAGGAATGGAGAAAGGCTGCACAGAAGAGCGGGTGCTAGATTGGCAGACCTTTCAGAGATTAACTGTTGATGCCTGACAATGACATCGACTACCGTTTCAACTGTTCACACAAAAGCTTTTAAGCGGATAAACAAGAATGAAAGCCAAAGTGCCGAATATTGAATACCCTGAAGCTATCAGTTCTTCTATATATATAGCAGATAAGACTAGCGTTACTATAATGGAAAACGAAGATAATTGCATGCTATAGAGAACAACTGGGGTGAAGAGATGGACATATATAATAAAGTGAAGTATTTATATCTTTTATATATTTCTGCGGTACAAGCAATAGAGTGTATTATACTATGCATTGAAACGACTTTATATAAACTATAATAAATACTCTAGTTGAAATATTGTTTGATATAAGCAAAATATATAGTTATATAGCCTCAACTATTCATCAATTATAATAATTTTATATGTACGTATATCGTATATTTTCCATGGCATATTACATAACAGTAAATAAATCTCAGCTAGCGCAGTTCGTCCCTTTAAATACGAATTCGTTAGCTAGTTTCATTGAAATTCGAGCTACCTGCAACTTTAAAAGTTTCCCCCTTGAAGTTTTCTCTATGGTTTCGCATGCCGCGAAGACCTGCCTGCAAATCCAATATGTATTTTAGCTTCAAAGGTAAAGCCTAAACAAATTTCTAGTCTGTTTTCTAACATTAGACAAACCGAAAAAAGAAACAAAAAAGCAGAAATAAAATCAATATTTACACAAAACAAAAAAATGCTGTTACAACAACAACAAACACACACACACAGCACATATATAACGGTTATGATTGTTGACTGCGCCGCACGACAAATCTGAAAGGCGAACAGGAGCTGTAGCTGGAACTGAAACTGGAACTGGCACTAAAACTTGAACTGGAATTGGAAGTGGAACCGGGATGCTAACGCCGGAAAGTACGTTACGAATTTGTCTAGGCTTTCGTCTGCCACAACAGAAATAATAGTACAACAAACAACAACAACAACAACAACAACAACAGCAATGTAACAGACGACAATAAACAGGCGACAAAAGCTGCCCATTTGGCTGGAGTCAAGGCAAGTGAAGAGAGTGTTGAGGAGCGGGAGCGAAGAGCGGGGCACAAAGGGATGTGAATAAATTTCAAGATATGCGTCGTTCTTGTCGCTGTGCTTGTTCTTTCAGAGTTGCCACTGCTGTCGCGGGGTTAAAGTACCGTTGAAATGCTTTCAGCATTTTTCATATTCATAACCTAACAGCAGAGCGCAAGAGCAAGGGAAACCGACAGAGACAGAGATAGAAACAGAGACAGGCAGAGAGAGGTGAGGCCGTAGGCGAGGGGGTGGGTTGCATTTCAAGCAAACAAACAGAAAATAAATAAAAGGCGTAAAGACGTAAAAGCAAAATAGGAAAAACAAGAAACCAGAAGCGAAACGCCCAGAGCAGCTCCAAGGGATGGTCACGGCATTGCGCCAGGGCTAAACAACCAACCACAAACACTGCCCGCCCACCCCTTCAATCCCTCTGCAGGCGTGGGTGCAATGGCATGTGCTAAAGCCGTATTTGGATGAGAAAAGTTCAGTTCGAGCTGTGAATGGAAATACCTTCAGCATTAACTGCTGCTTCTGCTGATGTTGCTGCTGTTCCTGCTGCTGATGTTGCCGCAGATGTTGCTGCCGTTGCCCAGTGAAAGGTTGCTGCGACTTTTCATGCTGCCTCTGTGGCCTGTTTCTATGTCAAAGTCATTGGCCAATGGTCAATGTGGAACAATGAAATGGCACATACGAAGCAGCACTACCAGACTAGGGGATCGACTACGATACACTATGGACAGAATTGTATAGACAGGGATTTTCGCACTACCGGCCTAAAACCTAAACAAGAGAAATAAATATTCCAATAGTCATAGGAAAGACTATAAGCATTAGAGCATGATATATGACGCTATAACCGTATAAGTTTGCTTATTAAAGTTTGTGTGGACAACAGAATTTTGGTCGCTATAACCTTACAGACACTATGAACGGAGTCGTTATAGCCGGATTCTACTGTATTATAAACATGAGACTATTTCTCTGACTTCTATTCGTCTGTTTTAGATGTGTGTTTAAACAAGGATATATGACAAAACCTTGACTTTTCTCATAAATAACATGATTAAACTTGCTGCAAAGAAAAGTTGTTTCCGTGCCAGAGTATATTGTTTGAGCTACCTTATTCTCCCTTGTATACAGGGTATTCAGCAGAGTAGCTAAGCGACAAGACACGGCTCAGCATGTCCAAAGCGATTGCACGATTGCTCTTCCACAACTGCTCATGACTCGCGCTAATCGATTTGATGGCAAACGTGCGCAGCTCGACGCGACGTTGCGATGGCAGCGTCAAAGACGATCGCCAATACATATCGATCGACAGTAGTTGGCACTCGCCACTTGCCACTTGCAACTGGCCACATTGGTTCTGACCACTTGACTTTCTACCGTTCTGTGTTCTGCTATTTATGCCAGACGTGTGGCTGACGCGCCCCGGCCCGTTGGGTTGTCAACGCAGCCGGCGTTGATTTGTTGAGCAAACTTTTCCATTCGCTTGCCGTGCACGGGCGGGCATTAGACATTAAATTAATTATGGCCAACCGTGAAAACCATTTACCAACTTTTCTACCCGCCTACCTACCACCCACACCCCCGTCAATTACCCACCCAGCTCATTTGCGACCCCAACGTGAAAACTAACCACCCTTCTCAGCAGTCGAGCAAGCAGAAAATTAAACATTTTTTTTCTCGTTTTATTTTGATTAAACTCTTGAAATGCGCAAATGAAATCATGAAGGAATGCTGCCAGCGCCTTTTGCACTCGAATTAAAGTAAATAAACCCAAAGCTGTTCTTTAAGCACAGCGTCTTAGCCATTTGTCTGCCGAGTTAATCAGTCCATTTGTGATCAACTCGAGATTTGCTCTGATTAGGCCAGCCGCAAATGCATTTGTGCGATGCACCAGAAGTTCGTTAGCCGCTGGTGTTGCCGGCCTATCGCCTGCTCGTGGATGCCACAAACAGACGGCCCGTAAACAAACGAAACTTCCGTCTGGTTGCACTTCAACACGCTGCAGGCGCTGACCCACATAGCCAACGCGCTGCTCATAAAAAGCGCCCCAGGAAACGAGTGAGCGAGCGAGCGGTGGGGCGGTGGGGCGAACGAGGTGTTGCATTCAACAAACAGTGATTGCAGCGACGTGTCACCAGCAGGCAGCAATTATGTGCCATCGATGGCAAATCAAACCGAGCCGAGTTGCCCTTAAGCTGCCGCTGACACCGCCGCCCCTCCACAGCCCCGCCTCCGATCAATCAGCGGCCTCCCTTGAGGTGTCGGATGACAGCGAGTTCCAATGGCAGTTGCAGTTACAATTGTTGCCAGTCTCTCTCTCTCCTCTCGTTCTCTCTGTCTCCCTCTCTCTCTCTCTCACATATACACAGTCCATCAACTTGGCCATCGACTGTCGCTCATTATGAAATTAAAGACGACGACGCATTGCCGACAGTTATTATAACGAAAAGTTACTTTAAACAACAAACAAATCTCTTCGAGATTGCGTATACGTCGCGTGTGTCGCATTGAACAGCAATTACCCGTCGGCGCACAGTTGCTAAAGCGCCAGCAGGAGACGTCGATTGAAGTGGCTAGCGGAGACAGGGGCAGGGGCAGGGGAAGGGGCAGCAGTAGCGGCATGAAGTCGATTCGAGGCAATGCACACAATTCAGAGAGTTTCAGGTGTGAAAAAACAAACCCAAATACTCAAATAAACCCATACAAAAATTCAGATAAATTGCAAAGAATATGAGAATTTCTATAGAGACTAATAAATACCCTATAATAAACATATATATGTTTATGACAATTGGTTGCGAAATTGTTGAAGGTAGGCAAACGCAGTGAATCATAAGATTTTAAATATATATACATATATTCCTACACTATGGTATGATTCATTAATTTAAAAATTAATAAAAATATGAAGTCTATAGATATTTATAGATTCTGAGAATATTTTTCAAAAATATTTAACACTATAAATGTACATATTACTAAATATAATTATTTATAATTCATATAATATATATTAATAAATATAAAAATCTATGTTCGAACATGTCTAGCTCTACACCTGGAATGAGGTATAATATGTGAAGCGTGTCACTTTTTGCTTTACTTTTGATCAACTCCAATTTTTATAGTAGGTGGCAGGGTATGCAATTTGCTGATAGACACATGTGGCATGTGGCAGGCGGCATGTGGGGTCCGGACTGTTGCTGGCACTGCTGATAAAAGCCACCTGGCTGCCAATTGATTGTACGCTTGCCACTTTAACAGCCCAGCCAGTCAGCCAGCCGGCTAACGTGGCCTAAACGAATGGTAGCTGCCTTTGCCAGCTGCTACTGAAATTTGTGGCTCTTTCTACGAAAATTCCTTTCAGTTTGGTTGAGTTGAGTCCCAATTCACGCAGTTGCCTCAATTTGAATCTGTGCGCCACTTGGCCCGTTTCGCTATTGGCGAATCTCGGGGAAATACGAAATGCGAAATGGAGAAGGCGAATGCTTAACCGAAAAATAGAAGCACAGAAAAAAACAACAAAAACTAAAACGAAGAAAATGTTCAAACAAATTCGCGTAGCGCAAATTTGTAGCACAGAACTTAACGGTAAATGTAAAAAGGGTGGCCGCAAAAGGTAAAAGCAACTTGGGATGCGAAATTTATGCCCGCTCCACAGCGGAGGCAGCTGCCAAGCTTTTTCCAGCTCTTGCTCTGGCTCTTGTTGTTGTTGCTGCTGTCGCTGGTCGTTGCAGTTAGAAAACTGACCGCAGCCATATTTGACAACGGAACGTGCTCAGCTCTCAGCTCTTAGCTCTTAGCTCAGAGCTCACAGCGAGGAAGCCAGCAGCTTGTCCGCCCCATTGGTGACCGTGGCCAATCTGCAATCCCGTTCTCAACCTCAGTCCCATATCCATTCCCATTCCCATTCCCAGTCCCATTCCCGCTCCCGTTCCGCATTAAATCAATCGCCAGCGCATAACAGTTTCAAGAACTTTTTTATATACATTTGTGTTTTGTTTTTGTTTCTTTTTGCCAACCGTCAATTGAGGCACTCTAAACGGGAGTGGAAAATGGCAAATAGCCCATTTGCGGTGCCCTTTTGGCTACGCAAGGAAAAGCACACTGGAGGGGGCAGCGTCATCCATTACATAGCTGCAAGTTGCAACTGCAACGAATCCATTAACAAGTGACAATCAGAGCTTGCATAATATTAAGCTAGAACTGGCAGTTGTCTCTGATGGAGGCAGGAATAGACACAGCCAAGTTTTTGGATTGGCCACGCAAGCGACGGCTTCAGTGGGATATGCTGGAACTAAGTATGTCCATGAGGCTCTGGATGATCGTAATTACTTAATTTGTAATACTTCATAAACACCATAGCCAGGGGATAACAAAGAATTCGTAAAATTGAGGAGACATTCTATGAGATATTTGGATGTCTCAAAAATTCTTATCTTCTGTATGTGTCCAGTAGTTGATCATTTTGTGCTCATACTTTGTTTACGATTCTTTCAAGTTGTATTATCCTAAGTCTTATTGCAGAAGTTTGTTTCATATGAACGAGATTGTATAGATTTTTGTATAGGAATTTCTTGCTTTTTTTTCTTGCTTTGTCTCTTACGGAATAAGAAGAAGAACATTAAGGAGTCCTTGCGTAACACCACAGTAGATTAGGTAAGTGGCATGTGCTATCAGCTGGCTATCGATGGTGCACAGCTGGCGCGAAGCCAACTTATGTGGCAGCAACAACAACAGCAAATACATATACCAATACCAATACTAATACAAATACAATCCGCATGCAATTTGGCAGGCCGTGCACGAAATATCACAGCTCGTAAATCGACAGCGCAGCTGAGCTGGCTCCCCAGACGGCTAACCCGTAGCGCGACTGCCTTTGACTACTCTGATGTGTCCTCTGCGCTGTGCCGGGGCGTTTTTTGGGGCGTCGGCTGGTGCGCGAATTATGCCACCAAACGGCAACATTTGAAATGAGCACCAAAACCCAAAAAGTAAAATAAGAGAAAAATCTTTGGATTGTTTTTCATGCATTGCCAAATTGGCCTGGCCTGAGCTTGAGATGCAGCCTTGCAGTCAACCGCTTGCCTCTTGCCTGTTGCAAGCAGCCCGTTTCCATGCTGCCTTGTTGCCTTGTTGTCTTGTTGCCTTGTTGCACGTGCGCCTCGCGTCGGCCTGGCCAGCAAACGGGTTTTGCGCTTTGGGCTTTGCGCGCACTTTAATTTGCCAAAGTGGCGGCAGCAGCAACAGCAACTAAAGATAACGAAAGCCGCACAGTGGAGTCGGCAACTGGGACTACTAAGCGCAAGTCTACGTCTGTGTCTGTGTGCTGAAGGACATTTGGCGTCTGGGCAAATGAGCTAGAAAAATTGCGAAAATGCAGCCGAAACAAAGTTGAACAACGCAGCACACAAATTGCGGCCAAGCTTTGACTGCCAGGCCAAAAGGTAAGCAAACCAAATGCGCAGCACACAAAAAACATAAAACTGTTCAAAGAGTTTGTTTAACTAGCAAATGCCCTGTCGTCTCAATAAATATGCAAAATATAATTGAATACAGTGGGGAAATTACTTCGGCTTGGTGCAGTTCAAAGTGGAACTGAATAATATATATGCAAGCATAGGCCAGATCTATCAATCCATGAGAATTCAGCTATATAGAATTTATGCACTAATATGCCCGCTTCGACACACATGCTTTGGGTATCTATCTCTGGAAAAGGAGGCTAAAAAGAAAGGCATCTCTGCAAAACTCTGGCTAAGTATCTGCGGCTTGTTTAGCTGCCGGCTGTTGTTGTTGTTGTTGTTGTTGTGTGTTGGCTGCTTGCGGATGCGCTAGTGCTAAAGTCAATTTTACAAGCAATGAACTCGAGAGATATCGCTAAAGCAATTCCCCTGCCTCGGCCAGCTTCTCGCGCTGCTCTGGCTCTCTGGTTGCCAACGCCTGCGGACTTAGCTGGCGTCAAAGTTTTCTACTAGGGCCGGGACACGCCCACTAAATTACTGGCATATTCGCAATGGCTACAATAACAAGCACAAGCACAAGCAAAGCCCCCGAAGGATGGGTGGCGGGTGGGGTGGGCATAACATGCTTGGTGTCATTTGCTGCTTTGGCACGGTATTAAAATAGCTGAAGTGGAGCGCACATAGGAGAGAGAGTGAGAGAGCAAAGGGCAAGCAGAAGGTGGGAGACGAAGCGACCACTGCGTGCTGCAGCGGGTATTAGTGGGCAGCAGTGGGGGGTCTTCCAGCCAAATGTAAACAGTTACAGAACGATCCCCAGCACAGCCACACCAGCATCTGTCTGTCTGTCGGTGTCTCTCTGTCTGCCTGTCTCAATTCTCAATTCTCTGTATGAGTCCATGAAGTGTTCGGGCTGCCCACGCTTTTTGACACTCTCTGGACATGCGATAGGCCTGAAATGTTCCGTTCCACTCATTGAATGTGCCATAAAACCGGGCACTCAGCTCTTCGCTGCGTGGGCCGAAAGTCTTCACAAGTTTGACTCGAACGCGTTATGAACTCTCTCTCACTCTGTGTCTCTGTCTCTCTTTCGACCATGTACTCACAATCGCAATCAATTAACGAATACACTCAGCATTCAATTAAAGATGACGTGTCTTACCTGCAATTAGAAGGAATGTGGAAAAAGAAGCAAGATTAGTAAGAAAATGCGAATATATATGACATCTTCAAATAAACAGTATTAATAATCCTAATCCTCAGATTTAAAGGGATATTAAATTTGATATTTCAATATAATTATCAGTTCTTTGGAAATCCTCTCTGTTCTTTAGCTCTATTTAATATCCACTTAAATTTCATATAACATCGCTATTTTGATTCATTTAGCTTCAACGTATATTTCTTGTATCTGAATGCTAGCCGTAAATTTACCTTTTCCTGCTCGATTTGATTGTATTATAAATTATTATACATTCTAATTTATCATCAGTTTTAGTTTGACATGAGAAATAAATTTTAATTCAATGAAAATATTGTAATTAAATTCAATGTATTTTGTTTGCTCTACTTTGCTCAGCGTTTACATAAATCTAAGCCCGCCTTGGATTTATCTCCAAGTTAAATTTGACATGAATATTTTTATTAATTTACGCAAATTTATATTTCCAGCGGAATTCTTTAGTTGGGCAGCCTCGCTGGCTTATATTAATGCTGGTCGGGCATTCAAGCGCTCATATTATTATTATTGCTATATCCGTTCATAGACAGATCTCAACTTAGCTTCGGGGCCGAGCATAAGCCCGCTGCAGCATTCATTACTTGGTGGCACAATTCTGCATAAATGTCTATGTATCTTAAATATATTTATTTAGATATACATATATATATATACATATGTATATACATATACATTTTAAAACAAATTGACGCAAACTAATGAATGATAATCCACAGAATGCTCGCCAACTCACACTCGGCTTTGAGCACACACTCGAATACATCTGGTAACCGGAAATGCTTCATTGTTGTTTCAAAAACAACAACAAGAGCCGTGAACCGGGCTTTACAAACGTTGGGCGTCGGAAATTGAAAAGCAACCCAAAACCGACATCAAATTTAAATGGGAAAAATTTGTGCAAAAATAAAAGAGAGGAAAATAAACTAAAAAGTGCCATTAAAAATTTAGTTGGAGGGCAGCTCACACTGAACGTGTGTGTGTGTGTGTGTGTGTGTGTTAATGTGTGTATGTGCTTGTGTAATTGAACTTGTGATGCTCAATTTACGCCCGCAGCTAAACATCAACACACACACTCGTGCAACACGCTCAGTCGAACACACAGTCGAACGACTTTGGCGCGTTTAAAAGCGCGCCACAACAGTTTGACAGTCATTGTGGCAGCTATTGGCTTTGTTGTCTAAGCCAAAATAACAGCAATTATTTGCCATTGTGCCAACTGTAAATGGACCCGCCTCCTCCGCAGCCCACACGCTTTAATCGCTTTGCCTTGTTTTTTCCGCTTTGCTCTTTTGTTTGGGCCAATTATTTACCTTTATGCAATTTTCGCTAGCAGCTAACAAAAACCGCATTGACATTCGAGCCACAAAAAAAAAAAAAAAACCAAACTGTTCAGAGTCAAGGTCATTTGTAGGGCTTCACATAGGTCGGCCGCTCAACGATGACCTCTAATGCTATTTACGATTACTGTGAATATTCATATTCATAAACCGGATCAAATAATTGCCAATTTTATTGCGCATTCAATTAACAGTTAAAAAACGTTGCAAACAGAGCTTCGCTTTTGTTCCACGAATTTGGCGAAATTTCGTCGCAAATTAACACCCAACCAAATTTATTGTTAATTGATCGTAAAGCCATTCATGAGCTACAAATAAACAGAGTGTCACAAGCAAAGCCCAAGCACGGGATCTGAGCTCAGTTCAAAATAACTTTATTGGCCCGCGAGGCTTACTGTAAATTGTGTTGTTTCACTTTGTCATCTGCATAACTCAGGAGGCTGACAGCCGTGGCCAGAAGAGCTTTTCCATTTTTAGCCAAAATTATTTGGTTGATAACAGCAGATGTCATGGCTGCTATCAGTAGAAACGTAACTGTCAAATGCAAAACAAGAATTACAAATGGCAGGTATAAAATTCAGAAATCTGAGTATGAAACACCGCTGAAAATACCCTGTAAAGAGTATTTAGATAAGAGAAAAAACAAAAAGAGATTTCCTTATTTTAAGAGACAATATTTCTATTCAATAAGAAAGGTATTTAAGTGAACTAACTTGAACTGATAAACCTCATGCCTAATGCACATACACAGGGTATATTAAGCATGAGCAGCACCACTTGGTCGCCCACTGACAGTGAGAAGTGGACATGGCAGACAGAGACACTACATTACTCTCTATTTCCTTCTCTTTCTGTCGCTCTCTTTCTCTGCACGCTCCATTTGTTGTGCCTGAAGCGCTAAAAATCTTTGCATTTTAATTGAATTACAAACGGTCCAGGCTGCCAGCCAGCAGGACAAGCGGGGGTCAGTGGATGGGGCCGAGGCGGACTAGGGAGGACGAGGGCGGGGGGTCCTGGTCGCGTGTGCTGCCTGCCATAAATTTGTAACTGTTTGCTGTACTTGACACATTTCATAGTTTGGCGCTGGAGTTGGAGCCGAGTGCAGTTGGTTCCAGTTCACTGTCTGCGCACACATACAGTACGAATGTGAGTATGTATGTATGTATGTATATATGTGTGTATTCTGTTACATGCGCAACAATTTGAATAAATATTTACGTAGGTGTTTTCGCTCAGTTGTTCGCCTGTCCCGACTTTGGGCATTCGTGTAAATTTAAATTAAACTTAAATTAACAACTAAATAAATAACCCAAGTAATAAACAAGTGGGACGATAGTAGCCAAGTAGCAATTGATATATACTACAGGCAACTAGGGTAATCTGTTCATAGAAAAACAGTTGAAATATTTTAAACATTTTGTTAAGTGTTTCATAATATCCGGTAATAGTAATTTCATAATATATCTTTAATATATTTTAAGCAAATGAGCTTAAATAATATTAAACGTTTAGTAAGAATTTATAACTGACAGTTTAAATCAATAAAAGTAGTCTTAAATAACTTATATACTTAGATAAGTGAATTGTTGAATATATATATACTATGAATATGTACACTAGCTGCCCCGGCAAACGTTGCTTTGCCATATCCATTATCCCTCTACGTCTGTTGTCTACGAATCTGCGCGCTTCTCTTCGTTCTTTGCTGGTTTCGCTCATCTCGTGCCTCTTGCAATTTTGATGCACCTAACTGGATGCAGAAGAACTCCAGCAGATCATTTAGAAAATGCCTGCAGCAGCAGAGAATGTAATGTTCTCATTGGATTGACTGCAACGATCTCTATCTGGTGCCCAGCTCAAAATTTAATTTAAAAAAAAAATTGAATAAAAAGAATTAAATAAAAAATAAATAAATAAAAAAAAAAATAAATAAATAAAAAAAAATAAATAAATAAAAAAAAATAAATAAAAAAAATATAATAACAAAAAATTAAATAAAAAAATAAATAGAACAAAAAAAAAACAAAAAGAAATAAAAGTAAAACAAAAAAAATAAATAAAAATAAAACAAAAAAATAAAAATAAAAATAAAACAAACAAAAATAAATAAAAATAAAACAAAACAAAAAATAATAATAATTAAAAAAATAAAAAAAATTCCGCTGCACGTACGAGTGACCCCACCGGGTTTGGACGACTGAATAAATTCCACAGCTGCTGCCCTTTATATAGGGCGACTTCCACTCAAATTTTGAGCAGGGCGCCAGAGAGAGCAATAGAAAAATTCTCTGCTGCTGCAGGCATTTTCTAAATGATCTCCTGGAGTTCTTCTGCATCCCTTACTCTTGTAGGCAGACGGACAGAGAGACAGACAGTGAAATATATATATATATATATATATATATATATATAGAAATTGGTCCAGCACATATCAAGTGATAAGTGTCGTAACACTTTTACACAGCTTTCTTTTATATATATAGATAGATATATATAAATAAAAAGTCTAAATAATATATATATATTTTAATAGTTTAAATTAATATATATACTTTAATACAAACAATTTAATTTCGATTTACCTAAATTACCCAGAATACTAAATATACTTATTGTGCTTTAATGTCTTTAAAATAATATTGAAAAAGAGTTCAATTTATATAAATAGTTTAAGAAGAATTTAAGCTCTGTTATGACGTTGGGTTAATAATTACTTATTTATATTTGATGATTTTTCACTTCGAGAAAATTGTCTATAATATTCCCATAGTTCATGTAATAAACTAAAAGCTAATACCCACAGATTATTTGTTACTATTTATGTATATAGAGAATGTATAAATTTATAAATAATATATGAATGCATTCAAGATAGTAAAGTAGCCAAACACCAACCTTAAACCAAAAAGCCACCTATTTCCCATTGTTATAGTTGTTTTTAGCGTTGTTGTAGTTGTTGCATTATTGTGGTTGAACGTTCGCATTGCATTTAATTTTCATTGGTTGGATTTAGCATTAAGCGTTAGGCAATGGCCCGACGAAAGTGCAAGCGACCATTAAGCGTCATTAAGTATCGCATATTGTGCACAATAAAGTATCAATATCGTTTGCAAATAAATATTCCACACATACAAAGACACACATTTGTGTGTGTGTGTGCGAGTGTATATATGTGCATGTGGTTTTTGTTAAAGTAATGTTACGTCATTTGACCAGCAATTTTTCATCCATTTTCATTTCGATTTCGATTTTCATACAATTGCAAATGGCGGCCAGGCGGGTCAAGCGTTCAATGAAACAGAAAACATTGCGCATACGCCGCATGTGACAGCATTTGTTCATCAGTGGTTGTTGTTGATGGTGTTCACATTGTAGTTGTTATTATAATTAATTGTTGGCGTTAAATGCGTTCGGCGCAGGACATTGTTTGTGTTGCGTTGTGTTTTTGTTGGACATTTAACGAGAAGTGCGACCAGCAGCAGAACAGCAGCAAAAAAAAAGTGCGTGGAAACAAAACATTTTAATTATGATTAATAATAAAGCGTGGTGTTCTTGTTCTTGTTGTTGTTGTTGTTTAATTATTGCTGTTGCTGTCATGCCATGTTCATCGGGTTGAGCTTACGTATGCATATGCACTGGCATTTACATGTTTAGCATACATACATATGAAGATATACATATAGATATATTTAAAATATCACGCATACGCAATGGCTGACAATGCGAATTGCTTTCATTGTGGCTGCTTTATGAGTTACAAACACATTTTTATGCATGTATATATATATGTATGTGTGTATGTGTGTGTGTGTGTGTGTGTGTGTGTGGGCGTGTGTTTGTATGAATATGCAAATTATATTTTCAGAACATGCTGTGAAAAAGTCGCAGTTCAAAAGGATTTCGCACATAAAATAAATAACTTTTTTAATCAGATTGTAAGCTGAATAACGCAAATATGCAAATGTGTCTAAATAAATTCAAATAATTTACAAAAATAAAATGATTTCAGCTCAAATGAAATTGAAATTGGAACATTTCTCAAGAACGAAACAAACTAAAGATAAATACAACATTTATTGGACTTTTGCAAACATAGGCATGTTTCTTTTATGCTCTCAATGTTCACACATACTTATCGAGGCAATTTATGAGCATGTACTGCACTCTGCTTATAAATCAGAACTCTTTCTATCTAATGGCAATCATCAACTATGTTTGCGCTATAAAACTTTATCACTTCATTTGCCTGACAAGCGCAATCCCCCACCAAAACAAAAAAATATTCTCTTATCTAGCCGACAAAAAAACTGCTCCGAAATTAGGAGCCGAGGCAGAAACTAAAGAGTTGCCACGGCACCCCAATAGGGCTCTCGTTGGCGTGGTTATCAGTGCCATCTTTATTGTGCCAAGGCGATGTAAGTGAATGTTCAGTACAAAAGCTCTGCAATTGAATAGGAGAAAGCCGAGCGGGAAGTGGAGGGAGGGACGACAGCAGCGACAAAGGACGCAGAACTATGCCATACTCCAAATCAGGCACGTCGCAGAACTCGCTTTGAATAATGAACAAGTGCGAGAAATGATCTAAAATGCACGACTATTGCATACACTACAAATGCTTGATAATTACTATAACAATATAAAGGAGATGTCAAATCAAATCAATTAATGTAAATCTCACCTACTTATAATCTATATGTATATAGACTAGTTACATTATATATGTATTCGACCATCTTCGACATGTTTACTGCTCACATTGTCGTTATGAAGAAACTTTCTCAATTGACATGTCACATAATTGTAATACCCTCTCTGCAAGAGTATAAAAAGCTTAAGGACGAGGCGGCAGCTTCAGCCAAGTGCCAAGTTAAGTTGACATACAAATTAACGGTTCAATAGAGATCTATACACACACATACACACACATCTCACCCACACACATACGCCCGCACTTAGATGTATCTCAAACGGGGTCTCTCTGGCACTTGGCTTCGGCTTGTGGCTTAAGCTCTGGGCCAAAAATGATGTCGTGCGTGCCCAAACTATGCGCTGTCATTAAATCTAACGAGCTTCTAGAGTGGGGGCGTGGCATAGGGATTGAACGAGCAACTGTGTTCGGGTACATGCAAAACGTCTGCGTTCTAGCAAACGCTCAACTGAAAATTGAGAATTGAGAAAAGCCAAAATGTTGGCCTGCCAACGTGGCTTTCACTTAAGCTCTGGCATTAGCCGGAGCATTAGCTTTGTCTTAATTACATATATACATATGTATGTATATCTGTATGTTGGCTGCTTAGTCTTCTTCAACTATTTCAAAGGAAGCCATTATTTATGCCATAATAATAGGCAGCCCAAATTACAGACGCAGATTTATGGGCCAATTGAAAAGGACAAACATTTAAATTGATTTAAGTTTGGCCATAAAACGTTGCGATTCGGCATAAATAAATGGCTCAAATGGCTGCAGACTTGAGGGAAACTTGTTAAAAGAAAGGAAAATAAAAGTTTTTACTTCACTATTCGCAGCTTTAAATGCCTTGACATGGATATGTACAGGATCTATACAAAGTCAAGTACAATGAAGTAACATTTATATAGCTTGCCCACCGACACAGTTTGTTGCAGAGCTATGATGCCCTGAGTGTAAGTGTATTGCTGCCTCTGCACTCTTTCAATCCATGCTTTCCTCCTTCTGAAATAGCTCTGACGCACCCTGTACAGCCACTCGCTCTCGCTTCATTTTCAATAGTGCTCAAAAGCTTAAGGGCCAATCAATTCTTAGCGACGCGCGCTGCATTTCTCACTTTCGCTTCACTCTCCAGGGACAACTTGAAGGGAAGTGGGGAGTATTTGTAAGCCCTATTATACTCTCGTATAGCACAAAGTTTATTATAAGCTAGAATTCTTTCAACTTTAATAATTGTTTCACTTTAAGAAATGATTTCCTTCTCAGTTTATCGAATACCTTTTGCCTTTTAGAGCATTCGTCGCATTACCTGCATACATTAGCGCACATGTTTTCATAGTGATGCCAAATCGAAGTTCAGGCCAAAACAGATCGCTGGAATCAATTAAAGCCGTGCATTACATGCAAAACAACTTAGAGCAAACCGGTAAGCTCTATGTGGCCCGCCCACCTACAAAGCGAAACAGAAACAAATTGGACGAACGAGAAAAAATAAACCTCCATGCGGAGATTAATTTGATTAGCAAGCGGAAATCAACAGACGCAATACAAAGACCAAAAGCTGGCCAAGAGCGAACGCATGGCCCACACGTAGTGCTTAGTCGAGCACTTACAGACCGAGCATTGATTGGCCGGCTGACTGCCTAACTGACTGATTGATTGACTGATTGATTGATGATGTGAGCCCTAATTGGAGTTTACGCAAGTGCGCAGTCAAAGTCAATTCTTGTGCTACTCATCGAATTTACGACGACCATTGCAAATAGCACCAGGTGATAAAGCAAAGATTGTCTTTCAGTCAAGTGGACGATAAGAGGACGACCGAGAATACACAGGTGGTACACTGAAAGCAAAAGCTGTCAACCCCAAGCAAAGTTGAGCAACAATTTGAATTGGCAAAATAAAAGTTAAAGTGACTCAAAACAATTCTACAATGTGGCTAGCCTTTTCTCTGAGTGTAACACTCATCGACCTCTGCCAGCCCATAAAATGTGAAAATAATGCTCGCTTAACAGATATTTGTCTTTGATTTGAAAATAGCCACTCATAAAGCTGCTATCCAAACAAATGGGGCTCAGCAGAGCTGGGCTGCTGGTGAATTGCAAATATTTGTGCGTTGATAGCACCTTTCGCACTTTCGGAATTGAAGCACACATTCAATAAATAATTCTGAAAATTGCGTGCGAGCATTATGAGTTCTTGTTTATGGCAGTTGTAAGTGCTTCGGCCAACAAAGGCGATAAGATACTCACGCCTAACAAGTATATATAAATACCTTAATATGTATAAAGAAAGAGAGAGGGAGAGAGATAGAGAGCAGAGCGGCGCTCTAGGCGGAAGTATTTAATTCAAATCCATCATGAGTCGATTGTGAACTGTTGAAACACACGCGACTCCAATTATATTTGATGTGTTTTTAAGCTCGCTTAAGAAACGAAAAATATAAATTAGTTTTCGATGTTTAGAATGCTTAAAGCGTAGCTGTCATTTAAAAAAAAAAAAAAAAAAAAAAAAAACTGAAGTTTGCATAATTTTTGTACCTTTGCCAGGCAACTAAATTTATTCACCTCGCTTATTTCTTAATTATCGCAAAATATCATAATTTTACATAATTTCTGAACTAAATTCGCGAGTTTATTAGTCTTGAAACACGTTATGCGACAGGGCTTTCGCCTCACCACTTTACCTGCAACTATGATGTCAAATATCAAGAATCTTATCTGATTCATAAATCGACTTATCTTTTTGGGCTTATAAATGTCTCGGAGAAATTCCAAGACATTGATTCATATGTGTTGAACGACTATTGACCTTCCTAAGTCGCAAAACTGTTGCCAGCTAAATGAGGCTACAAGTGAAAAGTTCCCATTCGACAACTTGGCCAATCTCACGTTCGCCCCACAGCTAGTCTTTTGGCCATGTCATGACTTGAGCCACACTCACGACACTCACGCGTCTCATATGTGCGCCTGGACACCCACATGCCGTTATGCAAAACTAGCGTTTGTCTCTCAGCTCAGCTCTGCAATGCACTTGACACAGACACCCAAAAATTAAATAAATAAAAAATAAAGAAAACTGAAACCTCCACACCGCCTTCCCCTCTATCTCAAACACAAACAAATGCAACGCCCTCCTCGAATTGTCGCTGTCAAACGCTGTCGTTGTCGTTCTTGTTGCGCTTGTCGCTGTTTTATTGAGTGAACCCGGTCCATGCAATTAGCTGGAGGTCGTTTGTTCAGCCAACATGTTGGCTCAATGTGTTTGCCGTTGTTGACGTTGAAGCCGAATTGGGTGCGGAGCGATCCCAGCCGACAATGTTTTGGCCACAATTTGCTAAACAAATTGTTATTAAACTATTCAAAGTTCGCCAATTGATTGGCCATTGTGTCAAGTTAATTGCAAATCACTGGCTAAAAAAGAAAAAAATATTTATATATAGCAACTGCAGCAGGCTTGTTCCTGGACCCTTTTCCCAACTGGTTTCATTTTGATTGACTAGATTTTCTTTTCTCTTTTGTTTTCGCGATGTTGTTTTTGCTTTGGGACAGACTGTCATTCAATTGTCAATATCTGCGCGGCTCGATCGCTGATCGTCACGACTTGCTGCCTTTGGGCTGTCTCGCGCGCACTCGGAAATTGGATTTGCATTGAACTTCAATTGAAATTTGCGCCAGCCTGGGCCTCGGCCTCGGCCACGGCCATGGGCGTGGCAGCTGGCAACTGGCGCACGTGGCCAGTTCAAAATTCAGAAGAAAGTTGCACTATATATGAAGTGAGTTCAAATTAATTGAGTGGAAAATGCATTTATTATAGACTTTCAAAATGTGAGATTGTTAACCGAGTGTGGATCGGGTAATATTTAGATTTGATTCTTTGCAGTATAAATATATATATATACAGTATAAGTATATATACATTATATATCATTTTCAATTTTAAATAGCAGGCATTTACATAATATATATGTCGAATCCTATATATCTAAGCAAATAAATAAATAATCCACAAAATGCTGAACAAATTTTTGTGTTGCATTAAACTGCGCACCGGCTGCTTCATAATAGCCTCAACCATGATATTAATGTACGGCTCTACTCTGATAGTCATGGCGCTTTTTTTGCGCAGAAAGTTGTCAGGTAAGCGTTCGTCATGTCCTTGAGGCATAGGCGTCTACAGGACTCTCAACTCTCGACTGCTTCACTCATAGAGGCGTTAGTCAATCCATATCTGGACAGCGAAGTACAGTTGCGTGTGCTCATAGCATCTTCAATTCTTCTATCGAGCGCTATCATTTTTCTCGTTGGCGTGATAATTGTAAGAAAATAATTCGCATTGTAACTGCAATTCTGCTTTTATCTACTTGTATTTGTATTCTATCCATCTGATATTTGTGTATTTATGACTGTTTGTTATCTTGTATCTGTATCTGCTTCTGATTGTACGCCTGTTAGTGTATTTGTAAATATTTATAATAAGTATCGTGTAATTAAAGCTTCTGTGTATGCAGCTGAGTATGCTATTTATATAGCCGTTGCTATATATAAATATTTATGTTGCTTATGTATATTTACTACAGTCCATATCATTTGCTGTCTGTCTGTTTGCTAACTGCCTGTCATTGTCATTGTGTACCTTTAAGAATTATTACTATCGATATGGGTGTCTCAATAGATGTATTGGTATCTGCATCCATGTCCATGTGTATATCCAAATGTTTCTGATTTGTAACTCTATCGACATTTCTCAACTTCCATCTGCAGAAAAAAAGTATTTGCTTAATTCCCTGGCTATTCCTTGCTTGTAGCCACATCGTTGCTATGCTTGTCACATTGGTGTTGTTTATTAGCTTCGTGGGACCTTTCTTTCTTATAATTTCGTTGGCATGTTCACTGGGTGAGTAGACGAACTAGATGTCTAATTAACCATAATTCGATCAAATTATTCTTTTCCTTGACAGTTATTTACACATACTTATGGGTTGTTGTTCTATCATATTTTTTTTTACTGGTTTACCATTGATGTTTCCAATTTCATTCCGTTATCATATTTCACTCAACTTTGCTCAGCATTCAGAGTCAGAAAACTTTAGGCACATTCAAAATCAGAATTCTTTAAATTTTCCTATGTTCATCCAAATCGGAAAATGACCACTAAGACCTGTTGCTTCTGCGTGCCTTTGTACACTTGTAGCTTAGGAATCGGAATATTCTTCATCTGCTTTTTCTTCTGCGAAATGGCTTTCCTCGGTCAAAACGGCATTTTTATCTGTAAGTGTATCGGATCTCCCAAAACATACATATATATGTATAGTATGTTAATTTCTACACCGTACTTTATAGACTCGAAAGCCGATATATGGGATTATGTGCAGTCGGCTATTTTAACGGTCGGCATTATCTCCTGCATTATTTTGATCTGTGGGGTGTACAAGGTAAGGCGTGCCTTTCTATCTATAATAGTCGTAAGATATGCTTTACAATAATCGACTAATGTCAGCATAAGCGATGTGCCTTTCTTTTCTGGGTAATCATCTTTGCGATCATATTCATATTATACATGGCAATGTTCATTATCGATTTGGTCTTTTATAAATATATACTGACGGGCATACTATTGCAACTGGCTATAATAAGTAAGTAGTTCTATTATCTTATTATCTATTATCCTATTATATTTATGCCTTTATCAGTAATTTTAGCAATTTCTATTATGGTTGTGTACACCAACTACACTCACCTGAAAAACGAAGATCTATAAATTTGTCATGATATTTTTACAAAATGTTTCTACATTTTTATGTAAAGTGTTGTTAATGACATAAAAAGCGTACGAAAGACATTTGTTACTTAAATGTATACAGTTGGCTGTTTACATATTGTAGTAGCAGTCAGAGCATGAGCATTTTCATTTGAGAAAAGAAACACAGGCGTTAACTGTGTGTATTTACTAAAAGATAATACTTGGATTTTCATCCAAATATTCCAAGTTTATTTCAAAATTAAGCGTAGACCGAGAAAGCCCAAACGAAACGAGATAATACACTAATTAGTTCGCAATTCAATTGTAACCACGATGGCTTGTCGCTGCAAGTATTTTATCAAACTACTGAACAAATGCTGCTTCTGCTTCTCGCTGCGCACAGGCACGCTGCTATTGGGCTGCATATTCCTGACCTGGTTCGTCTATCTATGCCTGGGCAGTGCCTTCATGATGGAGTGCATCTTCCCCAACGAATACCAGCGGGAGACAGTGGGTCCTCCGGCAGCACCAAAAACTACCATGGTCTTTTCGTTCTTCGGTATCATTGCCTCCGCAATGGTCTGCATGGGTGTGCACAATGTGAGTATACGATTGGGAGAGGACTGGCTATATGATTCTGTTGACATTCAAACGCGACTTTCACAGAATAATGAGCTGCTATTCGTACCATTTTTGGTACTTACTCCGGTCTATATTTTTGTCCACATACTGGCCATGATCGTCTACAACTTTGTGTGGGTCATTATTGCCCTCTTTATTATCACAATATGTAAGTGCACGAATCGAATTCTCTCCAATTCAGTTACTATTGATCCCCATTGATTTTACGCAGTTGTATTAATCTACTCATGGATTATAATCTATTCGTACTTCTCGGAACTGCGCTATGCCTACGATGATGAACTACCCCATACGTATATCTGAAAATACAATAACTAAATTCTTTGGTTGGAGCGGTTTCCTTTCTGGTATGGTTTTGATGTAATACAAATTAAGCGTGTGAATTTACAGACAGTTAACTATCAGAAGTAAAACAGATAGATAATTGAGTTGCTAAAATAAATCTCTTACAATAGAGTTCTTTCGGATTGGGTGGATTGTCTGACTGACTGACTGATTGACTGACTGATGAAACGCATACATCAATATATTACAAGTACGGCAAGGTTGCTGGATGACTCTACTAGCAAATGTACAGAATACTCATTCGGGAAACTCTCGGAAATACTCCGACTGGGTTTTTCACTTGGGGTTTCTTTTACAACTTTCTATTTACACGACTTTCTGGCTGTCATGCTTGATGCGTCGCATGCGGGTTGATCTGGTTGTCTATATAATATGAGGGGAACAGCTGAGGTTCGAACTCACCTTTGGTAAAGAGGCCAACACCTGCTGCTTGACATCCCAGACGAGTCGCTCCGATGGGAACTGCAGACACTTGTAGACATTCAGCTCCGGCACATGGATGCGCACCAGTAGCCAGCCATCCCGTGGCTCCGGCGGCGGCTCATCGTCAAACGCACCCGGCCCGGACGTGCTGTCCATGTTGGCCGGGTTCTGTTTGACTTTGGGCGTGGGTGGGTGATACGTCGTAATTTTGACGGCTTTTCACGCACAGCGTCACAGTGAACAAAAAAAAAGTTACCTGTGGCTCTGGGCAAGTTTTTCGGTTTGTCGTTTTCTACTTTTGTCAGATTAATTCTATTTGCAGTTCGTATTTTTCGTTGGTATCTCGAAAATGTTATCAATTGAACATTTATTTGATTGAGCTGCCCATTGCCATTAGCTGAAAATCGTTTCGCGTGGACATTTCCTTATGGCTCTTCCATTCACTTGACAGCTTAACAATTGGAATGTACATCATGCTAAAGAGAGAAAGAGAGAGGGAGAGAGAAGGGAAAATTATAAGATAAGCGATAAGATAAAAATCTAGATAAAGACTGAATTATTTACAGCTGTATGATATATTAGGCATTCGCAAATACAGATCGTGGAATACAATTTTATTTGAATGAAATAAACTTAATTTTTATACATTTATTATACATTATTTTGGACTCTTTTTCTCCAAGTGTAGCAAGTCTTGGAGCCCACTCTGCATCAGCTGTGAGTGCTTAAGTAACCACACAAGACGTCAAATGCGTTGTCACACAGCATTCGTTTGACGCAAAAAAACTTAATTTGTAAATTGGTTTACTTTTCTCACTGCTCTCGCTCTTTGCCTCGCTCCCCCGCTCTGGCCCAGTCAGGCAGTCTGTCAATCGGTCGCTGTCATTGTGTCAGTCGCACAAACACTTCCCCAAAAGCCCCATAAATTGCCAAGGCGGGCAAAAAGCAGGCACATTCAACGTTCGCAGTTGTTGTTGCTGCTGCTGCTGATTACTCTCTGATATTGACATTTTATGGCTGCAGCAGTTGCAGTTGCTGCAATTATGCACAAATTAAATTCACACGCTAACCTCAAAAGCAAGAAAAACTGGATGGCTATTTTTTTTATTTTTTAATGACGTGAAAATGTGTGTCAATGCACTCAAGTGTATTAGTAAGTGGCTGATATCTTATTAGAAAAGTTGCGGGTGATAAAAGATTGCCTCCAACACCATCTTTAACTGGAACGAAAGTCTGCAATCACTATAAAATTATTTAATTGATCGACTGCATTGGATTAATGCATAAAAACAATAAACAATCATTAGTAAAGTAGAGCTTATATGCTAAGCAAACAGTTCATACTAAGTACAGTAAAATAAAAGGCAACTGAAATTTATCTGCTTTACAAATCGCTACAGCTAAATTATTAGTTCGTGGAACTCTTAAGAATAGAACATTTAATTATCTGGCTCGTAAATCGCTAAATTGCGCCCAAATGTTTCAGATAGTTTCAGTCGACCTATTTCTAGACCAGAAATAAGTCATGTTCAAGAACCTTCAAGTAGAAAGCACATTTGAAAGTGAGCCGAGGTATTTTTGTTAATGTACTAGGAAACAGAAAAAATAAACACACACAAACACACACATGCAAGCTTTTACCTAGTTCAGTCACCCAAAGAAACAACAGCAACACGACAGTTGAAAAGATGTCACGGTCAAGAAACTGTGTTTACTTTGCCGAAATACATAAATTAAATATATTTAAACAAGTGGGCTGAAAACAAAAGCCACTCACCTTGGCCACCCACCTGTCAATCAAAATAGCAATACAAAAACCCAAGTGAAAATTATCAATAGCCCAACAATTTGAAAATTTCGGACGCAGCTATCAAGCATGGCCAAGGCAACGCCAAAGGCAAAGGCAAAGCCTACGGCGAGGGCAATTGATATGCCTAATGAGCTGGCTTAAGGGGCCGTCACGATCCTCTATCCCTCTCTCGCTCTAATAAACTGATAAGAGTTTCGGGGCGACAAAGTAAACACAACTTTTAATTAGCTGCACTTGTCACATCACGCATTACGCATACGCCACGTGGACGCAGAAGTCGTTCAACTTAATTAAAAAATCAGCCAGCCCAGCGCGACGATATCTATGCAATAATCTTTTTATGTGGCACAAGCTAATCAGCTGCAGCATTAGATACGAAGGAAGTTGAAATTTGATTGTGACTCTGAGAGGCGCTATTACAATTGAGGTGTTTATTTTTGCCGAGGAAACTAAGTGTGCATTTAGTTAATATTTATTAAATGTTGAATCTTTTTGGCTAATCGGTTGGCTTTGTCTTTGAACTTGTATTGAAACTATTCATTTCTATATTTATAAAATTCAAAAATGGATTATCTGCTTCTAAAACTTTCCAGCTTAGAAGAAAACTCCAAGCCAGATCTACTTCTAGCTAAAATCGGATTATCATTTATATTTATTTTAGATGTGGCAATAAACTGGCTCTCGTTCTATGGCTAAGCACATGAATATATAGCCCAGCGGCTCTGGTTGCAGCAGCATTTAAAGTTTGGCAAAGAAAACCTCTGTCGCTCTCTCTCTCTCTTTCGCTATCTCTCTATTTTCCTTTTGTTTCTCTGTCACTCGAAATTGAATTGAATTTCAGAGAGAAATCTCAGAGCTTTGCGCAAAGTTTAGCGCTGACGTTTGCTGCACTGTTTATGGCCAGTCGCTCGCTTTTAATTGGAAAAGTTGCTAACCCCACGCCCACCTACCGTCCATCTGTCCAACTTGGCCAATACATTTTTTTAATCACAATTTAAAGTGCGCTTTGCTGATTTATTAATAGCGCAGAGCAGCAACAACTCAATTATCGCAATTATGGTGCGAACTGCAACACCAACAAACCGAGCAAGGCAACAACAAACAACAACCAACAAACAACAAAAAGCAACAATTGCACATAATGGCAATTTCCACGACAACTAAGTGCTGTGATTTTTCACTTAAAGCGCATAATTTTGCACAAATCCATTTCGGCTCGGATCCCCTTTGCCACGTTGACTTTGATTGAAAAATTATGTTTGACCTTTGCGCTTTGACATGCGCGCAAATCAAAATTTATGTTTGCTCTGCTTCGCCCATCCGCCGCCCCCATTATTCTCACACTCGCCCACTCACTCGAAGCGCTGGTCACTTCGCCCCAATTGTTTCGCTTGTACCTGACAGCTGTCAGTTAGTTATATTTGTTTCGACCGCCAGGTGGCGCAGCAGCCAATTCTCGCCCTCAACCCACCAGCTAAACTGACAGTTATTTGCTCTTCACGCCTGACAAGTCGCTTTCGTGTCGCCTGAGAAGGATTTCCAATGCATGATTTTGTGAAAATGAAAACCCTAAACAAGAAACCAACAAAGTTTCGGACAAGTGAAGAGTCCCCGACTAAGAAATACCGTGCCCAACATTTAATATGAACCCTTTTGAGAGAGATACTATATCTGAAACTACTCTCAGAGACATACATATATATCAGTTTCTATAAAATTTGGAAATACATTTCCAGCGACTTTTACAATTCTTTTGAACCATCTTCAATATTTACAGCGTATAAAGTCTGTGTCTTGCTGTATCAGCCAACTTTATGCAGGCAAGTCTTACGTATCTAAGTCATACTTATGGTACAGACTTTACAACTAAGTTGTAAAAGTTACGGCCAGGTTGTAAAACACGCCAAGCTCTTAAATGTGAGACAACCTCAACGCCCACTTGAGCAGCATCTGAGCTGTGAATGCACTCAAGTGCGCCCGCTTGTCGCACAGTTCAGATTAAGTATTTGTGACACTTTCTGACAGTCAACGAAATTTGCCAAAAAGTCTGCAGAACAAAGTCTGAAGAGTGCCTTGCCCCCCCCCACACTCACATACACACACACAATATGCAGCTGCGACTGTTCAGGGCACACTCGAAAGACACTCGACTGAAATTATGCCACATCGAATGGATTTTTGTAGAAATTAGTTCCCTGACTGACTAACTGACTAACTCACTGACTGCCTGACTGCCTGACTGCCTGATAGACTGCTGGACTGATGGCAGCCCAAGGGGTTCAGCCTGATTTCTGGGTCACTGTGCAACACTAAATGTCACGAGAGTGTGTGCCACAGTCAGCAGTGAGCAGTGAGCAGCGCATGCATATTTTAAATTGCGTACAGCTTTAAAGCAAATTACTTTTGTCATTTTAATGACGATGCTTTAAATGAGGCTGCTGCTGCTGCTGCTGCAGGGGTTGGCCACCAATCTTCTCGGATGTTGCGCATTGTTTGCCTTGGCAACGCGGCACCAAATTGCCAACAAATAACTGCAACAAGGCAGCCACGCCCATCCACCCACGACTTAATAAATGCACAGCCGTTTTTGTCGAGTAGCTGCATAGTGGAACAGACATTGAAAAACTAAGACTCTATATAGAACACTGTTTTTGTACTCTATGAAATCTTTACCATAAACTTAATAATGCTCCAATAATTCTCTTAACTTAGCTTTAATTTGAGATTAATTCTCATCTCTAAGAAATATATTAATAATCATATCTACACTATTATGTACTCTATTATTTTCAATCACTGTCAACAATAGGCCTTAGCCTATTGCTCACATCTTCAAGCCGGAATCGCTCAGAGTACAGAATATTTAAATTCAAGTATGGAAAAATACTTTAAACGCCACCAACTTAATTTCTCACCTGCATTTTTAGTCATATTGCCCCACTGTGCCGTTGGCTGCTTTACAAATCGAATCGCCATTTTGTTTATGCGAGCGTTCTGTGGTGCACTGGTGTGTGCACCGGAAACGGAAATGCGCACATAATTCTGTTAGAAAACGTGGCGCTGGCTACTAAGGAGCCGAACGCCTTGCTCGCTTCTCGCTTCTCATCTGGAATTCGAGCAATGCGCCCACTTTAATTAAATAATATTAAATGCAATTTCGCTGTGAGCCTTTCATCCGAACAGCAACTGGAAACTGGGATTGGATTTTGTGTTGTAAACACAGCAAAACATGTCGCTCAACTTTATGGCAATGTCAAAGTTTCTTGGCTAATTTATTTTACTATTTTTTCTATTTTCATTCAAGGCAGCTGCCAAGGAGAAGAGGAAACAACAACAACAACAACAACAGCATCAGCAGCAGTGCGCAACAAAACAAATCTAAAGAAATACCAAAAAAAAATAACCCAAAACTTGTTTTCCAGTCACGTTCATTTTCAATCAAGTGGCATCATTATATGCCGAGCAAACTGCAGATAGAGAGAGAGAGAGAGAGAGGGAGAGAGAGAGAGAGAGAGAGAGAGAGAGCGCGACAGCGGCATCGTCTCAAAAAGAGAGAAATACTAATACAATAAGAAAATTAACTCTGACCCATGCGGTTAGCCAAGCCAGCGGCCACACATATGTGGCCCGAACGGTAGTTGCCCTCAACCCTTCTGCCTGTCAGTCCCAAGTCCCTCGAGCTGAATTCTTTGTCTAGCTGAGCTGCCTGTGGGGAATGCCTGAATTCTTTTTGGATTGATTACAGTTTAGTTGATGGCAGGAACCACAGCAAATTACGCTAAACTCGAGATACAAAACCGCACTCGATTTCCTCCTCAGTTTGCATCAAACAAAAACTCGCTTCTGCCACTGACAACTCGGGCTTCTATTCATTGAAATTGTTTGATTGTTGTTTCGCCTGTTTCGAAAAAGAGCGTTCAAAAAGTTTCGACATGAGAATGAGGCAAACTTGTATGTCGGTAGATTTGCTTTTCCAAAAAAACAAAAAATGCTAGCCAATAAACTACATGCGCTAGGGTATTCCAGCCAAAATTTAACCCCACAAGCTAAATAATAAAATACATGGTTTTAGTTTAAAATTAAAAGTGCTTTCGAGAGAAAGTATTTATACATTTTTTCATTCCGATGATAAAAATATAAATATATCTAGCTAATTTTTAAAATAAATATACAAGTTTAGAATGCTAAATGAGATATTATATGGATATGGATTCAACTAAAGTTCATGTTAAGGACCTGCACACCTATGGGATGGAATATGGAACGAGAAAGACTGAACGAAAGAAGGAGCGAGAAACAAAAACAAAAAGATAAATAGATTGTTAGCGGAAATAGAATAGAGAGAGCAAGAGATAACCAAATCTAATGTTTTAATCTAAAATCGAAGTTGATGTTAACAAGAATCTAATTTAGAGCAACATTTTGTAGCTGCAAAACAAAATGCCAATTGGATTAAATGTACAACCAATTGGATTTCACAACTTGAGGTGAGCTTTATGGCCGAATCGCTCTACCTGGATTGGAGACTCACACACGAATTTCTTACTAATTTCAGCAGCCGAATTACGTCACTGTGCACAAAATACGCCATTAAGTCAGAGACAGAGCAACAAGATATAGAAATATATATACACATACATATATAGTATAGTATGGCTCATATGTTAGCTTGTTGCTGCAATCAATGGAAATAAATTAAAATGCCGATTAAAAAAGAACAAAACTCTATGCAAATGTGGCGACTGCTTCGACCGGTTTAAGTGCAGTTCAGCTAAAAACAAACGACAGACAGACAACACACGCACACACACAGACAACATTCGCCAAAACATTAAGAGAAATATATAATAAATGAAATCAAAACCCATTAAAATGCAAAAAAAAATAAATAAATAAATAAGTAAGCAACAACAAAGCTGTTTATTAAAAACTTCATGTTACATTTTGCCAAGCAGCTTGACCCGCTGTGCAGTGCTGCTCAAACTGTAGAGGGCAATTTGAATGGGCGTCAAGCTGTTTAATAGAAAACTGTTCGGAGCTGATAAAAGCTCAATTCTTCGCAGTTTCTTAATTTCTATTTAACGTGCAAATATTTTTCCTGTCAATTTAAGCGATAAACGTAATTTATTTGGCTTGCAGCAACAGCAACGGCAACAACAACGAAAAACTCTTCAACAAGGCTAATTTCATATTTTTCGTCTGGCACTGGCCCTCTCGCTACAGCGTTCACCCTACACAAAACTGGCTGCAGGGCCATCAATCATACGCCATGTGAACAGCAGACGCCGCAGTAAAACCAGCAAAAACGCAAACGACAACGCAACTCAATGCACAGACGCCCGCACCTCCCCCTAAACAGAGCACAGCATAGTGCTGCGTCTATAGATCTGTGGGTGGCTACACACAACACACACAGCTCTCAGACACACACACACACACATCGAGCACACGTGTGCTATGTTGAAGAACGCCCACAGCCGAATGAAAATTGCATGCCAATTGGCAGCAACGGCTAACAAATTTTCGCGCTAGCAAAAATAACAGCAAATGTCTTTACTTGCGGGCAAATTAACGTGCAGCCAATTGAAACACACTTCAGCTGAGCGGGCCATTGGACTAACTGAATGAATGAGTGACTGATTGACTGACTGGCGTCTGAGCATCAATAGCCATGTACGAGCTGTATAATCTATATAGCAATCTATATACAGTAATTATCCAGCGGACTGAATGGCGACAGTAATATATACAGTTGTTAGCTGTTGAAATGTTGTTGGGATAGCACGAATGCTCGAATGAGCTGTGCAGAAGTGTGGAAAAGAGAGCGAGATTTAATGAATGCATTTTATTCACTTTTCCTGAAAAGCTATATTTGATAACCGAGTTAATTACAATGACTTCTGTGGCCGAATATGGTTTGCATTATTTTATATTTATTTATTCATTCTTTTATATTTGATAATCATTTTATTAACTTGTCTTTCATTCAACTAAGAATTTAAAAACTACTTGACTTCCATTACCAGTGAAAATAGATGTAAAATCAATAAATAAATATGTATGTATAATTTAATTTTACTTAAATTTGCTTTATTATCTTAATGAAGTCAATTATAGTTTTCAATAAGGAGTTTGGTTCAAATGAACTATGAGACATATAACAAGAATATTGGACATAACTAAAGACTACAAAGGAATTTAGACAAATGACCCACAAATCATTGTTAAATTTACTGAAATAAATTACATTTCATATTATTTTCAAGCTAGCAAATAAGCTAACAATTATCGGCAAACTGTTCTAAGTTCGAGTTCCCTATTTAACTGCTATAACAATTACCTATAATATAGCAATATTTGTAAATATTTTAAAACGGGAAACTACGCGATCGCCTGCTATATAATCAACCAGAAGTCAGCTGAAACCTTAATTTACTTTATTAAAAGTGTAATTGAAAGCAGCTTATAACAAAACGAGTTTTTCCCCAGAAACGCATAAAGATAGATATAAACAGCTAAAGTTAACAATTGCTGATATCAACCAAAATAGAAGGGTATTTGTAAGGCAACAGGCGCTTGGACTGGCAGTAGTTTACCCAGGCTTTTCTTATTTATAGCCACAGTCGTGTTGTCAGTTCGTAATCAGCGTGTTTGTTGTTGTTCGCAATTGACACCGAACAACTTTATAAAGTCACCTCGCTCAGTGCCATGGTAGCCCAGTCGCTCAACCGTTCAATCGCTCAATCACTCAATCTTCAAAATGCGCTTGAGCAGCAGTTCGACTAGTGTTATGTAAATGTTTGTTGAGTGAGGCACATCTTGGCTTAGCAAAAGTGTTAGCCGCAAGTTGTGTGTGACAGCCTCAGCCTCAGCCACAGCATCAACCACATGGACAATAATTAACAGCTAACACACACACCCATACACAGTCACACAGTTACACACATTCAACACTTGACGTGTGTAATTAGGCTGCAATGACTGCCAAATATGGCTAGGCAAAAAGCACACTCGTAAACGCTTTTGGCCAACTTTTCAGTTTTTATAGCCGGCCAAATGTGGTCAACAAATGATTTTTAATAACTTTGACACTCATTAAACTCAAATTACATGCATTTTGATTACGCAGGTTTTGCATTTTGGGCTCAAGTTAAGCCGCTTATTTTTACTATTTCTTCACAATAAGTCGAAGCTACGTCTCCCCATATGGCTGAAACTCTAGCCACTATATGGCCATAAGACCCAAACGGTAAAATGTCGAGTTACTCTCACACATTATGGTCATTATAAATGAATTTCGATGGGACCAGTTGTGTGGCCAAAGCTGGCCAAGAGCCAGACTTAAGGCTGCCTGGCAAGCTGGCTAGCTGGCTAGCTGGCTCTTCCCCCTTTAAGGAAACTCAAAAGTGTCTAGAAAATTGAATATATTGAGAGTTTGTGATATTCTAAAAGCGGTTTGGGGTCAAGTCTTGAATAGACTTTGATAGTATTTATTTAGTCAAGTTGATGTAGCGCACATTCGACTCAAGTATAATTTTCAACTATTTATAGCAAATCACAAATGTCTTAAAATTGAATCTTTTGGAATTGACTGGGGATTACACATTTTATATTTTCATATTCTAGACGACCTAGCTCAGCTAGCATACGACCTATAACTGAATTTTACATTGACTATTTGAGAACCGGTACAATCTGGACAAATATCTTCCAAGTTCTAAAAACAGAGTTAATATAGTTAAGTTAGTCTGCCTAACTGTTTCAGTTTCTTTATTAGCATCTAAAAGATAGTCCATACACCCTCAATTATTCCTTGAATTTTGCTATATCTAGGCTTTGACATTTAACTCAGAATCAGTCAATTAGATATGTAATCTAATCAGATAGACATTCATTCTTGATGTGATTATGCATAGCCTATATATTTCGGCATCTGCCGTTTTACAAAATAGAACTTATTTAAATATACTATAAAAAAAATAACATAAAACTATTGCCTTGTTGTTTCTGGTTATAAAACCTAATCAATTCGTGTGGTTTAATTAGTTTTTAATTGGCTCAAATCTGTTCTATAACGCAGCTCTTGCCCCCTCGCGGGCTCATTGAACTTGTTTATATAAAAATTAAATCGTTTTTCGCGAGCAAAAACACGAAGACGAATACAAAAACAAAAAGAAACTCATTAAATCAACTTTAAGTTCTCATAGAGGAGGAGACAAATGCCGAAGCGATTCTCACAAGCTGTCAGCGACAAGTTATCGAAGAAAGAAGAGTCCAAGGGAGGTGCAGAGCAGGGCGCAGGCGATTAAGATGCAGTGCGTCGAATTAATTACGCATTTCATTGTAGTTTTTAATGTGCTGTTGCCGCTGGGCCCATTAACTTTGACTGGGCCAAGTCGCATTTAAAAAAGCACTGACCCCTGCCCCTGCTCCAGGCCCCTCCTCTCTGATGTGCGCATTACGTGTCCGTCTTTGTTTATGTTTTGCCTCGTCTCTTCTGCACTTTTTGCTTATAACCCTGAACTTGACATTTATGAACTCTCTGTGCTGGAACCGGGCACTTGACAGCTGCTCTTTGCATTTATCGCTCGTGTCACGGCCATGTGCTAAGTTCTTTTTAATTACCCCCCTTGACGGCGACATACCGCCGATTCTTTCTGTGCTTTGTAGACGCATTAAGGTGTTCCACTCGCTGTAGTTTTTGTGTGCCATCGTTAACTTCTTTTTATTACCCATTGCGATTTGGTACGTGCCCGCGGGCATGGAAATGCAATCTTGCCACGTCCAGCGTCCTCACACAAACGCCGAGATTCTATTAGGCTCTGAAGAGCTCTTTATAGACTTACTAAACTCGCTCGACTTTTAGGGCCAAGAAACGGTAGCTATATATGCGACGAACGACACGCCCCCAAAGTCAAACAATGAGCTCCAGTTCTTGGCAAAATAAATACAACAGGCTACAGAGACGTCACGAGCGAGACATGTTTATGGCCAGTTAAAGTCTGGCCCAACGAGAGGTAAGCCATTGAAGCTCTTGCTCAGCTATTTTCAACACAACATAATTTAGACTAAATGTTTTCCAACTCAATTGTAAGTTGCATGCTCGAAGGGGATATAATTGCTTACTAAAGAAATATATCACAAAAACTCAACATTGATCTTCAATCAGGGAATCAAAATCAACTTCATCAGCTAGTCTATCACAATTAGCAATCAGTCAATATATGTATGTATATACGAAATTCTAGCTCATACTTGAATTATGCATGGCGTTCAAAGAGTTTTCCTGGGGATTCAGCTTCAGATCGTCTTTATATGACTATGTATTATGTTCCTGCATTTTTAGCAGTCAAGCTCAGCTTCAGCTGACGGTCATAAAGCTCCAGCTAGCCGTCAGTCATGGGGCTGACAAATGTTTATGAGCCAACAGCGT
This sequence comes from Drosophila mulleri, assembly GCA_035047565.1. Classification (NCBI taxonomy): domain Eukaryota; kingdom Metazoa; phylum Arthropoda; class Insecta; order Diptera; family Drosophilidae; genus Drosophila; species Drosophila mulleri. The sequence continues at coordinate 13,981,435 of JAWNPK010000168.1, forward strand.
CTAAATTATGACCCGAGCAAGCGACAAATTGTCAACTGCGATTATCGTCACAAATTTTTCCATTACATGTGAAAGGGGAATGGGAAATTGTAGATGGTAAATGCAAAATGCTGACACAAAGCAGAAGCAGCTGTAAAATTGATGGGGCTTCTGTTGCTCAGGGGCTTGGCGAAGAACCGTTGCGATGGACCAACGCAAACTCAACTCAAGCCACATGACGCAGAGAGTTCGCAACACTCAAACCTGTCGTCAAGTCGCAGGCCCAGCAAATGGAATAGAATAGAGCTCTGGCACTGGCTGATGAAGGCTCTTGGCATAAATCTTGATATCGGTACATTATTAACGTCAATTAATTCTAACTGTTGGTATGCCACACGGTATGCAGCCCGCTGGGGTGGTCATTAAACAGTAGCCAAGCAATCGCAGGGCAGGGCAGTGCACAGCCACAGACCGAGGCCACTACAGCGAGAGTGAAGAGGCGCTGCCGCTGGCTGTGATGGATAACTGCCGTGAAGGCCAAGAGTTCTAACCGCGCTAGAGAGGAGCTTTACACGTGAGTAGAGCTCACGTGAGCGGGTTGCAAGGGCAAGAGAAAATTATAACAAATGTCTACTCTTTTCCATTCTTTGAGTCTTCGGCTCCCACTCCTCTACTCCTTTATTCCTCTACTCATTTACTTCTTTAGCCCTCTACTCATCTGCTCTCCTACTTCTCCTACTCCTCTACTCTCTTCTATTCCTCTACTCCTCTATTCTCTACTCCTCTATTCTCTACTCCTCTATTCTCTACTCCTCTACTCCTCTACTCCTCTACTCATCTACTCATCTACTCATCTACTCATCTACTCATCTACTCTACTCATATCCTATCCTCTTTTCCTCTACTGTTTCCTGTACTCTCTTCTACTCCGCTATTCACTACTTCTGTGCTCTTTTACTTCTACACTTGTCTACTCCTCTATTCTCTATTTCTTTCCTACACTCTTCTACCTACCACACCTCTACCTTTCCCAACTGTCGTGATTCTTTCGTGCTTGTTATGTGCTCATCTCTAACCATCAACGGCTGTAATTGTTTGTTTGGCATTTTTGTTGCATTTGCAGCACTCGTTGCTATTGTTGTTGTCAACCTGTTTACCAGTCGCTTCCGCAGCAGCAAAAGCAACAGCAACAATAACAGCAACAGTGGGCAAAGCGGCCAAGTGCCTCAGCATTTGTCCAAGTGTATTAGAATTGGCTTCAAGTATTTGCCTTGTCTGTGCTGGCATTTTGTGCCGCCACGTTGGGCCGCAGCACGATTCCAAAAGCCGATTAATATCAGCCTCACGTGAGTGCACGCTTTGTTGTAGCTCTCTGCCTCCTCTGGTTGCTGTTGCGACTGTTGCCTTCTTCGCTTTTTACAGTTGCTTCTGCTTTGGAAAATTGCTTTGAACTTGAAAATTTCCCACGTGACAGTGACAGTCGCTGCTGCAACAGCCCCTACCTCCCCCCCATTTCCTTCGATCATGCCTCTGCCTTTGCTCCACTGTCAGCCATCGCTCAGCATGTTTTGGTGCCATATGTGCGCCTTTTGCTTTTTTCGTATTTTTCTGCATGCACACACCAACCGCTCCTCCTCTCCCACCCTTTCCCATTTGCTGTTGCCCTCCGGCTGCACTTTGCATATCATCGTCAACATGTCGCCTCCGCTAACGGGTCGCCTCTTGATTGTTGTTGTTTTCGTTGCTGTTGACTCTCTGCGGCAGATCTTCAGGTTTCATATTTGCCCAACGTTTTGTGGCAAGGTGGCGAGCGTGTTGCATTCGGTCACATTTAATTGGATGGATTTCGTGTGGCATATCGCTCCGCATCCATCGTCGATTGCTGGGCCTATTGAGGACCGTTTAGCAAATTGTAATTCTCAATATTTCGTGAGCGCAATTTTAGTTTTATATACATTCATACATATACAAATACAATTTTTATTATAATTGTGGGAACACAACAGATGATGATAGAGAAGGGATTTTACCAGCATAGTTTGAGCAGCACTTTATAAGAAAACGTGTGTCTATTAGACCAGCTCCTTTCAAACTGCCGGATACAATCAATATACTCCCCTTCACTTTGGAAACAGGGTAAACTAATTTTAGATTCATTTAAAGAAAACTCTATGAACGTTTATCTACAATTTGTCCAAGCGAATTAAACGTTAATTTAATGTATTTATGAGTTTTCTCATTGACATTAAAATGCAATTTGTACAATGACAACTGTTGGCCAACGTCTGCACCACCAGCCAATTGCACCACTTTCGCCCACTCAACAGCTCAACTTCCGTAACGTGAAAGCCGCTCACAAGCCTCCACTCCGAGCCACTTGGCCACTTGGCCACTTGGCCTGGCCATATTTTACCCGAGCTACAGAAGGAAAACAACTTGAGTGGGTGGCCTGCTTTAAATACCTGCTAGATGAATAGACTTGGCTCCCATAAATCCATAAATAATAAGTTTGCCGACAACTTCTTCAGGAGCATCTGCACTGAGAGAAAACCCCAAGTGTTCTAATTTCGACAACAATAGATCGAGTATTAAGGAAAAGTGTAGAGCACTACAATATTATCTATTTAAAATTGAGAATTTCTTTCTATCAGCATTTTCTCTCAGTGTTCTCTACCTTGCCTGCCTACAAGACGCATGCTCACAATTAAAAATGGATCTACTTTAAATAACTCGAGTTCAGGCTGCATAAACTACTCCCTTGCCAGTCAACTTTAATAGCAAACCCTTCTACAAGCACACCACCCTCCACAGCTCCCGGCATAGTCCTCCTTTGCTCTTTCATAAATTTTTGAGCAATCGCTAACCTAAATACAGTTTCGCCAAAACATATTTACAGTGCGCTCGTTGCAGACAAAGGCGCAGAGAGACGACTCGTTCCAAAGCCTTTAAATGCCCCCAAAGCGTTTTCCTTCTCTCTTACTTTTATCTTTTTAATTTTCGCCATTTGGAGCTGTAACGGTGATTAGACTTAAAGTTCCGTACACCTTAGTTTCTGGCGCGTCATTCTTGGCACCTGTTCATAACTCAAACCAATTGAAAGATAGTTCGCGTGGGCGGCATCTGCTGGCCACATTCCTCACTCACAATTACGTAAAGTTTGCTTTGAAATAGCGCAGTTGCTGCTGCAAGTCTTCTCTGCCCTGTAAATCTCATGGATGGGGTATTCGATATCAGATTATACTCAAAATAGTATAAATGATATTTACATTTGAATAAATTCTAATGGATTTAAATTAAACAAGTCAATGCAAAACAAAATCTAAATAAATAGATATTAAGAGAATAGAAACATTTGTAATATATCGAATATATTTTAAAACTTGTATCTGTAAGCCAGCAATAGATTTATAACATAAACATATTGACTTTTTATTTATATTTATTTATATATTTATTTATATATTTATATTTATATTTATTTATATATTTATATTTATTCTATTGATATCCTAGCTTTCGTACTTATCATCTGTTCAACTTTCCATCTGTGTCATCTCCCATATCATATTTATCTATAACAATTTACAATTCTATATTTTAAGTACAAAGTTGCAATGCTATTTTTTATTATTTATTATCATCATCTTATCATCATTCATCTTATCATCACGATCTGATTTCTCCACTTAACTGTAGGGAATCTCTATGTCAAGCACTCCCGTTTATTACCTTCCATTTGTTCGTGTTGTCTGTGCATCACCTCGTCTCTAGCAAGTGAATCGAAGCGCCAGTCACTTGTTCGTCTCGTCTCGTCTTGTCATGTTTCGTCTATTCGCTTCCTACACGCATTCATTACACGCTGTTGTTTTTATTGTTCTTGCTGCTGCTGCTGCTGCTGCTGTTGCTCTTGTTCTATTTTGTATCTGGCCACTTGTATCGTGTATTGTAGTTATCTGCAATTGTAGCGGCAGCTACACTCCACTTTCACACAAACACACATGCAGAACACTCATGGCCAATTGTCTGCATTTGCTGCTGCTGCTGCTGCTGCTGCTGCTGCTGCTGCCTCTGTCTTAGCCATGTGAAACTCAGTCATTAATTTGGACGCCGTTTTAGCTGGTGGCATGCAGCAAACCAAACCAAACAACCAGGCAAGCAACAAAGCAACCAAGCAAGCAAGTAAGCGAGCTTAGATATTTCTTTGCTCATATTTTGCATGCTCCTCAGCTGTGTTCTGGCTGCATTTCCATTTGCTGCCATTTCCTTTTGTCTTGCACAATTATGCATTATCTTTTCGCATCTGAGAGACTTGGCTGTCGCGCTTCAAGCTTTGCATTTAATTACTCTGCACATTTCTCAAATTTCACTCGGGCTGTCCCGTTGTCAAGCTCCTGCGCTCTCAGGTGTCGTGGCACATACACACACACATACACACATACACATAGACATTATCATTATCATCGTGCCTGAGCACCTACATTATGCTCATTATATATTTCACTTTGCATGATATTCTCTCTTCCTCTCTCTCTCTCTCTCTTTCTTGCACTCTCTTTCTATTTGTTCACTCTTTCTCCTTGGCATTCAGCCTGGGAAAGTTCTGCTGCTGACATCGTTTTGTGATTTTTATAGCTATTTGATGTTCGCCTGAAGGGAACGAGTTGCGCTAAATGGTGATTTAAGCAATCAGTGCGATCATCATTAAATAATCACAGCTTGAATCTACACAAGTTCTTTTCGCAGAAAAGTTTAGGATCATTCTAAAGTACTTGGCATTTAAAACGCAACAAAGTTCAGTTGCATAAATTCGAGTTATTATTGCCGAGCTGCAAGCAAACTAAATTTTACAATATACCACAGGCTGAATTATCTCGGAAGTTTTCAGAAACATAAAGTTTCTCCCTTTATATACATAAGACAGTAAGCTAATATGAGTTGTACATTTAGTTGCAGGAAAATAACAAAAGACTAGTAAAGCAAAAAGTTCTCAAATAACATTCAGATTTGTGCAAGTCGGATTTCAAAATAGTTAGAAAAGCTAGCAAAGTTAGCTAATAAGCAGCCAGTTGGAACAGCCCAATTGCGAATAAACTTTTTAACATATATTTTCTTGTAACTACCAAAAAAAACAAGAAGAAGAAGTAAATAAATAAATAAGTAAAACCAGTTGTTTGGTAAGTTTTGGCAGGCGCTCACGAAGCGGCTAGCATTCAGCTTAACGGATGGGATGACACACAGGGGAGCTATGGCCACACGATTTGCTGATAGATGACTCTTCGCTTAGATCGAGCCAATTACTGGCCAGTTTAAACTGATTTTCCACTTTTAATTATGCGCGACTTGAGCAACGCGATTCCAAGTTGCAGCTGGCGGTCGCTGCTGGTGGCAAAATTTCCATGTCAAGACAAAGACACAACGTTGAGTTGCAGGTGCAACAGCAGCAGCAGCAGCAGCAGCAGCGGCGGCGGCAGCAGCAGCAGCAGCAGCAGCGGCGGCAACAGCAGTAAAAAGCCATAAAGAGTCTATGGCAAAAGAGGCTGGGAAGCTGCGCATGCAAAATGTCTTGGCAGGTTGCATTTTGTGTGTGCCTTAATTAATTTTGATTGCAGCCAGCAACAAGAGCAACCTGCTAGATGCAAACTTCAGCGGAAATGTTCATCACACGGCGCACACTCCACAAACAGCCTTGGAAGAAGAAGAAATGTCAGAAAGAAGCACGACTGAGCGAGCTCACACTGCTGGCCTAAAAGATACCCTTTAACTAGGCCTGAAGTGAAATGTGTTATATGTACATATACTATATATATATATTATTTACTGCATTACTCTCCAACTTAAGCTAGCTGCTACATACCCCATCACAATCAATGCATGGCAACAGGGTATTCAAAAATATGCTAACCGCTTCAAGCTACTCAGCCAGCTAATTAATTAAATTAAATGAGAGGCCGCCAGAACGCTGAGTGGATATTCAAACGAATCGGATGCACTCTTGGACTCTGCCATTAGAGGCCATATAAAGATCTAAACTCTCATTTGAGTGGAGCCTCGCTGCAATTTGGCCTTAATGGCAACAAATCACACAAGTTAACAAACATAATAGAATTATTAGCTGGCATCGCGATTCAAGCGGCATTTGTCTAAATAACTAGCCATAACTTTGGCCCGCATGTCACATCACATTCGCATTAGCTATCACATTTGCTCGATTTGACAAACGTCAAGTGCCCACCCCTCCAGCCGCCCCACCCATCGATCAGTTCGCCCTAAGCTTACTTATGGGCATAAGCCGCAATTCGAATGCCAAAACAGTTGCCCAAAAGTTGTACCTCCATGGCCCCTGGCAATGCCCCAAGCGGTTGACGTGGATGCCGATGCCGATGCCGATGCCGATGCCTGTTAATATCCATGTCTCTGGCGACGCATAATTCATGTTTGGTCTACGCCACGGGGCAAACAACGCAGCACAGTGGGATGAAACAGGGAAAAAAGCAAGGCAATTGCTCAAACTTGAACATTTTTAGGTGAGCTTCTTTTTTTACTTTTCCTATAAAAAATATACAAAACTAGCATGTTATCTCTAATATTTATGAGTTGGCTAGCTGGTCGTGACTAATGTCATAATTTTATTTACTAGTTCAGTTAGTTCATCAGTTTAGCATTTGCTCAATTGTTCATTCGTTAATGATCGTTAACTGAATAGCTCAATTGAAGGTTCGTGGCCTTTTGAATACTTGAGTAGAGCTTTAAATTGCTCGCCTATCACTGAATGGGATCATTTGATTGACAGAAATATTTTACCGTCATATTTTTAAATATTTATACATATTTAAAAAATATATATTTAATTTATTATTATTTATTTATTTTTTGATATTTTATACTATATATAATTATCATATAATTATTTATTTTATATATTATATGTTATATTTTATATGTTATAATTTATATTTCATATTTTATATTTTAGGTTTTATAATTTATATTTTATATTTTATATTTTTATATTTTAAATTTTGGACTGGGCGCCAGATAGAGATCGTTGCAGTCGATCCAATGGGAACATTCTCTGCTGCTGCAGGCATTTTCTAAATGATCTGCTGGAGTTCTTCTGCATCCAGTTAGGTGCATCAAAATTGCAAGAGGCACGAGATGAGCGAAACCAGCAAAGAACGAAGAGAAGCGCGCAGATTCGTAGTCAGCAGACGTAGAGGAATTAATGGATAGGGCAAAGCAACTTTTGCCGGGGCAGCTAGTATTTTATATTTTATATTCTATATTTTACATTCTACATATTATACTTTTCTGATTTTTATATTTTCACGTGTGTTCCTCCTGGTTCCATTATGGTATCTATTATTGTACACTGCATTACAGCTCGCGCTGCTGGACACTCTTGCCGTTGCTATTGCCTCTTGCTCTTTACAGCATTACAAAAAAATGTGCTGAAATATTAAAACACCTTCATCTCTGTAGTTGGGCAAGCTTTTCAAAAATCGACGCTCATTTATTAATGTATTATAAAGCCATTTGGAAGGAGACTGCGCTCTGCCCACTGCTCACTGCTCTTGCGCTCTGCGCTCTGGCCATCGGGCTATTAAGTTGGCAGAGCCTAGGCTTAGTTTATAATTTAATTAGCTTTGTCGTCGCTGCCTTATCGTTGGAAGACCAGCTCGTTAATTAAAGCAGAGCCCCTTCAGACTCCTCTATGACTGCTCGCAGCACGTTTACGTAACGAGTTCAAAGTGAAGTGGACTCCGGATTGTGCAGGTGGGTCACAGTTATCCTGGTCATGGCAGGGTTAATTGTCTGCCCTTTGCGGCCAGTCACGAACTGAATTCGGCAATCAATTTCAATTTGAGAGAAACGCTCCCACCAGAGCCTTTCTAACAGGAAATCCGCTGCGGCCACTGAAAACATTTATTTGGGGTCAAGCAGCGAAAATGACCCACTAATTTATATGAATAGATTTCACAGCACCCATTTCGCACCCAAAGATGAGTGGTCAAATGCTTTATGCAAATATATCTTGAATGCAGACACAAAGCCACAAATTCACAGAAACACATTTCGGACAAAGGGGCTGCCGGGGGGCTTAATTAACAACCCAAATAAAAATTTAAGCTGCGAATGTATGCGAGTCGAACGTGTTTGTGATTTCCAGAAAAAAACGCAGCAAAAATAACAACAAAGAGACAAAAGCGAGTCAAGACGACCTTGTCAAATTAGTGCCAAAAACGCCAAAAATGCCAAAATAACTCGTTCCAAAAACGCGACAAATCATAAAATAATATAAATGGGAGAGACATTTGGAGATGGCTTTTGAAATGCGTCGCGTTTATAAAAGCGTTTAACAAAAACAAATTCAGCAAATGGAATGCATAAAAAGTCGCTCGGAGTGTGTCTAAAAAAATGTTGACACCGGCAAAACTGTGCAAACTAATTTCGCTTCATTGTTGTCATCGCAACTGGTTTCGGAGCAAACAATAGAAACGGTAGCTGTTATGGTAATCTTAAATGGTTCTTTTAATTTATATGAAGATATAAGTAGTTTAAGTTAATTAAAATATGTGTATAATCTAGGTATCAATAGGTCAATGGGTAATAGTAATGCTAATGTCTTTACTACCCATTTTTAGCTTTTGAGAACTCAAACTCGAATTCAACTGAATTATTTTATGGTTCTCTAAACACAATTTATATAATAATACGTATATACCTAATATACTTCACGACCTTTCTCTTCACTATAATGCACTTAATTTTTCACTCTTTCTAATTTATTAGCCAATAATCGAGTGACAATTTCGTAGTTCAATAAATTTTATCTTCAGGCCTGCCGCCACTTAAAATTGGCCCCAAATTTACCCCACCTTCGCTAATTGACAGCACTTAGCTCGCCGTTGGTGGGAGCTGCACGAGCCAAACGAATTCATTTTGGCCACTTTAAGCAGCCATTAGAGCCACTTTCAGTTCTAGCTGCTCGCCAGCCAAGCGTAAACGGTACAAATAGTTGATTGTCTGGGCCTGGGCAGCGCCTGGCTTTCAGTTTCCCAGAAGACAAACATACAGCAAGACATCGCTGACGAATGCTAATTCTGAGCACACATAAATCAATGGCTAAGAGAGCCTTCAGCTCTCACTGTTTGTCTGTCAGCTGGCAAGCGAGAAATCGTCCGCAGCGAAATGCTAATTGAAACCAACTCAAACATTTGCCACCCAAACTGATCTATGACCTGTGAACATGAGTGTGGCCCAAGCATGCATAGGCCCATCCGACGTAAGATGTGGAGCAAGCTATATGATTAGCCATCGGAGTATACGATATTGCCTATTAACTATTAACTAGAGCATGAGAAGACAGATAATAGCTGACATTAGTCGCCCTTTGTGGATAGTGAAAGTTACACTCAGCGAAAAGTTGCAATACTTTTCCACAAAAGTTACAAATAAATTAAACAAAATAGCAAAGCTTTTATCCCGAAATTCTTGTAATAATTTTGTTCTGTAGTAATCTCTTTGTAAAGCTAAAAGCATGCTCATTTTATTCTAATTTGTATTTACATACATTTCCTTTGGAAAATCTTACAAACTCTTGTAATTAGCATTTTTTTGTTAAATCATAAAGCTAAATAAAACAAAACCAGAAACGTGCTGAATTCGGAATATGAATTGCTGAAATGCTGAATTCTTCTTCTTCTTTTTTTGGAGTGTAGCAAATGGAGTTTATCACCCGAGGTAATCACGTTAATAACCGCTTTTCTACCAATTGGTATATATAATGATATCAGGCCTAATGAAAAGCGTCACTCGTGGCTGTTGCATGTTTGTGGCATATTAGGCACAGGAAATGTTTTCCACTAAGAAAGTGTCGAAACATGAAACTAGAGCGAGATACAAAGAGAGGCTAGGTTATTCTAAGGGCCATTCCCCATTCGAAAGGTCATTAGCTTCGCTACTAAATAATAGCCAAAAAGTGAGCCGCATATTGCGTATTGCATTCTATAAAGACATTAACAAATTGGACACCATAAAGTGCGGTCTCATGTTTCCAGCCAAACTAAACAAAAAGCAAAGCCCCGTCTTTGCTGCCGTCTGCCCCGTTGGCAATTTCTGCAAACAAAGGCAAAAGTTTCTTATTTGTATGGATTTGTTGTTTTTTACCCGCACTTTTGTTTACGATTTGGCAACGTTTTTAACGCATTCTGCGCTTTTTATACCCTGAACCCATTGAAAATGGGAAATCAGGGTATAATGTTTTTGTTGAAATGTATGTAACAGGCAGAAGGAGGCGTGGCAGACCCCATAAAGTATATATATTCTTGATCAGGGCGACGAACTGAGTCGATTTAGCCCTGTCCGTCTGTCTGTCCGTCTGTCCGTCTGTCCGTCCGTCCGTCTGTCCGTCTGTCCGTCTGTCCGTATGTTTGAACGCGTCGATTTCAGAAGATATAGAAGCTAGAGACTTCAACTTTTTTTAAAATGCTCGTATATAGCACGCGGATATCGAGTTTATCACTAAAAATCGATAACTCATCCCGTTATTTTTTTATCGATCAAAAACCTTATCGAAATGCAGTTATAAAATTATATCTCCTACATCTTTAGAGCTAGAGTATCCAAATTTTAAATGTAGATTGATATGTACGTTATAGAATTTCGATTTTTGTTCAATTTCACCCCCCACCCTTATATCCACCCCCTCACCCATAAGTTTGTAAAAGGCGTATTTCAAATACTAGAGACTTGAGCTTTGGCAATTATACGCATAGTAATGATAAAACCACAATCTGAAAGTTTTATGGAGAACGTACGTCCAGAAAAAAAGTTATTAAACAATTAAGTTCCCATAGTAAGCCCACACTGCAGCCCATGCGTGCGCGCCTATGGGTGTCTATATATGTGTGTTTGCGTGTGTATGTGTGTGTTTGTGTAAGCAGAGAGACGCTAAAAATGATTGAAATGGCTGTTGCTTGAAGGGTTCAGGGGATCTCGTAGTCGAGCACTCTCGACTAGAGTTTTCTTACTTGTTAATAAATGAGCCATATTTATTTATGCCAGCTCACAATTTGGCCGGCTGATATCGTGGATAATTCCGTTGAAAAGTCTGTATATTTACCTGAAAGAGATAGAAAAACGGCAATTAGTACAGAAAAAGTCTCAAGTGCTTTACAATCAACACGTTTCAAATGGTAAAAGCTCGATTTATTTGCTTAAGTACAAACATATAGTGAAGATAATTGTGAATATATGTATATAAGCAAAAGCTTTCCAATCATTCGACTGAGCCGAGAGAGAGATACATTTAATGCAATATGCAATGGAATAAAGTATAATTTATTAAAGTTATTATTAAATATATGTAATTGAATCTCAATATCTTAATTATTATTTCACCACTTATCGATAATTATACAACATCGAACATATCTAAACTTATCGATATTCTCATCGATTTTAACAACACATTTCCACACACTAATTGCTACTTTATAAATGGTTCCCATCTCATCTTATAGAAATTACTCGATAACTGACGATTAAAGCCCTACGCTTCGTAATTGATAATGAAATTTAGATTTTTATCGCAGCTACAGCTGTATTTGAAGTAGAACCTCTGCAAAATGTAAACAAAAACCAACTCTGACCCGTCGCTTTGAACCCTCTTCAGGGCTTTCAGTGCTGCGACCCGTTCCATTGGCCACTTACAAACTGGCACCAGAGCACGTACAGCAAAACTCACATCGCCACAGCGAATTGCTTCGTATCCTCCGCAGTTATGCAGCCATGTAGCCAGGCTGCCCCTGGTAACCCTTGGCCGGGCTCTCCTTCAGACACCCACAATTACAGAACAGACTCGTTTCCATGGCCGGGTCGCTTGTTGGACGACTGTTTGTACAGGCGCTTTCCACGCTCTGCTCTATTCATGTTCTACGCTCTATTGCTAGATGCTACTCTTCTAACCAACCCGACCCTACCCTACTCTAACCTATCCGGGATCTGCCCCTCCCTCTAGCCGTAACTGCCTGCTTTACACGGCTTTTGTCGCCAGCCGTTTGCTTCGCTTGGTTTTGCCTGGCTCTCTTTTTTCTCTGCTGGGCATGTTAATGACCCTTGGTGCCTAGAGATTTGTATTTACATATGTATCTGTAGCTGTGTGTCTGTCCGTCCGTGTGTGTCTCTGTGTGTGCCTGAGTGTAGGCCGGTGCCACTGCCTGTCAAACTGTGCCCCTTTTGCAGAACGCCTCGTTGGCAGCCGCCTCGCGTCGCTTTTAATTTAGGCGTCTGCGCATAAAATTGCAACAGCATCCACATCATCAACAACAAGAACAACGAGAACAACACGACGACAGAAGCAACAACAACAACAACCGCATTGGACGCCCCTTTTTTTGCTAATTTATAAAAATAATTCTTGCAGCGAATGCCCCTCAATGCCGCATCTTTGATGCTCGTGTGAAACTGCATTGCAAGTTCGCTCTCAACTCAGCTTCGTTTTGCCTATGAACTTGACATCAGCCAGCCAGCCAACCAGTCAGCCATCAACGGCAGACACGAAGGCGGAGGCTAGTGGGTCGAAACCAAAACCAAAGCTCTTGGCCAACAAACACATTCAAACCAATCCAAACACAAATGTATCTCAAGTGGCCTGCTGCGATTTCATAACTCAAACTCTGATCGAGCGATATCTTACGCCAAATAAGTGCTTCTCATACACCTTTTCCTTATTATGGCATTAAGAGCAAGATACCCTGTATAAGCTGCAGTTTGTAAGGCATATTGCTGGGTATCTTGTTGTGAGTTATTTAAATAAATATACCATAATTCAAGCAAAAGTCTTTATGATTCAAAGGCAAGTAGACTGGTTGGAGCTAATGTGCTGTCTATCAAAATACCCCATCAATTTCAACTTATTCAAAAAATAACAGGGTATATTTATAACAAGATAGACCCGTGCTGCAAACAACATTTGCAATTGTGAGACTTCATGTCGACACTTCAGACTCTGGGCATCCGTTGAGCTGCTTGTTAAGCCTCTCTCCCCTCTCTCTCACTCACACACACACACTCTCGGTCTTTCTCTCAGAGGGTTTTGGCGTGGGCGACTCACTGACTGACTGACTGCATCCAAGCGCAATCCGAGTGAGTTTCAAATGTGCCCACACATGGCTAAACTTGAGCGAGTTTCATAGCTCTAGTATCCATAGCAGCAGCAACAGCATTGAAATCATTACCCAACCAGATACAGATTCAGATTCAGTTCCAGATACAAAACCAACTTCAGATACAACTTCACACGCAAATTTTGAACAAGGCAACTGGCATGTTAATTGGAAAATGCATTTGCTTCTGACAATTATTTTAGGTGACTTCCAAGAGTCGATTCAATTTGTTGATTGTCGATTGCTCGACGCAAACAACACTCGAGCACTCGCACTCACATTAATATCAAGTATATTTTGTGAGTGTTGCCCTAATACTGATTCGCTGTAGCAAACTGCACGACTAGCAGACACTCTATCTGCTTCAATTTTCGCCTATTTGGAAATCTTCCACATTTAAGCATCTCTTAACTAGCAAACAGTCTATATTCCATAGATCAGCAAGAGTGCCGGTCTGGCTGCCTTCTCCTCTCCTTCTCGATTCATGTCAGTTTATACTTTTCATTACTTCTCTTCTTTTGCTGACAAGTCGACCAGAGTCCGTACAAAAGAGTAAAGCTATTAAACCAGTGCTTGACATGCCGGCATTTGTATCTTCTCGTTCTCCTTTCTATACCTGTTATCCTGCTTGTCAACAATTCTGATTCGTTTCTCGATCACACCATGTTATGCTGTCCATTTATTATCTTCTTTTTGATCCTGCCTTCAGCCATAGACACACTGCACGATATGTCAACAGCGCAGACACGAGCGCTCTTTTTCAACCTAAACCAACTCGTCCTTCTGTTTGCTAATCCTCAGCACTGTTCTCACACACCCACCCACCCACTCTTTCTCTCTCTCTCTCTCACACACACAGCTAGCCTTAAATACCATTTAAGCAACTCTGCCACAAAACACTTCACTAAATTCGCTGGCCGTAGTGCAGTCTGGCATGCTGCCTGCAAACCCGGTTCTGTTTTCATTCTTTCTCACACAGAGGCCGGGTTAAAGGCCTTTCCTTTCCCCATTTCACGCATTTTAAAGAACCTGCCAGGCATTTAAGCCACTCATATAATTATTTTCCAGCTCTTTTTCTTCGCCTTTTCCCCGCTTTCTGTTTCACATTCATCAACGACTGCATTTTTATGTTTTACTGACTTTACTTGAGGCAACTTTTCAAAAGCACTAAATGAGAAAAAAACGAAGAAAAAAAAACTAAAATTTAAATAAATTTATGTATAGCTTTTCGCAGCAGTTTCGAAGCTTTCAAACTGTGTGCAACATTTTTGGCCTGTCAATTTTAATTAATGCAAATTGAAACGTACACACAAAGAGTGTGAGTATGTGTGTGTGTGTGTATCTTTATGTGTTTGTGTGTGTGTACACACACTCCCCCTGCAGAGGCAATCACGCATCGTTGTGAATTTGCCTTATCGACATAATTATGCAATTTCGACAATTGAATGAAGCCGAGCCGACTGTCTGCTCAGTTTAATGTTAGTTAGTTAGCTGGTGTCGGAAAATATATGTGTATATATAGAAAGAGATTTTGCGACACATATTGCATAATTAAAATGCACATCAGCTACGGCAGCTGCAATTTGAATTCAATTCAATAAGCAAATATCCTTTCTGCATACCAGTTTAATTGCATTGACATCTATGCAATGCAATTAACAACAAAATGAATAACAACAAATTGCGCTACAGACATCGAACTAATATTCGTTATTATAATAACACAAATCGGAGCCGCCCAATCAGCGGTGCATTTGTTGTTGTTTCGGCTGGCTTGTGACTTGAAAGAAAATATGAAGAAAGAAATAAAAACCAAAAAAAAGCGCAGCTTGAACATAAATGATCAAAATGAATTTCAATATAAAACGAAATGTAAATGCTGAGCCATCAAAGTTCACAAAAAAACGCCACCAGCTGAGCCCCAAGAAAGAAAAGGCAACAACATCAGCAGATACAGATACAGATACATTTAGAGACACAGATACAGATACAAAGTCGGACGCGGATGATGCGAACAATACTCGTACAAAGCGAAAACGAAACGAAAACGAAAAATGTGGCTTTAAGCTGGAAAACTGGGCACAAGACCCGAACAAAATATGCGCAATATGCAAAAGTCTCAAAATAACACACCCAAAAGAAACGAAACGAAACGAAACAAAAGCAAGAAAGCAATAAGGCAGGTGAGCAGATGAACACAGGTGAGAGGGGCACATGAGGTAAGCAGCAACTGGCAGTAGCTGCAGCCAGAAGAGAATAATCAGATGCGGAAAGAAGGGAAATCAATAAAAATTGAATAAAAACCACTATAAATCATAAGAAAGAAATTACTTAGGCTGCATGAGAAATGAATTGGGAATTCTTTTAAAGAGCGTGTGGGAAAAGTAAGCAAAATGAACCCGCACATAGCCAACTACATGAGCAAGAAGAGCACACAGAGCACAACAGCAAGGCAACTAGGTAAACAATGAATAATGTGAAAACAAAGACAAAGCAATAATGAGGCTAAGAATAAAGGTAGTTCTATATATAGGCAAAATGTGGAGACGAACAATTAAGCAGCATGGTTAAGCAGGTAAACAGAACAGAAAAAAACGCATTAGGGAAAACAGAGAGGTGTTCTTGAATTATGGATTACACAACAAAATATTTAATATACCAAATTAGTTTTATTAAATAAGAAGAATTATGTTTAATGTATATTGTTACACTGCATTTAAACTTATTTTAATTATTGCTCATAAAATGAGAGATTAAAGTAAAATTAACAATAATAAATAGATCATATTAAATTTTTATAATAAAATTAATAATAATAAGTATTATACTTAATGCATTTCAAATAAAAATATAAAAATAAATGTAATGCTCAGAAAATGATTGAATTTGACTTAAATAAAATTAGCCTATTCTGCTACAACAAAATTGAATAAAACTAAAATTAACTAATAATAATTATAATATAATAATTATATTCTGCTATAATAAGGTTAAAATTCGAGCCTCACAAATTGCCAATTTTGAGTTAAGTAAAAGTTCTTATAATATGCATTGCGACCTTCTTCTGGTTCGTTCAACTCGGGAGAGGCAGACAAATTGAATTTGGCTGCAGACATTTGTCTGTGCATCAATTGGAACATACACGCACACAGTCACACACGCACGCACACACGCACACGGACACACACACACCATTAAGCAAAAAGGTGTTGTCATAAAACGTTGTGCTAACGGTATTCGAACATGTAAGTGAGGCGCTAAGCGTCAAACGGTTCTTCTAATGGGCCACAAGAACACATTACACACATTACGTGTAAAGATGAAGCAGTCAAAAATTGATTTCAACCAGAATGTTGGCCCCTACGGCGGACGTCAGTTTCATGCCAAAAAATAAAAAAGAAACGAAAAACCGACGTGGAAAACCGGTTACCGACCTTTAGGAAAGTTGTTTTTTTTTTTTTTTTAAGTCCAACACGAGTTGATTTTTTATATTTTTTGTCTGACTACTTTTACGCGTTAATTGTTTTGATTAAAGATTCGTGGTGAACGCAATTTGAGCATTGATTGAATTTGTTTTTATTTTTCTGCCGAGGGCAGCACTGCCGAAAACTGAATGTCCGGTAAGCCATATTATGTGCCATGAGACAGATGTATGGTTGATTTATATCATCAATCGAATGTTTCAGCATATATTAGACAACGGTTAAACAACTCTGGCGGTTGGATGAGAAGCCAATACCGCAGATCTACGCATGCAGTTTTGGGTTCGCTTTCATCTTGCGCTCGTAACTTATGTCATCAAGCAAATGCCGTATAACATGGGAATCTAATTAAACAGAAACTCTGCTTTGGAGATACATGTTATAGATATAATGAAGCAAATGTCACATAGCTCATCAATCAACCTAATGGCAACCCTGGCCAAATTGCTATGGCATATCTAAATATATTCCAAACTACGCAATTAGCATTTATTTTCTAACTCATAGAATTTAACAATCAAAGTGTCGCAATTTAGCCTAGCTTCCATCTTGTTTACATCAATTTTAGCTCCAATCGGACATCACATGATTCGTAATATTATTATTATATTGATGTTGGCAACCCTGTTTTAAACTACACTCAACTTTATTTTGGTCTTACTCATGTCATCAATCAAATGTGCCACCGTTTGTCAATCAATATGTACGAAATCTCAAAACACACAATTATTCAATAATTACTTATTGGACATTAATTGTCGACATTTTTATTAATATTTGGCCACAGCAGCAATATCAACAACAGCAACAGCTCAAAGCTTTATGGGGGAATGCACAAAAATGGATGTACGAAAATTTGTGCAACGCCTACGAGCTACCAATACCGAAATCAATAAAAGGCCAAGCCAACTCGCTTTTATGGGCGAACGAAATTAAGCTGAAGTTTCTAGATAGAGTGGAAATACACAGAGAGAAAATCAAATGTATTTGAAATGATAGCCCTTTTTACATTACAAATTGCAATCACTCTCTTCTCTCAGTGCAGTTGCATTACATTTATTTATTTTGTCCGTGGTTTGTTGTTTTATTTGTATTTTTGGCTCGTGTTTCGTTTTATTTTTGCATTTGTCAACTGAAATAAAGCGCACAGCTTTTCTTTTTATTTTTTTGTTTTTTTTTTTTGTATTGCTTGAATTTAGTTTATGTTTGGACTTTAGTGCTTGGCTTTTAATTTCGTTGAAAACGGTTTTGCCGACAGTTGTGAATCTGGGAAATTTAAGCTGAACTCGGCTTAACCGGCTCGGCGCCTTGTTAGAAAAATAACACATGCCAGTATAAACAAATATATATTTATATATATTTATATATATATGTATTTGTATGGCTGTCGCCTAGACTCGTGTCTGTATTTCGATTTCATTCAAGGGGCATGCATCAAACAGCAGCCATTTTGAAATGCTGAGTGCCTCAAAGCAAGGCAACACAAAAAAAGTAAATATATACACACATATATATAAATGCATACATATACATATGCACAAATATGTACATACATATGTTGTATATAGGCACAGCACACGTGCGAGGGCAGCTTAATCCGTATTCGTGCCTAGAATGCTGGCATGGACGATTATTGTCCACATTGTTGGAAAGTTTCAATTCGTATGCATAATTAATAATGCCAGCTGTCAGCGAACGCAGGTTTCACACTTGTTAATATGATTTACCTTTAAGTGAGAGAATTAAAATTTCATTCTGCGAAAAAGGGAATAAAACGTATCCAATTTACTTTAACAAAGTTCTCAATTCTATATTTTCACACAAAAAGTTCTCCATGGAAAATATATTCATGAAAACTTAATACTGTAAACAACTTAAAGAAGTCAATAATCAGTACCAAGTAATTTGATTTCGATTTCCAAAAAGAATTAACCCATAAAAAGAAAGAGAAATTTGTGATTGTATTTCCAAATGATTCGTTTTTCATTACTCAAAGAACTGCCCTCATATCTATCTTTACCGAAATTCAAGCAAAAGGTTTCTCTGATGAGTACCTTTTATTGTATGCCACGCCGCTAAGGCAAATATTTGAGGCCTGTTTCAACAACGGAGCGAACACCGATGACGATGACGATGATGATGATGATGATGATGATAATGTTGGGAATGGTAATGATGATGAGATGATGATAATGGGACAAGGCCAGCGTCAGCTTCTCTTTGGAAACCACTGTTTCATTCATTTGCGCTTTTGTTTGAAGATTTAGACGCACTTGTCGCTTGAGTATGCGATTGCTGGAATCGGTAAATAACTCACACACACACATACATGTATATATTTATATTTTTATATATATTTATTTAGATTTGCATTTGTGAACTTGTTCTTTAACAAAGTTCTTCTTTACACAATTGTTTTATTGTTTTATTCGTTTATTTCAATCTGAAAAGTATCTAAATGCTAATCCAACCGGATGTTTTGATAGATAATAAGATATAGATACAAGTGCTCCTTGAAGGCCTTTCACGTAGTGCATAATCAGACAACTTGATGAAAGCCAAAGGCCTAAACAAGCAGCCTTGTTAGCAGGCCGAAAGCAATATACCATCGCACTCACACAAGCGCACACACGAGCACACGAACACACACAGACACGTAACAACACACATAATTATGTGCGCGTAAATGCCTAAATGTGTATTTTTTCTGTATTTGTAACTGCGTGTGTGCATCTGTATCTGATTACTTATGTATGTGGCCTGTTGGCTGTGTTGCCCGGGCTCAAATTGCCAGGGCCCATAAGCAGTCAGCGGCGTGATTTGCATTTTAATGCGAGTGTGTGCGTGTGTGTGTGTCTGTGTTTGTCTCTCTGCGTGTCTATGTGCACAAATATGCCCCGTGGTTCTGTTTCAGCCTGCTCTATTCCCAGTCTCTCAGCGTCTTCGGCGCCTGTGGGGAACTGGTAACCATGCCCAATAGCCCAGCAGCAAGTTTTTGTTGTACACGAGAAAAACAGAAAAGAAACTCTAAGAATAATTCCATGTAACTTAAATTTTAACAACTTTTCCAATTCAATTGAACATTTGGAACCTGTTTTATGCTCCATTCGCTTTCCATTCCACTTGAATAGAAAAGTTTTAATGCGCTCAAATCTTCTATTATCAAATGCTTCTCAGTAGAACTTATTGTTATTAAATTTGTGTTTAAATCATTTATATGCTTTAAATCAACAGGCTCATGCTTGATATAATTTGAATATTTTTATTTTCAATTTCAATTCACTATTAGAAACCAGTCCAAATTTCGTGCAGTGTATAGAGCACACTTGTGCTCGCAACATATTTTGTGACTTGCCTAATGCTATACGGAATTTGATTACAATGTAAGCCCCAACAATAATAATGACAACAACAACAACAACGTCAACAGCAAAAACAATAATAAATGTGGTTTTCATAATTTGCCACAAAATGCTGAAAGCAAAAGCCAAAAACCAAACTCAGACTCGAAATTCCGAATCCAATTTGATCTCGATGAACAAAATTTTGTTAAATGAGCTGCAAAATAATTGCCAGCCGAAGGCATAGACTTGTTTAAAGTTTGACAAGCACTGCATGGGGCGGAGCGGCTTGGGGTGGGTGATGCAGAGCAACCCCCGCTGCCGTCTCTCCCGATGTCCATTATTATCATGCAGCTGCGAATTACGCAATTTGCTATTTAATTTTGTGAAAATATTTGTGCTCCGGCGGCTCAGAAGTTTGCCTTTTAATTAAACTCCTGGCCATGCCCCCGTGCCTATGTCTGCCTCCGCCGCAGCCCCCTCTCCGCTAGCATTGATTGATTACAGTTAGTTGGGCCAACTGTTGCTCAACTGTTTGCATTTTATAACTAAGCCACGCCCCACACTCTGACACGCCCTATTTCGCGCCCGTAGAACTCAGCAAGAGCTCTTCCTTCCACCGGAGCCCGTTAATATTCTATTAACTTCTTTTTCCATCGAGATGCTAAACGGGTTTTCTATTTTTATGCTGCGTTGCTATGCTGCTTGCTGTTGTTATTTTCTTTCTTTCATCTCCTATCGTCAATCTTGAGAATTGTTGCCAATGCGGAAGCTCCCTAGCACTTATTAAACTTCATTGCCTCGACTGCTCTGGCCCATTATCTTGGCCCATTCCATCAGCCGCCTGATTGTTACATCGTTTGATTGATTGATTGACTGTCGCTCAGTTTGTCGCAGAAGCAGCGCAGAAACAAAGTCTAAGCCTTCGTCTCAGTGTTCTCGGTGTTCTCCCCTCATTTTCTTAAATGATTTTTAACTTTATAACATGGTATCACACAGTGAAAAATAAGAGACTCTTATGTTATAACTTGTCAGATTTAATAACTGAAACATTAAATCAAGCAAGAGAAATTAAATAAAATAATTTATAAATTGCATTACATATAATAAATACATTTATTTTCTTTCTAAAATGCTAACAGCTTAAATCAAATCACCCATTTCTTGCAGTGTTTAAGACGGCATTCTTTTCCTACATATTATATAGGGTCTTTTGTTGAGCTGTGTTGTGGTCATGGTTACCTTACTCAATTTCTTGATCGCTGTCTGTGCCAATTCTTTTTTCTGTATTTTGTCACGCAGGCTTATAATAAATATATAAGCCAATTTATTTGTATTTTTATTTTTTTATTTATTTTTTTTTTTTGTTGTTGGCCTGTTCCATCAAAAATTCATCATGGTTTGTTTGCTTCCTTCTTGGAATTTTATTTTTGTCTATCTGGGACAACATTTTGCTAGCGTCATTTGTTTTAAGTGGGTTTTGTTGATCCGTTGATCCATCATCAATTTCGCAAGCGTCCTTCATAAATCTATTTATCTAGCATCTCCTACCCGTTGCCCCCCGCACACACTCGCTCCTTCTCTTTTACGCTCAAAATCTAACTTCGTCTGGCTCACCATGTGACCACGCCCTGAGACAATAAACAAATTCCAATGCATCGTCGACGAGCGCTTCGCTTTCGTTTTGGCCATTGATTTTGTTTTCAATTTCATTTAATTTCTTTGAGCTCTTCTTTCTTTATTTTATTTTTTTCTTTTAGCCATAAAAGTGTTTTTTTTTAACATTTTATTTTAATTCAGTGTCATTTGGCTGTAGTTTTTTTTTCTGTTTTACTTTCTAAACAAAATGCTTTTTGCCGGGAAAATTCATCAGCAAGTTTTATATAATTTATTATGTTTTCTGCTTCTCTTCTTTTTTGATGTGCTTGATTTAGCCACATTTCGTTGCCATTTTTCTTGAGTTGGCTTTCTTATGTGCTTAATTCAAGCGCTCAGCAATTAGCGTAATTTAGTTGCACTTAGCCAAACGGAAATGAAATTAAAAGTTTTTCCCTCTCGCTTTGAGGAGAGGGAAAAAACGTTGCAAGTGCTTTGAAAATATTATTACAATAGTTTTTGTTTCTCTTCTCTTTTTCATTTTCTTTGCGGCTTGTGGTTGGATTTTCTTTCTGCCTGCGTCTGCTCTTTGGGAATTCTATTGCTCAAAAAATGCCAATTAATTTATTAATTATTATTATTATTTGCCTATTCACTCAATTTTCCTGGCTAGCAGAAAACTTTGATTGAATCTTCCTCCCTCCAGCCATATAAAGTTGACCCTCGACTCACGACTAACTTGTCCGCTAAACTTTTGTAGTAAGCCCTGCTTAGCCGTAGCAAAGCTTATTGGCCTGCCTAAGTTGGCTAACTTTGCGCTAACTTGGCTTAAAGGCGTTACCGCGCCCATTTCACATTGCTTAACGCATTGCGTGCTTTAGGTTCTAATAGGATGCGTCTCACACCCCCCAGGTAAGCGTCAGCGTCTCATCTACTGCAAAGTTTATTTCAGTTACACTTGGAGAAAAAAGTTTGTTTGAAATGGAAAAGTATGGCAACACTTTCTTCTTTCCTTGCATTGACATTTTTACTATTTTCTTTTTATATTATTTTTTTTTTAGTATTTCATGACTTAACCATTTTTTTTTATTTTTTTTTTTTACAAAACTTTTTGTTTTTGTTTTCTTCGAGTGTATTTAACAACGTTTTCCCTGGCCAAGACTGCGTGTCGTGCACCATTTGAATTCTCTTTTCGAGTTTTGGCAAATGAAAATGTTGATTTGCCCGCATTGAGGCGCATTTTTCTTGACTTTTAATGAGCTACATAAACTTTAATGTTTGCTAACTAATGTAGCTGTTGTTGTGTTTGTTTTTGTAATAACGCCAACACCAATCGATTCGCTTATAATAACTGTGGCCAACAAGCATTCAGGTCACATTTAATAAATTCATATTTAATAAGTTCACACATTAATTTCGCTGCGAGGACCAGGCATAAAATCCTGGTATTCGTTTATTAAAATTCCTGGGAAAATCAATACACGAAACAAACAAAATAAACAAATATATTAAAAACACACATAAAAGGCAACCGCATATTTCCATATGCATTTTTGCATAAAAACTATTCGATCAACGAAAACAAATAACGAATTTGCAACAGCACGAGTTATGCCACGACGCTCACAGGCGTATTTATCTACAATTAACTACAAGTGTTGATAGATTGTTCGTATAAATATTATATAAAAATAATAAATATATATACATGTACATGTACTTGTATTTCATGCAAAAAATGAAAGCCCCGAGAGATTAGGATTTCCTTGAATTAAAAAATCAAAAATAAAACCGAGGCAGAGGAGGCTTATCGAGTTGAGTCACATATTGCGGGGCCGATAGCCGGCCCACACTTCCATTCCAACAATCAGAAAACTATGTCACACGAGCGCTTGAAGGCAGTTCTGTAAATAACAGTATCTAAGCGAATTGTTCTGATCGAGAGTGCCTCACTTCAAGTTACCCTGTTACCCCTCGCGCTCCAATTATACCAAAGCATGGTGCAATTTATCTATCTACACTATTATGGAAAAAATTTCTCTTAGCAAATGCTTACTAAAAGTCATGAGAATCACATATAAAAGCTATATCATAGGAAAAGACATATACATGAATAACAAGAAAGAAGCGAAAAATAGGAATACCCACAGAAAAAAGAGAGAGTTGAAGTAAGGCGATGCAATAAAATGTTAAATTGAGGTCTTCAGAATCAAGGAGAAGAGCGATGCGAAGGATTGCAAATATACAAATAAAGCATTAAGCTTAAGCAGCGATACAAATTATATTAGTAAATGAGAACAAACATTAGATATTTTATTTAAACATATCTAAGAGACAGAATTAGATATAACTTATAGAGACATTTCATTAAATCAAAATCTCATTAAAACAAACCCATTTTTCATATCAACACAAATGAGCAAATGATCTATTTTACCCATTTCCCAAATGGCACAGGGTATAAGGAACAGTTAATGGCCAACACAAGCGGCCCACAACAAAAGACAACATTAATTACGACATTCGTTTAATGGCTGTAAATGTAATGGCCGTTAATCTTGTTGACTTTAATATTAGATATGGGCGCATGAAAAGCTTTCAACTAACTTGCCTGCAATTGGTTAAATTACAACAATTGCAGGCATACATATATAAAAAGTATATATGTATATATTATGGATCTAGAACTGGGTTTGAAGCATCAACCGAAGGTCATTTCTTGTTTTTTGTTATTTTTTTTTCCACAACGCGAATGTGAGCTGCTGTTGTTGAGATTTCATTCTTTTCATCTCTTGCTCTCATTCATAATGCAAAAGTTCCATTCTGCGCATCATTTATGCGGTAAGAGCTTGCCCCGCCCACAACCACACACACACACACCCGCACACACCCACACACTTTCAGCGAACCACGCATTTAGGAGCCGTGCCTGCTTCGCATATTATTATCCTTGTGCCAGATTGATTTTGAAAGCACGTAGTTGCAGTTCACATGGCTATATTTATGAGAATATTGTGGATATAGCTGAATACCTGATTAATATTCGTGAATTTATGTATCAAGTTATTTCAGCACTAGTCATCCTAATCTAATCTCACATTTCAAATGAGACAGGGTATTTAACAGTCGTGCATACTTCATGTACAGTTCAGTGCCTTTGCACTGCTGGTTTTTAGTTGTTGTTCGTTGTTTCCCTTATTGATTTTTCTTTTTGCGCACATAAAATAATAAAAACAGAGGAAGCAAAAGGAAAACCAAAACAAAAGAAAATGTTTTTTAATTGCATTATGCAGGGCATTTCCCAACAAGTGGGCGGGGAGCGGGCCAGAGGACGACTTAATTTCATTTGCTGCGCCGGGCAGGATGCATGTGGTATCTGACTGTGGACAAGGGCGCCAGGGGCGTGCTGCATATCTGTGTGCGGTTGCAGGGCTCGGCATTGTGGACTTAATAGTTCGAACTTTGCTTTACACTGATTTACACACACAGCCAACGACAGAGAGGGCGAGGTAGAGTGAGGGAGAGCGCGATAATGGAACCTGATGGCTTTTCACATTTCCGTTCATTTTCATTTATATTGTTGCAGGCCTTTCCTGACTATGTCTGCGTTTTTCTTTGTGTGTGTGCATGTGTGTATATGTGGAAAGTCGAAATTAGTTCAAGGATTTGCCAACTTTTTGGGATATTCTATATACATATATGTATATACTAATTACCTATTAGAGCTCACACAATAGCAAATCCAGCTCAAAGCGTGTCCCAATTTTGTTAGCATGAAAAACAGATGTAAAATAACTAAACCGCAGGCTCGACTAGCAGATATCCTCTATTTAAATGAAATGTGTATACGATTAGATTTATTCGGCACTCACTAATTAGAAATCGAAACTGAGGAGCTGGACTGTAGTAGATCGTGTATGTAACTATCTATTTCATGCACGATATCTAAACAACAGAACTGGCTGAAAGTCGCCTTTCTTATTTTCTTTAATATTTTCAACGATTTGCAGGCAAGAATCTCTATTCTAAGTATCCTTTATCCTAAACGGTTCATTAGTGTGATGCATCTTTATTTTAGTAATGTGTAGTAAAATAAATACTTTTTTTAACAATCCGACTTCGAATTATATTTTCTGTATTAAATAACATATATTTTTAGGCATGCCAATGCATTGATATTAGTCTAATAACAATTATAGCAATACCAAAAAATAAATGTTGTTAAATTATTAATAATTATTATGTATACTACATATACCTCTCTCTACCCTACAATGCTGTAACACTTTATCTTTATAGCATTCTTGACAAATACCTGAAACGCCATGCTGTTCACATCTGTTTTCTCTGCATTCTTTCACTGAGCACCGAGCCAATAGCAACATATTATATACATACATATGTATGTATATAAAGCTCTTATTATACTGAAAATCTGCGTCAACTAACATTATAGCTCGAATTCGCAGAGAAAACTCCCTTCTTCACTAAATACCCTTGAACGCCTTGCGCTGTTTTTATCTTTTCTTTAGCACTCATTGTTCCACTTTCAGCTCCAGTTCATAAATCAGCTTATCCTTCGGCATGGGCATCATCAATTTGGCAAGCCAGGTAGACCAAGGCAAGGCAGCAGCTCCCCCATCGGCTAAGCTCAGCGAAATAAATCGTTGATGTGGCACGTGGCACATTTGCTTATCGCTGCTATCGCCGTGCGCCGACTGGCAATAGCCACTGTCTGACCGAGAACTATTAACAAATGTACGGCCAATAAACTAAATGCTCAGCATCTGACAGTTCAATTAACTTCCCAGACTTCCCAGATGCAAAACTATATAAAGGATTCTTCCAGAAGCGCACATAAAAATGCTAATCATCTGCTCATTAAATGCGCATCAGGCAACGCAATGCTGGCTCCAAGGCTCCTGTTAATGACAACACACCAGCCGAAAGGTCCACGCCCACGCCCACTAGCAACACCCCAGCTGCGACAGTTGTCCCGGGCCAAGCTGCTGCTGCTGCTGCTGCTACTGCTACAGCTGTTGCCTGAAAGTTGAGCAAAAATTTGGCAAAAAGAAAAAAGAAAACAAAACCGGAGCATGAGCAGGAGAAGGCAGGGCAAAGCAGGCGGAAGGACAACTGAGGGACGTTCTCGGTAGCTGTTGTCCCTGTGCAGACATCTAAACTGTCTGTGAAACGGGCCTCAGCTAGCAAAGTATATGTATAGATACATAACTGAAAGGCGCCGCCTGCTGTCAAATCATCTGTTTAAATCGATTTTCCTTTTCCTTGTAGTGTGCGTGTACGTGTGCGTGAGATTGTGAATATGTTTGTGTGTTTGGGTGTGCCTTAATCTGCGTTCTCTTCCCTTTTTTTCGTTCAGTGAGAAAGTGGAAGCTGCGACCCAACACAAAACTTTTGACTGCAAAACTTTTGTTTGGCTGATGAATGCAGCTTGCTCAAAAAAAAAAAGCAAAAACGAAGAAAATAAAGAAGCCCAAGTATGATTAGCCATAGAAAATATAAAAATGCAGAAAACCTGAAAAGAAAAGCCGCACAAGAAATTGCCAAAAGAAAAAAATAAGTTCGGTCGTAAAAAATTGAGCTTGAGCTTGAATAAGTTGAGCAAAAAGAAAATTATTCATCAAAATGACAAGGATAAGAAAGGTATGAGAAAAAAGTAAATGAATATTAAAATTTTGATCTTACTTATTCTCAGGTCAAGCATTTACACTAATTGAAGTTGCAAAGGAAATCAGAAAACGAAAATTCTAAGACTATGTCAGAATAAGAAACGGATTAAAAGAATCGTCCTAGCACAAATGACTTGGAGCAGCGTTGATTTTCAGTCACTTAATTAATTAATCAAGTAATAAATCTGCTAGTTAATATATTTGCAGAACTAAACGTAAAGTAATTTTGAATGCAAGAAAAATTATTTCATTTATAAAAAGGTTTATTAGCATTACTTATAAGCACGCGCTCAATCAACCAATCAAAGAAGCTATTTTTCCAGCCAGTCGATATGAAAATTATAATCAATTTAAGACCTGATCTGCTTTCTTAATAATTACCACAAATAATGTGAAGTATTCAAAAATGTATTTATTACCGTAAAATTATTACTTTATTATTGTGATTTTAAGTGCAACATCAAATATTTGTTCTTCTTTTATTTTCTTTTATTAATTATATTGTTATTATTTTATTTTCTGATTGAATTTATAATTTAACCTTTAAGAAAAAAATATATATTTTTTTTATTTTCTTTTTATTGTTTTATAATTTATAAGAAATATTTATTTTTTTATTATTATTTTTTTTTTTTATTATTATTATTATTTTATAAATTATAGAGTATACAATTTTTTATTTATTTGTTATTTAATAAAAATATATTTAATTGTTTTATGCATTTGTATTATTGCTCATATTCTTAAATGATTTATTTTATATATTTTTAGTTTATTCTTATGTTTATAATATTAGTTTTATCTATTATATTTGAATTTTTTTTTTTTCATTTTTTGTTCGTTTTATTTAATTAAATTTATTAGATGCTTAGGCTTGTGGCCAATAATTCTGCATATGGTAACTGTTAAACTGACACGATGCCTCAAATCCAAAATGAAATCAAGCTATTTCAACAGCTTTGCGACGTCCAACTTAATGACCCCAAAATAAAACAGCGCCGCAAATTGCCTAAAAGCTAAAAATATAGAAGAAGAAGAAGAAGAAGAAGAAAAAACTAAACACCTAAACAAATCGCAGATCCAATCGTAGATCTGCAGCCGCCTACGGCCGACAATTTTCGCTCATTAAATAAATCAAAATGTGTTGACCATAAAAGTCAATTTTTGTTTTGTTTTTGCTTGTGATTTTGTTATTGTACCTGCAATTTAAATAATCAATTTATGCAAATGTGGAGAAATGATCAGAAATTATAGTTGCCAAAACAAAACGAAAACAAAATAAATCGAAAAAACAATGTCAATTTGTGGGCAGACGAAAAATTCGAGTGACTCTAAAGTGGCTGACAAGAGCTTTACATTTGGACGTGAATTTCAGATTTAGTTTAGATTGCAATATCCAAAATATTTGAAGTATTCTCCAATTCTGGGATGAGGAAACAAGGAGAAATCTATACAACTAAAATGTTTTTGTTCGTTTATTTAACTGCCAGTTCAGTCCAAAAGTGAAATATTGTCAAACTTAACTAAAGCTAAGCAAATCTTACCCGAGAATAGTATAACTTTCATAACTGTACACGCGCGTACGTATGAGCTGTGTTTATTCACTGATTTGATCTGATCTGATCAAAGATGATCTGCGCTTTGAGCCGTACGTGTCATATGAAAAGACAGTAATTAAAATTCCCGGGCGAGGCTGCAACGAGTGTTACGTGACCTGGGCTCATGCTAAAAAATTTTAGTTAATGCCTATCTGATAAAAAGCTGAAAATAATAACAACTCGTATTAAAATCCAAATACTACGAGCAAACACGCAAAATTTTCAATATCGTAGTTATGCAAGCAAAACAGCGGGGGAGAAGCATGTATTACTATAAAACAAAATAGGAGAGATGAGGCCAACTCGTGCCATAACAAAGATCCAAAACTACAGTGAAGACTATGAAGGAGAATTGTGCTTTAAAGACGATTCTTGTTGCACAATTTAAATATTTTATTTCATTTTTATTTATTTTTTTTATAGTATCGGTATGTTGCTATAGAGAATTTACTATTATTTTTTAGCTGAACTATTCCCTTCAAACAGACCTGACAGTACCACTAATATGAGTTACTTTTATTTGCCGCTATCAATTTAAATGCTGATAGGGAACAGTTTCTATTTCTCGGCTGGCTGCTCTCGCAATAATATAATATTTTTTATACATATTTTATAATCACATGCGAAGGTCGCAACTGAAGAGCAATAAAAATTGTTGTTGCTGCTGCGATAAGGCTAAACATGAATGATCATCAATATAAGAATGAGCAGACATACCATAACGTAACATTCATGTTAAACTCTCATACAAGTAAAGATGTAATATACATATGTGTGTATGCATATGCATGTTACATTGTTTTTATTTTTTGAAAGTCTTATACGATTCATGCTTTTAACATAGGCGTAGCTGGAATACTGACCTTTTACTTAGTTGTTGTCTGTGCAGCTGATGTTGTTGTATTGCACAGCTTGTTTACTTTTTGCTTTGTGTTGCTCTTCTTTCGTCGTTGTTGTTATTGTTTTTATCGGCATTCGGTAGATTTTTCGTCAAGTTTTCGTTCTCGTTCTCGCATAGTAGGGTTTTGGTATTTTTGGCCTAAAAGGACGAAACTTTGTGCGCTCTCTCACTCGCTCTCTCTCCTTCTCTCTGTGTTTGTAGCCCGCGCACACTCAGCAAATTGATTTTCACTTTTGGCCAAGACTGTCAAAAAAACACACACACAGACACATACAGTCGCAACACAGGAATTTTCACTTGTGCCACTTTTTTCGCTGTTTTGTTTTGTTGTTGTAGTTTTTGTTGCATGCGTTGTTTTAGTTGTTGCTGTTATTGAACAGGTTTGCATTGGCTATACAAATTCTTCATCTGGGCCCAAAAAAAAAAAAATCAAAGTAACAGCAGCGAAGCCGGCAGCGGCTGCGGTAGCGGCAACAACAAATTCCAACTGCCTTTTCCTGCTGCCTTTTCTTTGCACAAACACAGGCACACCGAAACGGACACACACGCACACTCACTAGCACAAACAAATACGCAGAAAGCAACAAAAATTCTTTCGCTGCCTTTGGTTTTGCCTTCCTTTACTTTGCTTTGCTTTTGCTTTTGAGTTTTTGATGTTGTTGTTGTTGCTGTTGTTGTCGTGCTACTACTGATGCTGCAGCAGAGGCGAACCGGTTTTGTTTTTGCACTTCACTTTGTATTTGTTGCCTTTGCCTGATGGTGCTGTTGCGCTGCAGCCTGCAGTTGACAACAATTCAGAAATTGATTAAATTTAATTGAAATTTAATTTTCATTGCAAAAAACCCGCTACAGTTGCACTCGGCGGTTTTTTCTCTTTGATTCCCATGCGTATGCACCGTTATTCCGTTTTCGATTTGCTTCTCCTTTGCACACCTACACGAAATCACTTCTTTTTCTATTGCTGTTTCACTCGCACTCGATATTTAGCCGCTTACATCGCCGCGACGCGCTAACACCAACCGTTCTAAGTCGAAGTCGTATGCAGACTAAACGCTGCTCTTATAAATTATCGCTGCTAAACTCAAAATGCCTGTGCCGCGTTAACAGCAAACTTCTCTCATACTCGAGAGTCGTGACTCGCGAGTCGCGACGTACTTAACAGTGGCAGAGCGCACGTTAGATAACATTTCTGCTAGCTTGCTGGTTTTGTTATTCATCTCCCAATTTATTTAATACAAACAATTCAAAAATGTATGTAAAATATATAGTTTATTATGAAACTTATTCCTAATTTATATACAAGGCACATTCACTTAGTACCCAATAAATATATCTAATATAAATTATATTTCAATTGGTTTACAAATAAATTAAGTTTTCTTCATTTGGTAACAAAAATGTATGAGTTTTACTTTTGATTTATTCGGCAACAGTCCATATAAAAGTTAGTTATCGCTTTCGAAACTTTAAGTTTTTCCACTTTGCAAACGGGATCTAAAATTGATTTCGTTTAGTTTATACTGTCTTATAGATTATATATACTTATTTACTATTATTGACATATTTTCTATTGCTGACAACAAGTTTGTCCACTGTTTTCGATCGTTGGAAGATGTGTACTCTGTATTCCCTACAGATTTGTTCCGATTTTAAGTCTACATGAGATTTTCCTTGATTGAAGAAACGATCAATGCAGAGTGGGATCTATATATTACACAGATGCTTCTTTTCCATTCTCTGTATTTTTGTTATGTACTTTTTATTCCACATGTCTCCGCTCAGCTATTTTTTCAATCAAGAATTGAATCATTCGTTCGCTTTAATATTGATTTCATTCAATTGAATATTACTTGCTCCGCTGTTGTGATTCATTTGTAGACCGAACATGGCTTTGCCCTGTATTGAGTTTCCTTTTTCCAACTAAATGCAGCTGCACCTGATTATGAATACCTCCAATTCCGGTTGCCAGAATATAGATCTAAAATTAATATCAGATTAGAAATGTATTCAAAGATACGAGTTTTTACAATATGTATATCTCTCTCTTTGCATGATGTCTCACATGTGAAGATCGCTCGGTGGCTTGCGCTATGTGTAGTGATGTTACAGGTTCTGTTTGACCACCTCTGCGGGCAAGAGTTCCACAGGAATCAGGCGAAAGGCTTCTCCCTCCAGCGACACATTGCAATACATTTCGCCGGGTCTGGGCTTTGCTTGCGGACTTAATGGAGTCACTAATTGCAGCACCGTAACTGGTCCCACAATCAATTGCTCCTTCTCCTGCCGCTGATTACTTTCCACGAGCTTCTCCTTCGTTGATTTCATCTGCTCCGTTGGTCGCTTTTGGTCCGTTGACTCTACCATTGACTCTTGATCCGGGTTTGACTCTTCATCTGGTTTTTCAAAATCCTCGTAGGCGAGAACTTTAATAGTGTGTTTGTTTATATCCTCCGTCGGATGCTTTTTGCTCATGTGGCGCTTCAGATGGGCACGCGTGGCTGCCGCGTAGGCACAGCAGGGACAAGGAAATCTCTTGGAGCGCCAGTGTTCCTTGCCGTGGGTCTTTTCGTGGCGCTGCAGATTGTAGAGCCGTTTGCTCGAATACGAGCATTTGGGCACAGTGCAGCGAAATACAATGGAATACTTTTGGTTTTTCATAACTTCCATCACTAAATTGTAATTGAAATGCGTAAATTTAGGTAAATTTAACTATTATTATGATGAGCAGGCGATAGATAGTCATCCGATAACTGGTGGCGGCCAACCGATAAATTTCTCATACGGCGATGTCACATCTGTTAATTATACCACAAAATTTCTCAAATATAAAGTTAAATTTAAAAAATCAAAATAAGCTATAGTTATTTTGTTTTTTTTTTTCATTTAATTTAATTCGTCATATATTAAAATATTAATACATTAATATAAACTCATTTTATTTTATCGTAACATTTATAAAATACTACAAAAATACCAAACCTAATTTTGAATTGAATTTTACAGTCTGCTAGGTATGCGTACATGTTATTTGCGCAATAGACTCTTTACTGTTAGTTTTGTCTCTGCTTATGCTAAGACTCACTCTCTTAAACTGTCAATTGCTACGCAGTTTACCTTAAGTTGTACTATTTTAACTGAGTAGCTGTTACCATTTATGTTATTACAATGTTGTCACTGTTATAAGCTCTTATATGCTGTTATTGATCAATGTGCAGAGCATCTGATACATTGTTAACAGTCTGTCAAAATAAATAACCGTTTTGGCTGCCTTCGCTGCGCTTTGATTGGCCACTTTTTCATTGAGCGCAAATAACATCGAAGTAGGCACAATCACATCTAACACCCAACACCCACAACAAGTTCTGGGTCACTTGGGCACTTTTTGCCTTTACCTTTAAGGTTTTGTCCCGCAACAGCTGTTGCTAGAGCGAGGCGGCTGCCTTCGATTGCCTTCGCCTTGTATTATTGGGTGACAAAAAGAAAACATTAAAAACATTTGTTGCCGGCCATTAGCCACATTGTTGTAACGGTTAAACTAATCCATTTCTAGGGGCGTCTTTTGTAATTGTGAGGTTAGATAAATAGCTCTTAAATTTTTGCTCGTAATTTTTAGAATTTACCAATTCTCAATGAATAATTGTCGTTAGAAAATAAATATATTTGTATTTGAAATATTACAAATAAAACATTGTATAAACACACATATACGTACATAAATAGGAATTTATAGTTGTCATAGCTTTCTTTTTGTAATTTCATTTAATTTTTTTTTTTTAATTCTTAATTTATTATTTTTTTACACGAAATGTATGTACATTTATGAAATTATTTTATTATTATTTTCATTTTATTATTAATTGAATTCATAAATTGACTTTTTATATGTAGAGAGAATACTATACCTACAATACAATTTCAATATAATGCAAATAAATAACTACAAAACATGATTAAAAACGAATTTATATTGTATATATATTGTATATTGCTTATATATTTATATTGTATATAAATGAGTCTATAAAACCAATTATTAATAATATTTTTTATGGTGAATTAAAAAAAAAAATATAATAATAATTTACAAATTTTTCAATCCATTCAAGCGAACGAAATGGATATACATATGTACACACATATATATTAATGTATATACATACATATATTGAAAATCTAAAGTTTTTAAGCATTTTCATTAAACAATTTTTTTTACTCTTTGCGCTCCCCATATAACTGCATTTTAGGCAAATCTCGTTTTTTCTGCATTTATGTAAATCATTTTTCGTTTCGGGCAGGAAATGAAAATGTTGCAATAAACGTGGGCCACGGCCTGAACCCAAAGGTCAAACGCAAGCGGGACGAACTGGAGCGAAGTTGGCCAAGTGGCCAAGTGGCCAAGCTAGCAGCAGGTAGCTCTTCCAGTGTGAAATGTAGCATGCAATGAGTTTCATTAAGGCCCACAGTAGCCACTTAACATCCACCCTTCTTTGCTCTCCTGCCAACCATCCCCTACGCTACGCCAGCACCCCCCCCCCCCCCCTCCCTTGCCTCATACCAACACACTACAAATTTTGCACACATGAATTTGCCACGCAAAAGCTTTCAAATTTCATGCCCTATTAGATAGCTCAGCATGTAGGATGGGGGGTGGAGAGGCTGAGGTGCCTACGCCCAACCACCCAGCCGCCCAACTTCATTGACCAGGCAATTATCAGTGCTCGCTCCTGATTAGAGACCAAAGGCCCTCAAATGCAGAATTCGAATTTCGTAACTCGACTGCAGCGAAGTCGGTTTTCCGCCCATTTCCGTTTCCGCTTGCCCAAATCGCCGCTGACAAAGGCAAAATTTATAATGCGGAATAAAGCTCGAATGTGAAGAGCAAGAGAGAGCACTGCGCTAGAAACAAAAGAGAGGTCAGTTATTTAACGGCACTATGTAGATAACTGTAGCCGAGAAAGTCCTTAATACGCAAATAAGAATTGATAGAAACATAATATACATATATGTATATACAATATTATTTATCTTCAATAATTATTGTATTTTCTATCAGACTATTTATCAGACTTACCTCATGATAAGTGAGTAGAACAATAAATATTATAAGATCTAATTAAATATGTTTTGCAAATAATTAATTTACTTAAACATTAAACTTTATCATATATATGTATATATATAATAACGGTAAACGATCAATTATGATGTAATAACATTGCGTTGAGGTCGCAATTTTAAATATAATTTTTAGCATTTCCGTTAAACGAAACTTAATTTGTAATTTGTTTAATATTCAACAGCAACAACAACAAAATGCTAGCGAATGGGTCAAAAGGCGCCGCCGACTCGTGTTTGGAGGTTGTACAAGAAGTTGTTGTTGTTGTTGTTGTTGTTGCTGTCGTTGTTGTTGTTGTTGCTGTCGTTGTTGTTGCTGCTGCTAATCTGGTTGTTAAACAAGTAAACAAAATGTGACCAAGTGCCCAAAGCGGCCATAAAGTAAACGTCTCAGCGTCCAGACGATCAGCTGAAAGGAGTTCAGCACGAGTGAGAAAGGGAGAGAGCAGTAGTGCGAAGAGAGAGGTGGGAGGGAGAAGCGAGGTGTGGAGCTTGGCAGCGCAGTGAACTGAAGTGGAAGTAAGCTGTGTTTCGTTTTTCACAGAAGACGCGTCTGGGGAAAAAGTTTCAAATTAGCAGAACAGAGAGAGTGAGAGAGAGAGAGAGAAAGATAGAAAGAGAGTGAGAGAGCGGAGCGAAGGCAAATTTGGTTTATTTTTGTTGTTGTTGGGTAGCTTTATTTGTTGTTCCAAGGAAAAGGCAGCCGTTAGCAGCTACTACAACTCTTGTTTGAGTATTGTTGTTGTTGTTGTTGTTGTTGTTTGGGGCTGACGCTGGTGCTATCGCCTTTATGAAATCAGCCACGTGAGTCGAACAACGCACAGTGAAGCAATACAGCAAAGCAACATTTGTCTATTTGTTATGCCAAGTGAGTTACATTATAAAGTTGTAAATCAATTATTGAACGACTGGCGTACTAACTAGGACTAAAACAAACTTAGTTAGAGGTAACAATTGAAAAATGTGAAGAATGTGCAGAGACTTTGCAAGAAATCCAACATATAATATAAAAAATAGGCGGAAAACTATCTGAATCAAAATTATTATCAAGCGATTTAGTAGTCAGAATGAAAAACTTAAGCTGAGCTTATTAATTAAATAATTCTATCTGAACATTGTAAAAGCACTTTGTTTTATTTTATACAAATGTAGAAAATAGCTGATTAACTTCAACTTAAATAGTTTACTTAAAAACTTTATTATTTTATTTATTTTGCGAACACAGTATAATTGATTTTTTTATATTTATTTGTTTATGTAATTATTAACTAGACTTAATTTAATTAAAAACAATAAAATCTAATAAATGAAAAACCTGTTTTTAAAATAAGTTTATAAAAATTAAATTTAAATTTAAGTTGCTAATAATTAACTTAAATTTAAATTTAATTTTTATAAACCTATTTTAAAAACAGGTTTTTCATTTATTAGATTTTTATTTGTATTTATAAATAATTTAGTAAAGAATTATGCAATAATAATATTATAGCAAATAATATCGAATATAGTTTAATCTCAACCTTCGCCCACTGTGCGCTTTTGATGTGACGCAGACAGCTACAACTAAAATTACAGCAACTACAACAACAACAACAACAATAGCAACAACGCACTCTAAGTAGATGCAACTGACAATGTTTTTCTGCCTTCCTCCGGCACTTCTTGCTCCGCTTCTTTTTCATCTTCTGCTTCGTCATTTGCTGCTTCTTCGTCGGTTGTGGTTGTTGTTGTTGTTGTTGTTGGATCCGATGGTTATCCGAGCATATAAACAGCCTCTCTGATACGCGCTCCACGGCGGAGTAGCAATGCTGCTGTACAGTTTGGCAGTCACTGTGCAGCTCATTATACGATTTATGGACCAGCTGCCGCGCATTGCGTGAGTGTGTGCCACGCCCCCTGCCAGCCCACTCCCTGCTGCAGCAGCAGCTTTCATAATGCCCAGATAGAGCACAAGCAGCAGACGAAGCAGACGAAACAGACGATAAATAACAATCAGGTAGCTGCCACAGTGGGTGTTGGGTGGAAGAGGGACGATGGGCGGCGGGGTGGTAGGATGCCACAAAAGGCGCAGCTGCAAGTGGCAATGCAGGCCACCCGCGTCAGCAGCAGCAGCAACTGCAACATGATGATGAGGAAACATTTTGACCAAAGTTTATGATGTGTTTGAATTTTGGATTTGGGATTTCGGATTTGGGATTGGAATTGACCACGATGCAGCTAGGCTGGGAAAAGAGGCGATTGCAAAAGACGCAGTGAAAGTCGTTGCAAATGCACATTGAGATGGGCGACTGGCGAATCAAAAGATTGAAGGATTTATAGAAAGAAAAATAATTAATACATATATATTTATATGTGAAATATATGTCTATCATGGGAATATAAATCTGAGATTATTTTCAAATAAATATCAGAACTAAAAAAACTATTTAGATTCATTCCAATTTCTTTTGTTTAATGTCCAACAATTTTTTTTTTTTTTTTTTTTTTTAATAAATTTTCTATATTTATTTTCTATTTAAATATTGTATCCAAGTTAAATTTTATAATTTATTGGACATTTCTTGCATAGAGTACATATATATGTACATACATGCAAATTCTTCTCAGAATTTAGAGAGATCTTTTAATGTTATAGATTCTTTATAATATATCAAATATGTATGCGATTCAAAACTATTTTTTTTTATATGCATATATATGTATGATGTGTGAACTGTATACATGGCATAAATTGGAATAGTTGGTAAGCATTAGCCCGCTTGGAAACGCCTTTTTAATGGATACTTCAGCGGACTACATTCATAAACTCTCGAATCCTCTTGCTATAAGTTGGATTGTCAAACCAAGTCAGCTCAGCTTTGGGTTTATATCCAATTGAAAATCTAAGGAGCAATGCTTAGAGAGCCCTGGTAGATGCTTAGCCATTCACCAAAAGCAGAGCTGTGCCAAGTACCATAGGAGGCGTGGTCAAAAGATTTTCTGAAACAGTGCCAGGACTTTATGTCTATATAGCATAGTAAATTTAGTTAAAATAATGTTAAATAATTATCTTTTTTTATCATATTTTACTATAAAACTTTAGAATATTAAGAAAGAAAATATTTCTTAACCTGTGCTAATATAATAAATATTAATTTTTATATTATCCCTAACCTCAACTCAAGATTTGTCGTGATGTCGTGATTCACGACTCGCACGCACAGCTCTAGTGGTGCTAGTGGCTGTCAAACTGTAAGGCAGTGTTGCAGCCACAGCTCACGGCTCACTAACCTCGTGATTTACTATATTAACGAGCCGAAGCTGAAACTAAAGACGGATCCAACGGAAAAGTTGGGCCAGACAAACCGGCTGCCAGTCGGCCGGCAAAAGGCATTGAGTGACAGACAGGGGCGGTGCCAGCGGGTGGGAGGGAAGGCGTGGCATGCGTTTAACATAATGAAAATGTTTGGCAGCAGCAACGGCAACAGAAGGAGAAAAAACAACAGCAACAACATTTGCATGAAAATGCATTTGCATTTTCTGCCTTGCTCAACTGGAGGAAAGTGAAAATTGCATAAATAAAATGCAAAAAAGTATTAAAAAAAAAAAAAAAAACAAACAAATATTGAAGCAGGTCGCTGTTAAATGAGCGAAAGTGAACCCCAAAGGGGAGAGACGAAAGGGAACGTGGGGCATAAGCAGAAGACAAAAACAAAAACGCGAGCAGGAAATGCAGCAATTGGCAGCGCCTGTCAAACTGTGAAGCATGACAAATGGAAAACCGAATTGTTTGATGAATGGAAATGCAATCGATTCGACTGTTCGTAGAACCGTTTCAACTGAATTTAGTTATGATTTCAAATATCGATACAAATAAAAGGTTAAGGGGCTGCTGGACTTGTATTTAAATGGCTATTGCTAAAAGTATTTTTTGTTTTTCATTTCAATATGCAAATTGTAAACCTCTTTTTGGCCGGAAGTTGCCAATGAAATTGAAAAAGTGTGAGATCGATGTTTTAGAAGACAAAAAGAGTTGATATGAAATGAGACTATGCAATATGGACGAGTCCGAGGAAATCGCTAGAGAAGTATGAGGTCAGACAAGGTCAACAACTTACTATACATATATATGTAAATATATATAAATGGATTGCAAATCTGCATTTAAAAACGCTTCTAATAAAGTAGGCCATACAAAAATCGGCTGAAAAATAATCCAGTTATAGCCAATCTCTAAAATAGTCAATATCTAGTTCTTAGAGCTCATTTCAAGATAATGTGAACATTTTAAAGAGTTGTTGATCCATTGAAAATCTGTATACATCCATCGATGGGGGTTGATAATTTTTTTAAATTTTACAAAGTTAATTAAAAGCAACATAAAATGTAGCAACATATACAGTATTCTATAAAAAATAAATACATTTTAACTACTGCCGACAATCGTAGCCGAATCGCAACAAATTTCCTTTTGGCGAGCATTGAGTTCTGGATATCTTCTAGTCAGGCACTCCCGCTGGCTAGGCCACCTTTCCTTTTCATTATAGCTGGTGCTGATGCTGCTGCTGCTGCTGATGCTGCTTGGCCACAGATTCCCCTCATCTGCGTTTTATCTGAAATCAGTTGGGCTGCAGATTATGCAAAATATTTGTGCGGTAGCCAACTAAGGCATTAGGCAATAAATTTATGTAAAAACCAAGATTTCAAGCTGTAAACT
The DNA here is from genome assembly GCA_035047565.1 of Drosophila mulleri. Lineage (NCBI taxonomy): Eukaryota > Metazoa > Arthropoda > Insecta > Diptera > Drosophilidae > Drosophila > Drosophila mulleri. The sequence continues at coordinate 14,020,999 of JAWNPK010000168.1, forward strand.
GTCACGTTGCGAGTTCAGCACAAATACAACAGCAACAGCAACAGCAACAACAACAATCGCATACCTGACCAAAATGCGAGCTCAGCTTTGAGCGAATTACGCGCGGCCAAGCACATTGTAATTCATATTATTCAAGAGGCGAGCTAGCAGCGAATGGCAGGAGGCTTTGTCAGGGACACTCTGCTGCTCCATTTCAAATCCTTGGGGACGCGGCTGATTGTTATTTTTAACTGCCTCAAGGTTGCGCTGTTGCACAGCTCAAGAGCCACTGTTGCTGCTCCTTGTCTCTGGCGGCTTTTGTGCTTGCCAAACTTTTCAGCCAGCGGCTCCCAGCAGGCGGCAAAGGATGAGTTAGCAACTCCAAGCGAAGAGCACCAGGCACGCAGCTTGAGCCGCTGCTCTCTCTTTTCTCTCTCTCTCTCACACGCATAGTTTTCATCACTTATTTCTCATCTCCAGCTGAGGCGTAGACAGACTGGCAGCTCTTTCTAGAGATGCGTGCGGGATTTCTGAAGCACTGACTACGAAAATCTAAGCAAATAAATTTAAAATATGTGAATATTTAATATATTTTTAAAATTTATTTTATAATTATTTGTTGTGAAGGACAAATTCATTTAATTTTTTTTTTTCATCTTTGGTTATTTACATTTTATTAATTGACTTTATATTTTTATATTTTTTATAATTATATTTTTAAACACAATATTCACAGTTTTAGATTTTCATTTATATCTGTTGAAATAAATTGTTTAACATAAATTTGTTTTTATACTATTTATTTTATATTTGAATAATTGGAATAATATAATTTATAATCAAACTACTTTTAAAGAGCTTTATTATAAGCGAACTTTATTTAATTTGTTACTTATTTGGAATTTTGAAAATTTAAAATTAATTGAATTTGATGTTTATTAAATAATATGAAATAATAACCAAAATGTTACTCAATTAGTGTATAAATTAATATAAAGTAGTGAATAAATAATATATTATAATAATAAGTGATATTCTAATAATTGCTAAGTATCAAATTTGCATATAATTAACTAACTGAAATTTAATAATTAGAATTGATAATTAACATATATAAATATAAATTATTATAATTCACTTTTAGTTATTAGTTATTATATACAAAATTGCATACTCTATATTAAATTATTCACTACTTTTTTACTTTTCATACAACATATAAACATTAATAATTTAAAGAATTTAAAGCATTTTTTTTAAATCTATAGTTTTTTGTTTTTTTTTCCAAACATTAGTACAATTAAAAAAAGTTACTATTGTTTCAATCTAAAATCCTTTTTTCTTTGCTTGCATAATTAAAATTATTAAATATATGTATTAGTTATAGAAGTGATAAAATAGAAAACTTTAAATCAATCATGAAGTATAGCTTTCTACGCAGTTGTTAAACAGAGCTCTGTATATATTTTAGTTTTCATATTTATTATATAAATTCCAAATATTATTTTTAAATTTTGTTTCAGCGAAATTCTAAAAGTTACTTACAAGGTGCAGTTTACTTAGTAAGATTGCCTTTTAGCTGTCTTTTAAAAATTGTTTTTAAATATTTACTGCGGAATGTCTGTCTCAGTGCCTGTCAAACTGCAAGCAGGTAGACATACTTCATCCATCATCTGAATCGCAGGCAAGGGTTACTCCTGACATTCGATAGAGCCATGCGACATCATCGTCGTCCTCCATTTCGTTGTTTTCGTCCACTCATGCTCTGGGGTTATTTAGCACTTGCGGATTGTTGGGGCAAACGCCAGGAATGTTCCACTACGTCACATCACATGAAATATGAAATCAACGCAAAACGACAAAGGAAAACGAGAAAATGGAATTTGGTCGTCCTCGTCGGCGTTTTGAGTGCATCACGTGAGTGCGAGGTAGTGGCCAATTCCCGATACGTTTTTCACGTTTTCCACGCTGTTTTCCGTTTAGTTAATATCTGTGAGTGGAAAGCTCGCTAAGAGCAGGATTTTCTTGCATATCTTGCAAATCCATTGCACAAATACTAATAAAAGTGCAGTTCGAGAGGAAGGCTGAAAGTGGGGGATGGGGGCTTCATTTTTGGCATCGGTTGCTGCCATTGCTGATAGTTTGTTTTACAAATGGGGCATGCCACGCCACACCCAAGGCCGCCCACTATTTGGGGAGCTTAATAAAATGCAAATGATGTGAAAATGCAACGCGAAACGTGGGTGGCAACCAAAATACTATCATTTCTTTCTCTTTCACTCACTCCATCTTCCCCCCCCCCCCCCCTCTCTGTCCACGTTCGCAACTTTGTATTTGTCCTGGTTTCTATGCATAGCTAAGAGGATGACGGGGAAAGAGAGGGGACTTTGTGCGTGTTTGTGTGTGTGTGTGTGTGGAGGGGCACTTTCAATATTTTTCATACGCAAATAGCAGCATTTTCTGCCAGGCGACCATCTGATTATGCAGCAATGATTGAGTATTTGTCGAGCTGGAGGGGCTGGGAGAGACCTGGCTGAAAGGACGCTCTGGCGCTCTTATCAGAAATTCACTTTCTAAAGGCTTCCTCTATGAAATGCAGTTAAAGTGAAGCTTCGCTTTAATGCACAATTGTCGATTTCAATGTTATAAAAGGAGCCCATAGAAATATATATAAATAGTTTTCCAATAAGAAATGGGTTTCCAATAAGAAAAGGCTGCCTTTAAATATCGAATTCTATTTATTTTTTATTTTATATCATATATATTCTTACACTTTGAACACACTGTTACCTTATCAAATTCCGAGAGGATTCGTATAGCAAATAATGCAACTATAGAGTAACTGTACAAGTTGAAAATGTTCACTAATGGAGGTAACACTGTAATTACTTAATTCTTATTAATTGTGCATTCCTTTCTCTCTCTCTTACACACACACTCTCTCTCTCTCTCTCTCTCTAAGGACAAACACATCACTTGTTTAGCTAAATTACACACTCACAAATAAATCAAATTTAAATAAAGTGCTTCCTGCTGCCAGAGCTCGGCTAATACGATGTCAATCATGGAAAAGGCACATATAACACATACATAGATCATTCGAGCTTGAAAAGTGCTGCCAACTAGCGAAAATGATGTTAAGAAATTAATTTAAAAATTGCGAACATGTCGAAGTCGCAATTTGACTGTTGCCGTCGCAGTTGAAGTCGAATTTGAGATCTTGGCGCGGCTTAGCCTGGATTGGCTTTAACTGTGGCCAGGCAGCTGGTGGCAACAAATTGGCGCAAATTAAACGGCTCAAACCGCAGGTGGCAAAAAATGTTAAAGAAAAATATACTTAAATACATATGTATGTATATATGTATGTACATATGTACATATATGACATATGGCGAAAAAGCGCAGCAGCCCAAAAATCAAATTCGATTTGCGTTTTGGCATTTTGTGTGATTTTTGAGCCTGGGAATTGGGGTTTGCACTGTGTTGCACAATTGCGTAAGTCAACTTATGTCAAATACAAATGTTGCCAATTTGAATATATTTTGAAATATTTGCAGATTTTTAATGCCACAAAAGAAATAATTTGAGAGCTTTTCTTTTAAGTCTCATCATAAGATAAAACAATTTACAAATTGAGATAAATTGGGATGGTTGGTATTAGTAACTTTTCGAAAATTTGTATTTAAAAAGCATCGAAATGAAATGAAAAGAGTTTGAAAAATTATAATTGCAACAATTTTAAGAAATTGAAAGTAAAAAAATATTAATCACATTTCCTCTAGTATTCAACTTTTTCACTTTGTCTATTTGATTGACAAATACAAAATTTGTTCCTTTTTTCTAGTTTTGTTGTTTAAGTTGCGTTGTCACTTCTGTCTATATTGTCTATTTTTGAATTCTTGCTTTCGCTCAAGAAATTCTTTAGCCACTCGCTCCTCACACGTTCAACTTGGCCGCGTTACTGAAAAGTTGGCCTCGAATCTGGAGCTCGACAATCGACGTCGCGTCAACTGAACTACAAAAAACTTCACATCGTGGAACTGTACATAAATGTAATTAAATATATCAGACAACTTATTGCATATAAATATAAGTGTATGTGTGTGTGTGTGTGTGTATATGCACATATATATAATCAGATATTTATGCATGTGGGGAGACTCAACAAAATGCTTCTTGCCTTTAGCCTGTCTTGTCTTGTTGCTCGTACTTCTCCTGCGAATTCAAATTTTTTGCTGACCTATCGAAAAGTCTTGTCAGGCAAAAAAAACATTGGGCATTAGCATTAGCTTGTGTTGTAGCTGCACTTGTTTGCTCGGCTCCGCTGCACTTCAATGAAATATAAGCCGCGTCGCATGCAACAGCCCGAGCCGAAGGGCAACTGCTCGACTATGGACTAGTAGATACCCTATTTTCAAACTGACTCATGAGGTGGAAATGAAGAAATTATTCCTTTCAGCCTGAAGCTAAAACGGTTCAGATCTATGTTAATGCATAGAACATATATTTGAAAATTAAAAAGTATATGTATGCTAATTTTAGCAATAGGCATTTGCTTTATGAGCCAATAACATTCTGTTTGTTAACAGTTTTTAACAAAAGTTACAAAAATGTATTTAAGTTCTATCTACATTATATACAGTAGAATATGCAGTATATCTTGAAACTCTTTATGCATACTATACAATCAAGCTACCCCACAACGATCGCTTACAAAAAGCAATTCGAACAGAAAATGCAAAGCTCAGTGAAAAAGGGAAATGCTCCTAGCTGCCCACAGTTTGACAAGCACTAACCCAGTGCAGCGTGTGAAACGTCATTTATATAATACACGCTGTTAAATATACATACTTATGTATATATGCTTAAATATATGTACAGACATACATGCATGTAAACGTATATGTTTTGAAATTCTTGCTTGAATTCCGCTTTACGCATGCAATTATTATTGCCTAACTGGAATTTGTGGTCTTACATAAGAACGTTTAAGAGCCCCTGACGAATTTCTCACGATTTCGTTTCCTGTGCGGACGATAGCTTCTTAGAACAACAGATAACATCGAGTCTACATTTGAGTAAAACATTTCATTTCCACTGAGCTTGGAAAACTGCTCTGCATGCTCCAATTGTAAATCAAAAGTTTCAAATACAGCAAATGTTATTTACACTCCTCCACATTAAACAGAGCTATGAGTAAAAATAATTTACTTTTACCAAATGAACGCTATTTAAGTTGTGAACATATGTATATTTAAAAGATCAACATGTTCTATTTACACAGGTGCTATAACATAACTTATGGCATATCTTAAGGTTTCAGAGTCCAATTACATTTAAATGTAAATTTAACAAAAAGAAAGTCGGGATATAGAGATTAGCAGAAGGGCTACTACTCCAAGGCCTTGCTCTGCGGAAGAGTTCCTATGGAGACTGCCGTTGTTGTAGCTGCCGTCGCTATGGTTGCTGATGCTGTTGTCGTTGGCGACGCCTTTATGATTTTGGAATCCTTGATTACCTGTGAGTTGACAGTCACAGTGGTTGACTTGGAGATGGGGCCGATGTTTAGCACGCGGCGCACTGCAGCACCGCCCGGCGCAATGGCGGGTATGGCCGGCGCTCGGTTGGTCATCATTTGCACGGGCTTCAGCCCTGTGGCGGATTTGATGTAAACGTTGCGCAGCTGCTGCTGTTTGCCATCGCCCGTCACGCCGGGACCAACTACTGGATTGTTGATTACTTGAAACTGCGGATATGTCTTATTGCCCAGACGCAGAGCGCCCGCCGTGCCAGCATTTAGTACGGGCGTCCCTCCTGCTGTCTTGATTGGTTGCAGATTCAAGGTTTTCACACTTGCACCATCAAGCAGCAAGGGACTGCTCGCCGCTCCCGTTCCTATTGCCGGCTTAGGGTTGCTCACAATCCGTATGGGAAGTGGCGTGGTACCGTTCGACAGACGCGATGCAGTTGTGGGCGTGCTTCCCGCCGCTGTTACTATTGGCTTCATGCTGCTGCGATTCAAATAGACCAGCTTATTGCCAGTTGCTGCTGTTGTGGTAAACAGCTGCTGAATGCCTTTATTAATCACAATGCCCTTGCTGTTGGTCACAATACTGGATGGTTTGATTTGCGAATTGGTCGCTTCCTTGATGATCTTTTGGCTGATGATTAAGGGGTTGTTGGAGCTGCTGCTGGTGCTGGCCACTGCAATACAAATTTGATTTATATTCTGTTTACTGGATACACGTCTTCAACGACTATTTACCTGTTTTAATGGCGTCTCCCTGCTGCTGCTGTTGCTGCTGCTGCTCGGCAAAGTTGCCTTCATTGTCGGCAAACACAATTGGCATGTCTATAATATTCGAAAGATCCACATTATTGCCCGCGGTTGGCTGTGCTGCCGGCACATTCTTGGTCATCTGCAGCATGGTTATTCCGCTGGCATTCTTGACCACGGTGTACTTTTGCTGGGCCGCCGCTGCTGCTGCTGCTGCTGCTGTCGAAGCATTCGCCGTGTTTCCAGCAGCTGCGGTCACAAATTGCGTTGTGACACCCGACGGAGCTTTGAGGGTAAAGATCTGTTGACCACTGGACGGTGGCAGCGTCTTGACAATGCTGCCAATGCTAGTGCTGGACGCACTGGCGCTGCTGCTGCCCTTGCCGATGGTGTAGTTGACCAGTTTGTTCTGCGCCGGCAGCGACTTCAGCTGCACGAACTGACTGGTAGGTATCATCTTGATCTTTGTCCCCGCTGAGAGCGACACTGTAGTTGGCGTCGATACGGACTTAATTACATTTGGCTGCACCGACTTTACCACGGTGCTCGCAGTACCTGTCGTTGGCTGCTGGTTATCATCATAGTCGAGTGTCTCCTCCAGCATAGACTCAATGGACATGTTCATCTCCTCGTTGGTCAGCACGTGCTTCTCCAATAGGTTCGACTTGATCCCAGTTGCCGGCACGCCACCAGGCAGTGGACGCGTGCGTGGGCGCCCAACTGTGGAGATGCGTACTGTTAGTCGATGAAACGGGATGGAATGATCAGAATTTTAAGACAGGGACCGTAAATTTAAATTATGAGTATGATGTGCGCGCAAATCAGATCAATAATGAAATTAAATTATATGCAATATGATTAGATTGATTAAAAATAACGAAATAATGACTGAATGAATAAATGAGATAAATACCGTGAAGGATGGAGGAAGGTTAATACTTATGACAGTTAGTTAGTTATCAGCACTTTAGCTGTACAATGGTACACTACTCATAACCGTTACGATCCCCGATCTTCAGACATTGCCAGCGCATGACCATGATTTACCCTTTCGCTTCACCGCGAACGGATCAATGAGACGCGGCGGCTTCGGTTTGGGCAACTTAGGCGTGCGAGCTTCAGGTTTCGATTAGTATTGAATTAGTAGGTGGATTGGTGAGTGGATAGTAGGTGGGATGGCAACATGCAAAAGCAGATCGAGTGCACAAAGGGTACACATAATAATGACGAACAATACATGGGGTTAAATAAAGTAATATACGAATGTAAATGTAAATGAAAACTTGAAAGAGCGACTCACTGTGCGGCACAATTTTCGATTTGGTGGGCTGCATACAGCCATCTTCCAGCCCGCTGTCAATTGCCTTACGCTTGCGTGCTTGTGTGACCTGTGCCTTATTCATGTTGCCATCGGACAGAATGTGCTGCTGTTGCTTGGGCTGCCGCTGGTATGAGTTGCTGCCTAGCAGAGAAGTGGGCATGCGTGGACCTGGCGGATTGCTCAATGTCTTGTTGACAAACTCGTAGACCTCATCCTGTAAAAATATTTGAGAATGAGACATTTAGGACATAAGCATCAACAACTAAAGGATATTAAGTTTGCGGAGACTCACCACGACCATCGAGTCGACCATGGCCTGGGTGACACTTTCGATGCGACGCTTGCTCTTAGGCACACGCAGTGCATCGTCCGCACTGCCGACGACGACTAGCGAGGATTCAGATTGCATCCGCTCACGCAAGCCCTCCATTTCCTCCTGGCTTGTGCGGGCCGAATTCTGACCGATGACGAATAAAATGGGTGCCTTGATATCCAGCAGACGGTCGTCGGGTGCACCGCGCGGCCCGCGCAAAGTATTGTAGGCAAAGCCCATGCAAATTACACACGCAACGCTCTCCGACATGGCCACTTGCAGAGCGAGTGCCGAACCGGCATTAAAACCAATGAGTATGATGCCACGATGGGGATTTTCGATGCGCAGTTCGTGTATGCGTACACGAGTCAGCGAGACAATCGTCTCGGCCACTTGATCCAGATTTTGGCCGCCAATGCGATCGTCTGTAAGCAATACGTCCAATTATATATCTACATAGTTACCTAAACCATGAACCACTTACTCGTATTCGGCAGCGTGATCTGGACTATTTGGGTTATGCTTGCCAAGGCCTCGTACCAATTTTGCATGCGCTCCGGCACAGGGCCACTGGTGGGCATATTTGGTATTGCGACCATAATGGCATTGTGTGCCAGATGGCGTGACTTAGCCAATATATCCGGTTGCCAGCGCTTCTTCATCACAGGAGCAAGTAGCTCTTGGCAATTGTTCAGCGGACGACTGAATAGCATTTTGTCAATGAGTGTCGGCAGTTTGCTTTTAAGCGTCTGTATAATGTCCAAATAGGAGGCCATATATGAAGGTGGCAAATGCTCCATGAGTAACGCATGCAACCACTGTGTGGTGCGTGGCTCCCAAGCAACGCTGGCTAAAGCACGTCGCATACGCGAACTGGACTTATCAACAGCCACTCGTCGCTGCACTGGCTCGTGCTGACGCTTATCGTTAGCCAAACGAGCTAATTGATCCTGATCCAAAATGGTCGCAACTTTATCAAACAGCGTTTGCTGCGTGGTTGTCCAGCCAGTGCTGAGAAAAGGCAGCTGTTAGTCAATGAAATATTTATATCGTATATTGATTATTACCGATTGATGCGCTCCTGCCAATCCTGATCATCGGAATTATTATTTCGCACATACTTGGCAATGCGTGCGCACTCGTTCATCATCTCCTTTGCCGCAATCTCATCGTAGGGTGGTATGTGGGTTGTCTGCACCGAGTCCACCGAATCTTCGTGCGCTGGATACGTGTGACAGGTTGGGCACTGCGGCGCATGGCGGACGAGAATAGTGCGAGCGGGTGCTAAGCCATTGTTCAGAGTATTGTCCGGTCGCGGAGCATCGCGCATATAGGTATGTTCCATTGAGGATTCACTGGGTCCCGAAATAGTACTTGACTGTAAATAAATATTATTGTATGTATTAGAAGAAATCAAAAAACAATAGCATTTAAATAGGTAAATGGAATTGGATGAAGTGAGTAAAGTGATTGAAGTGAGAGACTCATGCAGGACAAATCTGAATTGAGGAATTGAAGAATTGCTAGTGACGTATTATTACACTCTCTGTTGAAATTGTTGCAGACGCGGCCGAGGCTGCTGTCGCTGCTTTTGGCGGGGAGCTCAATATGGATGCCGCGCTACCCAACTGGCCCGCCTTAACCACATAGTAAGAGGTATTAGCGGTTCCAGCTGTTGGCACTTTTGCTGTTGTTACTGCTGTTGCTGGAGCCGACGCTCTGGCTATGTTTGTGTTTGTATGTGTTTGAGTGTGTGTTTGTATTTTTGTGTATGGTGTTCCAGCCCTGGCAATAAATTTGCTAGGACTGTATGTAATAATTGAGGTGTTTGTGTTGGCCGACTGCATCTTTGGTTTCTTCTCGACCATAATAATTTCACTTTTATTGCTTTTCGTCTGTTTTATTTTCATCATTTTGTGTGTAGTTTATTTTTTTTAATTTGTTTTATTTCGTTACTCGCAGACTGCAGGTTTGCTTCTTCTGCTGCTTTGCAGCGCTCTTGGCGGTGACTTGCAATGCGCACACAAACTTGTAGCACTAGTCTTATTATTAATTCAATTTTTATCGATGTTGTTTTGCAAATTTAATTTTTTCTATTAGTTCTGTTTTTTAGCTTTCCTCAACAAATCACTGCCTGCGTCTTTGCAATTAAAATATGGCGTGTGCGTAAGGCGTTGCCACACTGGTAGAACCAACAAGACATGTAATTCTGACCCAAGTCTGGCAGCCCCAAGCTTTGCAATCAAGTGCCTCTAAACTTATATATTTCGCTACCGTATATGCTTAATAGCATTATAAATGCATAATTCGGTATAATAAGGTATCACTTACGGAATCACTGGGTGCAGATGTTGCAGTTAGCATATTTGAATTAGTTGACTGTTGTTCGGTATCTTCATGGGTCACATTCTGGGATATGTGTCCACCGCTTTGCACAAAATTGTTAAAACATTCGATAAACGAAGACATTTCCGAAGCGTTCAATATACAATATTTCACTCAAACTTAAATGGGTGCTTTGAAACTTGTAAACAATATACAAAACATTAAAAAGCGAGCGTAGCTTGATCAAAATATGTCAAGATTACAAAAGTGTTGCCACTCCATGCAGCATTGTAGTTTTTCAACACTGCTTCAAATCAGCTGTTTTGTTGATGTTTGATATGAATGCGTGCCGTACTGCGCACTGTACCTCAAACAAATTTTCCACATGATTGAAAATTGCTATATTTGAATTTTTAAAATGTCACTATGAATAATTTCATTTAATATTTCTTTATTAAACCAAAAAATGTATAAACAAGAGGCAGTATACGATGTAGTTTTTAGTACATTTGTACCAAACGGGATATCACGCGTGATTGCACGCACTCATCACTAGTTGGCTTTCATGTTTTCTTTTTACTTCGCATGTGTTGACAAACGTTTTGTGTAGATTTTATTAATTATAATATAATTATTGCGGCTGTTGGTTCCATAATGCAAAATGGACGAATTGCAGAAGCTGGAGTACCTGTCCCTGGTGTCAAAAATCTGCACCGAACTTGACAATCACTTGGGAATTAACGACAAGGATTTAGCCGAATTCATCATCGATTTGGAGCACAAACATCGCAGCTATGATGCGTTCCGCAAGGCACTACTGGAAAATGGTGCCGAGTTTCCCGATTCTCTGGTGCAAAACTTGCAACGCATCATCAATTTAATGCGACCCAGTAGACCTGAAAGCGATGCAAAACTGACGGCTGGCGAGGATAGCAAAGTAGACAAAAAATCGCAGCTAAAGAAAATGTTTCCTGGCTTGGCTCTCCCCAATGACAAATTCAGCAGCAAAATGGACGAGGACGAACAGAGTGAAGAGAAAGAGTCAAAGCAAAAGTTGAAAATAAATAAGAACGATATGAGCGACGTTGATGCCGCCATGCTGGAGCTAGAGGCTCTGGAACCCGGCGAGCAAAAAGAGCAGGAGTCAGTAAAAGAGAACAGTAGTAGCTCAAGGGACCGCCACAAACGCAAAGAACGCAGTCGAAGTCGCGAGAGAGACCGTGACAGGGATAGACATCGAGACAGGGATAGGAAAAGGGAGAATGATCGGCATAGAGAACGGGATAAGGATAGTCAGAGAGAAAGAGAGCGAGATAGGGATAGAGAGAGGGATAAAGAACATCGTCGCCGGCGCAGCAGATCTCGAGAAGAACGCGATCGTGATCGTGATCGTGATCGCGACCGTGACCATCGCAAACGGCGCTCTAGCTCACGAGAGCGGCAAGACAGACACGACCAACGTAGACGACGCTCCCGCTCCCGATCTCATGAGCGCAGCAGCCGCCATCAGCAGCAGGAGAAAATGCCACCGCCAGCAGCTGGGATGAGCGATGATCCAGAGGTAGGCAAGATTTACTCCGGCAAGGTGGCGAACATAGTCCCGTTTGGTTGCTTCGTGCAGCTGTTTGGTGTGCGCAAACGTTGGGAAGGTCTGGTGCATATCTCGCAGCTACGCGCCGAGGGACGTGTCACCGATGTCACCGAGGTGGTGGCACGCAATCAGACAGTGAAAGTAAAAGTCATGTCGCTAGCCGGTCAAAAGGTATCACTGTCAATGAAGGAGGTAGATCAAGAGACTGGCCGAGATCTCAATCCATTATCACATGCACCCGAGGAGGATGAATTGGCATTGCGGGATCGAAATCCTGATGGACCTTACAACAGCACCTCCTCCATGCTTAATCTGCAGGGCAACAACATTGATGGTGATGAGCACGAGTCGCGCAAGCGAGTGACGCGCATATCCAGTCCAGAGCGATGGGAGATCAAACAAATGATCAGCTCGGGTGTGCTGGACCGTAGTGAAATGCCCGACTTCGATGAGGAGACAGGCTTATTGCCTAAGGACGAGGACGACGAAGCGGACATTGAAATAGAAATTGTAGAGGAGGAACCACCCTTCCTCTCTGGACATGGTCGGGCATTGCATGACTTGTCGCCCGTGCGGATAGTTAAAAATCCAGACGGCTCGCTTGCCCAAGCAGCGATGATGCAGTCCGCCTTGTCCAAGGAGCGGCGTGAGCAGAAAATGTTGCAGCGAGAGCAGGAGATGGAAGCAGTGCCCAGCAATCTCAACAAGAACTGGATCGATCCGCTGCCCGAGGATGATTCTTCACGCCATCTGGCAGCCAATATGCGCGGCATGGGCGCCGCTCCACAAGAGGTACCCGAGTGGAAGAAACACGTCATCGGTGGCAAGAAATCCTCCTTTGGCAAGAAGACCGATCTAACTCTCGTCGAGCAGCGGCAATCTCTGCCCATTTACAAGCTCCGTGACGATCTCATCAAGGCCGTCACGGATAACCAGATTCTGATTGTAATTGGCGAGACAGGATCCGGCAAGACCACACAGATCACGCAGTATCTGGGCGAGTGTGGATTCACGGCCAGGGGTAAGATTGGATGCACCCAGCCACGTCGTGTGGCTGCCATGTCCGTGGCTAAGCGAGTGGCCGAGGAGTTTGGCTGTCGTCTGGGCCAGGAGGTGGGCTATACAATACGTTTCGAAGACTGCACCAGCCCGGAGACAGTCATCAAGTACATGACGGACGGCATGTTGCTGCGCGAGTGCCTAATGGAGGCGGAGCTGAAGTCGTATTCTGTCATCATGTTGGATGAGGCTCACGAGCGAACAATCCACACGGATGTGCTTTTCGGGCTGCTGAAAACAGCCGTCCAAAAGCGTCCTGAATTGAAGCTGATTGTCACCTCGGCCACGTTGGATGCGGTCAAGTTTTCACAGTATTTCTTTGAAGCCCCTATTTTCACGATACCCGGACGCACGTTTCCCGTGGAGGTGTTGTATACTAAGGAGCCAGAGACAGACTATTTGGACGCTTCGCTGATAACTGTGATGCAAATCCATTTGCGTGAACCGCCTGGCGACATACTGCTCTTCTTAACGGGTCAGGAAGAGATTGACACAGCCTGTGAGATACTCTACGAACGCATGAAAAGCTTGGGCCCAGATGTGCCCGAGCTAATCATATTGCCTGTGTATTCGGCTCTTCCCTCCGAGATGCAGACCCGAATCTTTGATCCAGCGCCGGCGGGCAGTCGCAAAGTGGTGATTGCCACAAATATAGCTGAAACATCGCTCACTATCGATGGCATCTTCTATGTGGTCGATCCCGGCTTTGTAAAGCAGAAGGTTTACAATTCCAAGACGGGCATGGACTCCCTGGTGGTTACACCCATTTCCCAGGCAGCTGCCAAGCAGCGTGCCGGCCGTGCTGGCCGTACGGGACCTGGGAAATGCTATCGCCTCTATACGGAGCGCGCCTATCGGGATGAGATGTTGCCAACGCCAGTTCCAGAGATCCAACGTACGAATCTTGCAACCACAGTGTTGCAGCTGAAAACAATGGGCATCAATGATTTGCTGCACTTTGATTTCATGGATGCCCCTCCCGTGGAGTCATTGGTCATGGCCTTGGAGCAGCTGCATTCGCTCTCTGCGCTCGATGATGAGGGCCTGTTGACACGTCTTGGTCGTCGCATGGCTGAGTTTCCTCTCGAGCCAAATCTATCAAAAATGCTCATCATGTCTGTCGCACTACAGTGCTCGGATGAGATCCTGACCATTGTCTCTATGCTTAGCGTACAGAACGTGTTCTACAGACCCAAGGATAAGCAGGCGCTGGCCGATCAAAAGAAGGCCAAGTTTAACCAAGCAGAGGGTAAGTCGCGAATAACTATTTACATAGATTGTATATCTAACTGTTATTTCTACAGGTGATCATCTAACTCTGTTAGCGGTCTATAATAGCTGGAAGAACAACAAGTTCTCGAATGCCTGGTGTTATGAGAATTTTGTGCAAATCCGTACACTGAAACGTTCCCAGGATGTGCGGAAGCAATTGCTCGGCATCATGGATCGCCACAAGCTGGACGTTGTTTCAGCGGGCAAAAATTCAGTGCGCATACAGAAGGCTATATGCTCCGGCTTCTTTCGTAATGCTGCCAAAAAGGATCCACAAGAAGGCTATCGAACCCTGGTGGATTCACAAGTGGTTTATATACATCCTTCAAGCGCGCTATTCAATCGGCAGCCTGAATGGGTTATCTACCATGAGCTGGTGCAAACGACAAAAGAGTATATGCGAGAGGTAACAACCATTGATCCCAAATGGTTGGTGGAGTTTGCGCCATCCTTTTTCCGCTTCTCTGATCCCACCAAGCTCAGCAAATTCAAGAAGAACCAACGATTGGAGCCGCTCTACAACAAGTATGAGGAACCAAACGCGTGGCGTATATCACGCGTGCGTCGCCGTCGTAATTAATCAGCTCAATTTGTGCATCCAGTTTCTTTTTGTATTCAATAAAAGCTAAGTAACAATAAAAATAAGTTCAAGGTTTTATGACTACCCATTTCTCAGTAGCCCTTGTGCCCGCGAAAGCGTTGTCGATTATCCAGCTGAAATTATACAAATATTTCATTATCTATAGTGAGCTATATACCAATTGGATACTCACCAAAGATCGTTTGCACTCGTAGAAAGTGTTGCGCAGAACCTGGCACTCAGGTGGTACGCTGTTGTCTTGCAGACACTGCCGCGGTGTCTTCTTGTCCAAGCGGCAGCACTCGCTCTCCAGCAGGCACATTTTTAGATCAGCGCGAACGCCGGCGCAGGCTGTTTCATCCGCCAGCTTTTCATTGCCCTCGTAGCGCATCATTTTGTTTTTGTTATATTGCTTACAAGCAAACTTAACTTTATTATTGTTTAATTAAATTTGATTACAAAATCGACTAAAGCATCTGTTTCTTAGAAATGTCAGGCAACGCTGGCAACAATATAAGTATCTATCGATACCTTCTGTAAAACTATCGCCTAATGAAAACATATAACAAGGCAATATAATCTCAAGTTGGCAAAATACGAAGAATAGTAGCGCCAATGAGTGCAAAATCATGTATAATTCTATTGAAATACCAGACTCCGACGAGGATTTGTCGGAGCCAACAATAGATTTACCAAAATCAGAGTCCAGCGCAACTGAAATAAATGAGAACACACCCAAAAAACAAAGAAAGATTTCGGTTTCTAGTGCTGCTGAGACCAATGCGGCCACAACACCGGGGTCTACATCATCCGAAACTAACAGCTCTCCCCTAAACGCCACAAACATTAACAAAGACAGCAACGGTACCAATCAAAATACAACACACCAAGTGCGCCAAAGGTCTCGAAAAACGCAACTTACAGTACGCAATGGACTTGAAAATGAAATACAATTCGAAACAATACCGGTCGATGATGAAACTCCATCAGCCCATGAGCAACGGGTGAAGGAGAACGAAAGCGTGTGTACTCTTATCGCGAAGATGCTAGACACAGACGAGATGGAAACGGTTGTGCAGCGAATTGCCAATGAACGTGTGCGTTGCAATTTCCTGTTGTCTACCTATCACGTAAGCAATACAAATAATTTGTACATTCATACATATATATTTAACAATAACTCATGCATTACTCCTTTTTCTAGTTGCCTGACATGCATTTTTCACTAAACACACCTCTCGAAATGCTAAAGATTCAGTTCCAGGAGCGACTGAAGCTTCGCAAGGAGCGCATAAGTGCAACAAAACCAACCGTAACAAACAAAAACAAGTCTGGGCAGTAATGACAAACATGAATTAAGTGTAAATAATAATAAGAAAATATCATGTAGCACTAGCACTGTTATCGTTAATTATAATATAAAAATAAAAAATAAAATAAACTTGAAGTAAATGCAAGTTAGTTTTTATTTATTTTCTTTTACTTGCCGAACATGTGTCTTTCGTGCATGTGTTTTCGCTTTATGCGCATGTCTCTCAAAAGTGCGTTTTAGTCAGCGGCATTCAACAACCCAGCGTAGCCGTGATCGTCTAGTGGTTAGGACCCCACGTTGTGGCCGTGGTAACCCAGGTTCGAATCCTGGTCACGGCAATGCTGCAATACGCATTGTCACGGAGTTTGGGTTGGTTTTTTTTTTTTTTTCAATTTAAAAAAATAAATGTTTAGTTCATTTGTTCTGTATAAAGTAGGCTGCTCATTTCAGGCAAAGGAACAAATTTTAGTACGCATAACATACTTTGGCTGCTTAACAAATTGTCTGCTAAGAAAATTACAATGGAATTTTTGTTTGCATCGGAACTCTATAACGAATCAGATTCCGACCAACCGGTAGAATCCGAAGAGCACAGCTATGACGAAGATATGATACACATTGATAATACCATAAAAAATATATGTAGAAATTTGCGCAAAGGAGATTGGACATATTTAGGAAGACATCCAGAGGTATTTATAGCAATATACAAATATCTTAAAGTATTTATTTATAAGGTTTCAGATACGTGCTATAATTCGCGTGATTATAATGCAAGCCGTTAAACAGAAGCCCAGAAACATTTTTACATTTGCTGCCGATCTGTTTAGTATAAGGAAACAAAAGCATTTGACAAAATTGGTAAACATTTTATTTAAGTTAGTTCAACTTTCCTATAGTTTTCTCTACGTTTATCGCAGATCAACAAACAACTGAAATGGGTAAATAATTTGGTCCATAAGGGCAACTGGACGGCTGTCGATGGAGTCATGTTGTTCTCTGAAAGCTCTGATTGTCGTATAAAAGAAGAATGCTCACGCCGGGACCGACCAATTGATGCCCTTTTTGAAGTGAAAAATATGTGTCCGGAAAATTTCAAGCCCAGTTGCTGAATTTATTGAAAAATAAAGTAAATTTGATCAAATTTAACAAATTTGTAATATGATAAAATAATAAATAGTCAAAAAATATGTGTCCGGGGAAATAAGTAAATGTTATACATAACTAAACAAAAAATGTGTCTGTTCAAACCCAGTTGCTGAATTTATTGAATAATAAAGTAAATGTTGATATAAAATTAAACAAATTTGCAAAACGTTAACACACTATAGCCAAAAAGATTGCGCGTCATTTTCTTAATTCTCAATTTTGAATTTTCGGCTTAGATTTGGCTTTTTTTGCCTTCTTTAGAAAATTTGTGACAAGGGCAGCGCTCTTCTGATCGTTCTCTCTTTTCTTTTCCATTTCGATGGCTGACGAAAATTCCATCAAAGCATCCATATGAGAAGTGCGACGTGCCTCGATTGTCATTTTGAAATCCTCCTCAGAGCGTCGGAAATCCACTTGAAAAATTGAAAACGTTTTTAAAATGTTCAAACACTTCTCACACAAAAAACGCGGTAGACCCTGAACATCTTTAACCTGGGTAAGGATTTACTTGTATCACTATATTATACCATAGTTTGTTAATATATGAAGAAAATACCTCAATATGAATTGTATTGGCGATTATGCGTGTTAGTCGACGGCCATTGAATAGTGGACGCAATTTAATACCATTTTCTGGAGTTGCCCGACATTTACAGATGCGGCAGCAATTGGTTAAATCAAAATCTTTCGAATTGACAAAGGAAACTCTTCTAGTGAGACTTCCTTCCTTTTCGGACATGATGATTATTGGAATTTTAAATTTATTAGGAATCAGTTAGAACATTTCGGGAGTCAAAGTGACAATGTTTGCTTCAAATTTATTTTTGTATGTATACGAACGTTTTCAGTTTGATAGCTGCTTTTGAATTCTGCCGCCAAGCTACATTTTCACCACACTTGAAGTTGGCTCCATGCAATTTTTAGCTAACTTGAAGTTGGCTGCGCGCAGCCTTCAATTCGCGTTAAGTTAGCTGCTTACAAATTTCCAACTAGAGTGAAGTACACAAGACGCAAAAGTGTTTTATTCCTATTGATTAAAAAAGTGTTTGCATTGGTCGCATTTAACTATTTATAAACCTGCAAAGATTTCAATGATAAACCCTTTGAAATTTACTGCGCCCAACAAGCCTCCAAGCTATTTACAAAAATTTCAACTAGAGTCTGCCATATTTATTGGTAAGTTTTGCTTTGCATGCTGATTCTTATTCGAGACCAGTTCGTTCTCCTTTTTTTTTCCTTTGTTGTGCTATGCTCTTTCTGCCGAATAATACCGCAAGATTAGTGTCTGTTTTGTGTTTTTGCCTATTATATATACAATCAAAGTATAAAAAATTAACGATCGCCTCTTATTTAATATCAAACGCAGTTTGTATTAATATGAATATAAATAAATAAATAATATTCTAACAAGATACAAGATACATATGTAGATTTGTTACACTTTAAATTAAAAATGTATTGCGAGATATTTTTGGCTATGCAGAAATCCTACTTCTCCATTGTAAGTGTTCATACATACATACATATGCATACATATATTTTGCAAGTGAAGTAACTGTGGCAACTTGGTCGGCCGGCCGGCGAAAACGGAAACAGACTTCTAACATTCGCATAACATAGCCTTAACATAACAACGTTGGCTTTGAATGGTAGCATTCGGAGTTCGTAGCTCGCTGAAGTTTGCTTCAGCTGTGATTATTACAAAAAAGAAAAGGAGCGAGGAAAGAAAATCTCTTAACGTATAAATTTTTTGTAAAATGTTGCCAAACGATAGAAAGATATTGAGGTGCATCAACAATACGCGCACTAATTGCAACACATTTAATGATTTCTACATTCCCCGTTTTAAAAAATCTTTTGCAGGCAACACGCACGTCAGAATCAAAGTCAGACTGCGCGCCGGCCTGTCCAAAGACTCAGCGCTGGACGATTCAACAACCGTCACAACAGCGGCAACAATAACAACAGCAGCGGCAATCACAAGATGAGCAAGGCAGACCCGATATCGCTCAGCTTCCATGACTCCTGTCTGCGCATGTCCGACGTCCAGCTGCTTCACGGACCGCGCTGGCTCAACGATCAGGCAAATAGCGCAATGGACTAACTAAATAGTTCTGTATACATTGAAATATATATACATATTTTGCTTGCAGATCTTGAGCTTCTACTATGAGTATTTGTCGCATGTCAAGTACAAGAACAACAACGACTTGTACTTCATAGCGCCCGAGGTGACGCAGTGCATGAAATACATGGACGACTCCGAGCTGGAGATGCTGTTCGAGGAGCATGATGCCGCGAACAAGCCATTCATATTCTTTGCACTGAATGACAATGGAAACACCGAGGCAGGCGGCACCCATTGGTCGCTGATGGTGCTCTCGCGACCAGAGAAAACGTTTTTCCACTTTGACTCGTATGGCAACAACAATACGGGTCCTTCGATGGAGCTGATGACTAAGGTGAAAGATCTGCTGGGCATGCGTCTGGCAAAGTTTCGTCCGATGCGCTGCCTGCAGCAGGCGAATGGCTACGACTGTGGCATCCATGTCATCTGCATGACTGATCACATAGCCGACTATGTGAATCGCTATGAGGTGATTGAGGGTCTACCCACATTGCACACCGATACAGTGAAGGCCAAACGAGCTGAGCTGCTCAAGCTCATCATATCGCTGGGCGGCAAGGACTAAACACAATCAACTGCTTTCATTGTTACATCTTGTTGCCTTAAGTGACCTTTCATAAAAACGTTACTAACTGCAAAACACACTGTGAATACGACTCAAAGTATACGCTTACATTTTTAAGACAGCTGGAGAGAGGAATGGGAGGTGAGGTAGTATATGAGGTGCTTGCTTCAGGCGTTGAATGCAAGCTGATCTTCAGCATGAATGCGATATTTATATTAATAATTGTAATTTGTTTAGTTTAGTGTTTACGTTTGCCCAGTGCAAGGCACTGCAAAAAGAGAAACAACACTGAAAACGAAATGAAGAGACAAAATTCAACCCGAGCAGTGCGAATATTTATTTGTTCAATATTTGTTTGTTCAAGCCAGAAGCTCTCATTTTCGTTATTATCACTGGAAGGACAGCATGATATTTCTGTTTGTTTGTCCAACGGCATTTAAGATATGTGTAAATTGAATGAAACTTTAATGTATAAGTTTCATTTGTCTAAAAATATAAAATAGAACAGAAACGTAAATCGAAAATATGATAGTTAATGTATATAGCATATATATATATATATATATACATATATTCTTAATCTTATATTTGTATAACCTTTGGGCAGTGCATCTGACCTAAGCTTATATTATAGCAATCGATTCATTGTGTAAAGAGTATTACGAATACTTTATACTCCCTAAATATTAATTAGTTTTTATCTGACGGTGCGTTAGGTATGATACAATCAGCATTTGGTAATGAGGCCCTCGGCATAACATATAACACAATATTTAGTTACGTATTACTCTCCGTGAAGCATGGTCGGCGAGTTCCTTTTGCGTATCTGTCAGAGCTATTCGGTATTTCTAGGCGTTAGCTCATTCTTTCGCGTATCGAAAAATTATCGCGAGACGTGGCTGACGCGCGGTTATGTCCTGGTCGTGAATGTCGTGACGCTCAGTCTGCTGCCCTTGGTCTTCTGGCTGTCCGCCCAGTACGTCAGGATAGCCAGCTGGTTTCCAAATTTGTTGACCTATACCACGTATATACTCTACACGGTATCATATGCGACTATAGCATACACTCTGATCTCCCGCTCCTGTCGGGATGAGGCGATGCTGGAGGTGGACAGAATCGTCCAGCGATTGAACCGAAGGATTGCACAGGATGTGAGAGCTGAGCCATCTGTCGGCAGCACACTTGGCCATTTGCATAATTTGAAGCTGGGCTCTGTGCTGTTCCTCATCCTGGCCAGCTTCCTATCCTGCCTTGCGATACCCAATGAGCCAAAGTTGAGCGTTCTGTTATGCGTGTTTATCTACAACAATGCCAAGAATATTCCGTTGCTCGCCGTCTATCGCTATTATCTGGCTCTGTGGGACATTGCCTGTTGCTATCAGTATCTCAACAAGCAGCTGCTACAGCTTCTGCATCTGGATAGGGGGATCCAAGATTCTCGCCGCCATCTGGATCAGCTACAGCATCTGTGGATGCTCCACAGCCTGCTCACGCACTGCACTCAGAGGCTCAACAAGAAGTATGGGCTGCTTATGTTGGCGGCTCGCTTGGACAATTTGGCATTCT
This sequence comes from Drosophila mulleri, assembly GCA_035047565.1. Classification (NCBI taxonomy): domain Eukaryota; kingdom Metazoa; phylum Arthropoda; class Insecta; order Diptera; family Drosophilidae; genus Drosophila; species Drosophila mulleri. The sequence goes on from JAWNPK010000168.1 coordinate 14,042,436, forward strand.
TTGCGATTAATACCTATTGGGGCATAGTCTTCTCATTTAGCATCAACGCACCTTTCTATGTAATTCTCTTTGGGGCCTCGAACTACTATGTGCACCTGCTGGACTTTTATCTATTGAACTTCATGTGTGATCAGACCATGTGGTACCAGAGCGCAATACAGCATAGTGTCAGCGAGGGGCATTGGTCAAGGGAGGTGAATGCATATCTAGTATATATGTATATACAGATACATATATAGAAATGATATATTCCTCTTGCAGCTGAACGCCTTTGTCTTGTACGTCTGCACTTCGAAGCTGGACTTTTGGGTTTGCGGTCTCTATAAGGTGAATCGTCGCAACTGGTTCCAAATGCAGATCTCTTTTATTACATTTTCCATATTGTTGTTGCAGTTTCATTTGTTGCACAATAAGAAATATGCTTTATAAAATGATTATTGAGTGTAAACTACTTGAAATAATTACTAATACATATACATCATTATATATAAATTATTAATATTGCTTTATATTAATTAAAAGATTATTAAACTTTGTCTACAATTCGTAAAAACATACATACTTAAAATAACTTTATTTCTTATAATACAGTTTAGCTTAATGACAAAAATACTTCATTCAGCTTAATCAGATAATGTCAATTATAATTACTGTTTAATCAGATCAAATTTAGTGAGTTCGTGAAGTACAAGCTACGATCATAGTCTATAAGCGTGATATACTATGTATAATAGTTTGATAAAGATTCACGTAAACATCAACAACTTTATTATGATGCACAGCCAGATGGGGGGAATACAATACTGTGAACAATTATATCTAACCCATATCAATATCGTTAAGCGTAAACATTTCGATCACATTACACACACTTATCTGCCTTTGATATTGGTAGTTCGTATTACATCGAAAATATATACATATATATAACGGAGGGTTGGCCGGATTAACAACTGCCGCCCAGTGAGAGGATCAGCTTCAGCAGCTCGGCTCGCTTGGCCTTCACAGTCTCGATGTGCAGTCCGGGCAGCCCGTTGATCATCTCAAAGCGACTCACATAGTCGGCTATATGATCGGTCATGCAGATGACGTGGATGCCACAGTCGTAACCATTCGCCTGCTGCAGACAGCGCATCGGACAGAACTTGGCCAGGCGCATGCCCAGGAAGTCCTTCACCCTATTCATAAGTTTGACGGATGTGGCCGTATTGCTGTTCCCAAACGAGTCAAAGTGGAAAAAAGTCTTCTCGGGCTGCGACACCACCAGCAGCGACCAGTGGCTGCCGCCCTCTTCGGTGGCGCCGTTGTCGTTAAGAGCAAAGAATATGAACAGCTTGTAGGCCGCATTGTTCTTGTCCAGCAGCATCTCCAGCTCGGAGTCGTCCATGTATTTCATGCACTGCGTCACCTCGGGCGCTATGAAGTACAAGTCGTTGTTGTTCTTGTACTTGACATGCGACAGATACTCATAGTAGAAGCTCAAGATCTGCAAGCAAAATATGTATATATATTTCAATGTAGACAGAACTATTTAGTTAGTCCATTGCGCTATTTGCCTGATCGTTGAGCCAGCGCGGTCCGTGAAGCAGCTGGACGTCGGACATGCGCAGACAGGAGTCATGGAAGCTGAGCGATATCGGGTCTGTCTTGCTCATGTTGTGGGGACAGCTCTGATTATGATCCTGAAGTGTGCAGTGGTTAGGTCTGCGCACAGTCGGACTGGTTCGGGCACGTGCGTGTTGCCTGGAAAGTGTACGAAAAGGTTAAACAATTTTGTAATTTAGTCTATATGGATGTTTGTTTGTTGTATTGTGTTCAAGCGTCAAGTCGGCCTGTATTTTGGCAGCATTTTATAAGGTCTTTGATATTTTTTCATTTCAAGCATACATTTACTTCAATTTGTGCCGTTTTTTTTCTGCTGTTAAGTGTCTGTAATGCTCGTGTTATTTAACATGCCTCCTTAGGAAGTTCGCTGCGAATTAGCTACCACGTGGCATAGTCCTAACAGCAGTATGCTGTTGTTTCGGAATTGTAGGAGTAATACGCTGTTCTCTAGAAAATGCTGGAACAATTATCTGCCACGTGGCCACGGAATAACAGCTATTCAGAATTTTGCTAGAGGTTGCTAGAATAATCGGCTGCCAGCAGTGAGACGTCAAAAGTTTGTTAACAATTCTTTTTATTTTAAATGCGAAATCAAATGTGAGCTTAGATTACTACTAAGTTTATGGTTAAAAACATATTGTATACAAAGTAATTATAATAGCAATAAAAATACATCGAAATATTGATTTTACGAGGCACTAAAATGCACTTAATGTGCACATTTTACAATTCACACTCATACACACATCTCATATATTTTGATATAAAGAGGACATGCTGATAGATCGTTTGTATATATGTAGTATATACTAAGCCGTTGTTAGACTGTGTTTGGTGGGTTCTTTGCGGGGCCCAGGATACAATTCCCAAATACGAAAGCTAAATGCTCGGCTGTGTATATGTTATTTCTAATGAAAGAGTGCGCTTCACAGTCGCACCTCGGGGCGCTGCCAGCCGCCGAAGGCACGCTCCAGCTCCTCGGCCACGGCCAGGCACAATCGGTCCTCGTTAAAGTTCGCTATCACCTGCACGCCCAGCGGCAAGCCCTCGCTGCCCAAGCCAAGCGGCACAGCTGTGGCCGGGAAGCCCAGCACGTTGACTATGCCCGTGTAGGAGAAGTTGATGGGACGCGTCAGGGGCTCGTTGTGATAGGGCGCCACAGTGGGATGTGTGGGATAGATGAGCACGCCATTGTCGCCCAGCAGCTGCTGTAGAATGGCACGCAGACCATCCCGCTTGGCCACCATGTGCTTGTACTTGGAGGAGCCATGCTGGCATTGCGCGTTGTCCATTACGGCGGTGACCAGGCCAATCAATGTATGCTTGGAAGCTCCCACCAGCCACTTGACCAGCTCCAGATAGGTGTTGATGTCGTAGCGCAGATCGCCCAGCTGGTAGCTGAAGCCGTGACCGGAGTCATCACGCATGTTGGCAAACCAAATGGCCGCTGATTGCCGTATCTGCGGCAGCTGAACCTGCTTCACCTGACCCGCGCCGAATTTCCTGCTCAAATGGTCGACCACTCGGCGCATGGCCAGCAGCAGATCCTTATCGACGGCGGAGACCATGCGACCACCACCATCCGATTCCTGATAGAAGAACTTTATTTTATCCAGCTCCACTGGCTTGTCTAGCCGCAACAGGTGCGCCCGCTCCCCAGCCATAATCTGCAGCATGGGTCGCAGATCCTCCGCAAAACGTGACATGGGACCCAGACCCAAAAACGAGTTCTGCTCCTCACTGAACGGACTGGGAAACTGCCCCTTATTCGAAACGATCAACTTGCTGGGCTTGTGCCCAAAGATGCCATTGAAAAACGCGGGCATCCGAATGGATCCACCAATGTCCGAGCCCAAGCCAAACGGTGAACCTGCAGCCGACTGGACACAGCCCTCGCCGCCGCTGGAGCCGCCCACAATGCGATTCGTGTCGTAGGCATTGTTTGTCCTGCCGTGCACCGTATTGTTGCTCTCCCACCACATGCACATCTCGGAGACATTGGTGAGCGCAAAGGGTATGGCGCCCGCCTTTCGCATCAATCCCATCGCATCCGAGTCATCTGCCGCGCGCACCTCACGGCGCGAATACAATCCAGCTGTATGGAGCATGCCTGCGAAGACAAATCAGTGGGCATTAGCATATGTATGAGGAATATTAATAATGTATTCAATATATACATCGTTTTAACTAACATAAACCTATTCAGGTAATTAAAGAATAATGGGAATGGGAATGGGGTCCGATTAACATAACTCTGCTACCCAAAAAGGCTATAAATATATGTTCTCTGTTAACTTTATACAATCTATTTCACATTTCGACTGTTTCGCAATGAATAGGTATAGTTATTAGTTTTACTAAAAGAGTCAGTCAAATATTTTAAAGCTTGTTTTCTTGCTAAGCTGAATTCGAATTCGAATTTTAACTACAATTATTAGAAATGATCATTTATATAGAGCCAAGCAAATTAGTTTGTAGTCTACTGCACACCTTTGACCGCTATGCAATCCTTTGTTGAGATGGGCACGCCCAAAAAGGGTTTTAGGGTGGCCAACTCTTCTGTTGTATATTGCCCGGACTTGATCAGGGCATCCGCTGCGGCTGCCTCTTTGAGTGCCTCATCGTAGCGTTCATCGACCACACAGTTGAGCAACGGATTCACTTCCTTGATGCGGCGTATAAAAGATTCCAGAACCTGCACGCTGCTGAGCTATAAAGAGTAAGATGAATAAATTCATTTCTAGAATTTGATATCTGGAAGAATAATTCTCTATACCTCTTGGTTACGTATTTTTCTGGCCAGCGATGTGGCCGATTCGAGGAGTATGGGATCCGTTATGGGCGGCATGCTTTTACCTTTGGCGCCATATATTAAGCGGAATATAAAACGAAAGAAGGTTTGCAATAGCCCAAATATGTAGGCGCCAATCATGCGGCTCAGAGGCACGCTATCCTGTTCCAATTGCTTCTCCGACATGGCGGCTAATGCGGAATGTCTAACTGCAGCTATAAATATCTATATATATATAACTATATATACATATATGTATATTGTTAGCAATTCGTGTTTTTAATTGTGTTTGAGTTCCAGTTCTTGACCAGGCCCATGTGTTAATTCTCTGTGAAAAAGAAAATAGATTTATATTTAGACGGATAATTTAAAGTGTAGATAAGAAACAGGCAATAAGAGCTATTGTACAATCTAGTGTAAACATTTCCATAAACACATTTTGTTAATGTATTTTTGGTTTATCTACGCAATGAAAATGGTCCAAGGTGGACTGTTATGGAAAGTATGGGATTAACAGCATGACTACATATCATGTTAATAACAGCTATGCAATGTACATTAACATTGCTTTGCAATTTAAAAGGATTGAGACCTTGAGATGAACTTTTTCATTTCAATTGGATGAATAAGTTAAAAATTAACTGAGTATATACTAAAATTTGTCTACTCGTTCAGTTATATCAGCAACAACAATTTTATTAACCAGAAATGCTAATTTATACCATTATTATTGCATATAAATATATATTTTTTTCCCGATTTTTAACTAGTATATTGATTGGCTCTAATATACGCCTTGTTGATTTACATTTACAATTACGTTCCTCTAGATTAATTCTAAAGATTAGGCGAAACCACGATACTACTATAAAATAAGCTACTACTAAACTATATATTTTGCAGTCCGTTTCTTTTATCCTTTGCCCGTTAATGTGTTACTCTGCAGTCAGTAACACCAGAATTAAACAATCTAAATTGCATTTACAAATGTTGTTAATAAAATAAAATTATTAAAATACAAATTCCAGCCGCATATCGATGAAGTATGCATACATATTTAAACGTGTATATATACATACATACATATATGGTATATATTTACACAATGAACTTCCATAGTTAAGTGTGAACTGTGAGGTGAATTATTTTTAGCTATCGTATCAGTCACTTAAAATCTCCACGTGCCCCCTTGATCGCCGCTGCAACTTCGACTGAGTCATATCCATTATGAAGTTTATGATGTCTGGGCCTCACAAAACTTTTATTTGCCCAACGGATCGGTAACATTATATGAGTAAATACCAACTGCGGCGTCGGCTAACGGATATAAAGTATAGAACTAACAAACAATTGCCAATTAGCCCAACCTAAACAACGATAAGTTCTTTATAGATAAAATCGATCGCCAAATACCCTGTATATACATGTTATTTGTATCCTCAATTGCATAAGTTACATATTAAAACAGGTAAATAATTTTTCTACCTGATAAAATCTTTTATTTTTAGACAATGTGATTATTAATAATTCTTAATCACTTAAAATACAATAAACCAATTATCTGCTTTAAACCATTTAGTTTATACAGTTGAGTTTACTTGATATACCCTGTACTCACTTGTACATATGTATATAATACGTTCAATAGTATTGTGTTCCCCCTAGTCTTTAAGCAACAACAACTTGATGCTACAAACGAAGACAATACTTTAAATAAATGTTAGCAAATTTTCGTTCTAGATGTATTCTATACACGTACATGAACACACAGCGCGTATATAGCTTGTTTTTAATTTAAAATTCGTTTTGTTTTATTATGCAAACTTTTCCATTCCAATGACTCTTGCAATTATTTATGAAGCGCAAATATAGAAATGGAGCGTAGGTATGTTGTAGCATACATGTATGTATTATATGTATATATTTTCAAATGATTCAAAGATTTTTTTTTTGCATTAGAATCAGTTTTACATATGTAGTTTATTTATAACATAAATGAACAATTTCTAATCTCTGTTGATGGAAAAATAATTCAGTATGTGGCTTTGGCTGATAAACAAAACTTCATCAAACGACTAAATTTTGGCAGCTTAGCTTTGTAGCCATATGTAGAGTCATTCAGTATCTGCTACTGCTCGCACCATTATCTTATCGGCTTTCAATGCACATTGTCGAATTAGCCAACAGGATTAACTTTTGACTTTAATGCCGGTAAAAATAACAAAGATTAAATGGCAAAAATGTCAATGTCTGGAATTACACAAAGAACATTCAAATAGAAAGCTGTTCAAGTTATTATCGAAGCACAGGGGCAAAGGGAAATAGAGTTGAGAAACATCCAAGTGTGACTCATTGCCGAAGCCGTAGCTGCAAATGTAAGTTTGATAATTCTGATATTAGTCATAGCACTAGCCTCCCAAGTGTTACGACGGGTGAGCTATTTAAGCATAGCATGCGAAATTTAAATAGCCAGAGCTTACGTCTCAAAATTAATCAAAGCAAAATAAACTTGTAACCCGGAGTCCACAATAGATTTTATTTTATTTATCTATTTATTTATTTTTTTTTTTAATATTTATTTACTATTCTATTTGTTATACTTTTGCTTTTCTTTTAGCAGTGTATAAGCATGTCGCATATGTCCTGCCTAATCTTGCACTCCCCTCCTTTTTCGTTCTCTCTTTCTTGTGTCGTTCATTCAGAGTTTCGTCAAGTTGAAGGACGCCGCTCCTCTTTTCGCCTCTTTCTTATCAAACTCATTGCGGCGACATTGTGTAATTGTCTGTCACGGTCGTAGCTGGGAACAAGCTCTCCCCATATTGATGTTGTTATTGTTACAATTTCTTATCAGCTATTTGTTTAAGGCAGCATATCGCAATTTGTTCGAGCACCGTTCGCTTTCTCAATAAGTTTAATTGAATTGCGCGGCTTTAAAAATGGACACGCTTCAATTTACACATGACAACAAATTTTTAATACATACATGCATATGAATCAACGGCTAATTATTAATACTAAATGTACCAATTGGTTTGCGCAAAGTTGATATAATATCAAGCAAAGATAATGTATAATAAAATAAAAACACAGGGTTTTATGCCCGATAAGATTGCAGTTAAAATCATCAAACCTATTCGTGAGCAAGATTCTAATACATTTGTATGTGAAAGGCCTGTTTAAAATGTTATTAACACTTGTTGAGTGAGAACACTGCTAACTAAGAGATGGGGACAGAGAGAACTAGCAGTCAGCGGAAGAGCGAATTCGGTTGCGTGTGCAAGAAATTATGTATGTGTCCAATCTATAGAGCAGAGGGCGCGCGGCGAATTCAATAGAGCAAATTTGCGGATTGCGGGTGTGGTTGTATATGTATGCATGTGTATGTGCCTGTGCGTGAGCGTGTGCGTATTTGTGGAAGAGGGTGGCGAAAGGTGGCAAAGCAAACGGAAAGACCGGCAAAACGTCTGCTGGACAATGACATCATGCAAAAATGAAAATAAAAATGTAATAATGAAATAAAAGGATGAAGCACTTATGTATAAGGAAATTTAATATAGCACACAAAGAACCAGTTTGTTGATGTTAACTTCAGCATATTGTCGCTCTGATTGCTCAATACATACAAACGAGCACCAAACAAGTAATTGTTGTTGCAAGGCATAAATAAGTACGATTTAAATTTTCCACTGTATATCACTTATTTGACATTAAACCAGTTTGCCAATGAAGCATCAAATAATGCGCCAATTTATAGTTTGATTCCATTGAAAAAATGCACACTCACACACACACACTCAGAAGTAATGGCAATTTTTATTCTATGCGTGTGGAATTACACACAATAATGACGGCTAATTCATTTTGTATTTTTTGTTGTTGTCTTCGTTTTGTGTTTCATGCACAAAATCGACATGATATTTGTATAATGGCCGTTGGATATGCATACACAAAATAAGTCTATGTCAGGCAACAGGAACTTTACCCGCAAGTACAGTGATCCGAACAGCTGACCGACTCGTTGAAAACTGACAAAACGAAGCTGATTTGTTGGGGACTAGCGTAACGTAGCACAGTATGCATCTCACATATGTATGTGTGACTGTGATAATCACAACAAGTGCATTATTATTTATTACCATTTTAAAATCATATAACTTATATTCGTATACTTGTACAACTTTTAAATGTTTGATTCTTTAAAGTATATTTACTTTCTTATTGACTGTTTAAAGCTTTCGATAACTATCGACTTCTGTAGCTGTTTGCGCGATTGTGCTATCGATGGGAATCAGCTGATCTTCCACTTATATCGATTTCAACTGTTGAGCCAATAATAATAACAATTTTTACTGCACTATGAGCGATTCGCAGTTGAAACCGCCAACATCAATGGATAAAACCGCTCTCAAGCCACCAGGTGTGGCTGCCTTAGCTGTCAATAGTTTACAGCTGCCCAGCTCAGCAGCACAGCAACTGAAGTGCTCGGGCTCCGCAACAGGCAATCCGCGGAACAAATGCGCCCTGAAGCCTGGCTACTCGTTGATGAGCTGGATACGTCTATGCAATTCGGGTGCTGATCTCTCGGGCACTGGAGGACGCGTTGTACCAGTTAGTCGCAGTGAACTGGCGCTCCACAACCAGGTGAACGATGCTTGGATGGCCATACGAGGCAAAGTATTCAATGTGACTCGGTACATGGACTTCCATCCTGGCGGTGTAGATGAGCTAATGCGCGGTGTAGGACGTGATGCTACCAAGCTGTTTGATGAAGTGCATGCCTGGGTTAACTACCCTCAGTTGCTAGGCAAATGCTATGTGGGTCCGTTGAAGGATAACGTTGCGCCCAAAATAGAAACAGATCTAATCCGTCTACCGCCGGCCCCAACGGAGCTTGTGCCGCGTTTCGATTGGATTCAACAGCGCAGCGAATTGACACTCTGTTTCTATACGCGAAGAATGGCTAATCCAGGATTGCTGCTGAAGCGCAAGGACCTGTCTGATGTGGAGCTGGAGGTACGCGTGCAATTGACGAACATCTGGCATGTTTTCAGTTTCAAGCTTACCGCCGCCGTTGTCTGGCCACCTAAAGCTGTGCGTGTGGGTCCAGAGACGGGCAAAATCGAAGTGGTGCTCACCAAGCAGTTGGCCGAGCCATGGCAGACATATGGTGGCCAGGAAATAAGTAAGCTGAATTCAGCTTGCGATGAGCACTTGACATATGAGGTGCTGAATTGTGAAGTCTTTAATCATGACTCCTTTGAGTTGTGCCTGCAGAGCATTGAGCAATCGGTGCTTGTGCATCTACCAGTGGGCTATCACCTGGACATCCAGCTTCCACACAATGGTGAATTGCTAGAGCGAAGCTATACTCCCGTGCCACACAGCTGCCTGCTTTCTAACAGTGAACAAATTGACGCAAATACGAGTCCTAGCATTCGACAAGAATTTCTCATCAAGCACTATGAAAAAGGAGCAGTTTCCAGTCAGTTAAAGCAGCTGCAACCTGGTGCCACAGTGCAATTGAGCCTTCCGCGCGGCAATTTCGGGTTATCCGCATTAGAGGCACATCGCAACATACTGCTCTTGGCTGCAGGCAGCGGCATTACGCCCATCCTAAGCCTGCTGCGGCCTTTGCTCAAGCGGCAGGCGAATCGCATGTAAGTTTTTCAAGCTTTACCTTCTTATGCCCTTGTTGATCAATGGGTATTCCCACAGCGAACGTCTTCACCTGATGTACTTTAACAAGACTCAAGCTGATATCTGGCTTAAGGATAAGTTTCAAGCTCTACAAGATGCCGATGAACGTTTCACTTGCAAAAACATTTTGTCGGAGGCGGGTGGTCGTATTTCCCAAGAGCTGCTGGCGCCTCTCTTCAATAGACAGCAAGCCGAGTCCTTCAGCTTTGTGGCTGTATGTGGACCTGCGGGCTTTAACACAGCCGCGGTTAACAGCTTGAAGGAACTACAATTGAAGCCGGAGCAGATGCATGTTTTTCAGTGATAAAATTGGTTCAAATAGTCATGCTCATCAATTTCTTGCTTATATAATAATCAGGCTAGTGACAATTATCGGTAACTTGCTTAAAATATATATAAATAGGTCCTTGTATATCAGTTTTATAAACTTTCCTATATATTATCCATAGAATATATTAATGTATGTTGCAGTTGATACGCGCTACTAACCTGATTATTATTGTGTTGTATATCTCATTTTTTTCGCATTAAGTATTTGTTTTTATATATATATTTTTACATCGTTGTTTTTAATAATTTAATAAGATTAACAAATACTAGAAAATTGTTATTCCTGACGTTTTTGTTTACAGAAAAAGGCTTCGTCGTCATTGACTAAATTTCGCACAACAGTCGCTCAGTTATCGAAAATATATATTTACATATATATTTATTGTTGGGGGATAAATTATTTGTGGTGTTGTGGAGGACGCAGAGAGGCTTTTCGAAATATACAATAATTGAAATTAACTACATAATATAATTTTGACATCAAAAACCAATCGGTCGTAGACATGGCATAATTTAGTTTTTAACAAAATTGCGACTTGCGAATCATTTTCACAATTTGCCTGTTAACTGTTAAGTAAACATGCGAGTGTGTGTGTTTATTTTCTGTTCGAGTGTATGTGTGTGTGTGTGTATGCTTGTAGGTTTTGTGGCGTCTTTTAGTAAGAGCGAATTGCTGGTGGCACCGTCTCTACCTCATTGTCCAGAGTCTTGTCAATAACTGGTCTGTATTTGAGTTCAACATCGCCATCATCGCTACACACCCAGGCGAGCGTATGCTTACGCCAATGCTGGTCAATGGGCTTCTTTTGCTGCGATTCCAAGGGCTTGCCATAGTCCTGTGTAAGATAAATGATGGGAAGCATTAGTAAGCAGTCAAATGAAAGTAAAATATTTATGATTTCCTTACGTATTCGTCGATGCGATCCTTGAAATCTTCGCGTGCGTGTGCGCCGCGTGATTCCTTGCGCGCCTCGGCTCCGACGATGGTCATCTGAGCATTGGCCAACAGATTCTGCAGCTCCAGTGTCTCAATTAAATCCGAGTTCCACACAAGCGACCTAGCCTCGCGTAAATTCAATATCTAATAGGCAACGATAGGTAAATTTTTGAGTTACGTACTTGTCAATAACTTTGATGTCCTTGAACTGTTTGTAGATCTCCTTCATTTCGCTAACGCCCTTCTGCAAGATGGGTCCATCGCGGAATACAGCTGCATGGTTCTGCATGCAACGCTGCATCTTCAGGCGCAGATCTGCGGTGGTTATATTGCCATTTGCATGACGCAGCTTATCCAAATTGGCCACAGAGAACTCGCCAGCATTCTGCAAGTGATTTAGCGAATCAGTAAAAAATTCTAGTGCAAGCTTATTTATATATGACTTACGTCCTTCAACTCGGGTGCTTTCTCTCCGGGTTTGTTTTCCTCGGCAATGGTCTTAGCGCAGGCACGGCCAAACACCACCAAATCCAGCAGGGAGTTGGCACCCAAACGATTGGCGCCATGCACCGAGCTACAGGCTGCCTCACCGGCCGCATAGAGACCGCGCACAATCTTGTCCTTGCCGCTCTCGTCGATGGTCAGCACCTGGCCACGATAATTAGTTGGGATGCCACCCATGTTGTAGTGCACAGTGGGCAGCACGGGGATGGGTTCGCGGGTGACATCGACGCCGGCGAAAATCATAGCAGTCTCTGAAATGCCGGGCAGACGTTCGGCCAGCTGTTTGGGTGGCAAATGATGCAGCTGCAGGAATACGTGATCTTTTTCGGGTCCAACACCACGGCCCTCCATAACCTCAATAGTAATGGAGCGGGAGACAACATCGCGAGAGGCCAAATCCTTGGCGACAGGCGCATAGCGCTCCATGAAACGTTCGCCCTTGGAATTGATCAGATAGCCACCCTCACCGCGGCAGCCCTCAGTAATAAGACAGCCGGCGCCATAGATTCCCGTGGGATGGAACTGCACAAACTCCAGATCCTCTGAGGGCAGACCCTGGCGGGCCACCAATGCGGTGCCGTCGCCAGTGCACGTATGTGCCGAGGTGCAGGAGAAGAAGGCGCGTCCATAGCCACCTGTGGCAATAACCGTATTCTTTGCACGGAAACGATGCAGGCTACCATCCTCCAAATTAAGGGCCAGCACACCACGGCACTCGTCATTCTCGAAAATCAGATCCAGAGCAAAGTACTCCACAAAGTAGTTGCAATCGTAGCTCAACGACTGACCATACAGGGTGTGCAGCAGCGAATGGCCGGTACGATCCGCAACGGCGCAGCATCTGTGGGCCTGACCGCCCTTGCCGAACTTCAGACTCTGGCCACCAAAGGCACGCTGATAGATCTTGCCATCCTGGGTGCGAGAGAAGGGCATGCCGTAGTTCTCCAGCTCAATGACAGCCTTGGGTGCCTCGCGTGTCATATAATGAATGGCATCCTGGTCGCCCAGCCAGTCACTGCCCTTCACCGTATCGTACATGTGCCACTTCCAGTCATCCTCCTCCATATTGCCAAGCGCTGCATTAATGCCTCCCTGCGCAGCAATCGTATGCGAGCGTGTGGGAAAAAGTTTCGTGATAACCGCTGTGCGGAAGCCCTCAGCGACCAGGCCAAAGGCAGCACGCAGTCCCGAACCACCGGCACCGACAACAATCGCATCGTATTCGTGATCTACAATTGGATATTGCTTGGAGATGGCATCGGGATTTGCTGATTTAGCCTTCTGGTATCCGGGGGTTATATGATAGCTGCGGCGCTGCTGTGTTGCTGCAGCAGCTACTGTTGCCACACGTTGCTGCAATTGACAAATTGCATGCTGATTAGATTTAATGGAACGTTACGAGATAACTGCAATCAGTCACGTCACTTATTAAGCGTCTAACACACGAATGAATTGTAATTTACGATCAGCTGTTTCAAGGCAGTCGTATTTAACAGCCGATGTAAATTTAATGATTGCAATCAAATAAGTACACTTAATAATTGAAACCCTATAGCTATATAATGCCATTGATATCAGACTTTAGATATTGTATAACGACTGATTTAGCGGGAAAATATGCAAAACTAAATACATACATATATTAAAATTTCAATACTACAGCAATAGATTGACTGGTCGTTAATTTGAAATGATATCCTTTTGAAGACCAGAGTAAACTAGCTCTGATTCTGAGTAGCCTGCAGTTTTAATAAATCCATTAGGTAATTCCAATCAGACGCAATTGGAAATATTGAGATCCGGTAACTCTGCCCGATTTAACACTCTTCCCCATATCAGCGACATACAAATGAACATGGGACGGAGCCTAAAATTCTGCCACTGCTACATTAGGTAAATTTAGTAAATTGCGCGCACAATTATCGCGATATCTGAACTAGAGGTGCTAATGAAAATGTACAGATAAGACTTTTGTTTTTGCAAAAATAAAAAACAACTGCACATTTACACACACACTTGTGTATATGGTCAAGCGCGAATGTGTGGGTTGGGCAATAATGCAGATTAAAGAGAGCCGCACACGCCATGGGAAGATTACCATCACATTGTATTGAGGATTATCAGTTAAAGCGTCGCTTAAAAGAACGTACACACACGCACAAACATTGAATTGCTTATGTAATAATTAGCAATTAAAATATAGCTGATATCAATAATTTGCATTGTATAATCAGCTGTGTGGCAGCGGTCGCGCCTCTCTCGCATGTGGACATTGAATGTAGGGGGCTTATCTGCATGACTGAACACTTAAATAACACACAAAACGAACGCTAACAACGCCTATCAAAAAGCCGAATTTTGATGTCGCATCTGTTGCCAAACTTGTCGCACGGGGGAATTTCGGTGCGTGGTACGTGCAACATAACCTCTGTGCATTACTTGCACTCTCGATTTCAATTGAACAATGAAAATTGCAGTCCAGTTAAATTCAAATTCTCAATGTTCGTTGGGTTTATGCAATGCTAGGGAAACCTTTGTTGCTATCAGTTGGCCAGGCGCAAATTTAACAAATTACATAACACTGCCACGGGCTCAGCAAGGGCCGAAATTTTGGTAGCACTTCAAGAGACTGCGTCGAGAAATTGAATTACTCGCTGTCGAATTAGTTAGCTTGCCTGACAAATGTATACCCTTGTCAATAAAATAATTGAATTGCATGGATACCTACCATTGAGGCGAATGCAGTTTTGGCCAAAATCGATGGCGCACGCATAATTCCGGACATCTTCTTGGGTGTTGCTGCTCAGCTGTGTGTCTGCAATAGAAGTTACACTTTAATCTAGATTGTGCCCGAGCCCCTCAGACAGTGTTGGGTTATAAATGTGAGAGAATAAAAACGCACAACCGATGCGTTTTTGTGGCAATATGAACAAAATGAAAAAGTTTACAAACTTTTAAAAGTTATATGTCGACTGCAGTGTGACCCGAGTTTGGAAAATTGAGAAATACATTTCCTACCAGGGGTGCAAACAATTATCGCTTTGATGCTGGCATCGATACTTTTGTGGAGTAACATATGTTTTCTTCATCTGCTCGTTGTTTTGTTTTTAAAACTTAATATTCGAATTTCGAACTTACTTTTTTGAAAATCTCTGTTTTTACCACACAGTTTTTTAATGTCTTAAGTACAATATGCTTGTCGATTTAGCAACAGTTGTCTGTTCACAGTGTGACCAGATTAAAAACAAACACATTAAATTGGTATCAATAAAATATAATATTAGTAAATGTGCATCGGTAAAGTTCATGTACATTGCATATACAAATGCTGAATATCTGAGATTCGTCATTTGGGTGCTCTAGATCCACACCTATTTGCATATTCTTCTGGAGTAAAGTCCGACATATTGTTAATGCCCATTTTCCAAGTTACTTCGCCATTCTCGTACTTTTTATTATGTTCCTCGACTTTTGCCTTAGATTTCTCGTATAACGAACGACGCATTTGGTCTTCGTCGCCTTCATATACCTTGTTGTGGGTAGTCTAAAATATTCAGACGCGTCAATTTGGTTGTTGATTTGGATAGTACAGTAAACATTACCTTAAACTGGGTCCACTCATCGTCACTAACGAGCGACATGTTTACAGTTTAATTTGTGAGTATAAAATGCAATAAATGTTTACCTCGAAGATGTATTGACCTCAAGATGACTCATTTACAAACATGTAATGCGCAAAACAGTCAACACAATGCAAAATCAAAACAAAGTCAACAGCATTCGCGTGAAGCTGGCTGCATGTAATCTACAACTGTTGTGGCTACACTGTTAGCTTAGCATCGCATTTATGTATGGTTCTGCTATCGGTTAAAATCTGTAGCCGACGTGGCAACGCTATTAACGTTGGCTCTCTGTCTCTGTTTAAGTTTACGTATTATAGCTAGAGTAGTAGGAATAAGCTTGATATTTTGTAATCAAAATTTGAAAAGTTATGTCAAGTTTCTGGGACAGACCTGGTGGGCATAATCAATACATAGCAGCAGCTTTAGCATCACTAAGCGTATTTAACTTTGGTGTCACAATCGGCTGGTCAGCGCCTGCGGTTTTCGCGGTTACGGAAAAAAAATATTATGGATTTGCAATGAGTCTGACCCAATATGGCTGGGCCTGTGCAATGGCCAATTTGGGGTGCGGCTTAACGATGGTGCCGGCCGGTGCGTTAGCCAACTGTATTGGCCGGAAGTGGATAATGTTGCTAGCGGTGCCCCCATACATAGCAGGATGGGCGCTAACGATATATCCGTTTAATATGTATTTGCTAATGTTCTCGCGGATGCTGCAAGGCCTATGTGCCGGCTGTTATGCTATAATCACACCGGTATATTGTGTGGAAATTTCGCAACCAGAAGTGAAGCCATATATTGGCAATTTCCCCCTAATATTCTATTTTCTGGGAATCCTATATGCCTATATCCTGGGTGCCTTCAACAATATGCGTTACCTAAATTACGGCTGCGCCGTTACGCCGGCCGTGTTCCTGCTCACCTTCGTGTGGATTCCGGAGTCGCCGGTGTATTATATGCTTAAGAACAAAAGGACGAAGGCCATTGGTTCGCTTCAATGGCTACGTGGCAAGCATATGGATGTGGTTAGAGAGTATGACGACATAATGGAAACCATAGAAAGGCTTCGAGACAATAAGACGTACAGCTGTCAGAAATTGCGGCGCTTAGCCTCGGCTAAGGCAATTATTATATGCACGATCATGGTGGGGTTCAAGAACTTGTGTGGCAGCACGGCTATCATAACCTATTCCACAATTATGCTAAATGCGGCCGATAGCCAAATTTTCATGGACTCCAAAGTGTCCACCATATTTATTGGCATCTCTGTTTTACTATCCACACTAATTTCGGTGCACAAATTTAACAGTCGTCGAACTCTGATGATGTGGTCGATCATAATGGTGGCTCTAAATAGTGCTTTGCAATCCATTTACTTTCAGATGAAGGATCACTACGTGCATTCGCTTCAATGGCTGCCCATTGTGAGCTTCTGTTGCTTCTCTTTCTTCTTTGGACTGGGTGTGGGTGTTTATCCGTTCGTCATGATGCGCCAATTGTTTGGAGAGAATATTGAAATTCTGGCAGCTAGTGTCGTTTGGACGCTTAATGAATTATTTGGTTTTTGCGGGGCGGTGTCATTTCCATATATATTGCATGTTTGGAATATGGCCGTGTGCTTCTGGATATTTACAGCGCTCTCATTTTTATGCTTGATATTTGTATACTTTTTAGTGCCAGAGACTAAAAAGATTGCAGACAGTAAAGAAATGTTGGACGAGAAACGGAATACCGTTACCAAATAAATATCACAAAAAATGCGCTCAAATGCAAGCTGGAACACTTTTTAGATTATTTGACGCCAAGCTTAATTAATTCCAGTGACTGCATTAAGAGCATAAGAGCTCCTTACAAAGATAAAACAAGACTAATGACTTACTGGTCATACACGACCTTGGAGTTTGTTAAAATTCGTCAAAAACGAGAATGAATGCGAGATGACTGCCATAATCATGATGTTACTGTTGCGTCTAACTGATTTAGAACTTGGCTTCTATGCCTGACTTCTCTCAAGACAGATAAGCTTAAGATCAGCTTCACACTCAACACCACCAACTTGATTGTATAAGTGTAATAAAAAAGCATCCAGAAGAAAGCTAGTGATTACGCAGTCGCTTGATATATTGAAATGCAGCAGCTCCTTTAATAAAATGAAAGCTTCACAGATGGATTCAACATACACTAGAGTCGATGATCATTTATTGTGCATGACTAAGAAAACTATAGGAACTGTACTTCAATGAAACATAAAAGCATATACATACATATGTATGCATTTATATGTGTGGGCTTGTCAAGAGGAGTTATGTTTAATTTAGGGATCTTTTTCAATTAGATTGAAGTAGGCTGATACTTATATTGAGGTAGTAAAACAAATGTATAAAGTCAGGGACTCGAGAGAGTTTCTTTGAAAGTTGTAAACGGCCATAGCGAATTGAAATAGGACGCGACTCACGACTCATCTGTGTTGATGATTTCCGCATTATTGACTCACGCGCGTCTTTTAACAGTGGCGGGCACTGTTAGTGCAGGAGCCGTGGTGAATATGGAACTATGCTGCATAAAATGGAAACAGTTCAAAGGTGAATACAAATTTTGAATTATTTAGGCGCCTTCAGAGCTATTTTATTTCAAATTGGAACATAGTTGGCTTACCAAATCCGGTACGTACAATATATATTCCGGCAGTTAACGTTCTCGTTTCAACAAGTTTTACCTTTTCGGACATTTCTTGATTTAAAAATTTACAGAGCAAGTATTAAGAATTAGTATTAAGAATGCCTGTACTCAGGCAATATTTCGCTGGTTTAGCAGCGGCATTTGGAGCATTTTGCTTGGGCGCCTCTATTGGCTGGACAGGGCCGATGGAGCCCCCAATAAGATCGGGGGAGGCTTATAAATTTTCAGTATCGGGAGATAGTTGGGGCTGGATTAGTTCGATGTTAACATTTGGAGCTGCTTGCATGTGCATACCCGTCGGAATATTGATTGCGAAATTTGGACGAAGATTAATCATGCTGTATATATGTGTACCATATTCAATTGGATGGGGATTAATTCTCGGAGCGCAACACTCTGCCATGCTGTACCTAGGCCGATTTATTATTGGCGCCTGTGGCGGCGCGTTTTGTGTAATGGCACCGGTTTACACAACAGAAATCGCCGAGCTCTCAGTACGCGGTGTAATGGGCTGCTTCTTTCAATTATTGATTGTGCATGGCATTCTCTACGGCTTTGTTGTGGGCGCCTACTGTAACCCACTCGTGGTTAACATCCTGTGCTCCATCTTGCCACCGTTGTTTGTGTTATTTATGTTTTGGATGCCCGAATCGCCGGTGTTCCTTGCCCAAAAGGGCGAGGCAGAGAAGGCAGCAAAGGCATTGAAGTGGCTGCGAGGCGATAATGCAGATGTGACCGGAGAACTGAACACAATGGTGGCAGATTCGAAAAAGGAGACAGCTTCCTTTAAAGAAGCCTTCTCGCGTAAGGTGACCCTTAAGGGTCTGGGCATAGCAATAGGACTCATGCTCTTGCAGCAGCTGACAGGTATCAACGCCATTCTATTCTACGTGACAACAATTTTTATTCAAGCTGGCACGAATCTGGACGCCAATGTTAGCACGATAATCATTGGCCTCGTCCAGGTGGTTGCCACGATAGCAGCGATATTACTAATTGAGAAAGCTGGGCGCAAACTGTTGCTGCTCGTCTCGGCAATTGTGATGGGTGCCACTACCCTAATAATGGGATGCTATTTCGAATGGCTCAGAAATAAGGATGTTGGCTGGCTACCAATTTTAGCTATAAGCTTATTTATAATTGGATTCTCGTTGGGTTTCGGCCCAGTACCGTGGCTAATTATGGCCGAATTGTTTTCAGAGGACGTGAAGCCGGTGTGTGGTGCCATTGTTGGCACCACCAGTTGGCTTTTTGCATTTTGCGTGACCAAATTGTTTCCCGTTACATTAGATGCAATTGGTCCTTCGTATACGTTTTGGATATTTACAATTTTTGCAGTATTAGGCTGCGTATTCGTAATTTTTGTCGTCCCAGAAACAAGGAACAAGCCTCTGGATGATATACAAGCTATTCTCTCCGGTAAACAGCAATCATAAATAAATATAGCTAAACCAACAATCAGCTTTCATTACTGGATTGCTTAAAAGAGTTGCAGTTGTGAAACTTGGGTTACTGATGTATCATAGTAAACAATAATATAGCCCAGCATATAATATATATAAAATATGGTATAAGTACAGATTAGGTATAGCATAGCTAGTATTGGTATAATACATTATAGTATAGTGCATTGTGCCTTTAGGTATAGTTTAGTATAGACCCAGACCTTGATTTGCAACAGGCACCAGATCCATTTTAAGGAAAACGTTGCAAGTTTTCCAACATTTTCTTGAATCTAGCACACTTTGAACTGTAGTAATTTGACATAGTCCAATGGGAAATTAACACAGATACACAACAGTCTGTAAATAAGTTAAAATAAAAATAAAATAAAATAAAAAAATAATACAATTTTAATATAATTATTTACATATATGTATACATACCCATATATATATTTATAAATGATTTCACACATTTATAAATGGGCTTAAAGAAGCAATATATTGCCGGCTTGATTGGCTCACTCGGCGCCCTGTGCCTGGGCATGGTTTTGGGTTGGTCGGGACCAGCCCAAATGCTCATAGAAAAAGGGAAAGGATATAAGGGCTTTAAGCCCAGCGATGAGGAATTCAGCTGGATGGCCGCCCTGGTGCCGCTGGGCGCTGCTTGCACGTGTTTACCGGTTGGCTTTATGGCTGGCGTGTGTGGACGCAAAAAAGTGATGCTGGCGGTGGTGATTCCACTGCTGCTGGGCTGGATCTTGATCACTGCAGCAACGCATGTGATAATGGCGCAGGTGGGACGATTCTTAACGGGTGCCTCGGTCGGGGTCTACTGTGTACTGGTGCCCATCTACAATACGGAGATATCCGAAGTGGCGACGCGCGGCATAATGGGCTGCTTTTATCAGCTATGGCTCACCATTGGCATATTGATCAGCTACATCGTCGGCGGCTATGTCAGCTTATTGGTCTTCAACATCTTCTCCACTATCATGCCCGCTGTGTACTTCTTGCTATTCATTTGGATGCCCGAGTCGCCCGCATACTACGTGCAGAAGGGAAAACTGGATAAGGCAGAGAAGATTATGTATTGGCTGCGCGGAAAGAACGTGGATATATCCGCCGATTTGAATGCCATGGCTGCCGAGGCTAAGAAAGAGAAAGTCAATATGCACGACGGTATGTGCCGTAAGACCACCCGCAAGGGGCTTGGCCTATCGATAACGCTGCTCGCCCTGCAGCAGTTTATCGGCATCAACGCCATTGCCTTCTATACGACGTCCCTCTTTGAGAACGCCGGCACCGGATTAGCGTCTGAGGTCTGCACCATTATAATCGGAATCGTTGGCTGCGTGGCCGTCATACCGTCCATCCTGTTCATCGATCGTGCCGGTCGCCGTATATTCCTGTTCGTCGCCGCTGCCGTAATGTGCGTCTGCCACTTCCTGATGGGCGTCTACTTCCACTGGCTAATGAGCAAGAATGTGGGCTGGCTGCCGATAGTAGTGATCTGCATATTCGTCTTCGCCTTCTCGATGGCCTTTGGCCCCGTGCCGTGGGTGATCATGGCCGAGCTCTTTGCGGAGGATGTGAAGCCGCTGTGCGGCGCTATAGTCGGCACATTGACATGGTTATTTGGATTTCTTATCATCATATTGTTTCCAATATGCTTGAAGCACATGGGGCCGGCGGCAACCTTTTGGATGTTCTCAGCTATCGCATTTTTAGCCTTCCTTTTCATTTTCATGTTGCCTGAGACAAAAGGCAAGACTTTGGATGAAATTCAAACAGAGCTCCAAGGGAAACCAAAGAATTAGATATTCCCACTCACAGACACTCACAGAGTTCGAATAGATGTCCTTTCGTCAAATTTTCCAAATTTTGATAAATGCTGATAGATTGTGTATATACATGTATATATACACCTCTGATAGATTATCCAATTAGTTGAATTGTAAACGTTTTCAGAGTCAATATAATCCCAAATTTATGTTACATATAAATTTTAAAAACGTTTAGATCAGAAGAAGTACAAGTAAGAGAGTGCGTATAGTAATTACGGCGTACACTATTAAACGTGTTCTGTGGACTTCTCAAACTATCTAAGATATTTCAATATCTGCAAATATCTATTTCTAGAATGGATCACAAATAATAGATTTCCAAACTTATGTATCCAAATTATTTATCAGAATTTCAATATCATATAAAAGAGTATTTATTTTTTATAAAAAATCGATTTTTTTATTTAACAAAAGAGAAATATACGATAGAGGTGCCGTCTACTTGTTGGTGCTAATTTGTTTTCAGTGCAACCCTGTGCTTGCATTTCTTAGTTACCGTTATTCCAGCAGTTCGATCCATTTTGCTGATGCCACATCAGGTGTTTAACTATCATTTGTCAGATCGATTTATCGATTAGTTTAATTATTAGAGGCATTGCTTTTCATGTACATACATACATATGTACATCGTATGGGTGTGTGTGTGCAATCTAATCAAGGGCAACTGTTAACTATTACTATTAGGAAACGGCATGGAATTGCGGATGTGCACCATAACTGTAAATAATTCATTTCTGCATTTGGCTAATTTGATTTACATGGATGTGTCTGTTGTTGTTATACTCGCACTTTGTTTTCCATTTGCCATAGATATCATGCCACTTGCTTTGTCGCATGTAGTTCTTATACCCTATAAATGAATGAAGCTGAGTTGTTTGAATTCCAGTTATTATTAATCGTGACATAGGTATATGTAAATTTGATTGTGTTATTTTGAAATACAGATCCTCTTGTAACACAGCTATAATAAGAACTTATACTTGATATGAATCATAATTTGAACTGTTGGCTTATTACATACATATGTACGATGAATGGCTATGTCGTTTATAAATTCGGATAATCTCAGGAGTTATCGAAATTTCAGATTTATTAGGTACAGGTCATCTGCTAGTCGACCAAGTTCATTTAGTGCATTCTTGTTAATGTTATGGTTCTGTTTTCATCGTTCTTCCTCAGTATGCGCTTAATTACAGTTACATTCGCGCGTTTGACTATTACGGTCGCTAACGGTAAAGCCGCGCATTATCGTATTCGAGCACTCTTTACGAGGTTACTTAAAAGCTTAGCAATGAAATATTGCATCTAATATAATTGACGAATTTTTAATACTGAACAAGTGCGTCAACATTAAAAACATACAGTGATACATTTAATTATATCACCCACTATGCATTGACCCATATGTACATACATATATATGTACATATTTATGCATACATGCGTGTGCACATACACACATATGCACATACATATGTACATCTGTATGTAGGTATCTCATAATTATCGGCAAAGCTGCTCTCAGCAGATCAACTTTTTGTGTTCATTCGCGTTCGCATTTCTTGTCTGCTTATAATCCAATTTGTCATACACATGTAAGTATGTATATATACTAGCTATCTGCCTATAGATAAACATACATATATGTATATGTTATGGGTCTGTAAATTTGTGCCTACATATGCATATATGTACATATGTCCATATGTATTTGTTTTGCTCGCTGCTTATCCGTTGTTTTGGCGCCAAATTGTCAGAGACCTCGTTTAATATACGAATGCTATAAAGAGAGCACGCCAAAGCGTTCGCTCTCTGAGCGAGTTTACAGGGTGGTAGAATTGGCGCTGCTAACGTTGTGGTGAATATTCATAATTTTAAGGACTTGAAAGGAGAAATGTGCACTTTGTGACACAAAATGTTTCATTTCGATTTATATTTTAGTACATTGTAAAAATATTGTAAGAGCCGAATCAAAAGTATACATGCATATACCACAATTACCTACATTCGTACTATCCGATTTGAATTTATGGTATAACAGTATTCGCTGAATTTGTATAGCTATGTAAAATATTTTACAAGGAGTCGAAAACAAATCACGACTGGAAACAACCCCCAGTTGGGGAATAAGAACACATAGAGCGCCAACAATCATTCAGTAAGAATCGCAGTCGCATTTACAGTTGACGCTGCGACGTGTATTATCATACGCTGCTAGCATAAGTTCTATTTATTTTATTGTTGCGCTTTTCATTTCGAGGCAATTCGCAATGCAATTTCATAAGTGGGCGAGTGCATAAATATAAATAAATCAAGAATGTGCCCTCATATAAACAAAATGTGTTCAAAGTAGAAAAAAGTGGATTCAAGTACCGCGTAAAGCTTTCTAAGCAATCACGTGGCTGTGTGTATTAATATCGTAAATCAAAAGTGTAAAATTATTAACAATAAATAAATAGTTTCAGTAAATCTACGGATAATTTAATGTATTTTGCTCATTAGGCCCATTGAACTTATTAAACTCATTGAAAAATCGAATTATCAAATGGCTGCTGTGTTGCTGGGGTGGCGCCCTCTGCCGCTTGCTTTTAGCAATCAGCTGACACAAATGACGCTTGGCCGGCCAAGCTTTGCAGTCGCTGCTCTCCTTGCTCTCTTCATTCTGAAACCTTGTAAACATTTCATTTGTTCCTATTTCTGCCGTTGCGTTCTCTCTATCTCTTTCCAACTCATTAGAGCATGCATCTGCTCTTTCAGCGTGTTCTTGACAATGAAAAGTGCAATAGCGACTGTTTATTGTCTGTGTGCGGGTGTGTCTGTGTGTGCATGTGTATGGCATTGGATATTTGCATTTACAATATCGCACATCAAGTCTAGGTGTGCCTGTGTGGGTGGGTTTATCATTCATCAGCAAACGAACGCTGGAAAGTAGGCTTTAAAACATGTTATTGTAAAAGTGCAGTCTATGCATAGATGGACATAGGCGTCGAAATATTCAGTAGTTTATAGCTAAGCATTCTAATTCATATGCTACAATGACAGTACGTGTATTTCTGGGGTCTTTTGTTGATGCATGTATGAGTATGTGTGTAGCCACAGTGGTTGTTGCTTCAAGGCAGGCAACTACTGTTGTTGCTATTGCGAATGGGAGTAGGAGGGGTATTGCGCTGACCATCTGGCATCTTGCTTTCGATCTTGGCACTTCGCCAAATTTAGACGCAACTGCGGCAGCTGTCAACGTCGACAACAATTCATTTTCAATTTAGTTTTGTAATATATGGCCGTTACACCTTGCCCAAAGCCAGCTCAATAGGTGACCTCTTTGCTTTCTTTTCGTCTTGCTTTTTTCTTTATTTTTATTGCTGTCAACTTAACAAGCGGCCCACACAATGCACATGCCACGCCCATGTATGCAACGCCTTTACCTTGACGTGTGGCCAAAAAAGGAATGCGAGGGCTGAGTGGGGCTCCAACCTAGATTAGGGTATAGGTGAGCCGAGGTTTGGGCTTTGTGTATGTATGGCATTAACGTTTTTTACCCATGCTCCATATCATTTCGCGATTTCCGTAACAAAGACGGAAGTAGAAGAGAAAAACAAAAGCCATACTTAAGTCGAAGTTTGTACACCCTTTTTAACGTCGATTAGTTGTAGATATTAGAAAAATTCTAGATGCCATTTTCAATCGATAATCTAGATAGTTACTAAGATTAAACTACTTATTACAGTAGTTCCTCCTCTATAAATAAAATACATATAACATGTTCTGTTTTTTTTTTATTTTTATTTTTTTTTATATATTTTATAATATACTAGATAACTTTTTTGTGAGTGTATTTCTTGGGTATTCAGAAGAAAGCTCGATTTGTATTTTTTCCATTATGGGACCCATATATAGACTCACATCTAATGGGGTTTGTTTGGAAAGCTTGCACCAAGCAATTTATTTAAACGCTTTGCAAACAAAAAACAATTTTCTTTATCTGGCCTTATGCCTTTTGGGTTGTTAGCGACACGCAATGCTGTTAATTTTCAATGCCAGTGACGATTTAGAGGGTTTAGGGGGTTGTTGCTAAGAGTTCTTACCCCATTTCTATATTGCTGTTCCTTACAGAGTCGAGGCTACAGCTGAGCGCAGACATATTAGGACAAAACAAGCAAAATGAATTGGGACTGGGCTGTGGGTGGCATTACGGACGAAATTCCTAGGACAACCGGACCCGAGTGCATCAACTATATGACCGATCGACGGCGCTGGACCGAAACGGCACTGCTCTCCGTCGTATTCATTTACATCATGCATGGATCGTGGAAGCGCTTAGCTCCCATACGCTTGCCGCCCGCACACGAGATCCAGAAGCCGCATAGCGCGATGCGTCTGCTGCTGCTTATATCAATGTCCGTCATCTTTGGCATTGAGATGGGCTTCAAGCTGGCCGGCGGCTCGATGATCTTTGCACTCAATCCCTGCCATGTGCAAACGTGTCTTCAGGTGAGATCTTTATTTGTATATAGATATGTGTAGCACATCCACATTCACATTCCTTTAATTCCTAATTCTGTCGTTTCCAGATCTATTTGCTGGCCGCTAAGCCCACGAAAACCACAACCGCCTTGTTTCGCATTCAGATGAGCAATTTGAATGGGCCTTTTCTCGCGTTTTTATTTCCCGAAGTCGAGGGCCGGACCTATCCCTTCGAGCAGGCCACCTACTGGATACAGCATGCTCTGCTTTACATTATACCCATTTATATCTTGAGGACTGGTAACTATCTGATATAAAATCGGTCAGTGAAGTGCTAATCTAATGTCATTACACCTGTATTTGCTTTTAGGCGCCTACACCATCGAGGATCTGGGCGACTTTAAATGGTCCAAAATTGGCACCGCCTTTATGCTCTTCTATCATTTTGTGCTGCTCTCGCCGCTTTCCATAGTAAGTGCAAAGATTACGATTTATACAATCCCATTAAGGTTCCTGATTTTCAATCAACTGTGTAATGAGAGCTTAAGCTCTTTCTCATAAATGTTTCGTAAGAAAATATTACGAAAATTGTATGTCTTACTATGAATTTTACTTATCACATATTGTAACTAAATAAACCTTTTCGGGATTTAGGGATGGACAGAATATTCGTATACTTAATTTAGGGAAGCGGAGAAGGTGTACTTCTGTCTCTAGCCTACATATATTTAGCTTGATTAATACAAGTTTTCCTTTCGTTTTCAGTTGACGGGCATCAATCTGGATCATATGCTGTGTGCGGCCGTGTCGGATCCGTTTCAGGGCCACAACTACAGATTGTTTGCATGCTGTCATCAGACGCTGCTCTGTCCGTTGCTCAGCAAGGGCACAGCCCTGATATTTGCCTCGAAGAAGAGCCGCTGCAACGAGAACGCCTTACACAATACTGCTGTCGATGGTTGTGAGACTTATATGTCGACGGGATCCCTATCGGGCTCAGGTGCGGGATTGGGACCGGGACCGGGACCGGGTTCGGATCACGTGCTATATCATCAAATGCCGGTGCAGCAGGAGTACATGTCAACAGATTCAATAACGGCTGAGTACACGATGCCGACCACTAAGATTGACTAGTACAGCGCTTATATGGGCAACAGGATATGTCTAAGTCGATTATACCCGTCAATTTATAGACTATTAGTTGAGTTAGCAACAACAGCAATAGCAACTTCAAGAGTTGGGCTAGGTTCCCCCGGGAGCGAGTGACCCACTGTAGCTAGTCTAGTCTAGAGCTGTTTCAAAAGAAATATAAGTTAAAATGTATATAATACTCGGAATAAGATTTATGCTCATTGCGGTTTGCTTCAAACGAAATGAAACAGTTCGAAAAGTTCTAACTCGTTCAATTATATTACAATTTTACATTTGATATTTGGTGTAAAATCAAAAGGCATGCATACAATAATGTGTACATTTTTAAACGTAAGCGAGATACTAAATATAATTAAATAAATAATCAAACTCACTAAACAAATCGAATTGCAACTATTATAAGTTATAATTTAAAATTAACACATCAGACTGGTCAACATAGGGCAACAGCGATTGCTTACGTTAAGTTATCGATGCTAACATTATCACTTGAGCAAATGTTAAATGTTTTTGGGGTGCCCACAGTGGGCTAGGTGTTCGCTCAGCTCAGCTGTTTTATGTTGTTCTTTCAAAGTTATCGTGACGTGAGTACGCTCGAGCTTGTCCGCCAGCCGCAAGAGAAAACGTGTTTAATACAACAACAAAATTACACAACGCCAACAAATTTACGAAAAAATATAAATAATGTGCAGCATAGATGTGTTTTTAAAGTTAGCAACAATTGGCGAGACATTGAAAGTGCTTTGTTGAACTTTCTACGTCGCAGCCGTGCAAAAATACCAAAAAGGGCGCAGAGAAAAAGCCAGCTAGAACGTAAAGGAAAAAAGTGCTGAGCGTAGCTGAATTTGATAAATAGGCGAAATGATATTTTAATAAGTGATAATTTGATAACAATACGCATTAGCAACACCAGCAATAATAACAACTGGAATAACATAAATCATATGCATACCTCTAAATTGGATGGGCATGCAAATGGGAGAGTGAATCTGTGTAAGGGCGTGTGTGTGTGAGTACGTGTGCATTTGCGATTGTGTGTGTCTGCGCGCGCGGCCTGTAAAGATGCGCGAAAATGTCAATTAATTAACAACAGCAACAACAAAAATAACAACACTAGCAACAACCACAAACGGAGGTTAAAAGGTGCGAATGAAGCGCAAGAAAAAGAAAAATCAATAGACAACAGAATGCAAAAATGTGTCGATATTCTTATACAAGTAAAAATCAAAGCGACGACGGCAGCGGCAAAACCTAAATCAAAGCTATTAATAAATAATATCGCTGCCGCTGCTGTTTCTGTTTCTGCTGCTTCTGCTACTGCTGTTCCTGTTGCCTACGCAAATGATGCGTTGCATGTGCTAAATTGCGTAATTTTTGGCATTGAAAAGTTAGTAAGGCCAAAACTCAAAGTTTACGTTTAGAACGAGCGCTCCAGTTCACCACGCTCGCTCGCTCGTTCTCACTCCAATAACTCTACCGTGTGTGCTCGCGTGTGGCTGTGTGTGTGCTTTAAATTCCGGTGCGCTCTCTCTCTAGATATCTGTGTGTGTGAGAGAGGCTGTGCATTGCGGCATGGCAGCCGCAACAGATGGGTCTGCCAATGCAGCAGCTGCGGCTGCTGCGTCTACGTCGCTGCCATTGACTGCAAATGGCAACGGTAAATCGCCAAAGCTTAAAATCAATTCTCCAACGTCAAACGCAGCCGCCTCAACAACGGCGTCCACTTCATCCGGTCTGCCGGCTTCGGTGTCTCATTTCTACTACAAGCACGGCTTATTTTTATCCAGTTATCCGACATGCGCCTCCAGCATTGCCCTAATGGCGATTTTGCTGTCGTGGTAAGTTCACTCATATACCCTGTAATTTTACAAATGTTCTAAAACCAAAAAAGTATTTCAAGGGTGGGCATAAATTTTGTTCTAATCATCGCGCTTTTTACTTAATACAGTCCTAGTTTAAGAAAGGCAATAGAACTAATATTTCTTGATAATTTTTTGAATTATTTATAGTTAGAGTATCGATGGCAATTAACATTATTTTTAAACATTTATTTTAAAAACTTTTTTGTTTGATTAATTGAGGGTAAAGCACATGGAATTTTGTTGATGTTTAATGCGCGTTGGATTAACTTGTTTAGTGTATTTAAAATCGGGTTTTATAGCTCTAAATTGAATTTGTTCACAGGACTTTTAGCTGGTAGAGGGTATAGATTAGTTGATAGCTTTATTGTTTTATTTTTGATTTGATATTTTTTTTTATTTTATTTTTTTTTTTTTTGTTTTTGTATTTTAGTAAGGGTAATTGCTAAGTCAATTCTAGGAAATCCATGTTGTCATAGATATGTTTAAAAAGCAAACAAATTTGGCACGTTGCTTATTAGCGAGAGTTGTTTGCAAAATACATGAATGTATGTGTACATGAATATATATACATATATATAACGCATATGTATAATTCCTAGTGTCCCACAGGAAAACAACCCCAGTGATAATATTGCATGTCTAAAGCTCATTTATTTTTATCACATTTTGTAATCAAACAAATGTGACTCAACTTTGAGATATTTTTAAAAAATAAAATTTGAAAGCCTTGAGTAACTGTAAGGCAAATGAATTCCGACTTTTTAAAGCGTTAAAAAGTATTTGCCAATATAAAAACGTGATGCGGCCTTTTAAAATACTAAATATATGACATTTTTTATTTTTATTATTATTATTATATAATCAATTTTATAATATATTTAAATAAATACAGTTTTGAGAAATTTTGTCCCCTCTTTTTTTCTTGCATAATAATGCAAACTTAATGTGTTTCCTCAGACTTCCTACTAAAATAATGACAAATGCTGATTGCATTTGGTCGAATTACAGTTAGATTATAATATTCATTATCAGCAAAAATAATTGAACTCATAAATCTCGGCAAGGCATGCGTCAATGGAGTTATTCAAAAACATATATATACATATTTATATACAATAATAATAAATAAATTGAATTTGTTGCTGATAAGCCAGAGATGCACAAATACAAATTATATAGTTATTTGCTACATAATCAATGGATTGTAATATATGTATATACATTGTTATATAGAGCTGTAGCTAGACTGCAATTCGATTCCTCAATTGTAGCACCTTTTCGTCGTCACATTAAGAACATTCCAACAAGACATCTATTTTTAGTATCAGCATAGCGTTTCAATTATGTTCATAAATTTGCCCGATTTCGCATCGAGCCACGCGCACTATAGATTTTTATCAATTTGAAATGATGAACAAATAAATAAACAATGTCTAGACCCCAGACTGGCCCCAAAAAGTGCTCAGGTTGCGGCACAGTGTCCAATAGATAATTAAAATTATTGAATAATTCAATAATACATACTCACATACTCACGAATACAGACACTAACACACACAATCACGTACTCTCTGTCTCTCACATACACATCCATTGTTAATGTGTGTGCGACCTACACATGTGGCGCTTGCTCCATTTCATGCATGAATTCGAATAGATAGAATTCCAGGCGGCCTCTTGGAACACAGCACGATGAACGTAAAACCGCATAATACTATAATTATTTTTCGAGAATTTCCGGTTTGCTCTGCAACGTTTATTGATTCTTATTTGATTATTTAGGGATTTCCAAATGGGGGACATATGCTTTTGGCGCTCTATGTGTGACAGGCACCCGAATAACTGGGGTATAATTTCTCTGTTTCTATCAAAATAAAAGATTTAGAATATATCTGAACACTTTAAATTAAATTAAAGCTACAAATTACGAATAGAAAGGAAAAATGTACAACGGGAAAAACCAGCTTATTTATAGTTCAATATTTCAACAGATTCGATTCTTACATTAGTTTAACATGCAAACGTAACATTGCAGTCGAACATGTGTCAGCTTAACATTTTTACTTAAAATGCAGAGATACTGTTAACACAGCCTCAAACACAATTAGCTCTTGTTTCTTATGTATTTGGATCCATCAAACATTTTGACTATCTCTCCCTCTCTCGTTTTCTCTCTATCTATCTCTCTCTCTGTCGCTTCCTCGTTTCACCTTTAAATGTGAAGGCCCCAATAATTTGCAGTTGCCAAGTAACCGCTGGGCCTGCCTCCGCCTTATCGCTGGTGTAATGCTGCAAGTGCTTTATATTTATTTGGTTACTTTGCCTAATCTCTTATCAGTTGGGCCCGGTCGCGTTTCGCCTTTAGCTGTTGTTGGTCTTGCCGTGGCCCGCTAACCTTGAATATATGAGCATTAAACCGAATTGTTGATAAATCAAATATATACATATGTACATGTATGTTCATAGAACATGTGTGTATGTATGTATGTGGCCTTTGATGTCTCGGGAAATCGTTTGGGACACACGCATTAAATGACAAATTTAACGATCGCTGGTAGAAAAAGCTACAACTGTTTGGGTTGATTAAGATAACTGTGCTTGACGAGCTAATACCCTAGACAAATGAGAAATAAAATTGAAAAGAATTAGAAAATCGATATTCATTTGATTTACAAATATAGACTTTAATGATGGAATCATGGCAATGAAATAGAATAGGATAGTAAATGTAATTGGAGTCCCTTCAAATTAAGACCACAAATATATAAATACATATATACATGCGTTAAATATTTATATATTTGATGTTTTATACAGGCTATAGACATATATAACAAATAAGCAAAAAAATGAGAATCGATAAATATATATGAATATTTTAATACTAAATTTCCATACATATTTGAACTTCTTAACGTATAAAATATAATTATATTATTTCAATATAAGTATTATATTAATACTTATATGGAAAATATTATATAAAATGATTATTATTTATAGAAGAATTTACATGGCTAATTTGATAGATGCTGAGATTGATTAGTTTTAAATTATCTTAAAAATATGAATGTTTATTCACAATACACAATAGTATGCTATAAATAATAATTAAGTAATTGAACTTACAGCTATTAAGCTATTCATAGTGCACAATTTACTTATTACATACTATCGTCAGAGCTACTAAATGTAATACTAGTAACTAGTTACAGGGTATAATAAACAGAAACACGCGCCTGCTCTGAGAATAGCTGAATTAACAAGATTCGTTTAATGGGCCTATTAAAAGCATCTAGTCTCTGGTGTCTCATTCTCATATTCCCTCTCTCTCGCTCTCTCTAGCTATCCGCTCATGAACATACCCTTACCCGGCACAATACCTACCAAGATCGTGTTACCTTACGAGGGACGCTATACGCCGCTCTTTGGCGAGGCGGATGCAGCCGCCCAAAACCAAAGTGGAGCCAGTGCATCATTCAATGCAAGCAGCAGCGGTGGCAACAGTGGCGGGGGAGGCGGAGGCGGCCTGCCCTGGGCGCAGAGCAGCCCGGCCTTCTATGTGCAACAGATAACGCTGCGAGCAAGCGTATTGCCTTGGGCAGATGAAATGCAGCTGATGGATGCGTTCCGAGCGCCGCTTTCTGAAGTTTTTAAATTGCTCGAAATTGTGCGCAATCATCAGAGCAGCGAGAAGTAAGTAGACACGATATGTGTATATGGATCTATATATACATATGTATATGACATTGCCTTTAATTGAATCAAATTCCCTTGCAGTCAGCGCACATTGGAGCAAAACTGTCTGCATGTGGACAATGTGAAGCGCGGTGCCCAGAGTCAATTGGATCAGATCTTTCCTGAATATGGCTGCCTATTGTTATCCCCAGCGAATCTATGGACACAGAATGCCCAGAATTTCACCAGAGATACCAATATACTAAATACCATCTTTCAATATCATGTAAGTGGGTGTGTGTGTGTGTGCGTGCGAGAGTAAGTGTGTGGCTAATGGATTTCACAATGCTCACAGTCAGTTAATGGTATTTGCTCAAACACTCGTAATATTTCATAAAATCTGTACTGCACTTTGACTGTAACACATTTAATTAGCTAAAAGGCCGTTTGTTTAGTTGGCTGAAACCGTTCGCCTTATCAGTTAAACATTATGGCTAGCTACATACATATATTTGAAAATGGTAGCCAGCTGTTGATTAGCCGTGACATTGATTCTCCACACAAGCTGCCGAAATTAGCCGTAAACGATTCGAAAATTCAAGTGGGAGTCTTTCTGTATAGCACAGGTGTTACCTAAACATGCATGTTAAATGCGAGTTAGCTAGTTATGGCCACATTCAATAGCTTAAAGAGGTTCAAATAATATATTTTGCCCATGCTACTAGTTTCGTTTTCTCTGAATAGTTAGTTGTCTAATTGAATGTAACGTATTGTTGAACTAATAGTATTTACATACACAATAGAGAATGCAAATGTTAACATGACAATGTAAGCGACTATGCTTAACAGATTAGCAGATCAAATTACCTCGCATCGAAATCATGTTAAGTTAACATACATGTTAAACACTAACAAATGTTAAGTTAACATACGTGTTAAATGGCCAAAAATGTTTAACGTGATCCTACGAGTGATTCTAAAAAATATTAACACGAATATATTAATAGAAATCAAACAAATTCCCTTTTACGCGCTATTATGGTTAAACGGCCGTTTTAGGGTCGTTTGCTAAATGTATTGCAATAATTTCGTATGTGTTAATAGTAGTTATGGATGTGTGAAGGTGCTTATGTGTCCGAGTATATTATGCATAATGCTTGGCGAGTCTCAATTGGGAACGGGGCAAGCCTGTGCTATTCTTTGTTTGTTCCTCTTGATAGTCCAACTACACTGACTTGTTGATTGTGCTAATGAAAACGCACACACAAGCGAGACACACCTGCTGATATGCATGTGTGCATGAGTGTGTAGATTTGTTTATATATGTACATACATATATAGTAGATACTTATCTATCAACGATTTTGGCTATATGAGTCATTCAACTTCTGTTTTGGCATTCGGTCAATGGCGCGAAATTTGATTCTACGTTGTTATGATTTTATTTGACCAGCTCATGCTGTTGAGCTCCAGACAATTATGGAAACTTCTTGAGTATATAAAACAATAATACAGTGTTGTTAGGTTTCCTGAATGATAAAAGAGCTATGAATAAGTTTAACACTAAGGAAGCTTACTGCCGAAGCATGGCAAGAGATAAGAATTCAATGAAAATTTATTTACAATTGTATAGATTGCGAAAAATAAAAGCTTTTAGCCGAAATTGTTAGGAATGAAGAAGAAGAACAGTGATAATGGAAATAAAAACAAATAGCGTCAAGGCTTAGGCTTAGATTGTGTTCAAGCCATAGTCAAATTGAAGTAAAATATTTGCGAAATATGATTTGCACTCAAAGTTTTTCAACTTTTTTTTTGTTAATTATCATAGAAAGCCTAGCTCTATTAAATCACAGTAAAATAATCAATTATTATATTATATTCTATTATAATATGTATGGTATAATAATTGTAGGATAGTGGAATTAGTACATATTCTTAAAACAAATTTCTGTATGCGCTTTTATCTAATTAAAAAGTGGTTAAACATTGAGCTAGTTGATAAAGAACCAGATAAGGGAAATTCCTATATGCATTTATGATTATCTAAAAACAAATATTTTTATATGAGTTCTATTTGGAATAGTTTGAAATGAGAAATCCTAATGCATTTGTATCCGATCAAATCTGATCAGCCATGCATGCATCAATCATTAATTAGTGAATGTAGTTAGCTAAATGATATCCCTAATGAATTTCTATTACCACTCTGTGTGACTCACATGTCTGATGTCTCATTATTGAAATAGTTTGCGGCTTCAAAGTACAGCTGTTAGGCAATCCATAGATAAGGGGCTGCCCGGTCGATCAATTATTTAACATTAAATAAACATTATCTATGCCGATCTAATTGAACTTTGTTTTGTTTTTTTCTCCTTTTTAGAATTTACAAAAATCGAAAGTTTCTGCGGCGGAAATGTTATTCGGATTGCCCATGCAAGATACGGGCTTCAAGCGTTATCCCTTGCGGGCCCGTTCGCGCATCATACAATACGCGCTCACGCTGATTCTCAATAAGAACGATCCGGAGTATTTGGATACGCTGAAGGAGAAACTATTGCGCTACTATCCACCATTGAACGTGTCCCCAGCGACAGCTGTGTCCCCAGATGAGGAGGGTCCGACCATCACGTACATATTTTATCCAGGCGAATTCAAAATCTGGGAATTTTTGCCACTATCCGTGGCATTTGTCTTGGTATTCGTCTACGTCTACTTCTCTGTGCGAAAGATGGATGTGTTTCGATCGCGGGTGTTGCTGGCTCTGTGCAGCGTGTTGACCACATCCGGCAGCCTGGCGATGTCGTTGGGCCTGTGCTTCTTCTTTGGGCTGACCATATCGCTGCAGTCCAAGGATATATTTCCATATCTGGTTATATTAGTGGGCCTGGAGAACAGCCTGGTTATAACTAAGAGTGTCGTGTCCATGGATGGCACGTTCGATGTGAAAATCCGCGTTGCCCAAGCCTTGAGCAAGGAGGGCTGGCACATTTCGAAGACGCTGCTCACAGAGATCACCATCCTGACCATTGGACTGGCTACCTTTGTGCCGGTCATACAGGAGTTTTGCGTATTTGCGATTGTCGGTTTACTTTCGGACTTCATGCTGCAAATGCTGCTCTTCTCCACCATACTGGCCATGAATATAAAGCGGGCGGAATATACCACGGAGGCCAAGCACTTGCCGAAGATGATGCTCAGCTGCACGCTGGGCAATGGACAGGCTGGCGGTGGCTCGTTGGCTCGCCAGGAGTTTCGTTTCTTTGGCGCTGCACCGCCGCCGCCGTCGCCCATGTTGCCCTTTGTGCCGGGCACCTTCCAGCGGTCCCAGTCGCATCCGAAGCTATGTTTCGCGGATGCCGGAGACCGTGCTCAGCTGGTCAATGGACATGCCAGCCATGCTGCACAGGAGGCACGCATACCCAAACGCATCAAGATTGTTAATTTCTGGGCACGCACACGCTTCTTCCAGCGCGCCTTCATGATCTGGATGATCGTGTGGATATGCTCGATCGTCTACAACTCGGGTTGCTTGGAGCAGCTGTTCAGCATGCAGAATAATGGCTCGATGAGCACCGCCTACGAGCTGCAGCGGCATTTGCAAGCGACACGCGGCGCTGTCAGCAGCTTCCTCAAAGGATTTAAGCCAACAGGCGAGCGGCTGGGCAGCACGCCCAGCTATATGCTGCCAACGACGGAGCAGCCCTTGCACGATGTCAATGAGACGGCGGCGGAGCTGCAGCGCCTGCGCTATCCCAACTTTGAGCTGAACTACTTCCTATCCAACTTTCATTGGTCGACCATTATGAAGCAGTACAATGTCTCGCTGAGTGGACAATATGTTGCCCTGCTGCCGACTATACGGCTGACGCATGCCATATCCCCGGAGCTGGCAGCGTTGATGCGCAATCCACAGGAGCAACTGCAGCAGAACTTTCAATGGAAGGCATTGGCTGCTGCGCTGGATCCACTGGACTTCAATGACGACGATGCCAGACGGGAGTCACCCACGGTCATGGCTGGGGGCACCCCCCTAGTGCCAAAGAGTCCCATGGAGATATTCTTTGCCGTGCTGCTCTGCTGTATTAGCATATTCGTGCTGTGCTACACAATGGTCGTGTTCTATCGCTGCATATGCACGCGCAACTATGCTGAGTGGCGCTCCAGCTGGCACGAGTCGGAGGTGGCCTACAAGGAGACCGAACACATTCTGGAGGGTGTGCCCACACAAATCGCTGGCCACAAGCATCGCATCGAGTGTTTGGCCTGTGACGGCAACTACATCATCAGCTGTTGTTTGAAGGGTCAAATTCGTGTCTGGGATGGACGAACTGGTCAACAGCTGGCTAGCATTGCGCGCAGCGATATGCAGATAGCGCATCCACGACAGGATGGGCAGACCCTGCTGCGCAAGCTGCCCACGTCGCCGGTATGGTGCTTGGACTATTATGATAATCTCATTGCCGTCGGCTGTGCCAATGGGCGGGTCGAGCTGTGGGAGGTGCCAGCCGGTGTGCTCAAATGCGCCTATCAAGAGGATGCGAAACGTAATCAGGGTATTACGCACATCCATTTGAATGGGGATCGCGTGATCGTGGCGCGTCTGAATGGACGTCTGGATTTTTATCGCCTGGAAACATACTACAAAGGCAAACAGATCGATTGGGGCTTTACTTCCGCCTACAGACGCAGTAAGTTTATGTTTACTTTACCAAAATTCAATGCAAAGATAAAATCTAAAGCTCTCTGTTAGTGCGCTGTTAAGAACGTTCCACTGTTAACAGTTCTGTGAAGTAATATATCAATACCCGTCTGTTAAATAACAAATCAATTGTAACGTTCTAACCGCTGTAAATTAGTAAGTAAACTGTTAATCTATTGTTACCGAGACAGAATCATAGCAGATAAAAGGCTGTTATGTCGCCTATGTATCCTCTCTTTAACGTCTATACCATATATCAATTGTCTTTGTTATTTTTAAACGCATCATTTGCGAATATTGTATACATTTGTATGCTTTCTTTATCAGCGGCAATCGCTGAGTGAGTACGTAATACAATTCAATATATAAATCATACCTTATCTCTCTTTACAGCACATGTGCGCACTGGCTCTACGGGCAGCATCGGGCTGATGATGCAGCAACAGCAGCATCAACAGGATGCAGCGCAGAAGACCACCAAGGAGGAAATGAAAATTACCTTGGAGGGCGTGCGCTTGGCACATCAGCAACCAATTACATGCATGCAGGTGGTCAACGACATGGTCTTCACGGGCAGTCAAGATCATACACTAAAGGTAAGTTCAATGACACACATAAACAAGTAAGAAAGCTCTAGTCGAGACTGCTCGACTAGGAGATACCCTGAACCCTCCGTGCTGATGTTCCAATCATTCTGCACACATACATACACATGCATCCACCCCCACGCATAGGCCCGCGCTCTGCTAACTGCGCAGTAAGCAGCGACTGCGCTTGGGCTGCGCTGCAGTGTGGGCAATATTATGAGAATTTATTTGTTGAATAATTTCATTTGTAGACGTACAATCTTAATGAAACTTTTAGAACGTAATCATTATGTGTAAATGTGTGTACATTCCAAAGCACAAGTCTCTAGTACTTGATATACGTTTTTTACCAATTTGGGGCGAAGGGGGCGTGGTATCCAAAATCTGTAAATTACAAAATGTGTGTGCCCATCAAATGTATATACACAGTAAATCTGAAGTCTCTAGGTCTAATAGTGTTCAAATTAGGCTGAAAAAACAATATAAATTTATCGATTTTCCTCGATAAAAAAGATATCGAATGAGTTATCGAAAAAATATGATAAACTCGTACTGCGTATGGTATACACGAGTATGCATACAAAATTTCAGCTCTCTAGCTCCTTTAACTTCTGAGATCGACGCACTCATACGGACGGACGGACGGACGGACGGACGGACGGACGGACGGACGGACGGACGGACGGACGGACAGACGGACAGGGCTATATCGACTCAGCTCATCGTCCTGATCAAGAATATATATACTTTATGGGGTCTGCGATGATTCCTTCTGCCTGTTACATACTTTTCACAAAACCATTATACCCTGATTTCCCATTTTCAATGGGTTCAGGGTATAAAAAAGAAAGTGAATACATATTTGTTGATTGCAGGTGTATTGTCTGAACAAATCGGACATGGAGTATACCCTGCATGGACATTGCGGTCCGGTGACCTGTCTCTTTGTTGATCGTTGGCAGCCCGGCACGGGGGGCTCTGGCTCCCAGGATGGCCTGCTCTGCGTGTGGGATCTATTCACGGGCGCCTGCATGTACAATATACAGGCTCATGATGGAGCCGTCAGTTGCCTAGCCTGTGCGCCCAGCTATGTGATTTCGCTGGGCACCGATGAGCGTATTTGTGTTTGGGAACGCTTTCAGGGCAATTTGCTGACGACCATCAAAATCTCGAATGCTTATTCGAGCTTGCTGATGCTGACACCTTCGTTG
Organism: Drosophila mulleri; assembly: GCA_035047565.1. Taxonomy (NCBI): domain Eukaryota; kingdom Metazoa; phylum Arthropoda; class Insecta; order Diptera; family Drosophilidae; genus Drosophila; species Drosophila mulleri. The sequence continues at coordinate 14,081,544 of JAWNPK010000168.1, forward strand.
CTGGTCACCAGCAAGATGGGTAAGCTAATTATAATATTATATGTATGTATTGTTCAATGAACTAATTGTTGAATCATCTTTTAGGGTCTCTCATTGTGTGGGATGTGCGCACGGGTCAGCCGGCGCGTGAGGTTAAGTTAGACTTTGCCAACCTGCAGATGTGTCCAAAGTTTATGATGCTAGCCTGTGACTCCGTAGTCTGTGACTATGGCAACGAGATACGCGTTGTACGCTTTCCCATTGTGGCGGACAAGTGCCACTAAGAAAACTAGAACATGAATTCGAGAATTTAAATTTGTAGCTCTTAACACGTCTCAGTTACCAATTGCTCTCTGTTTGATTTAATCTTACAACAAATTGTAATCTAACTGACGCATTCATTAATTTAATTTATATTCTTAAGGGTAATCTTTATCTCTATTTAACAGTGGCGTTGTGTTTATTCCTTGATATCTAGCTACATAACTAGCATAGCTCTATTTTGTAATGTATGTATGTACAACTATTCTACAAATATCACTGAAGGGAATATATATGTATATAGATGTATAAACATATATATATATATATTTGCATAATATTAATATACATAATAATAATAATACATAGTGTCTTAAAGCGCCTCAGCCTAACAAAAAATGACTAAATATTTAATTATCTATATTTTATATACTATATTAATATATATTTATTAGACCTCACGTACGCTTAAAATTTTCTATGTGAAAGTAAATCTGCAAAGAAACTGCTTCTCAAAAATTTCAAAAAGGTTTTTTATTTTATATATGTATATTATATGTATATAACAAATGCTCTATTGAAATTGTCTTTCATTTCTTTAGCTTGACGAATTTGGAGGCAAACTCGTAAATGCCCACTGAGTTTTTATTCTTTTGATCGTACTCGACCCAGTCATCTTCGGATAGATCCACGTCTTCAAAGGCTTGTCCATTGTCTGCTGAAAGAACCTTCCAGCCGGTTCGAGGAGAAAATTCAACCGGCTCAACGCCGCGACAATCAAAAATTGCAATTGTCTTGAATTTTCCTGCATCGTCAGCGGTATAAGGCACTAAAAGGGAGAAAAATAATTAAGTATACATTTTCGAATTGGATTCTCTGCTCACCATTCGATTTTTCTACGATGTCAATGCTATTTTCCCTTGCGCACATTTTGCATTTCATAAAGAAATTGAAGCCCGCAGCATTGCGTGAATCTTGCTGTGTACGTTCCGATTCCGTAATATCATGCCATTTTTCTGATGTTTCGCCGCAATTGCTGCAGGTTAGTTTAAAGAAATACGCATAATCAGAATGCGTTTCTAGTTTTTCAATATTTTCTAGCGTAGCAGAGATTTGCAATCCAACGCGAACCATTTTGCTAAATAAAAACCGGACGCAGAACAGCTGTTGTCACAGATGCTGCCAGACTTATTAGTAAATTTGACAACCCTGACAACTAGCTGGCAGCGCTGCTTTCCCCACAAGCATACACAATTGAAGTGAAAGAATACCATTAAAAGAAACACAAACACAAAAAATATAGTTTAAAAGTTAATGGACTTAAATATGAAACCTTCATTGGCAGTTGATGAGATGTTCTCAGAGGGGGCCGGTTATATGGACATGGAGGAGGTAAGATGAATCATATTTTTCGACAGCTAGACAGACAAAACTAGAATAACATTTGTGCATTGCTTTGTTACTTGTATAATCCAGTCGGGCAGTGCCACAGGCATGATGATGGATCATTTGCCAGCACCTACGAACGACAAACACGTGCATGCTGATTTCTACAATGATTTCGATGACCTTTTTGATGATGATGACAACTGGGCCAAAATCCGCCGAACGGGCGATAACGCCAAACAATAGATTTACAAAAAACATACATGTAATTTACTCCTTAAGTTTATTTCAATATATTTTTAATTAATTTCAAGAAAATAAGTATTTATATATCAGCTGCATAATCTTAGGTCTTCTTTTTCTGCGTCCGTCATGGGTTCCACCACTTCCAAACAGGCATCGGCAAATTCTACGAAGAGCGGCTCTTGCATAGCAGCTGTCATGGCAAGATTAGCATTATGCGCCACATCGATTTCTTTGAGTAAAGCACACAAATGAGGATTACGTAGCATCTGTCGCAATGGTTCCGAATGCTCTAAAATACCAGATCTTTATAATGAGAATGCTTAATACAAATAATATACAAGTTACTTAGTTGCTCTAGTAGATGCTGGGGTACAGTATCCTCTGTGCTAAAAGGTGGATATATTGTGGGCTCCTCTTCCTCGTTATTTTTCGGCTTCTGCGTAGTCTGTTTGGCTGCTGTCCTCTCCGCACATTGTGGCGATTCTTTGTGTGTTTTGTAGCAATTAACTGAACAGCTATATGGACAGTTATTAATAGTTAAACGTTTAAATTAATAAGTATTACTCACTAGGGTGCTAAGCATTTGCTGCATTTGTATTTGTTTGTTACAGTCGCACAACTAATACATTCCATTTTTATGTTTACAAAACAGAGCAGCGCGTGTAGTTTGTCTTGAACAGCTGTTGCATTTACCAGGGCCTACATATTTTGTATTTAGTTTGTTGAGGGCTACAGCATCTGTTCAGGCTTCCGACACTGACCAAACACTGTTTGGTCAGTGCTTCCGAACTACATCTATTTATTATTAGCACATTTAGTTTGTAGCATTTGGCGGTAACTTCAAATAAAATTTATTGTGAAAAAAACATAAAGAAACTACAAATCAACTACATATTTTTAATAATTTTTTCAAAGTGATCAACAATGCATCTATTATTTCAATATGACTCGTAAATTGAATCCGGTAATATATTTATGTATTGACTAGCTTAAATTCCACAATTATTATTTCTGTAGTCAAATGCATTTTATAATATAATATTTCTGGGTATATCCAAAATTTACATTCTATTCAATTATCTTTTGTGTTGCTAAAAATGAACGTTCTTAATCTTTGCAGCCTGGCAACGCTACACGGGTTCAAGTCTTGGCTAAAGGTAACAGCAGAAATTGGCTTTGTCTCCCCTTTGGGAAGTTTTTTGTTAAGATTCGGTCTTTTATTTTATTATTTTACTTTTGGTATCTTGCATGTCAACGCCGAAAGTCGTTTAATTTTGATTGTCTCATGAGACCTCACGCCTCAAACGTCAGTGGATTTGTTGGCATGTTTGCCTTCGAACTTTTTATGGATGTCATGATATTAAAAAAAAAAGAACAAATAGAAAATAAAATAGCAAAGGGGCAGCACGTTAACTATCGCGTGGCGCTAAGAAAACAAACAATTAGCTTATCAACGGGGCGGCCGGCTGGCTGTCTAATAGAATATGGCTAAAAACTATTGGAAACAGATGCATACATACATACATATGTATATATATACAATCTGACCCCATTGCTCTTCCTCTCTTTTACTCTCTTTTGCTTATTCACATAGAGCGATCTTAAATTGGCAACCACTTCATTTTGCTACAAAAACAGTTGTTAATTCAAAAGCTTTTTATATACATATCATTAAAAAAAATAAATATACTATGTATGTAGACCCAAATATACAACAATATCATATATATATACAAAAAATACAGAGAAAATCGACAATGGCAGTGGCGACAACACCAACAGCAAATAAACAACAACAATAGCAATCAAATGACGGTCGGCGTGTCCACAAATTGCAAACACATCCTGCACACGAAACGGTCCGAACTCTCGGCCAGCCGCTATCAACACACACACACACACACCACTGAAACACACACATTCGCTGAAGAAAAACGCGGCACAAAACTTGGTACAGTTGTTCGGCAAAAACAACGTGCAACATTGGTGGCAATAAATGACTTCAATGACTGACTGACTGACTGCCTAGCTGCAGTATGGGTGAAGGCATGGGCCAAGGGGTAAGCGAGGGGCGGTAGGGCGGGGATCTCACTGTTTTTGGGGCATATTTTGGGACACACGAGCGGCGTCTAGGTGAAAGAGCATCATAAATATGTGACTTAAGATGTAACGATAGTGCATTAAGTGCTTGAAATTTTGATATCTTTGAGATAACTTGATCTGGAGTTCCAATTAAAGGAATATTAAATATTAAAATATGAACATGAAAATCCAAAAATATATTAATTTAATTAAAATGCTACTAATTTAATAATTGTAATACTTAATTTGTTTTTCAAATGTTTAATTTGAATAATTAGAACTGTAAGAACTTTACCACTAAAACTAAGCCTTAGATCGATTTATATACAATAGAATATATGTATATCTATAGATCATGTGAGATGAGAGTTGGTAAAAGAGCTAAAAAGGCATAGGTAGGCTAGGATGCAATATAAAATTGAATGTAATGTATCATTTGTAATAAACTATAATATATAGAAATGTATGATTAAAAACTGCATAAATTATATATACAACGAAATAAATAGAATGAAAATAATACGTTAAGATATTAAACAAATGCAATATATAGATAAAAGCTCTATAAAGAGTTCTATAAAAGAGGCTCGACGGAAATGTGCATTTACTCATTGAACTGTTAGCTTTATATAACAGAGTATGATATCATAAATACAAAATGGTTGAGAGTATTTTAGCGTTGACTTTATGAAGATGACTGCACTTACTTATTTCTATTTTTTGTTGTTAACAATTGCATTATACAAAAAGATGGCAGTAAACAAAAGGCAATACTAGGCTCGCGCGCTCGCTTGGTTTCAATTTCTTTTTTTTTGGGTGAGGGCTGCAGCTGGGCAGGGGCAGATGAGTAAGGGTTAGAGTGGGTAAGGGTAACATGATGGCGCCTCTGCCGCTTCCGCTGTTCGTGCAACACAAGCGCGATAATTGCCAGCGTTATCCGCTCGGGCTGCCAGTCAAATAGGCGCTACAGCTCGAGAGGGAGCTGGAGAAGCCTTCGTGTGACTCGTCTACTTTTGATTTACAACATTCGTGCAACAGCAGCAGCAGCAGCAGCAAAATTTTCGGTGTATGTATCGCCACGCTGAGCAAAAAACAGGTACAAAAGCCAAAGAAGGAAAACAAAAAAAGGGACAACAAATGCAATGCCAACAACAAAAGCAACAAGAAGCGCAAAAGGCGGCACACGCTAGTGGCCCAAGCCAGGCGCGGCTGTCGCAGCTGGCGGCGCCTCCAGGTGTCGTTCGTTAGTAGTTTTCAGCGTTTCTTTTTTTCGCTGCCTGGCAAAAGCCAAAAGCGATATAAATAGATAGCGCCACTTTACGCTTGCTTTTTCTTTTGCCTTTCCTTAGCTTTTCTCCATTTTCCATCTGTTTTCGTTTTATTTTTGTTACTTTTTTATTTTAAGGCAGCGGGGCGTACCTGTTCAATTGGCTAGATTGACAGATCATGCAAACATAATGGCAGCTTATTGTGTGCATATTATAAACATTCAACTATATTCAACCAACTGGCAGTTAATGCACTACAGAGTGGGCATAACGCCACCTAGCGGCGAATACATGAAAGGTTATGGGCGTGTGGGTGTGGGTGTGTAAGCATAGTCTGCATAGGAAATTTGTCAAACTGCCAATTTGATGAGCTATCAGTCAAGGCATTGATTAAATAACATTGATTGCAAGCAATAATGCTGAGAAATAGTTGGAAAATAGTCTAAAAATATTGCAGATTTAAATTTATCTAGAGATGGAGAAGAAACAGACTAAAAGACAGAGTCTCATAAATAAATAATTAAAATTGATGAATAGAGGATATAAAGAAAACCGGGCGAGCCATAAATACAATAAATTAAATTAATTAAAACTTTAATTAAATTAAAGTTTCCAGTATGAGTATATTCATATGGTGTATAAAGAAGATTCAATCAAATAACAGTTTTTAAGGCTGATCGAAGCTGTGAACAAGTGTCAATATGTGTGCGTCTAAAAAAGAGCCCCGACAAGTCAAATGAAAAAATAAATATAAAATACTTGAGTTATTAAAGCAGATATAGATAGTAGATCAATAGATTGGCAAAGTGTAAGTAAAGGAGAGAGAACTGGAGAGAGAGAGAGAGAGACCCCAACAGAGACAGAGAGCGAGTGCAGGGGAAATGCTACTGTAACGCCTGTTTGCAAGTGTTAATTGTAATAAAATAAAGCAACAAAAATAAATTGATGCATATAAATAGGAAGTAAACACACAGCTACACATATACATATATGTTTATACAATATATATAGATGTGTTTATTTGCTGTGCTGCTGACGACAGACGACAATTTTGCAGCCGCAAAATGTTTGCAGTCAATGTCCATTTTATGGTCTCAGTTTATTATTACGTACTTAAATTTTGGCCCGCTCTCTATGCGTGATACACATTTATGTATCTAGTAGGGCTCGTTTCTTACTTGGCTGTTTGTTTGATTTTTCTTCATATTTTTTTCCTATATATATTTCTATAGATATACATATATAAATATATATATTGTGTTTGATTTTTTTTTTTTTTTTGGCGCAACGCCGCCGCATTGAAGTAATCACATAAATCACGCGCTCGCAGCTCCAGGAGCAAAGCGCCTGCTCCATGGCTGTGCTCCATTATGACGCGACTCGCAGATAAAACTCTGATACACAGATAAAAAAGAAGAGGAGGAGCAGGAAAAAAAATTGAGAGGCAGCTTTATTAAGCATAATATGGCCATAAAGACGAGCCGAGTCGATTCGAGTCGAGTCGAGTCATAAGTGCCCCAAAAGGATTACAGCTAAAAAGGTGGACCTCGTTCTGGCAGGCATCTCACCCTTCCTCTCGCTCTCTATCTCTGTCTCTCTTGGTGCTGCCTGCTCCCTCCCATCAAGTGATTGATGAGCCATTGCGGCTAATTCTTGGCGCTCGCTTTGTTTCTCTCAATAAACTGTAAATCATGCCTGCGCTGCGTGCCAAGTCATAAATACAAGTACTGCCGCTGTTTCGCACCAGCCGAAGCCTCCGCCGCCCCTGCCCCGCCCCATGTCCGTTTTTAACTCTTTCAGGGCCCATTGATCCAACTGCACTGGGCGCGCTGCGAAGCGGCATGCAGCTTTTTAATTAAGGCGCCGCATTGCAATAGCAAAACAACAAGAAACTGCCAAATAAACTAGGCCAAAAACGAATTCTAAATGCTCTATGGCAATAAGTCATAAAATAAATATTCGTATTTAATATTTATTGGAATTGCTAAATGCATGAAATCAAATGATTTTCGAGTATGATTCGTCTTCCAAAATGTATTTATCTTTATTCTATTTCATTATAACCTCCCCTTGGTAACCCGCCCTTCTCTAGCCATAAAACTCTGTTTTTGATTTGAAATAAAATTTTAATTATATATATTATTTATTTTATATAGATAGTCTATTTTGATATTGAGAAGTATGTATATCTAAATTAAATATTAATTGACATTTTTCGCTTTATTAAAAATCGCATAATACTATTTTAGCGTTAAGAGTTAGTAGAACTAAGATTGAGCTTGAATATTCAAAATTCGGATGGGAAAAATATTTAACGAAGTTGAAATTCATCCACATATCCTTAAAACTTTTCAATGTATTTGTTAAATCATTAGCTCTACTTTGTTTTACTGCTTATGAAACTGCGACTACCACCTGAGTACTACGAATTGAGCTCCTAACTGCAAATAAACTATCAATAGCCCGCAATACGAGCTTTTGACTTAATTTCAAATAGTTAAAGTCAACCTATTTGAGAGATAAGACCCTGACTTAATTTTAAGCAGTTTGCACTCAACAGTTAGCTTTAGCTTGTGCTATCTGTAGATAATTCATTTTCACTGAAAATATTCTGGAAAATTCTGAAATCAGCTGGGGACAATTATTCACGATGCAATTCAATGATTCAAACCCTTGAAATGATAATTTTATAAGTTGCGTTACTTTCTTAATTGAATCACAACCAAACCGCGTTGGTAAGTGTAACACTCTCACATCGCAGCATCTGAAAAACCCGACAAATGGCCAAGGCGCGAATTGTTTGACAACAACGCTGAGCCACGGACTAAGAGCTGGGTCAACGGGTGGGCGCACCATCTATCAAAGCGGCCTGGCAGCGTGCAAATTGAAATGGCAGCAGTAGCAATTATCGCAGCAGCAGGAGCAGGAGCGGCATTGCCATCGGCAGTGGCCGTAGAAAGAGAGAGAGAGAGAGATAGAGGGAGATGGAGCATTTGAGCGCAACGCGTCATATGTCTCGAATTGGCTGTTGATCATTTTTGCCGCTAGATTAGGCTCAACTGGTGATATATAACTGAATTAGCGCTGCGGGGCATTCGCTTTCATATACATACATGACTATATTTATATGGCAATATGTTGCACAATGTATAGAGGGTATATTCGTTTTCCTTTATTTGTATTTCCGGCTGTCCAACTGTACTTTCTTCAGCCTACATTAGAGGAGTTAGTAGCATATATGTATATCGGTTGACTTTAGTTATTTATATAGATATTTGGTCATGAACGAGCATTATGCAGTCGATTGGACTGGACTGCAATATTCTTACTTGTTATTTGATGAACTCTGTCAAGGGCTAAACTAATATAAGCCCTCTCTCTCATCTCTCTACTCTCTCGTTGATTGTCAGTCTGGCATTAGAGTTGAGTCGTTCTGAACGAGTTCGATTGAGCAGTTCATTAGAGCTAGAACTAGAGCTCTAATACACTGGGCATATACAATATATACTACTATACTACTTAGAATTCGAATCTATTCTGTATTTTACTCTTCCGTAATCTGAATGAACTAACAATACTATTTATTTTCTGATACATATCTAAGTTTAATGAATTTTGCTGTTCTTTGCCACTATATATTTATTTTACCAAATCATTTCTAATTTTTCTTTTGTATTTTGTTTGTTTACTAAGTATTTTCATTTCGAATCATAAGGCTCTTATTGAGTGAACTTCAATCCGATTCGGTAAAATGGTTCATGAACGATTTCTCCAATTGAGTTATTTAGCTATGTGAACTTAATAGTTCATTTTACGATGAACCAGATTCTTTGCATGCTTCTTGAGCTGGTGAACTTGTAAATCTCAGTCTAATGCACCATTGAGCTAGAGTTCGCAGCGCTATCCTGCAGCTGTTCCGCCGTCATTTTTAGAGGTTCTAAGCTCCCTTTTTTCGACTCTCTCGACTGCAGTGCATCTTTTCGTCATGGCGTTAGATTTATGAACGACCGCCGACAAGTCGCAGTCCTTTGCCTGCCTTCGGCCTGACTGGGCAATATTGTAAATCATTTCCAAATTATTTAGTCGCTCTCTATTCATATATGTATTCATATTTTTGGCGCCTTTGCCGCGCCGAGCGGCGGAACGAGTGCGGCACGTGATTGCGTTATAAATTATGAACCACTAGATTTGCCTGCCCTCAATTCCTTACTTTATTTTTATTTTATTTTTTTTTTCAGTTAGTTTTTGCTGGTCGTTAAAGTTGAAAACAGGAACTTGCTTATCTATAAAATATATAGTCTTGGCTTTAAAGCAAATATAAGAACACTTGGTATATGGCTTGCCATTAAGTTAATTAAGCTGAATTTGTTTATCACGTGCCCAGCCATGCACATGCGACTTGATAAAGTAATATTGTAAAATTATGATATGCGCAGCTTGATAAAATCATATTGTGAATATATGAAATGCAACAAATTTCATAAATGCCCGAGAGCTTTTAAGTACTCGTATATAAATGGTTGGACATGTCTATTGCCGAGGCGTGTTGTAATGCCATTTCATTATTATAATCATTATCATTATTATAATCATTATCATTATTATAGTTGCTATTATTTTTGTTGGTTGGCTGGCCAGCTGGCCAGCTGGCTTGCCCTCTGTCCAAATGCAGCTGTTGAAATTTTTCGTAATGGCTTTTATTGACTTGCGCCAAAAAGCAGGCAACACATTTTTGCCAACCATCGACCGCTAATGAGCTACGCGACTGGTGGACACGACTCGACGCGCAGTTGATTTTCAATTTATTTTAAAGCACACGAAATGCGCGCATTTATTATGTGAGTGCCAGCTATATACTAGGATAAGCACAGAGTTTATGTGCCAATTAAATACCCTGTAAATGGCAGCTCATTGAGCTGCGGCGTGCTGGCTATCCGATTGACGATTGACTTGATCTATACGACTCAGCCAAGCTGATATCAACTTATTTCCTTTTTACAGTTTGAGAGGCGCTGATTCAAAACTAAGTTTTTAGATGGGGTTTGAGCTTTAGGAAATGTTTGCTTGACTTGCATTTAAACTGATAACATTTTTTTATTTTCAGAGCTTCAGTTTACAGTTTACAAAAGTGTTGCGTTTTATATTTTATTTCAATTAAGAGTAGAGGACCCAATATTCTTTTCTACTTAAACATAATATTTTTATGTTTACTTTAAAAAATTGGGTTTTTGTTAATGCCAAGATTTGGTTGGAGTAAGATTTAATTTATAATAATAATAAATTCATTATGCATAATATGTATTTGGACAATTTTGATTTTTTCTTCCGTCGATTCACTCATGGAAAATTAAAGTAAAGCTAATAGCCATACATAAAAAATACAATTAAAAGTAACTGTAATTTGTAATTTTGTATTATTCATTATGTATATATACAATAATGATATAGAGATCAAATTTTAGCAGAATTTATAAAGTTTTGGAGTCAAAGGAATGCATTTAACACCGTGTATTTAGAGGCATTCATTGATGGTTCCGCTGCAATATTTACTTGTTTTTATGTGCATTTTATGCAGGGTATAAGTTAGTCCTTTACTTACTAGCCGATTGCCTTTCTTTTTATTGTTATCATTATATTTTTGTTAATTTTTTTGCATATATATATATATATACATATATGTATATATTGTCTATATATTTTTTTATACTCTTGGATTTATATTTATTTTATTTCCTTTGCCGCAGTGGCACAAAATCATTTTCCCCAATTGGGCATATAAGTCCTGCGGCTGCCGCACCCGCTCTCGCTGTCTCCCCCCCTCTCTCTCTTGCTCTCTCTCTTCCTCCGTGAGCTGTGCAAATTGAAACACTCGCAGTCGTTACGCGGCATTCTCTCTCTTTTGGCCAAGTCGTTTTCATTGCGTGGTCGCTGCTGTGGCTCTTATGCAGTCCACTCATTCATGAATGCATTTAACATGGCCAACAGATGGACAGACGGGTGGAGGAGGAAGCGGAGGCGAAGGCGGAGGAGGGTGAGCATAGCAAGGAGTGAGGGGTGGATGTCCTGGCAATTTAACAGCATTTACTGTAACACGTGTAATTATTTCATGAGATTTATCTGCAGCACATTGGCCACAAGCAGCAGCAGCAGCAGCAGCAGCAGCAGCAGCAGCAGCAGTTGCCGCGTGTCTCGCTGCACTTTGGGTAAATGCGACAAAAATTCCAATTGCCTGCGATGGGGCCGCAGCGCAAACAAAAGTAAACTGTTGGCGTGGCATGCCACAAGTGACCGCAGGTCCAGGCACCATGCATAAACCAGAGCATCTTACGGCCTTCTCTGTCTGCCGTTCTTCTGGTTGTTGTTGTTGCTACTGCTGCAGCTGCTGCTACTGTTGTTGTTGTTGTTGTTGTTGTTGTTGCTGCTGGTGTTGCTGCTGTGATAAGCTGCCACGCGGTACGCACGCATCCATTTTTGGGCCGCAAGCTGAGCTGCGTCCTGGTTGCAGCTTCTCTTTTTTTCAGTTGTCAGACTTTTGTGTGTGGCTGGCGTATTTTTTGATACCCTGTAATTTGGAAATGAGGTGTATAGTATAGTATATTATAGTATAGCCATGCATTCACTGCTGTTTCTGAAGACTCTAAAGATTTTGTAAGATGATTATGCTCTTGAAACGTTGTGTTGAGAGCCTCTAATTTTTTAATATTTTAATTTCTAATCAAATTCATTATTGAAGATCTAACATTACGATAGCCAAAAATAAGGTAGGAAATATTTAAAATTTCAATGAATTTGTAATATCTATTGTTTCTGACAAGCCCAGCTCAAGATCGTATACTCAAACATATGTTAGCTTACTTTTATATACCATTCTATTTGACAGTCTGTATACAGTTTCATTCTATAAGATAAGGCAAGCAAAAAATGAGCAGGATATGGACTCTAAAAATGACACCAAATGCCGCTCTTATTATAGCATCTTTCTTAGATATACTTACATATGCATATATATATATTCACATTCATAAATAGTGAGTATTTCGAAACTTACAGGAATTACAGAATTAGACGCTGCTAATTACAGGATATGTGTCAGTCGCTCACCATTGGCGACTGTGACTTTGCTTGATTCGCATTTGGCATTTGGGGCGCAGTCGTGCGTCAACTTACAAGGCGCACGCAGCGCCATCTGTTGTGGTTTATTTGCGTTAAAATGATTGGATGCACATCATATCTGCGACTGCTGCAACACAGTGCAACACGGCAACAGCCCGGTGGCCGCTGTCCGTTGTCCGCTGTCCGCTGTCCGCCCCGTCTCTGTGCTACGCTCGTTCCTTTGTTGGACGTTGCCAGCTCGTAAATTCTTTTGCATGCCTCGTGCAGCCGCTGCGATAGGCGCATTTCTGCTGCTGTTGTTGCTGTTGCTGTTGTTGTCAGCCATTTCCAGGTGCTTTATGAGCCTTGTTGCGGTTGAGCTGCAGAGTGAATGGCGGCCAGAGCGGGGCAGGGGCATGCGGCTGTTGCATATTTAATATGCAAAGCCATGGGCCAAGCGACGCCGTGTAGAACTTGCAGACGCTGCGACCAGGCAAAAAACAAAATAAGAAAAAGCCCAAAAATCAAAACCAACTTGAAGCCTCGTGTCCAGTCCGTGCGGCTCACACAGTGTGTTATCAGTTTTTCGGTAGCTCCCCTATATATATATATATATAAATATATATGCATATAGAGAACCTATATGTCGCACTTGTACGAGATATGCAGCTACTCCTGCCCCTCCTCCTCGTGCTGCTGTTGTTGTTGTTTTTGTAAGTAGCAGCCGCTGCCTGGTTGTCGCTGCTCGTGCGTCGACTAAATATGCACTGCACGAAAGGCAATAAACTCCATTTATTAGAATATCATATAATTGTAATATTTGTCTTATAAATATCATATGAAAGTTTAGCTTTTGAAGGATTGAAGAATTGAGTCGCTTATATATGTAAGGATCGAGTATTATATCTGTAAGGAAATGTTTTAAAATTATGTTGACTATGAACTTCAATTTTTAGCAGAGCGTGCAAATAACTGTTAACCGTTTTTTTCCTTACAGTCTGTATGTATGTTAATAGCATAACATGGTATGATATAGGAGGAGCAATTCCTTTTTGTCCTATAAAAATACAATTACAATATTTGTATAAATGACTTAATATACCATGAGCTTAGTTGAGGTCATAAGCAATAGCTAGATAATGCTCAAATAGATTTAACTTGGCCTATTTAGCTTTACCCTCAGTCATCTTATTAGTCATAAACGAACTTAGCCCAGCTGACTTTTCAACAGATTTTTTCTCCAAGTGTATTAGGCAGCTCATCAAAGCGGCTGTGGCACGCGTTCGCATGCATAACTTGGCTCATCTCACTAAGCTGGCCAACAAGTTGTGCATCTGTAACTGTCAGGCCCGGCCAGGCTGCGCCTACCTGGTGTCCATGTCCATGGACCATGGATACACAGAGGCGCAGCATGTCACCAAATGCAGAATTTCATCTGCGTGCCCCTGGCCCGTGCTCCTGCTGCCAGCTGAATGCTGCCTGCCCTCTGCTACACACTCGTTCTCTGTCGGTTGCAATGCCCGGGAGGATTTTCAATTTTACTGCATCATAAATTAAATTACCTCTTTCGATGTGCAATGTGCGAGACCTGGGCCCATATTTCGTTGCGGGGCCCGGCTACATTTTATGACCGCAAAAGAAACGCAACAAGAAAGCGGTCAGAGCAGCCCAGGGGCGGCTCGAACGGGGGGCGGGCCGGGCAGACCTTTGACTTTGCCAAAAGCTGCCAAAGGTATGCGCAAAAATGCACAAAACCGGGCTGGGGCTCGGTTGGGGCTTGGCTGGGGCATGCTTTTCAAGGGAGACTGTGACTGCGACTGCGACTGTGACTGGGACTGGGGCAAAGCAATTCCCAAACTGCAGCAGAAATGTACAACAAGAGCCGCAGACAACGAACCTAACAGCACGACTGCGATGAGCACTAAAAATGCAACATTACGTATACGCAGTGGTGCACCGCCAAAAACACCAATACAAAAAATATAAAACCCACATATACCCCATTGACAATCCTCTCTCATTCGATGCTCCATGGCTTCTAATGAAATCAGTAATGTACCAAAATCAAGATTTTTTCGCTTTCAAATACCCTGTAGACCCCAAGTGGCTGGAGCGTGGTATTAGCTGCTTAGGCTAATCTGTTAACGTGGCCGTGGCTACCATTCGTGAATTATTAAATAAAAAATGTTTCAAGATGAACAACTGCAGAAATTAAAATATAATATTTGTATTATTTATTTATTATAAATAGAAAAAAAAAATTATTTAAAAATTATTTCTATGTTTCAAGTATAATTTAAGTTGTTTTTATTTGATATGAATAAAACAAATTGGATTTATTAATGGGGCAAGCAATTAAAATTAGTAAACTGAAAAGCATATTTGAGAAATTAGTAATATAAAAGATACAAATTTCATAAAAATTTAAAATATATGATTATATATATATTTTATTTAATGAACGAATATTAATTTTTTCATATAATTTTAATATAAATAAATTGTTAAGTTTTAAAAATAAAAATATTTAATAATTTTGTATTATATAAAATTTTAAATAAATAATTCATATTTTCTTTTAATAATATATAAAAAAAGATTTATAATCTCATTGTTACCGACCTAATCCAATCTTAATATTAATAATAATAAGAATAATAATAATAATTATAATAAGAATAATAATAGTAAAAATATTAATAATTCAATATTAAGCTTACATTTCATTAAATGCCTAATCTTACATCAAGTATTATCAAATATGTTCTACAGGGCATCGCCTAGTCTATCATATCAATACATGTGCTTGGCTGTTTTTTTGCTCCGCCCAATATCACGTATTCGACGTTTAGTTACATTTGTTGTTGTGTGTTCCGGTTTCGCTATATCTTCTTTTCTTTTTTGTGCGTTTCCTTTGAACGCAAACTTTACACAGGAGTCCATTAAATTTTCGTAGAGCTTTGATTTAGAGCAGGAAAAAAAGGGAGAAAACTAGAAGTAGCAGAGGCAGAGTAGCAAAGAGCTCGCGACTAATTTATGTAATTTGGCTAAGAGGCAAAGCGTTGCGTCGCATCTGCTGCAATTGGCGTGCATCCATAACGAACCTCGATGTCGATAGCTTCACCGTTATGTGTATCTGTATCTAACTGTAACTGTGGCAATGTCTGCCTGCGGCATGCTGATGAACCAAGTAGCGCGCGTCAGGCATTTTGGCCATCATTTCGAGGGTGGCTCCATTGTGGCCATAATTAAAATTACCTCGTTTACCTGGCGCACACATGTGTCTGCCTGGTTATCCCCCCACAACCCCTGCCCCCTTCGCTCTTCGTGGCTTTTGTGGGTTGGTGTTTTTTGGTTTTGTGGTTTTGTTGTTGACGTATTTTTGGTTTATTACCTTGCATTGCGGATGCGACCCATTCCAGCACCTTGGGCCCTGCAGCTTTTTGGCCTGGCCAAATTGTCTGACCACTCCCCAAACGCTCTTAAATGGGCTTTAGAACCTGGCCAAAAACAGAACGTGTCTGTTTGCTTTTTTTTTGCTCTCTGCTTGGTTTTATTTTTATTGCCTTCTATTTTGTCGTTCTGGCATTTTGTTTGATGAAATATGATTGAGCTTGTTCGATGCGTCGCTTGGGAGCTGCGTTTACCGGGCCTTAAAGCAGGATAAGGCTAATTGGAGACATTTGGACTTGAATATAAAATGAAAATGTAGTTTGTTGTATATCAGATTGATGTGATTGGAGACTTGGGATTATAACAGACGATGGGAAGTGTTTCGAAAGTTCACTTGAACTGTGACAAATCACTGTTACCTGATCTTTCAAGGCCATTGAACTCACATGTTTCGTTTTACTTTAATACGCATTCGCGAAAATGAAATGAGTATATTGGTTTTGTGCACCTGTGCGTTTAAATGCAGGCCACTATTGAAGCCAGAGACTTGATATATGGAATAAATACTATATGACACATATATATATGTATATACATATATGAAGCATGTACATTATAAAGAGTCAAGAATTAGCCGATCCTCTCAGAAATTACATTTTCTTGCATATCAGAAACCCTGAAACTTCTGCTGACATTCTGTAATGATTTCCATAAAAATAATATAATCATAAATACATACATATTTACCAATTGCAAATCGTAAAATGGATCCGACAGTCGGTATCACCCGACTGCAATATTTTTACTTTGCCTTGTTTATTTTATGCGATATCAGCTTTAAATGATTATCGGAATATACTTTTAATTATCTGAGCAGCTGTTAAAAAATCTTTGTTTACCAATTTTAATTTTTTTAAAAAACATTTTACTTGCTGACGGTTTGCGCTGGTTATTTTCTTTTAGTTTAAAGATTTTTTTTAGTTTTTTTTTCTCATATACGTAAAAGTTTCTTTGGATTTTTATCTAACATCTCTCTTTATCTTCTGTTCTGTTAATGACTTTGACATTTTGTGTTTTCCATCTCACTTTTCTCCTTTATATGATTTTGGCTTTTGCTTCTCGCTTTACTTTTTCGATTTGGCGTTGTCTTTGTTCTTCCCGATTTTCTTTGCACCTTCCATTCATAATTCCCATAAAGTATAGTCTAAAGTCCACAACTTGGCTTAGTCTCTTCTCTTTAGTATTTAGCTGCATTTTATTTCACATTTTAACTCAAAATATTTAAATGTTGCAGACATTTGAAATATGCTAAAATCCCTCGGAAACAAGTGACAAAAATATTTTCATAATTTGTTTCTTCAAGTATTTGGCAATATAACGCAGCAGGCGAAAAAACACATAAATCACACGTTTGTTCGAAAAAATGTAGAATTCCCCAAAAAGTAGGCAACAAAAATGCATTTCGAAATAGTTTTTGATAGGCCTCAGGCACTAAACTGGCATATCAGCGCAGTGTGGCCAGATCATGCGAGTAGCCAGCGGAGGATATTTGCAGGTTAAAATCATGATGGATGCGAGGGCAGGTTGGGAGGCAGAAGTGGTGAGGAGAGGCGAGGAGGCAAGTTAGGCTACTGCTGTTGCCACAAAGCAAATCGTGAGCCGGGCTGGCTAAACGATTTACTGGCTGTTTGGGACTGGGCCGAGTCTAGAGTCTAGAGTCGATGCCAACAGCTGGTGGTTGCTGGCCATGTTCAGGCCTTGGGCGACTTTGCTGCTGCTGCTGCTGCTGTTGTTGTTGTAGCTTTAGTTGTTGTTGTTGCTGTTGTTGCTGGTCGTTTTTGTGCAGTGCGTCCGCAGCTGCAGCTATTTGCAACAAAATGGAATGGAATATGGGTCAAAGTGCAGTTGAATGTCCTGAACATCCGCAATGCTGTAGTTTGACTTTTTCCACACAAAATTGTATGTGTGTATGTGTGTGTGTGCGAGTGTGTGCACTGTGTGAGTATGCGTGGCCGTGTGTGCTGGTATGCATGGGAATTGCATTCAGGAATATTTTACGTTTTACGTTACATTTGCCATGTGAGCTCAATGGCTGTACGAGCGAATGTATGTGCGTGCATGTGAGCCTGTGTGCCTGCGTGGCTGTGTGTGTATGCGTGTGACTGGTGCATGTGTGTGTCGACTTTGCTTTACTTATTCGCAGCGGCTTTTAGGCCTGGGATTTTGCGATTTGGCGCAAGCTCGCGACTGAGTCCTGTAGCCTGTCAGCCCACGGAGTCTGAGCCCCGATCTGTCTAGATCTGCTAGCTTTAAACGCACACATACACACATATGAGCAAATATAGAAGTACTACTCTTAGTAGCGTTCATATTTGCTACAATCCATTGCAATTGCAGTCAGTTACGGTTTGCTTTGGCCCCAAACGGCAGCCTTTATCTTCTGGCAGCATACGTGCTGCCACGCCCACTTGGCGATCCGAATTTGATTGGCTTGATGTGCCTTTGGCCTTCAATTAGTGTCTCGCAGCTCCCTCTTTGCTATTTGGCTGCAACTTTAAAGTAAGTAGACACAAACAATTTGTTCGATAGCAAATTGCCAGCGACATGTGCAGCAAACATTTTCGGCCGCAACTTTGCAGTTTTGGGCAATCAGCTCGATGCCCTGGAAGTGAGGAGGTCTTGGAAGAGGGTCTTTTGAAATGGAGGTGGACTCTTCAGAGTTTCGTATTCGACTTCAATTTATTTTTCTCTCACTGTATATGCTAGGATATCTGGCAGTCGCATTGCTCTGGAGCGCCGCATTGCCTCTTGTAAGTTGTTGGCCTTTGATCAAATATGAGACTACAAATTAGCCAAGACTTGTTGGCTAGACAGACGCCAGTTGGCCGGCTGTCGCTGTGGCTGCGACCACGTCTAATTTCAAAGTTTTACCGGGTAATTTTAAAGATTTGTGTGCCGCAATCCATTAGCGAGTCCATACCGTACAGGACGCCAGTTAGCCAATTGCCATGAACTATGTTAGCTTGGCAACTCGCTTGCGCTCCTTGACAGCCGGTTGGCCATTGGCCGCTTTGTCGGCTCTTAAATGCGCCCATAAATAAGACGATAAATGAATAGTTGTCCTTCGCACGCCCCGCTCCTCTGCCGCGGCGGCGCCCCATTGAAATAGCCGTGCGCTACTTTGAACAAACAAGCGCATAAATTTCAACCGACCTCTCCCAGCCGTCCATATTGCAATATGTTGCCCGTAATGCTGCTTCTTATGACACCCATTCCACAAGCTACCGCCGCTCGCTCGCTAGGACAGCTGTCATTTGTCATTGAGTGAAATGAAGTGCGTCAATGGATCGCTTCGTGGAGCGTGGAGCCGCTATGGCCAAATGGTTGGCATAATGGAGTGCCAGGACATGCGACTCTCATACTGACAGAGGCATTGACAGTGCTTTGATCCTGCTTAAAATTCGATTAAGTTGTCAGAAGAACTGTAGCGCCGAGTTAAGAAACCCATTTGCTTCACTCTGTCTGTGGACTGAAATCAGCGAGGGCTTCGCCACTCAGCAGTACGGCAAGGCACGTGCTTACCTCCAACTATTGCAATGGGGTTTTCCCCACATTAATAATATCATTTTACATACGCAGTAGATATAAGTTTTAATTTTAAGATAATTTTCATGGGGTTTTTATATTAATTTTCTCCACGTACTTATGTTAAATTCTAACAAATCAATTTCCATTGTATTAAATATTATGTTTAAGAACAAAAGAAATATGTTTCCTGTACTCTTAATTGAAAAAAATGTAAAACACAACACTTTTGTAAACTGTATACTGATTAAAAATAAAGTTTCCCATTTAAATAAAGTAGAATAACAATTTCTGGAGCACTGTAAAATTATAGAATTTACAGCTTTTACAGTTTTGCCACATCTCCAGCAAGCGTAGACCTCAATTTTTTTGGTTATACACTCAAAATACTTAAAAATTACGGGGTATAGTATGTTTCCACGCCCCCAACAGAGGCAATAGATTATTATGAGCATTAAGATCTAAATTTGTAGGAGATATTATCTGGACGGACAGCAAGTAGACCAATGCACAAACCCAATAGGCTCGTTTACTTTGTTTTACTCGTAGAAACTCATTCAAATTATTAAAAATTATATTCGAGCTGTTTTTAATTACACTCTCTCAAACTTATTGTTTTTCAAGTTATATTCTGTTTTACTCGGAATGGCTTAACAGCTCCTTCTCTCCAATTTCGCAGCTTCTCTGTTATTAAATATATGTATGTACATATATATATAACCTCAAGCTCTTGCTCAAGTTAAAATAGTACTTGAATCTATTGTAGCTATATGCAGAAGGAGAGGCAATCAATCAAAGAGTAGTAAATGAAAGCAATATTTCTCATGGAATCAAGTTTTCACAGATTTCTAAAATGAGCATTTAAACTGCGCTCAATTAGACAACTCTTCAGTTGAATCTATAAGCGCGGCAAAACTTGCCAACAAAACTTTGAACAAAACTTGCTTAGTTTATCTCATTCTCATTCTCTCTGTCTCTCTCTCTCTCTCTCTCTCCCTCTCTGTTTCTCTGTTTTCTTCATTTGTTTTGTGCTTGGCAAAAAGAGGTGGAAAAGGTGACTGTGGCGTGGGCGTCTGAATTTGACCCTCTGGTCAGTTGATGCTCGAGCATATGCGGCAGATTAAAAGACGATTTGACTAGCTCAAGGCACGATGGGCATGACGTGAGTAGAGTGTGTGTGTGTGTGTGTGTGTGCATGTGTGTGGCATGTGTGAGTAAGATTTATGTGGCAAGGGTTAAGCGCTGGCAGCCAATTAAAAGCCACTCAATGAAAGTCCAACGACTAAGCGCAAGAGGCGGATGAGTTGGAGGCAAGCTCCAAGCATTAAGCATACGCAGTGTGAGCCGGTGCAAAGACCAAGCGACAATGGCAACATGCATGTAATTCACGACAAGCCAGTGTCAACACATTTTTTTTTCTGCCACTCGTGGGGGCATTTTGGATGTACTGCAGCGAATGTTTACTGATTTTATATTGGTTAAGTCTTATGTGTATTACTTTTATTTATTTGGTACATATTAAAATATGAGCATATTTTCATTTTTAATTTAAACTTTCGTGTCTTATAATAACTTTATATAATTTAGTATAATGAGCCTCGAAATATTATTGTAAGTATTTGATACGGTAAGTAAAATTTTCAAACATAAATATACTACATGAATATATAAAATTGATCTATTTATAATTATTTAATATTCTTATTATTTACATTTAATTTTATGCCTGAAGTCCTCTGGCTTTAAATTAAATTAATGTAATGTAAGAATTAAATAAATAAATAAAATAAATTTACTTTCATGGCTTTATTTAGGTTAATTAATTTTAAGAATTGTGAATTTTAATATTTTTCTCTTACCCTAGACCAAAAATGCAATTAATATTGAAACTATAAATATATATATTTTTTTAAATAAAATAATATATATTTATAGTTATATAGTTAATAAAATTTTTACGTACCCGGTTGTGCATTTCTCGACTTTCTTCAATAAAAAGAATTGAATTTATATAATATATATTACTTATAGCATATAGTTAAACTTTTAGTGGAACTATAAAAAACTAAAAAATAGAGTTTTCATATATAAAATGTCTTTAAGGGCCTTGTGCTACAAGAGTATATAAAGTTCCTTGTGCATCGTTTTTTTCACAGTCTTTCTTTTTTGTCTTATTTTTTGTTGTCTTTGGCTCATAGAAAGTGATTGAGGCACTTGGCAGGGCAGCAGGAGAAGCGCCAAGCGGCTTATGGCAGTTACTTTGCACCTTTTAGGCGGCTTATGAGGCCAGTCAGCCGGCCAAGCGCTGAGGCTCAAAAGAAGCCAACTCGATGCCGCACCAGCACCAGCACCAGCCAGGGGCACTAGCCAGCAACCACTTGCAACGTGCAACATTGGACGCCCAAAAAGCAAAAAGTAAAAAAAAAAAAAAAGTCGCGCTGAGTAATTGTGCGCAAAAAATGCGCAAATTGAGCGCAAGAAGCAGGAGCCGAAAGACAGGCCCTATGCAAAGGCCTCTGCCCCGCGGACGCAGCCCGTTGACGCCCTTTCGGGCCGAAAGTTAGTTGTGGCGTGTGTTTACTTTACGAGCTGCGTTTTGCGTGCGAAAACTTTTGCTTACAACTTGTGCATAAATGCAGTCATTGCAACTTCTTCGCCTCAGCCACGCCCCTCAGCCGTCAGCCCACAGCCCACAGCCCTGTTGCCAGCGAAGAGATTGGCATGTAAAATATGTTGAAAGCATGCCATTTGTTGCAGTAGCTGCGAGAAGGAGAGGCAGAGTGTGAGTGAGTGAGTGAGTGAGAGAGGGCGAGCGAGTGCTGCATCTAGGCGACGCTTTGTCGCCCTGTCAGATTTGTCAAGAGCGCAATGCGCGGCCATCTTTTAAATGCCTCACTTGCCCTGCCACAGTTTGTGGCATTCAACACATTGGCGCGTATTAAGTGGCTGAAAATGTTGCAGCACTCGCTGCTGGCAAAATGTGCTGCTAAATACAAATCAATGAGTGCCGTCTCTGGCATGCATTGAAAGCGTTGAAACGATTTTGTATCTGTCTGATCAGATCGGCCGAGTTTTTGTGATTACAATCTATGTCATTGGGGTTAAAAGAGCTGAGTCAATAAATATATTCTGCAAGTGCATAAAAGTAAATTTTAATATATATTTCTGTTTAATTATTGTAATTACAAATATCAATTTAATTTGAAATAAAAAATATTCATATATATTTCAGTACAAACTTAATTGAATTAATTATTTCTTCAGCTAATAATGCTAGAGCTTAAATAATAATTTCCTTCAGTAGCATGTAAAAATGGAGTTTATGGTCATATCTAACTGATAGATCCATCGAGAGATCTTTGCTCTGGGAGACATGCTAAGTAACGGTATGCTAATTCATAAGAGCCTGAGAATATAAAATAAATGCTCAACAATAATAACTCATCCATTTAGTTCATAGGAAGATATTAGTGCAGCATCAAGCATTACAGCTCAATTATCTGAGATCTACCAATTAATATCTGAAGATAGAAGTTTCTGAATCATATGGCTTTAATCTATATGATATAGAAATGTGAAAAAATATATATAAAATAATAAAAGATGATTTTTTTCATTGGATTTTATTTTATATTATTTTATTTTATTATATTTTATTATATTTTATTATATATATATTTTCTTAATTTAATTTATTTATTTTCAAATGCAATTTCGGTGATTGACTATCATCTACCTATTTAAATATTAGTTAAAGTTTAAAAAATACAAAGAAAATCAAATTAAACTAGAATAATAAGCAAAACTCTATAATATATTTAATAGTTAATATATTTAATTGTAATAGTTCTTGCCCCTTACAGTTCTATATAACAGTTCATTTGAATGCAGAAAAGACTTAAATTCTATGTGTTCAAGACGTGCTATGCAGCCAATGTATTAATTTTAGTTGCTTAAGGCATGATAAACGATTTAAAACAAAGTCATAAATAACTACCAAATTGGCTTGAAGAGCATTCGATTTATACGTAGAAGAAAGTGCAACTTAAAGTTTAGCTTGTTTAACGAGAGTTGCTTCATTAGTTAGTCGAAATAAATGGGCGTTGGTTAAAATATCTCGAATGCAATGCGCCAAAAATCTAATTTGCCAATGAAATTCCTTTGTTAATTTTGGCGCAGACTATCAGAAAGTTGCAAGCGGCAAGTGGCAAGTGGCAAGTGCAAGTTGCAAGTTGCAGTGCATACTTTGCGGCATTGCGCCCGATAATGGCTAGAAGGGAGTAGCACCAAAAAAAAAAAAAAAACAAAAAGAAAAGGGAGCAGATGAGTAAACTTTAAAACCAAGCAAACTATTTATAAATTGTGCAAAACTTACCAAAGCAACAACAACAAACTTGGGAACGCGACTGCGTTGGATAGGGCAAGGGGGGCGTGGCTATTGCAAGTGCGAGCTGCCAAGTTGTTCCCGCGGCTGAGCGGCAATTCGTTTAAGCCGCTTTACAGTCCGGCAATTTATGTGCCATGGCCAAACAAAGAAAAAAAAGAAAAAATAGAAGAAGCGTCGCGAAAAATAGAAGAGAGTTGTGCCTTAAGCTATGCAATGGCAGCCCCTGCTAACCTCCAGCCGCTCCCCCTTAAAGCGAACAAATGCGTTTTTGGCAGCCTCGCTTTGGCATCGATGACGCCCAAAACTTTGGCCGAGGCGCTAAATGGTGGCTCCAGGCGCGTGTGCCACAAAAACTTAAGTGGCTTATGCGTTGGCCAAGCTAACCAAGCCACCAATAGCAATAACAACACTAAGTTGACGAGGCGTGCACGACTGACAGATACCCAGGCGAGAAGTGGAAATGATTTTATTTTTTAGAAAATCTTCAGTTTAATTTAAAAGTGAATCACATCAATATATAAAACATAGTTTCATTCAAAAGTCGAACAGCCATATATATAAATGGTTATATAGTAAATACATACATACATATATGACATAAGAAACTCTATTTTATTAAAATTTAAAATGAATTTAACTTTCATTATGATTTTATACAGTTTTGAGTTATTTGTATTTATGTTTTATATATGTATTTAGTGTGTGTGTGTTTTTTTTTAAGCACTGATTGTTATATATATAATGAATCAGATATGTATGATGAATTTTAAGAGTTTAATAAAATGTTGAAGTCATTTAAATGAAATATAAGTATATAATATATTTAAGTAAATTTAGTCTTTGCACTACAATAGATATGCCTAAGGATCTGAAATAGTCTATATATACACATCGGGCGAAGTTATCGATAATTTACATTTTTATCAAGTGCATAAGTCGTGTTATTCATTTATCGTTAAACTTAAATCAATTTAATGAGTTTATTTTTACTGTTAATAAGTTATAGACATAATTTATACATTTGTATATTATACACAGATGCTCCATATTTCTGATCCACTTTAATTTATAAATATCGGCACTAAATATTTATATTTGGGATTTGAGGGTAGGAGTAATGTCGATGTCGGTAGTTCTTAACAAGGTTCTCCATGTCCTATAGCCATTTGGGCCTTGTGTGCCCCTCAACCTCAATGCCAGGGTATTGCAACAAGCACACTGCGTCGTGCTACTGACTGTGGCATAAAGCATAAAAATGTATGAAGTGCGTTGTGCATGCCACAAATAATGGGGCAAACGCTTTGAGGGCACCACTAGCACAAGCACAAGTCGTAGCAGCAGCAGCAGCAGAAGCGTCACAAAGTCTGCGCCTCAAAAGTCCTTGGTAGCTGCTAGAACTGTGGCAGCAAGCGCCACCATTTTGTGGCATGTGCCACACGCAGCGCGCCAATCAATCAGCTAAACAAGTGCCATTCATTCATCGATGAGCTCATAACATAAATTTTCATAAAATGCGCCCAGTTTAACTCGGGTGGGCCACTGTGGCAACTGTGGCAAGTGTGGCAAGTGTGGCATGAGGCAGCTACGTTTCATGTGTGATAATTAGCTGCATGCTGTGTGTCCTTCTGCTGGTAGAAGCTTCATTAGCCTGGCCCGCCAGCCACTTCTGCATATATAGTCCTTGCATAGTTAATCGCCGAGGCATTGTAATTACTTAAGCATTAACCATTGTTGCCACACTTGAGCGCTTCCTGGCGCCAGGCACAATGCGGCTGGCAGCATAAACCTGCGCCGCTTCCCCCTTCCCCCTTCCCTCTTCCCAGCCCCCCTGGTGCCACACTTCCGGTTGTGCGCTTTGCGTCCTGGCTTAATTAGGTTTTTGACCAGTGGCTGCCGCTGCTGCTTTCAGCCAGGCGCCGCTTGCCACTTGCCACTTGCTGCCTGTTGGCCACCGTTAGTCGCCTTCTGACCATCGTCACATCATAATTTATGATCGAAAACGCGTTTCGGGTTGCGGTTTTGCACTCAGGTTTCAGATTTGCTGTTGTGCCCAGCCAGGCATTAAAACCAATTGATTTATGGCCATGCGATCTATGCTAGCTCTGTCTCCTTCTCATTATCTCCCTCCCTCTCTCTCTCTCTCTCTCTCCTCTGTTTCTCTCGTTGCCTTCCTTGACAAACGGTTCCTCCCTTCAGTCTCTGCTGCCAAACATTTTCTCTATATTCAAAGCAAATTAGCTTGATATCAATTATGGTCTTTGTTTTGGACAGATTAGTTTTAGCATAATTATAGATGGATATTAAGATAGTCTATATTCGAAATGAGGCTTGAGCCAGTATTTCACATAATGCTCCCTTCTCTCACTTGAAAGCAAATTCCGTAAAAGCAGAAAGCTTGGCTAGAACCAAATTATGTTAACGATAGATTCTACTATCAATACTCAGCTTTAGAGTTTATACATTGTCTAGGTAGGTATTACTTACAATAGTCGGTGAATATTGTATGTATATTATTTGAAAACTCAACTTAAATGGGTTTGGATAGCTTGGCCATGTATGATCCAATATAATACACATAACATGCCGGCGAAGGGTATTTATAATAGGGCTTAATCAAATTATATTTTTATCTATGCTAAGTAGCTGGAAAATTGTGCGGCTGCTCATTATGTCATTTATAAGCAAGAGTAGCAAGGAGAAATTTATGTATACCAGAAATAGAACGAACAAATGGGTGAGTGGAGTTGAATGGAATAGATAGAAAGAGAGAGAGAGAATGCAGAAGGAAAATATAATGGATACGACAGATCTACATATGTATCTCTCAGGTTGAACGAAAAAAACAGATAGAAAGAACGATTAAGAGGAATAGGGAAAAATGGCAAATCAGAGAAAGAGAGAGAGAGAGATGGAGAAATCGAGAAGAAAGGTTGAGAGAAATGAACATAGAAAGCAAAATACAGAGATAGATAGACATGCAGATGGATAGAATGTGAGATAGAGAGGAAATAAAAACATAGCAATAGGATAGAGAGAGCGAGAGAGAAAGAGGGAGAGAAAGTGAGGAAGAGCGAGAGAAAGAGAGAGAGATAGAGAGAATGAGGAAGAGGAAGAGGGAGAGAGAGGTGGGTAGAGAGAGATGAAAGACAGTTAGATAGCAGGAGAGAAAGGGAGAGAGAGTACGGAAGACTAGCAAGAGAGAGCAAGAGAGAGCAAGAGAGAGCAAGAGAGAGCAAGAGAGAGCAAGAGAGAGCAAGAGAGAGCAAGAGAGAGAGATGGTGACTTATAGATTAGTTAGAAAGATAGAATAATAAATAGATAGATAGGAAGCGGAGATATATTTAAAAAGAAAGCAATGTAGATAGATAGATATGTATATATGTATAATAGATAGACAGATATATTATATATGTACATATACAAAGAGATAGTTAGCTAATGGGACAGATAAGCAGACAGAGTAATAATAAGAAAAACAGAAAATTTCATTTATGGCCAACTGTGCGATTGAAAGTCAACTGACTTTTTAACTCGGCGCTGCAAGCTGATTGATTCGAGTGCACACAGACACACACACACACACACAGGCGCACATACAGAGAGCTGTTGCCATTAAGTGTTGCAGTTAACGAAGAGGAGTCACACACACTCACACACAGATGCACACTTAAAATGCCAGCAGCTATAATTGTTACTCAGGTGACAGATTTGCTGAATGAAAATGGCAGCAAAGAGCGAAGAACGAGCAGAAGCAGAAGCAGATGCAGAGAAGAAGAAGAAGAAGAAGAACGTGGCATGTCAACGATATGTGCCTGCATATGGGACTGAGGCATGAGGCGTTAGGCGTGGCTGCCACACAGCCCGACAATCTCGGCCAAAAGCCACAATGAGCGACAAGCGGAGACATCGTCAGCTCGTGTGTGAGTGACTGAGTGAGACGTGCGATGCGAGTGTGCGACAAGTCAGACAAATTATCACGTTACAGTCGAGTGCGTGTGAGGCGTGTGGCATGCCCCAACCAGCAGCAGCTGCCCCAGTTGCCACTGCTGCCGCTGTCTTGCAAGTTGTCGCCATGTGTCGCCGCGCCATGTGCAATCCAGGAAATGACAACGGCAACTGCATTGGCACAGGCAAAAGTCAATTTGCGCACTCCGGGGCGGCTGAGGATTGCAGGATTGCCTTCAGCCTTCAGCCTGCTGCCTGCTGCCAGTGATATGTTAAGTGTGTGACTGTATGTGTGTGACTGTGTGTGTGTGTGTGTGCTTGTCGCTGGTTACCGCAAAATGATAACTCTGCACATGCCTGGCTCCTGGTGCTTTCCCATTGCATTCAGTGCCTGCTCACCCGAGGCTAAGGGATCGCTCCCCCTTTTGCTTTCCTGCCCTTCAGTCGGCGCGTCCTGTTTTATTATCTGCTTAAACATTGAGGCCATGGCAAGCTTTATTTGCCGTTGATTGACACACCGTAGGCTATCGGCGCTTAATTGCATTTCGCTCAATGATAACATAATTTAAAAGGCGTAACCGGAAATGCGAGTCCAGAACGAGAAGGAATTCAGAGTCGGCCAGTCAGGCAGCCGAGCTGGGCTGTATTGCTCGTATCTGGTCACGCATACATTGATTTACGATTTCTTTTCGTTTAATTTTGTCGGTTACGAATCACCTGAACTGTGCTTTAACCAAGATTTCCTGCCCACTCGCTTGATTGGAGCTCGAGTTTACGGTGCGTATGCGTAATGTGTATGCAGCTCAACGATGTAAGCAATTGAAGTTACATTAATGTTTACCTTATAGATAAGCTTATTTGTATGTATGGTTGCGTAAGAATACATTCTTGTATGTATGTATTGTATAAGTAGAGCTTAAGTAGCAAAGTGATGGGGATTTACATTTTAAGCTTTTATAGTGATTGGAGGGGTCTTCTACAATTTTATAAGTGGCCTGAAATTTAATTTAGTGTAATTAAATTGAGATATTTCATTCACATATACGAAACTTAAATTTTTCAAATTATAATTAAAATAAATAAATAATTAAATAAATCACTTTTAATAACTAGAATTATTTGAATAAATAAATAAATAAATAAAGTAAATAAATATGTATATAAATAAATATGTCTATTATTAACTAATCAATTAATTATTTATTACTAAATTAATTTTAAAAAATAAATGAATAAAATAAATAAATTCATAAATAAATAAATAAAATAATTAAATGAAAAATATTTAACATTTATAGCTTAACATTATAGTTTATTCAAGAACATATTTATGTTACTTATTAATATTATTGCTCTAGATTTTTAATTTTTTAGACTACTATAAATTATAATATTGTTAATATATAATATTTTTAAAAAGATAAATTAAAAACTCAAACTAAAATCTTTGTCTATAAGCAAACCAATTCATTGTTAAATTTTACTTTGCTTCATTTGCTCAACAAAAATTTACTAACTGTATTTTTAATTGCAAACTTTTGCATTTTTTAATTTGCGTAATTTTCCAGCATTAAAATAAAAAAATAAAACACACACACATACAGAGAAATTATTTTACGGTTTTATCTCGTTGCTTTTGGCCTGAATTTAATGACCAAAACTAAAACTGCAATTGGCAAAACGATTTTCGCGCCAATTTCATTTGATAGCGCTGCAGTTTACTGCAATGCCCCGCGTCTGCCCTTGCCGCTGCTCACGCCCCTCTGCCCGCGCGCCATTATGGGCTAAACGCGCTAAGCGCGCGATGGCACCAATCACGGCTTGCCACCATCAATTAAGTGTCAACGCGACAGCAACAACAGAAGCCAACAACAATCGTAATAAAAGTTGACAACATTTTTTTGTTGCATGCAACATTCAGCAGAAGCGGAAGCGACATGTAAAAATATAGCCAAAAACAAAAAAACTGAGTAAAGAGAGAGAGGGAGAGAGAGAGAAGCGAGCAGATAACTTGCTCGATTTTTATATTTGTGCAAATATTTTTAATTTGCCAAACCCAGACCAGTTTCCATGGGATGGGCACCGTTTGCCCATTTACGGCATTTAAATACCCTATTGAAGAGCTATTGTGATTTGGCCACGCGTTAAGTGTTGATAGCTAAATATTCAAGGGGAGAAAATGATTAGGCTAGCTACAGATAAAGATTACGTGACGTGATAAATGGTCATTGAATGAACTTTTCTTATTTAAACAATTAATAAATAAGTTAAATCACTTAAAATAAAAAATAAAACTAAAAAATAATTGAAATAAAATAACAATTAATTAATTAATAAAATTCAATACAAAAAAAAAATTAAATTAAAAAAAAATATATTAAATTAAATAAAATACAAACAAAAAATATATTAAATTAAATTAAAATAAATATATTAAATAAAATAATGTAAAAGAATGAATAGGTTCCAAATACTAAAAAAATAAATCTGTAGTTTTCTTCCACCTAATTTAGAGCACACGTATATGTAATAATAATAAAAAATAAAATAAAATAGTTAATACAAAATTTAAAAAAAATCGACGTCGCTGATTGTTTGTGTTATGCGGTCTGTAATATTAAATTAAAGTTCTTAAAGTCATTGCCATTTATAAAAAAAATAAAATAAAAAAGAATAAAACAAAAAGAAAAAATAAATAAAATAAATAAATAATAAATAAAAATAAAAAAATAATAATAATAACATACATTAAATGTCATTGCCATCTAAAAAAAAAAATAATATAAAATAAAATAAATTAATAAAAATATAAATCCAATAATAATAATATCAACATATATTTAATGTGTTCTTATTCTATTGATGTCATTGCCATCTATGTATAAGAAAAAAATAAATAAAAAATAAATAAATAGATAAAAATAAATATAAATATAATAATAATAATATCAACCTACATTACATGAAATGTTATTTAATTAAATATAACTAAATGACTTACAGTAATGACTTTATTAAGTGTAAATAATTTGAATCAGATTTAGCAGAAATCGATTGCTGTCATTTCTTCGACTAATAATCGAATTATAAGTTACCTTATTTTGTTTTCAAATAGTATAACATTCTGGCTGACAGTCCTTATTTAATTAGAGCTATAGATTCGTAAAATAATAAACTGTATAAAGCAATAATTAATATCCTTGAAATATAAATAGGATAAAAGTTAAATGATGGACGATAATTAATATTGTTGATACTAGGACAAAAATTAATTATGGTTCGATCTGGATTGTAATAAACATAAATAATCAAAAATTAAAATTCAGTTTGACTTGACTTGATTAATTATACTTAAAATTTTAGCATTAATTGCCTTAATAATTGGTTCTCGTTTCTGCCTTGAATTCATTTAAAGGGCAACCAATCAACGACCTATCCATAATATTTTCCCTTTACCTATTTGTGTGTGTGTGTGTGTATTTGTTAGCATTTGTTTTATTTGGTGCTGAAAGCATCTGTTTGACGGTGGCTGTCCTCGGTTTAGACTCGCGCAAAACAAAAATTAAACAGAAAACGGCCTGTCATCATCTTTGGCCGTCTCTCGACCTGTCTGTCTGGCTGTCCGTCTGTCCGTCTGTCTGCGCATGCAGCGCCCTGCCCCTGTTTGGTCTGGTCTAGGCAAATGTAAACAATTGACGGGCCGTTGCGACTTGTGCGATTTGTGACTGTGGAGCTGTCAGCGAGTTGTGTGACAAGCTGAGGCAGCAATTGAACCGAACTGAACGGGAGTTGTCCTACGACTTGTCTACTAACTTATTTCCCAGACTTGTCAGGACTATGCAAATTTTATGCTTCGCCGCTGGAAGAAAGGGAAAAGGCGCCTGCCTGATGGTCCTGCTGCAAGGACGCGTCGCTTGTCGCTGTCATTACATAATGACAGTCATTAATGTGGCCAATGGGGTAGGCGAGTAACTGCTGCAAATGGTGGGAGGAGGTGGCCAAAAGTGTTGCGGTCATAATTTTACAAGGAGAACAACAATAACAGCTACAACAACAACAGCAACAACGGAGACAACAACGACAAGAATGAAATTAGCATAATCAATTTGCGCGGCGCTGCGTCTTCGTCTTGCTTGATAAATCGTTGCGGCAAGTGCCCCAAAATGTGGCGCAACAAAAACTAGGCACAGGAAGAAGCCGTAGGAAGAAGATGTCGTCACAGGGGAAAGAGACGAAGGCAGAAGCAGGGGCAGCAGGAGCTGTGCACAGGATGAGGGAGTTAGCGGGCAGGATGCAACAGCGAACAGGCGGATGCAGGAGTTACGAATGTAGATGTGATAAAAGGAGAAAGGTCAGTATCAAGCCGAGCAGAAGGAGGGGGTGAGGAGGAGCAGAGAGCGAACGTCTTAAAGCAGTTGAGTCTGAATGCAGTGCAGAGCAATATAATTAACTGGAAAGAGTAAATAAACGATTGAAGCTCTAGTTGAAGAGAGAAGAATAACAGTTGAAGGTATTGGTAGACCAAGTGAAAGGTGAAATGAAGAGAGGGTGAAATGAAAACGGAATAATTCGAAATTAAGCAAAGTCAAAAAAAATGAGTAAGAAATAACATTTAGTTAGGAATATATGGAACGGTGAGCAGGACGTATGAATGTGTTGAATCAAGTAAATAGCACAAGGTGGAAAGCAGTAGCAGAAAATATAAGTGGAGTAGCAGGAAGAGGGAAGCAGTAGAAGAAAGTAAAAGAAGATTACCAGAAATGCATGAGAAATACAAAAACTGAAGATCAGCGAAGAGCACATAAGAGATTTGAAGTATACAAAAAATGTTATAGGTGTAGCTGAGAGAGAGAGAGAGAGAGAGAGAGAGAGAGAGAGAGAGACAGAGAGCAGTTAGTAAGAGGATTACTTTTGATATAAGAAACATTCCTTAAAAGTAGAAACTGCGATGATTATTATGCATACCTAATACAATGATCAAATTGCAGAAGAAGAGAATTTGCTATAGTTACACTAACAACAATAGAGTGCATAGGGAGAATAGATAAAAGAGGCGCAAGACGAGCCGAAGTAGCAAGATGAAACGCAACTGGAGCAGAGAGTGTCAGAGGGTGGCAATAAGGGTGGGGGTGGAGCAACTACAACTCTAGCAATGCAAAAACACAAAGGCAGATGTCGAAAAAAAAAAAATACTGAAGAACAGATTTTTTTGCGAATCCTTTTCTGCTTTTTTTTTTGGCTTGGCTAATGGACAAGGCAAGAGTCGCATCTTAACGGCTGATTGGGCCTGGTTAACGTGACTGGGGCATGGCCGGAGGAAGCAGAGGGAGTGGCGAGAGGCCTAAAGGATTCGTGTGCCTGTCGACTGCGTTATGTCCTGTTGGCGGCGACCCACTTAGCGTTGCAGATACGCCGAAACATTTTTGCATGCAGCAGTTGTTGTTGTTGTTGTTGTTCTTGTCGTTGCTGTTGCTGTGTGTGCTGTGCTGTGCCATTTGCGTGGCGCATGTCGCACGTAGAGGCGCAAAATTTAGCGGCAAGGCGCAAGGCTTTTCACCATTCGTTTCGTGTTTTGCTTTGGCAGTTTTTAGTGCATCTGCAGCACATAACTAAAAAGAAGCGCAAAGAAAAAGCCAGAGAGAGAGAGAGAGAGAGAGAAAGAATAAGAAAAAACAAACATGCAAAGAATAACAACAACAACAACAACAACAACAACAACAAAAAGTAAGCGAAAAAAAGACAAAGCAACAAGCAAACAACATACAAAGTTTCAGTTGTTGTTTCGCCTGGCCCATAAACTGGCCAACAGTCATAGTTGGAGTATTCACGTTACACAAACCTCGACCCAGGAACCGTCCACATCCGCCGGGCCCCTCGGCTAACAACGCTCAACACTCAACGGTCGATGGTCCTTCTTTGCAAATGCATTTTGCATTCGTTCAAATTTATTGCATTTGCCTTTTGATTGGCTCCTTTGGCAGCGGGGAAAAAAAAGAACTGGACAGAGAATGTGGCTGATGGCCAGAGAATTACCCTATTAAAGAGGTGTATCGATAGTTGTGAGCTGTGCTCGATAGTTTCTTCAACCAATACTGTCGATAATTCCATCGATCTTTGTACAGCTCGACTAAGCCGTAGAAATGTTTTCTTAATAATGTTTTAGAAAATCTGTTTCAAGCACAGATATATAGTTATTATAGGAAGAATTCAGCTTATATAGAACTCTGAAATTTTTTTAAATTATCGATTCGCTTTGTTATCCATCACTATTTTCCTAATTAGGTCAAAATCTACAATGACCAACATATTTCCTGCGCCAGGGTATATTGAGTACTGTCTGTTCATTCTATTTATTATTATTTTTTATTTCCGTATACCTTATAGGTTTGCTTACAGACAGTTTAAAGTCTTTTTGAGGCAGTTTTTGATATGAAATATGCAGAGGACAACCGACTTCATTTGCATAAATAACAAATATCGTTCATACGCCGCATTGTGCGCGCCTGCTGTTGGTGGGGCAACTGATGCTGCCACTGCCACTGCCACGGCTGCTACTGCTGCTGCTTAAGTGGCATACAACGAAAATTATGATAAATCGTGCGTGGCGATGCGACGCCACAAATATCCAATAGATATACATCCAAAGTAGAGGGTGTGAGGCCTATGATTAGATACAGCTGTAGCTCTTATTCTCTTTCTATTTTTGTCTCTCTGCCTCTCTCTCTCTCTCTGCTCTCCTGTCCTTTTCGCTCAAGCAATTTATGAAGTTTTGTTGCCTACTTTCAGGCGCGCGAAGACAAATTGTGCTGAAAAGTCAACAGCAAACTGTTTGCTAATTGCCAAACAGACAGGGACAGCTGGCGAGCGAGCGAGAGCAAGAGAGCGATAGCTGTAGAGAAAGAGAGCGTGAGGCAGCGAATTGTCACGTGAAAAATTGCCCAGTCATTTGAAAAGTGGCCGCGTGACAAACTTTTTAATAAATGAAACTTTTTGCTAATACCGCGCTTACCAAACAACAAAAAAAAAAAAAAAACCCCTCCTGCTGCCCACACCGCTGACCACTCTTAACCGCAACGAGTAATTTTTGCTCTGCCACAAAATAAATACGAAAATTGGCCAAAAAGCTTAAACAAGCTGCCAATATTTTGTGTACATTTCCGACGTAGTTTTTCCGCTCAATCCCCGTTCTACATCTCACTTTGCTCGCTCTCTTTCTTGCCTTGTCTCTCGCTCTGTCCTCGTCCCTCTGGTTACTTACACTTTATTGGGTTTTGTATTTTGTAATGCTTCTATTCTCGACTCTTGTCCATGTATACAATATTATTTTTCTTGCCCCTTTTCGAGCGACGCTTTTTTTTTTAGCAGAGAAATTGGTAGAGAAATACGAGTGAAATATAAATAAAACACATTTATGTCTGTGCTCATGTTTATTGTCGCACATAAAGCAGCCGAACGACAACAGGGAACTAAATTCACTATTTTTACGGCCAACTTGGCCAAAAAAAAAGGGGGTACGTTAGACCACCTCCTGCCCCCACTCCTCGCCGCCCCTCTGCCTGTCGTTCTTGGCAGCTTTAAATTCTATTAAATTCGAACCACGGTCGAGCAGATCCTTTGCTCACAGGACATGATAAAAAAAAAAGAGAAAGAGAAAACAAAAAAGCGCTTACGACAACAAGTAACAAACTGAAAACCAAGTGACATGCACACCAACAAGAGCAAACATATAAGAATGATCTGAATAGAGTTGAATCGACTCTGAGTTGCCCTGTTGAGGTGATTGAAGTGATGGTATTTTCGTCCTTGAGAAACTTTTATAAGTACTGAAAACCATCAAAGTGTTTGAAAACTCGTTAAGCTAACAAAAACTACCTGATTAATTGATTGGTTGAGTGACTGATTGCTGGACTGATTGACAGATTGGCAAATGCATTGATTTATTTCTGGTTGATTGATTGTTTTTGCTTTATTTGGCCATATATGTATGTATGTACATCTGTTATTTTATATAAGCACCCTATGGAATGTAAATACAGTAACGGATATTTAGCATTCAAATGTTTATAAAAGAATCTGAAAGGCTTAAAATTCAAGATTGTTATTGATTGACGCCTGATTGATTAACTATACACTCTTGCTCAACTGATTGGGAAGTTTGTTAAGATAATTGTTAAACAAACTTCCAACTTCCGCGTTGGGCCAATTATATCAGTACAGTATTTTTTATTGTTTTTTGTTTGTTTATTATTGATTGATTGAATGACAGAATTACTATTTGATTACAGAATTTGATTGGTTCGCTGATAAGCTAACTAACTTCTTGATTGATCAGAAGTATTTTGTTATTCTGCAGATTAGTTAGTTGGTTGATCAATTATTCAATTCAGAATCATTATTCTTAATTGAACAAATAGATGATCGATTGACTAAACGATTGCTTGATGTTGATTTAAGCATTAGAGACTATCGATTTGGATTATCGATTATTAAATACAATTGTGTGCCATAGCTCAATGGCCGATATATCTTTAAGAAGTTGAAACAAATTATTGTCTATCTATGTAACATGGTGCAAAAGGTAATTAATTAACCAACTGAATGTCTGAGTTATGGTAAATTGTCTGCAAAAATTTACTCATTATATAATAGGCCAGTTTCATTTAGTATTTAATAATAATAATAATATATTGTCAAGTGTGCGCATAAACTGGTTTTTGTGATAAATACGAAATTGTTTTATACTTTTAGCTCTATAATTGTCTAGACAGACTTTTAAAATTGATAAAATGATCAAAAAATTGCATTGATTGCCTTAACACCAGCCTCATACAGGGTATCGGGGTGTTGGCCAGGCGATATTCGCAGTTCGACCCATGCTGCAACCCTTTACCGCCAATTTCTAAAACGTAGTCGACTTTTGTGCGCGCGTTGACAAAAAATCGCTTAAACGCAGGCCAAGGCACGTTTGCTAAACAATTGCTGTGGGTAAACTTCATTAGAATGTGCTGCAACAACAACAACAACAGCAACAACAGCAACAGTAGCAGCAACAGAGCAGAGTAGTCAAAGGATTCGCACAAGTGACATACAAGTCCAGCTGAGTGGATCCAGCTCCATTTTTAACTCTGCCTTCCATTGGCAAACAAAAGGGAGTAAAAGAAAAAAAAAATAAAAAAAGGAAAAGAGAAAAGCCAGAGAAGGAAAAATGGAAAAATTAATAACAAGCCAAGTACGTAAAATGGCCGAAAAACGCTGTTGGGCATTTGTAGAGCATACAAGTGCCCCTAACTGTATAAAGAGCCCTCTAAGCCCTGCCCCTCGCTGCCCAGTTCGCCGCGTGTCCCTTGGAAAACAGTCCACAAAAGAAATGACATTTGTGCTAAAGTTTTTTTCTCTCTCTACTCCTCCTCGTTGTTGTTGTTGTTGTTGTTGTTGATGCTGGTTGACCAGCGCGAATTGCGCGCGAATTTTAATTAGTGCTCCCTTTTTCGGGCCAGGGCCGAACTGTAAAAAGCCGCCAAGAAGGCGGCAGCTGTGACCCAAGCACACATACACACATACATACATGTGTGTGTGTGCCTCTCACACAACAAGCAAACAATTAAAAGTTTGTAACCTTAATGCGGATATGTTTGTTAAATTGCCAACAAGCGTAGCGCCACATAACCAAACAGCTTTGGTCAGACTTTGGTAACAGAAAAGAGGTGAAGCAACGCTCGAGATACTCTGTAAGCAAATGCAAGAAATTTGGAAAGAAGTGAGACAGAAATAAAAACACAAAGCGTAGAGAAGAGTAGTAGATTTTTTAAAATAATTGATATATATAGAGCTGCAAATGGCATTAGAGAAGTATCTGAATCAGTGATCAGAGTAGATAGAAACAAACTGAGTGAGTCAAACAAGTGGAACTGATATTACTCTTGATACTATTCATGTATTATCTTATTGCTCTCGCTTTAATTGCTTATCTCCTAATGTAAATTTAGTTTACATTTTAATAGTAATTTCCAATTTTGTTATTAGCTTTATTTATTTAAAGTTTCCTAAGACTTTCTTTTCATAATATTTTATTTGAGATTTATTAAGGAGTATTTATTATATTTAAGCTACCATCAAGAATTTGCATCTTCACAGGTTAAATAATATCACTCACTGTGATGATTTGACCGTGAACTGGGTCAAAGCTGGCAAAAAAAAAAATATATATATATTTATTTACACTACATTTTACAATTTTAATGGGATTTTATTTAGTGGATCGTTCCGTTTATGTTTATTTTATATAGATGCTACGGAAGTGAAGAACAAAGTAAAATCAAGAAGTGAGAAACCGATAAACAAGAGAATTTCAACTGAAAGACCGATATGTTGTAGGCTTATACGAATTAGAGGGCATAACACTAGAGTTAACTATCGATAGCTAAAGATAATGTTATCGATACCTATAATTCATATATTCAACAAAAATGGCATAAAAAGAAGCAGAGCAGTCAATAGCAGCAGATTTGATTAAGGAATAGAAATCCTTTGAAAGATGAAAATGAAAACTTTGTTAAGCCGTAAGGCCGTGCAAAGCTTATTAGCTAATAAAACTAGTAGCAGCTAGAAAACAGATAACTAATGGAAAAGGCTAAGTGCGAAACGGATGAGAAGTTAAGTGATCATATATCACATAAAGCCAAGTGAATAAATTAATTTATTAGCAGATAAGCTTGATGCACATTAGCTTATAAGAGATGATAGAGAACAATTAGTAGAAAAATTAAATTGCTCAAGAAAAATAAAAAAGTTAAATGAATAGCAGATATAAGACCCACTATAAGAAACTAAAGGAGAAATTCATCAACTCATTTGCAGCGAAATCTATTTATTTATATTTTGCCATACCATACCTTAAGTCGTAACTACCCGCATTGAGGTCAGTCTAGCCACGACGCATTCTATGCTAATGCTTAGACGACTCTTAGGCGCATTGCCCCATTTGGCCCCAAGAGTCACGCAGAAATATCCCCAAAATTTTAATCAAGTCTTGCGACAATTTGGCTTCGGCTTCCACTCGGCGACAGGCGAAAGGCAACAAGACAAACAGAAACAGCAGAGAAGAAAGGAAAAAAGAAACACAAATAAAATGCGAATTAAATTACCAAGGAGCAAAAATTTGTTGCCTTTGACGCATTGGCCACAGCAGCAGCAGCAGCAGCAGCAGCCACAAATTAACCATTGGGCGGTTGTGGTGGGTGGTGCATTGACTTTTGTTGTTGCTTGCTGCAGGACTGCAGTTTACAATGTTAATCGCAGAGAGATAGGGGAGAGAGTGGACGGCCTGCAGTGGGCGTGGCATTGGCAATTGACCGCAAAAATTATGTGGAAAATTGACCGAAAATTGCAATTGCTGCAGTTCCAACTATATTGTGCCGCATCTTTTGTGGATGGGCGTGTGGGCGTGGCAGCTCAATATTCTGACAATTGATTGTTGTGGGCGTGCCAGAAATGTGGGCAGCATATGATGTGTATGTGCGTGTGTGAGTGGGTGAGCAGTTGGGCATTGTTGGGCTCACTGGGAGACAAACAAAAAAGGCTTATGCTGCATTTGTTTGGTGGCTTTTGGCAAATTCTATTTAATAGCAACCATATTTAGAAACAAATTTTGATACACTCAAACGAAAAGTCGAAGAACATGAATGAATTAATGAAAACATTTCAAATTGTTGATGGAAATTTAATTAATGGTAAGCAAGTTCTAGGTGACATCTTGATACCCCAAAAGGGAGTAAAGTTTGAATCCTTAAGTTAAAACAGTGGAATCCGGTTATTAAGACTCCGTCCGTGTTTAAAACTTTCATTTAAATTCAGACAAAATTTATTTATTTGTTTCTTGTGCGTAAAAAAAAATTAAAAGAACTTTTCAGATTGACGAGGTAAAAAGTTTCAAAAATGTTTAAACATATTTTATTATATTTCCTACTTAAATTTAATAATATTTTATGCAGGTTTTGATAAACACGTCGATTTAGGCCAATAGATAGATAAATTTAAATATAAGCATAGCTAAATAATTAAAGTTGATTTCAGATGTTTTTCGCTTAAGTAAACATTTTATTGCTCATAAAAAATATTTAGGTGTAATTAGTTAAAGTAATTTTGCATCAAATTCGTCTTTGTATTTCTTTCAGTGCAACAATTAGCTTGAGGCAAATAATACAACAGGCAATTGTTGGCGGTTAAGTTTAAGATGGAATGTGTAAGAACACATTTTGGAAACCAAAAGTGCACAATGAGAGAGAACGAGAGATGAAGAGAAGGAGAGGGGGAGAAGGGGAGTCAAGTAACAGGCAGAAAGGAAGTTTGACAGAGTTAGAGCTTTGCACAAGGTAGACGCATTGCTTATGAAACGTATTGCCAACTGAGCTAACATTATGCCACAACACACACACAACCACACACACACATAGAATAACAAGTACACATACACACACAAGTGCACAGAGACCAAAAAGTCAAGTTGAAAGCCTGAACTAAAATGCAATTACTGCAGCTACATCAAAAGTTGCTTCTGTTGCACCCAAAGGATGCAGTCTCATATAAGACGAGCTAAGTGGCAAGGGGCGTGGCAGTGAGCATGTGTGCATGCGTGCGTATGTGTGTGTGTGTGCGACAACAAATAAACATATCAAAATTGCATATTGTTTTAATTGTTTTGTTACCAGGTTTCAGGTTATTTGATGGCAAGACTAGAGATTAACGCATTTACACAGCAAATCCTGAAAGTCTGCAGCAGGCAAGCGAGCACACAGCATACGCACACAGACATTACAAACGCACACACACACACGCATACGCACGTCCAATACGCAGTACGAGCTTTGCTTTAAGCTGGCATAAATTTCCTGAGCGTCCACATAAAGTTGTCTGAGCTGCTTGTATGTGTCTGTGTCCCTCTCGCCCTCTCTATTTCCCTCTCTCTCTCCTCCCCCCCCCCCACTCTCCTCCTCTTGATGTGTGTATGTGTGCTCAACTGCTCTGGCTCTAGCTTATTTGGCATTTAGCCTGTCGTCTTGCCTAGCATGCCAAAACAATTATGCATATTAAACGTTTGGCTTTATGTTATTAAAGCCAGCCATCTCTTCTTGTATCTAGCCATCTCATTCACTTCCCTTGCTCTCTCTATCTCTCTCTCTCAGACACTTTGTTTAACCTAAAGTAGCTGCCACTTTAAGTTCGTCGATCGTAAAACAAAGGCCATAAAATGCGCATAAAAACGACGTAAAAAGTGAAGAAGAACGAAACGCGGAAAACACTGGAAAACCTTTGGGTTCTCTTGATTTGCATACCCTATAAAAAAAGCTGTTGTATATTCATTTAGTGAGACATTCTGTGCTGTCTGGAGCATGGCTTTAATGTAAGTATAATGTTTTCAATGGGAATGTTAACGAAGTTGCTAAAATGTGATTTGTAAGTCATTATTATATAGCTCAACACAGGCATTATAGAGAAGAGTTTGAACAGATGGGGCATTTATATCCATCTATATGCATCTAGGCTGAGAGCTAATTTCAAAATGTAGAAACAAAACTGAAGTTAAAAGTTGTTTCATAGGCTTATAGTTGTTTCATATCTCTTGAAGTAAGTGCCCAGTTGCTTAAAATGAATTTCACTTGATTTACAATAATATATATTTAGTTAAATAAACAATTATATTTATGAACTGGTTCGAATTAGGTTCAGAATTGATATTAAATAGCTTAAACTATAAATTGCATTTGGTTTTTGGATTACTAAGAGACTAACTTTCTCAAATTTAATTATATAGAGCCATTTCAAAAGTTTTTTTTTTTTTTTTTTTAATATAAGGATTAAAGATGATTTTTAATATGCATGTATATACATTTTTGTATAATATCATATACTTTTGGAACTAGTTCTTTTATTTGTATAAAATACAATTAAAACTTAAGATTGGTTTTCATAGACGAAGGCTCAGGTAGCCAGTGCTTAATTTTCAGCTAGTTTTAGTTTTACATTAACTCTAATGTCTAATAAATAAGTAAATCAAATTGAATGTCATAATTTAGTGAATTCGAGATTAATTATATTTTGGTTCCATAGAATATGAATGCTAATTCAACCGAAATTCTGTTCGTAATTGAAAAATGAAACTACATCTGTCTGATATTTCCAGAAACCACTTCAATAGAGCCTTAAACTTAATCTAGACCAGCTTCAAAGCATTATGATTTAGTCAAAGACTGTCTTGATTAACAGTTATATATATTTTTATATAACTCTCTCAACTCAAAATATTCATTTAGTCTACTCCTATTTTCATAGTTCTTAGTTTGCTTTCGGCTTTTCTATATAGAGTATCTGAGCTCGGTTGTTCTTTCACTTGTAGTTCATATTTTTGGTTCCCGCTGTTGAAATTCTTGATGTGTTGAACGGCCTGGTACTTGGCTTGCTTTTGCCTCTGGTCCGGCTGCCCATTATTATTGTGTTTCATTGTTGTTGTTGTTGTTGTTTTTTTCGGGCGTTGCAATTGAAAATTTATTTTGTGTGCTCATTTTGCACCTAATTTCAAGTCCAGGCAAGCCGAAGGAAATGAGTCGCAAAAAAAGGGGGGAATAAAAACTGAACCAAAAACTTGCAAAAGTCATTTTCGTTTTGCCACATCGTAAAATGTGTGTGTGTGTGTGTATGTGTGTGTGTGTGTGCGCCTCATTCTCATCATTGTTGTTGCTGCCAGCTCGTTGTATATTTATTTTAGATTTATTGTAATGTCCAGCCAAAAAAGATTGCCCAGTTGGCCAGCCGCGCCCCTCCAGCGCCCCCTTATGGCCTGGCCACCGCCCTCTGCATGGGCTGGCTTCCCCATCGCACAGTCCCCGTCATTCGCAGTTTTTGGGGCTTTTTGCGACACACACGCATTTGGTATGCAGTTTGCGTTTTGAGGCCTGACAGGACATGAACATCGGCCCAGGATGGCATTGGAGCTGTTCGTAGGACATGGACTGCGGCTTTCATACGCCCATTGCACAGCCCTCACACCCGTAACTCTCGCTCGCCCTCTCGCTCTACCGTTCGCTCTCTCGCTCTCCCTTAGCCACTTGGTCATATTGAAAGTAATGTTTACGTTTCCGTTTCCGGTTTAAGTCCATGTCAAGCCATTCAGCCAGAACGTTTGTATTTCATTTTAAATTTGCTTCCAGCTGCCCAACAAATTCGTTCGTCTTTGTTATTGTTGTTGTTGTTGTTGTTGTCATCTTTCTGCTGCTTCTTTCTAGTTCTTTTATCGGTTATTTTTGGGGCGTGTTGCAACTGTTGTGTGCGGTCTTAGCTTATTTAATACCCTGTGAAATTGAAAGTATCGCAAAATGTTATTTATTACAGAACATCTGGTAGATTATTTATTTATTTATTTATTTTTTTAATATCTAATCCAGCTTCCATTTTTTTTATATTTGTAAACGTTACATTTTACTAAA
Source organism: Drosophila mulleri (assembly GCA_035047565.1). Taxonomy (NCBI): domain Eukaryota; kingdom Metazoa; phylum Arthropoda; class Insecta; order Diptera; family Drosophilidae; genus Drosophila; species Drosophila mulleri. The sequence continues at coordinate 14,124,647 of JAWNPK010000168.1, forward strand.
AGCTTATATATTTATATTCGTGCTGACTATACTCTATCTATTGCTAATTATAGGGTATCTAGAGTCGTTACAAATTTTACAAGCATATCTAAAGTCGATTTACATTACGCTTTGCATAAAAATTTTCACCAATTTGCTGTAAATCCTCTACAGGGTATAGCCTAGTCATGCCTGACGTTGCTTCTTCCCCTTCCTCCTCTTTGTTCTTCTCATTGCTTTGCCTTTTGCTGTGCTGATTGCAGCTGCAACGACCACAAAATGCAATTTGATTACGGCAAAGCTTGTGCCTTTGTCTCAGTCTCAGTCTGAGTCTCAGTCTCATTCTCCGTCTCCGGCTCAGCTTCAGCCTCAAGTCAGGCCACGCCCAGTGGCCAGTGTAGCAGCCCCTTCATTAGCCTAAAGACTTGCATCATCTTCAATGTTATGAGTGGTCGACTCTGTCTCTGTCATCATTCTAACATTCTATCGCTCGCTTTTTCGGAGGCTTTCAAGTAATTAGAAAAATACGAACAACAAAAACAGAAATCACAGAGTGAGTGAGGGGGAGAGGCAGGGATAGAGGGAAAAAAGGCTGGCAAAGCAGACATTACACATACGCCGCATATGCCAAGTGTCTTGTAGGAAAAACAAAAAGTCGGAAAAAAAAATAATAGAAAAAAATAAAAACATATGCCGTCGAGTGGGCGTCAGCTGTGGGGTAGGCGTGGCCCGTTAGCCAGTGGCGCATAACAAAATTGCGCATTTAGCGAAAATGCAAAAGTGCAAATACGAACATCCGCTTCCGTTGCATCACCAACGGATGTGCTCCTGGGCGAGGGGTCGTTCCACACGGACGAGGGGTGCTCGACTGCTTGTCCATTTGTTTTGTCGCTTCGGCTTTGCTGTTTGGCTAAGTGCCGCCACCGTCGCCCGTTTTCCAACACTCAACCAAGAACTGCTGACGACCTGAACGAGCAAACACAGCCCGCACCCCCCAGTCAGCAGCCCTCAGCCTATATGAGCCCCATCCCCGTTGATTTTTACGACTTTTGCTTGTTTTTCTTTTTTCTGCTTCTTCGTTCGCTTCGTTTTTTGGGCCTCATGTATTTTTATTTTGGACATGTGCCAAAAAATTTGACATATGAACTGCAGGCCGCCAACGCGCGCGCGCACGCTCGCCAACCTCTCCGCGGCCCAGCCATGCTCTAGGTTCGTCATCCCCTTCGGCCCTGGCCCGCTGTTGGCCTCTGCTTACATCATGAGGCGGGCCGCAAAAAGAAATCGCACTGCATTATTATCAACTTCAATTTTGACTGTCGACGTTGCCGGGCTCCACAAATCAGTTGCCCCGCCCACAATGCTGCACCCCTCGCCAAGCAGCAGCAGCTGCAACAACAACAACAACAAGTACGGCGGAAAAAACCTGTCCTGCATACGCGATGTGCCACAGGACAACAACAACAACCACAACAACAACGACAGCTGCAACAACAACAATTGCGAAAAAGCCACAAAATTGAAATTACATGTTTTACTTATAAGTTGGTTTTCGCAAAAGGCGCCTGCGAAACAGCAACAGCAACAGCAACAACAACAACAACTACTACAACAGCAACAACAACAGCAAAAGCAACAAAAAGAGCAAAGCTGAATTAATTGGATTATCAACGACTAGCTGATACCCTGACGAATTTCGTGAATTTTTAATGTTATTCACAATGAACATCTGTTGTCCAGTTTAGTCAACTCCTTAAAAGAAATCATCAAATATCGATATACATATATCGGTGTTGTAATAATGCGCGTATTACGTATATTCGAATAGTTTTTAGAAGTATGTATGATGAATGAACTATTTTGATCAATATATGAGTTGAAAGTCGATTTAATTGAATGGTACATGCATATATCGATTCTGTAAATCGATATGAGCTATTTATGAACAATATATCGGCTTACTAGATCGATCAATACATCGATATGGGCGTTTCACTATCGTTTTTACTATCGTTTATCGATCTTTAAGTTTAATTTCGATATATACAATTTACTTGATCGATGCAGGGTCAATATAATTAAGCTATACATACGATTTACTTGATCGATATATGAGCCATTTACACGATATACTAGACAAGCAATATTACGGCTGTCTCATTAAAAATGAATACGCTATTCTTAAAAATCTCGTTCTATAAGTCTAATAGAACAAATGCAAGTATATTCGAAATAATATTTATGAATTGCAAAGAGCAGCGAAACAATCTAAAAGAAAATGCATCCAACTTGCATGATTACAGGGTATATGTAAGGGTGCTTGAGGGGTACGGAGCACGCTGCAAGGGGGGGGGGTGTGGCAGCTGCAGGGGCAGAAGGTGGCTCATTAATTTGCCAAAAGCCAAAAGGCAGATAAGCAGCAGCAGCTGAGCCAAGAGGATTGAGCGTGGAGTGGGGGAAGTGGGGTAAGGCAGGGGTGGGGGTGCAGCCACATGCATGCGTATGCAAAGTGTATGGCTCTCTCTGCATGTGTGTGTGTGTGTGTGTATGTGTGTGTGGGTGCTTGTGTATGTGAGCCGCAGCTCAGTCAGATAAAATCCAATATGGCGCCAATTTTCTCACGTCTGACATTTAATTAACACAACAATGCGGTGAAGGGGGTGGGGCTGAAGGATGGGGGAGGCGCTGGCACCAAAGCGGATTGCAAAAGATAGGGTAGAAGTTATGGTTAAACAGTTGTGGGTGCATTGTGAGGTGCTCTGTGCTCCGCCATTTTTTCATTTTTTTTTCGGGCCAAGAAATATGCTGTGGCAAAAAAGTTGTCATTAAAACGAAGCAAAAAACATTGTGAATTATGTTAAAAAGTTTTGGGTTGCCATTTTTTCGGAATTGTTGTTTTGCAAAATATTTTTTCTTACGCATTGTTTGAAAGTTGTTTATAAGGCGAGTGCTTAAAGCGTGGTTTACGACGGAGCGGAAAGCCTTTGAAAGATATTGGCATATAAAACGGTCCCAATCATGACGTAGCTGTAGCTCTTAATTGAGTTTCGGTTACCAAGGGACAAAATACAAACAAAAGTTTTTTGAGGGTATAAAAAATAAACATAGGAATAATAGTTCTATAATATTGTGAATGAAAGTATGCATAGTCAAGCAGATAGTAATAAAAATAGTGTAAAAATCTGAGAGGTAATCAAGATATTAATAAATGCAGCAGACTAAAAAGGCTCGATTCGAGAAATTTCAAGTCTCTTCGTCATATGTGATATGGAGACGTTCATGCATGAATATACTATATATTGTACATACATTTAAGAAAACTAATTAACACTTTCCATTTTGGGTTCAGATCATACTTAGCTAATTGATTTATATACCATGTTGAATTTTTCATTAAACTTAAATATATGTATGTAAGTTCTATATGTATTCGAGTCTTAATTCACATTTATCATATAAATATATCGTCAATGTGTTTTGTATTACATAATATCTAAAAAAAACAATACCATTTCCGCTTAGATCTTAACTTCTTTGCCTCTATTGCTTATGCCTCACTTAGTTCTCAGATTCAGTTTCGGGTGTGATGTCATATCTCTACATAAATTTAGATCAAATATACAAATATCTTTATATAGCTACCTTTGAGCTATTTACAGCTGCGGTAAACTTTAGACGATACTTGAAGATTGGCTAATTAACAGTTGTTTTTCTCTCTCTCTTTTTTGCCAGCTGCCTTAGCGCTGACGTCACTCGAGGCTTGGCTTCTGGGTAGACGGAACGCAGCTTAAGCTGCGTTTCAATAAGGCAAACGTCTATTTTTAGATCATTCAGCAAAAAAGGCAAAGCAGAATGAAAAAATGATTATGCTAGAGAGCGAGAGAGAGAGAGAGAGAGAGAGAGATAGATAGAGGTAGAAAGACTGAGGAGGGGCTCAAGGTAGACATACATACATAGCTAAGCCAGGCTACTTAACGGCAGAAGGCGTCTAACGTTAACTGTAATTTCCAACAGCTTTCGCAATAACAGCAACAACAACAACACAAGCAGGCACATTAACAGCAGACACAGAGACAGTCAGACAAGTGCAGTTAAACGAGTTAAATGTAAAGAGCGACAGCAGCAGCCTTCGTCGCAGCCGCCGTTGCCGTCGCAGCAGACGTTGAGAAACACAATTCAAGTGCAAACGCCAAATAAATCAAATAACAAACAGAAAGCGCAGCGTAAATACATACATATTTGCTTAACAGTTACAGAGAGCGGCTCTTGCACACACACACATACACACATGCCAGAGCGTTGCGCAGGCAGCCCCGCCTGCCGATCAAGATGCACTGGTATGAAAAAAAAAACAGAAAAAAACTGCGTCAGTGTGTCAAGTTCGTTTTGTGGTCGTCGTGCTGAAATGAGAGAGCGAAAACGGAAGAGAGCGAAGCGCTATACATACATACGTAAGTAAGAGATCTTTGGATATTTGTAAAACGCAAATGCTTGCGCTCTTTATTGTTGCTGATCTCTTCGACGGCGCGACTGTTGCTTAAAGGTAAATGAACTTCCGGTTGAATGGGAATGCCATGAATGTCTCTTATGCGTTGAAATATTTATGATTATTACACAAAGAGAATTGAAAGCAACTCAGAATTGTAACGCAATCTCTATATTTGTATAATTGGTTTACTCACACGCGCACACACACACTCATACTCACACTCACACCCATGCACGCTCGTTAAGTAGTTGAAAACTTTAAGTACTTTTTGTCTGTTTCTATCTCTTTTGCTTTGGTTTGAATAGTATTGAGCGAGGGGTGTGGGGCCAGGGAAGGGGTTGCGGTTTATACAGTGTTGGGTTTCGCTCTCGCATTTTTTACGCAGCAGCTGCTGCTGGCGCTATTTAGTTGTTTATACGGCGCAGGGGGCGGGCGCGTCGAGCAGCGGAAGGCGCTAAGGTGGCATTTGCGAAACTTTTGTTGTTGTTTCCGTGTATTTATATATACACACACACAAGTGCGTGTATCTCTGTGTGTATGCAGATACAGGCTGCCTACAATCGTAGATACATAAGAACTTGGGGACTCTCAGAATTGGCGTCGTTCTCAACTTTCAAGTATTTATAATTGTATATGGCTAGTTATGGGGTATGTCCACTATGATAGGTAGCTGGGCGAAAGCAAAAATGTTAGTAAATATGTATGTATGTATATTGACAATCATAAGATATACTTTAGTATTTGCATTTTAAGATTAAGATTAAGTTAAGGCATAAATTTACTTTTCACTGCTAAAGATTTACATATACCCTAACTATTATAAATTGAAATGTACATATGTATATACAGCGGAAACTCTGTATATACATATGTACATTTCAATTTATAATAGTTAGGGTATATGCAATTCGCTATTCAGCTCAACTTGGCTTTTGTTTATTTATATTAGCAACATGCTGCGCAAATTCGGTTTGCTTTGTCAATTTTACAACGATAACAACAACAAGTGCTCAATTTTTATGCAAACATGTGTATTGAAAAGAAATACAAAAAAAAAAATACATACACACAAAAATATAAGAATATTATCGTATGTACATACATACATACATACATATGTATATACTGAAATAATATGTAAAGCATAAATTATGCTGAGCTATGGAAATTCAATATTGGGACATATTGAGCGAAAGAAACATATACGCAAATAAATAAATTTCAATGAAAAAGTTGGCAAACAAAAAAGTTGCTTAAATTGTAGAATAAGTTTTTAACTAGAATTTAAAAATATATAAATGTTTTATTTTAATGTATATATATCCACAGAGCATCTATAGAATATATTGCATTCAAATGCAGATGTAGATAAAGCAATAAATATATACATATGTACATATATGTATGTATAGGTATGCATTTGCATATGATTATTATTATTTATAATTAGTGTTATTTCTGGAATATTAAACAATTACCTATTATAAACAATAATCTATATATCCTCACTTCTGTATTCATTCTTATCTTAACTTAAATTTCAAATAGGTGGAGTTATATTAAGAAAAATATATATATAGATATGTATATACATATGTATATACATATACATATATATCTAAATGCAATGTGTGCCTTTCTGGTGCTGGATATTCAACATTAAAACTATATATATTTACAACGAACTCGAAAGGTAACCAAAATAAACAGATACCATGAATAGCTCCATTTTCAATGAATTGCTTATATGCATTACATATATTTGCATCTGTTCAAGAAAATGGAATGTGAATAGAATCTGAAATTGCCGTAGACTTCTCAATCTAGAACTACATCTGGTAAATTCAAATATAATTCAAAATGTAATGAAAAGGGGACAGTCAAACCAGCCAGGCGAACATTGTACAAACCAATACACTCTCTTTTGATCATAAAAGAGTATAAAAAAGACTGTTACAAACTATTGTGAAATTGTATTTGTGCTTCAGTTCAAAGAGATTCTTAGCCGATCAATATGTAGAAATTGGTGCTTTGGTATACATTGAATAACAAAATAAAAGTAATATTTTCTAAAATATTAAATTGGATTCGACCTTTAATGTGTCAATTAAAATGTTTTCATTCATACCCATTATTCGATGTTAATAATACCAAATCAATATTTCTGATTCATATAATATGAGATTAAGACATCGTCTGCTTCTACTTAAATTCTTTAAAAATTATCTCAGCCAATTCACAGGTCATTTTGCTTATTTATTTTTTTTTTTTTTGCTTTATGTGTTAACTCTCATCTAATGCATTTATTGCTGTTTGTCTGAGCGAGTGTTGTCTGTGTTTACAGCTGCCGCTTTCTAATGCAACATTATGAGCAGTAGGCGACTCAACAGAAGCAACAACAACAACAACAACAACAGCAATTGCAAATGCAACTGCAGCAAACGAAGAAACAAAGCAAATGAAAGGCGGCTAAAAGGCAGCAACAGCTTCAATCTCAGGCCCATATAAGAGCTACACTGAAAGAAATTATAAAATACGATATAAAAAATAAATAATAATAAAGAGTAATGCAATGAGATTCGAAATTAAAAAAAAAAAAACATTTTTTTTATAATATAATAATATGGAAACATATAATATCGAAATATAATTTATTCCCATTTTTTTTTAATATTTCCAACTAAACTAAAATATACTTTAACTAATAAAATTATGAATAATAAACTAATTATATTTAACTTTTACTTAATTCTCAAGGAATTTTACTATCAGGTGATATTTCTCAATTAGACTAAGATGATTAAAGTATATTATGGCATAGTGGGATATAGTTATTAAAATTGGGAATAAATAATCTTTAGATATATGTATTATGTTTGCAAGAAATCGTTTTAGGTCTAAAAAATAATTTTTGTGGTTTTCTAAGACTCTATAGCGAATTTCACTCGAAACCTTAATCAACTATATACATATGTATGTATATGTCGTTGGCTGGTCTGTCAAAACGAAAACATTTCATAGGAATTTTTGCTCAAAGTGTACGATGGCTGGCCAGACATCTTTAAAGGGGTGCTGCAACAATGTTGCACTAATGGCAGCTTGCAGCGTGCAACAACCTTGCGCAGAGGCCGTCGCTAGCGAGCAGCATAATGAGCAATGCCGTAGATAATGATGCTCGCGATGGCGATGATGATGATCGTTGCCGATCCGTTGCCAGACGTATTGAGACCAATTAGTGGCTCAAAAATCCGCTTGGCAGCAAACGGAACTGCAGCTTCGTCTAACTGTTCAATGCGGCTGTTGCAACATGCGGAATGCTGCACGCGACAAGCGGCCAATAGTAGAACGCCGCTGCAGCCGTCGACGCGGACGCCAATGCCGACGCAGACGCCGACTCAGCGTCAGCTGTGGCAGAGTTAGAAGCAGCAGCACTGGCAGAGCCAGACGATCGCGGCCTACTTTCTCCGCATTCCGAAATTCAAGTCGCCGGAGTCTTGGCGACTCACAGACTTGCGACTCGATTGTGCAGCCAGCGCGGCGGTGGCAGCGGAGGCAGCGGCGGCGGCGGTGGCGGCGACAGCCGGCAAACTAGACAAACCACCAGCCATTGAGGAAGTGAATGCATGTAGCATCTATCTAGATAGATACAGTGAAGCATGCCTTCAATTAACATTGAAATTATGATACATTAGCAAAAGTTTTAGTTAGTATTACTGTTTGTATTAGCCAAAAATGTATTCTATATCAATGTATTAGCATTGGGATTGCTACTCAAATTAGTGTAATTCGTCTAGGTATAATTTAAATACTTTACTGTATAATATTAGTATTGCTGATATTCGTATGAGCACTAGAATTTGTATTATTATTAGTAATTTAGTTATTATTAGTATTACTTTTGGCATAGTTACTATTAGCATTATCATCATATTAGCATTCGCTAGTATAGGCATTTATTATTATATGCATTAGTTTCATTATTATTAGTATCAGCATTAGCATGAGCATTGATAAAGGCCTGGCTATTTATTAGCATTATCATGTACTCATATTTAACTGACATAGACTTGAATTAGTATTAGTGCTTACTACTATTAATATTAGCATTAGCCCAAGCATCAATAGAGGCCTGATCATCATTATCGTGCATTAGTATTAGTATTAGCCTGGCTATTAGATGAGCTTGGGTTTTCATAGTAGAAGCACTCTCATCTGCCCTAGCTTTGAGATGTGGGTAACCGATACCATAAGTAGAATCATTATCATCTACTCGTATCAGTATTAGCATGACTGTCAGTATGAATTAGTATTGAAATTAGCATGAGTTTTATTATTAGTATTAGCACTAACATAAACATTAACAAAGGCATGACTATTGGCATTATCATGCATTAGTATTAGCAGTCGTATGGCTATTAGCTAACCATGAGTTTGCATTAGCATTACCATATGCATTGGTAAAGTCATACCCAGTTGCCTTAACGTAGAGATGTTGTTAACCGATACCATAAATATAATCCATACCATAAATACATAGTATAACTGGCATTATTAGAAAATAATCAATCGAGTGATATTTTTGATTTGAAACAACTTAATACAACATTAATAATTAATAATACATACATATGTATCTGCAGAATTCTATATTCAAACAAGAACTCATTATTAGTTTCGATAATTTGAGGCTTCACTGTAGATTACGGACATCGAGGCGTGCCATTTAACACTTCAAGTTGCAGTCAATTTTTTTTTGTTTTTTAATTTTATTCAGATTTGAGTTTTTCTAGTTTTTTCTCAGTTTTTGGGTTTTGGTGCCGCTTGGCCAGCCAAACGATGCAGCCGCTGCTGACGGCGACGTCGCGACGCTGGCGTCGTCAGCTGGACAGCGACCAGCCTAAGAGGGCAGCGACTCTTTACCGTTCCACAATTGCATAATCGCTGGTGCTCAGCTGTTCGCAGTTCGTGCGAATGAGTCGCCGTCAGCGTCGACGCGACGCCTGCGTCGGCGCCAACGTTGACTTTGTCGATTCGCTGAATGAAATGGATTAAAAGTTGGCCCTTGGCTGCCAGCTCTTTCGCTCTCTCTCTCTCTCTCTCTCTCCCTCTCTCTCTCTCTCTGCCTCTTTATTTCTTTTGAAAGTGTGGCAATTTAATTTTTGTGTTTTTTTGCGATCGTTTTGCTATGCTTTTGCTTGTTGTTGTTGTTGTTGTTGTTGTCGCACTTTTAGTTCATTTACCTGACGGAACGCCGCTTAACAACTGTTCGGACCTAACTGTTATTTGGTCTTGCGTTTTATGTCTAAAAATAGCCACTATATGTATGTGTGTGTGTGTGTTTAAGTGCACGTGCGTCTTAACATGTGTGTGTGTGTGTGTGTGTCCGGCTTGCGCGTGTTTCGTATGATTGACAATAACTAAATCAACATGTACTTGAGTATGCAAGGCATGAAGCTACCCTGTAGGTAGCCAATTCAAATCATGATAATGAAAATAGATGAGAGACCCAAACATGTGATAGAGTGGGATAGACAGATATATATATATATATATATATATATGAGAGAGAGAGAGATAGAAACAGCGATAAAAAGATAGTAAAGCAGGAATATAATACGGAAAGAGATTTAGAAAGGCAATAAAGGAGAAGAAAGTGAAGAGAGAGCCATAGAAAAATAAACAGATAAAAAGATATATAATAAACAAAGTAATATATATGTATATATGTAGCGCTGAGCTAGGAGATACCTTGAAGCTCAGATCAAGACTGATCTAATTTTTTAGCGCTTCGAATGATTTATGAGCTAAATGGGTTAAATGTACCAGGTATACTATATAAATAATACTTTCTGATATACCTTATAATATATGTACATATATTATTATATATTTAACTTTCAGCAAATTGAAGAATTAATCAGAATAGATTAACTCTTTATTTTAATTACCAACATTTAACAACATAATAAAAAATCGATATTAATCGATAAATAAAAATTAGCAGCTAAGCGATTGTTGCTATAACAAAGATTTGATGGATGTCTCCAATGTATTTAGTTTGTATGTATATAACTTATGAAATCTTCTTCGTCATTACGCTCTGAGTTAAACGTTTCATGCGCCCCTTCATGACATAATATGTAAGCAAGAAAAATGAGAAAAGAAATTTGTATTACATGCATTACACTTTCTCTCTTTGCCTGTATTGCTCACATTTTCTTTTATAGGGTATAGATAATATATTTTGGACAGCTCCCCAGATGGCTTTTGTACTTGGCCCAGACGCCGTTTTGCGTTGATTTCCTAATTGAATTTCCTGTTGCTGCTTCTTGTCTTTGCATAGTTGAAGCTGGTCAAGCAGCGAGGCGAGCAGCTGTTTCCACCTCCCTCTTACATTCTATCTCTATCTCTATCTCTATCTCTATCTCTATCTCACTCGGAATGACATGAAATAAATGCAAAATTAAATACCAGAAAGAATCTGGGGGATCAGTTTTGATTTATTAATTGTTTAGCATGACAAGTTGTCCGTTTTCGTTTGCATTCTGCATGCAGCGTGCAGCATGTTGCACATACGCCATGTTGGCCAAGCGACAAGCAAATCAAATTAATTTCGATTTGTTTGAGCTCCTCAAGGAATTTTCACGAGCCAGAGCTACGCTCCTTCAATCCTTCGCCTTCGTTATCTTCTTCTTCTTCAACTTCTTCTTCTTCAACTTCTTCTTCTGGGGCATATCAAATTGCATTCAGCTTTTAGCTTTGGATAATTGTTTATTGCGTATACGCAACGTTGTTGCTTCTTGGCTCGTTGAGCTGTCAATTCCCTCAGGATAATATCAGAGCTCCTCTGACACACACACGCACACGCATACACCCACACATCTCCTGGATTTCAGTTGAGGCTTGGCCACTTTGCTTATTGGCCTACAAAATTGTCTGAAATATTCATGAATTTCTCTGCAAAATTTAAGACGAACTTCGCAAGCAGCCGAAAACGTAACGTTGTAAACGCTTGGCTTTGGTTAATTACTTTGGGTATTTTCTTTGCCAAATACCCTGTAAATATATTTCTGAAACGCTGTATATAATCTCAAATTAAATTATTTTATGTGGCTATATATGAAGAAAAATAAAGCCCAATTAATAGTTATTATACATAATATTTTAAATGAATGAATGTATTACTATACCATTAAATAACAGGGTATATTTATTTGTTAAACTTCATATAAAGAGAGGAATTCCCGTAATTAATAATTATTCCCGTATTTGAAGGCTTTTATGCAATTGAACAGTTTACAGGGTATCATTTAGGTTTTCATTTAAGTAAGTTTTAAGTTTTTATCATATTTTTTAATGCAGCCATAAAATCGTAAAGTAGCTGGCATTATTCATTTGCGTATTTAATGAGTAAATAATATTAAATGATGTATATTTGAAGTGAGAACAATGTAGTGGGGCATGAACGACTATTTAATATTGAAATAATATGAGAATTTTATTAAAGACAATAAAATGGGCATTTATATAAGTATAAGAGTGTATAATGCAAAGACTTTAGGTATATAAAATATAGATAGATAGATTAATAGATAGATAGATAGATAGATAGATATATAGATAGATAATAGATAGATAGATAGATAGATAGATAGATAGATAGATAGATAGATAGATAGATAGATAGATAGATAGATAGATAGATAGATAGATAGATAGATAGATAGATAGATAGATATATAGATAGATAGATAGATATATGGATAGATATATAGATAGATAGATAGATAGATAGATAGATAGATAGATAGATAGATAGATAGATAGAAAGAAAGATATATAGATAGATAGATAGATAGATAGACAAATAGATAGATAGATAGATAGATAGATAGATAGATAGATAGATAGATAGATAGATAGATAGATAGATAGATAGATAGATAGATAGATAGATAGATAGATAGATAGATAGATAGATAGATAGATAGATAGATAGATAGATAGATAGATAGATAGATAGATAGATAGATAGATAGATAGATAGATAGATAGATAGATAGATAGATAGATAGATAGATAGATAGATAGATAGATAGATAGATAGATAGATAGATAGATAGATAGATAGATAGATAGATAGATAGATAGATAGATAGATAGATAATAGATAGATAGATAGATAGATAGATAGATAGATAGATAGATAGATAGATAGATAGATAGATAGATAGATAGATAGATAGATAGATAGATAGATAGATAGATAGATAGATATATAGATAGATAGATAGATAGATAGATAGATAGATATATAGATAGATAGATAGATAGATAGATAGATAGATAGATAGATAGATGGATAGATATATAGATAGATAGATAGATAGATAGATAGATAGATAGATAGATAGATAGATAGATAGATAGATAGATAGATAGATAGATAGATAGATAGATATATAGATAGATAGATATATAGATATAAAGATAGATAGATAGATAGATAGATAGATAGATAGATAGATAGATAGATATATAGATAGATAGATAGATAGATAGATAGATAGATAGACAAATAGATAGATAGATAGATAGATAGATAGATAGATAGATAGACAGATAGATAGATAGATTCAGTCCATAGGTCTATATGCATATAAATAGAAGGAATACCTCTAAGGATTCACAGTTTCTTCTTTATTTTACGTAAAGATCATCAAAATAATAGAAAGATATTTATACAGCCAGCTCTTGCCTTCAGAAATGTATTGGCATTGCTCTAAGCCAATATTTATATAACAATTGTTTATATCAGATCTCTAGTTGATAGATAGGCAAATAGATGCGTATTCCACTGCCATAGCGATGCTCCAATATACTCCGCTTGACAATCGCAAACAGGGTATCAGACAGATTTTTATTTGTTGCCAGATTTCTCGGCGACTGCTGCTGCTGAATGCTGGAATCCTTTAGCACTCACGATAATTAGCGGCAATTTGCAGAGTTTTGACGTCTGGAATTTATGGCACATTTTAAGGACATTCGTCAGAGGGAGAGAGAGAGAGAGAGAGGGAGAGAGATGCTACTTGGATGGAAATTGAATTCAACTTAAACTGCAAACAGTTTGTGGCAATTTGGCTGACCGAATCATTCATAATGCAAGCTCTGCGGCAAGTTCTGTGTGGCAAGCGCTCTGTGGCAATGGCGCTGGCCAATTGACATGTTGCAGGTGCACGTCTCGTCTCCTGTGTGATGCATGTGTATGTCTATGTGTGTGTGTGTCTGTTATTCATCTAAGCCGCAAAACTTTGGCTGCGCTGTCGCTTGGCCTGGGTAAAAATTCATTGAATTTCAAATGTGCACTTGCCCCATTCCCATCCCCAGCTCCAGCTCCAGCTCCAGCTCCAGCTTCAGCTCTAGATCCAGCTGCCACGCCCTGCCGCCTCCGCTCCCCCCTCCGCTCACGGCGAACAGCTCGTCAATTGGGCAGCGTCAAACGTTGGCCACTTCAATTTGCATTGATATCGTGTGGCATGCAGCATGTCCTATTCCATGTCCTGTCTATTCATGATTCATTGGCCGAAAACCTGGCAGCTGGTTTAAATTTAACTCTCGCGACTCTTGCCACACAATCTCGCAACACAATGGCGCAACACTTGACAAAACAAAGTCAGACGACAGCGTTAAGTGCGAAGACTCAACACAGTTTTTTTTTTTTTGCACACACACTAACAACACAATACATACACACACACAGACAGAACTACACACAACAACAGCAATTAATTATTTTCAAGCCTGCGGCTGAATTTCAACACATCAAAGTTAATTGAAGGCAAACTTTTTCGCTTTTTCACCTTTTTGATACCGCGTAAAAGAGTGAATGGGCGAACGGGTATGCATGCACTGTTGGCTGGCTTTGTTAGAAATAGAAACTGGAAAGCCTTTGAAATGTGTATATTCCAAAGGAGATTTCAAAAGACTTAAGTCAAATTATATAAAAAATATGTGCAAGAGTATACACATTTTAGAGAAATGTTTCAATTAGTTGGCGATTGGGTCTGTCGTATATGGACAGCCCTGTAATCTGTTTAATCTATGTAGCAGAAGCCCATGTTGATTTGCTTGAAGTAGATTAAGCCTATCCTCATTTATTACTATTACTATCAAATGCCAAAGCTTTAATATTTAGATTTAGTTTAAGATTGCTTAAGCTGTTTGAAGGCTCTTCGATCAGATCATTAGTCTACTTCATTATCGACTATTGGACATTCGTCATTTATGTCTATTCTAATGTTTAATGGCACCAACCTGCGCTACACTCTTGTATATAACTGAGTCAGCAAATTTATTTAATTTTATAGGATATTTCTAGGTGTTGCGAGTAACAATAAATTATAAAAATCACATTTTGAATATCTATTATGGCTAAAATTTAATAAATATATAGATAACGAAAAGTCTTGCGGCTATGACAGGGTCTTTCACAGGGCATTTCATAGTCGTGCCTTTGCAACTGTTATAGCTGACTTGTTTGCTTTGAGTTTTATTTGAGTGCTGAAGATGCTGTCTAACAGGCTGAGTATCTCAGCTTGCCAGGCAGGCTGCCTCTGTCTCTGTCTCGCTTTGGCACTCCTTTCACTCTCTCTCTCTCTCTCTGCGCCCATTGTCAGTTGTCATAAAATTTCTCACGTTACGTATACGCAGCGCAGGCCTCGCACAAGTCCTCAGACGCGGCAGTTGATGAAGACAAATGATGTGAGGCCTCACATCTAGTGCCTCTGTCTCTGTCTCTGTCTCTTTCACTGTCTCTGACGCATTGTGAGGTATGCATGCCACACCTGCGGCATCTATTAGCTGCAGGGGCCATTAAGTCAGCTGCGTGTTAGTGACCTCATTTGCGGCCTTAATGCCACAAAATGTGGCGCTTTAATCAGGACACACGCGCAGGACACGCGCAGGACACTCACGACATTCGCCCCAAAATGCCGCATCCTTTCATATATCATGGCCGACGCAGCTTCACACTTTCTTGTGCTGCGTCAAAAATGTTTGAAATATGATGCGCTACAATTTTTCATGCCACTTCAGCCAGCTAGCACGCTGCTGAAGACGAAGATGAAGATGGAGACGAGGGAGCTGGATAGCAACAACAACAGCAGCAGAGGAGAACAAGAACAATGCGAACTTCCGCATTTGGCATTCAATAATTTAAGCTCGGAGCCGTCACTTGTTAACAATTAAAGTCAAGAGTTGTAACCTTTGGCTCGAGCAGCGCTCTCTCAGCAATAAATAAAGCATGCAAAACCCAGCGAAATATGAAACTATGGCACAAGCAGCTAGAAGCAAAGCGGCAGGCAGCATGCAAGAGGGGTATGGCGGCTCCTGCGACTGCCTCAGCTACTTGCAACTTGCTCCTTGCCTAGCTACTTGTCCTTGCCTTCAGCTGATGCTGTTTGTATTATGAGCGATGATGATGCTGGCTCCTTCGTTGACTGCTGACTGCTCCTGCTCCTGCTCCTACGCTGCTGCTGCTGCTGCTGCTGTTGCTGCTGCCGTTGACAGCGTTTAGTTGAATTGTTTATTTGACTTTTAGTTGTTTCGCCGCTGTTGAAATGCGATGCAGACGCAAGTTTTATGTTTTTTAATACCCTGTTAACAGGCTGAAGGGCACTTCAGACGGCTGGAAACAAGGTATATTTTTTTTTATATTAGTTGGGAATGTATAAAGTTGAGAATATGCAAACGTAAATAGTATGTAGACTTAAAGTAAATATTCTCAATTTATATTTCATTAAATTTAACAAAGATATATATATTTGTGTCTAACAGTTCCCCCTTTTATATTTAAAATGCCTAAAGCCTGTTAAAATCGTTTATATTATATGGTGTAAGAATGTATTATAGATCTATAATATAATATTTGCGTATCTTCGTTAAATCTGCAACTCATCCGTCGCATATTCTTTATTATTCAGGAGAAGCCTTCACAAGCTTATTTGTGGACTCAAAAACAAGTCGAAAATAATCTTGGTTTCAAAATACAGTATTAGATATTTCATCTATTTTTATATATTCTGCGGTACTCGACTGAATAATTTGTACCGTTCAAAATCGCAAATCACGAGAAATCGAATCGAATCGAACCTATCAAATGTTTTCAATGATCTTTCCCATTCGGTCTCATTCCATTATCTGCTATTCCAGCTATAATGTTTTCTTCCTGAAGAGTATCTTTTAGTCGATCACTCTCCCCTCGTTCACTTTCTTTCCTTTATTATACATATACATATATATTTTTTGTTGGCCTCGTCAACTCTCAACTGAGTTCAAAATTCAAAGGGCTGCGGCAAGTTTTGTCGCTGTTCTTTTCCTTGAGGCAGTCAAACAATATGCAAAAGCATTTCCCAGGCTCCAACTGGCAACTGGCAACTGGCAACTTGCTGCTTGCTGCTTGCTGCTTGCTGCTTGCCACACACCAACAGCAACATGCAACGTGTTGCTTCGGGCAACAAACAAACGAGACCCTCGCCGAGTTTATCACACATCATCAAACGAAATGAGTTTCCATAATTTTTATTGAATTTGATTGGGTGCAACCTGACACTGGCATCGATCAAAGCAGCGCAACGAGTATGAAAATGTTCCGTTATGATATATCTTCTATATGGAGTGATAAGGTGAATGGGTAAATAATATACTTGTAATAAAATATATATATTTATATATATAAAATGCATATTAGGAGAAAACTTCAATAAATATGAATATATGATTAGACTAAACATAATAGAAAATTTAATAAAAATATTAGCAATTATTTTTATTTCTTTATCATTTTAGTTTTTATGTATTTTTTTAAGTTAATTTTTTTTTTAAATATTTTTATTTTAGTTAATTTTCAATGTATTTTACATATTTGATATTCAGAATCAACCTATAAAAAACAATTAATATGAAATCTGCAATTTCTAAACAGATATGTATATGTATGTGTATATATGTATATGCATATGTATGTATATCTGTAAAGCATCAAAATGGAATGGAATTCTTGTAATCAATTGGGTAGCTAGATAGGCAACGGAAGCTGCAGCATTTGCACCTCAAAGCACAACATCTGCGCGCACAGACACACACACACTCACACATCTCAACTCACGTCTAACTAAACACCTACGCTCACACATACATACACACATACACATGCATAGAAATCAGAGCCTGATGTCGCTTATTGCATTGTGCCTAACTCTGAGTGCTGCAGCTCCTCACCGGCTGTCTCTCTCTTTCTATCTCTCGCTCTCCCTTCCTCCCTTAGCTGAGCCACAGATGCCAGCGAAAGTATTGTTACCCCCCGCACCAGAGGTAATTGATTTGCATATAAGCAAGTAAAATTTTTTAATTAACAAAACAGAAAACAAAAAAGCGAATTTGCAACTCGTCCTGTTTGCAGAGGCGGCATGTGTCATGTGGGCGTGGCATGGCGGGGCGCCTGACTGAAACTTTAGACAGTGGCAGATTTTCCATTGCATAAATCTAGGCTAGCGATGGCGCCAGGGAAGCGCAAGGGAGGAGGCGCAGTTTCGAATTGCGACCACTAAACGCGCGCTAAATGCGGTTTAGCTTTTTGGGCAGCTGCATGAAATGCGCCTGCAGCGAGGCGGGGCGTGGCACTGGTATTGCCACCTGGTTAGATAGTTGCTGGCCGTGTTTAGTAAGCTGCGCAGCTAGTCAAATTGTGGGCGTGGCAGTTGTTTAGTTTGTTTTTTTTTTTTCTGTTTCATTTGTTTTGGGCTGCGGCTGTTTTTATTTTTGCGTACGACGCAGCAGATGAAAACACGTGTGCCACAAGCTGTGTGGCTTTATGGTAGTGTGTGTGCATGTGTGTGTGTGTGTGTGTGTGTGTTTGCGCTTGTGGCAGCCCCGTCTGTGGCAAGCCGTGCAAACAACGGTTTAAGATGATTAAGTGCTTTTCTGGCCGCACTTGTGTGGCTAGCGCACAGCTCAGCCAACATGCCCCAATATACCTCACGCCCCCATTGCCCCGCCCACCTGCTCAGCTCCTGCTTGTGGCTGCTGCTGTTGTTGCAAGTTTTCATTTTCTAAAAGCCCGCACAAAATGCCTACGAAAAACTTTAGCCCAAATCCCAAAAAATGCTGCAACGAACATTTTTGAACGATTTTCTTTTTCTTATATTCATTTTTCCCCACACTGTTGTTGTTGTTGTTGTTGTGGAAATGTAATTTCCATATGTTTTGCCTGCCAGCCAGCCAGCTGGCGGCATTTTCTAAACATTTTCTGCTGATCTGCGGCGTTTTTTAAAGCAACCATAAGGAAAGGTAGCAGCGGAAGAGTGAAGAGTGAGTGTGAATACAGACTAAATGCACTGAGAGAAACGGCTGGGGTCTTTTCGATCTAAATATGCATCTAAATTTATTCATGAATTGTTGAAATTTCCCTTCTAGTCTCTTTCAGGTTCAGTTGCTATTAAGAATTAATTCTTTTTTAGGTAATTAAATATTGAAAAGTATTTATTTTATTAGATTTAATAAATTTTTATATAAATTAAAAATTTAAAGTATTTAATCATAAATATTTATTTTATTTATAATGAAACTAATTTAGGATTGGCTAATTTGAACATTTTTGCAAAGTTGATTTATTATTAGCATTATATATTTATCAGTATATTTTGTAATCAGTATATTTAACAATTTAAAGTTAAATTGAATTTACATATATACAAACTGTTTTAGGTCTATTTTCTGCACAAAAACTCCTAATGCTTGAGAGCATTATTATTATTATTATTATTTTTATTTTTATTAATTTAATTTATTAATTATATTATTTAATTTAATGTGATACTAAAGTACAATCTCTTTATTTATATTAAATTATTTAATGTAATGTTTACATTTCATAAATATTATAATTATATATAAATATTTGAGTTAATATATGTATAACCTGAACCCATTAGCTTTATTGGGAAAATTATATTATATTTTATTTCTAGGGATTTTTCTGCATTATTATTATTTTTTGTTTTTTTTTTTCTTTTCATTCATTTATCTGTAATGTGTTTGTATTCTGATTCACTCACTTAAATTAATTGAATATTTGTTTAAACTGTTTGGCTTTGCTTCAATTTTATAATTTGTTTACTTTTCATTGACTTTACTATAACTTATTTACTTCACGTATAAAATAAGGCTTCAATTGACATTGTATTTCCAATGAATTTCCATTATTAAATATAACTCCGAGTCCGGTTGATTTAAAATTGAAGTTAAGCCTTCATTTCTGTCAGTGTCTTTGAGAATGACTACACTTTGTGCTGAGCTTGTACCCCCAATTTACCACCCCCACTACACTCCCTATCCCCGTCCCACTCGCTCTCTCTCTCTCTTCCTTTCTTTCTCTATTGCTCTGCTTGTATGTTCGTTTGCGCTCTTCCATCTGATTTGTTGATATTTGCATTGAATCTGCTGCGTTTTTCAGTGTGTCAAGTTTTGTGGCTGCCAGTTAACCCTATTTGATGTGCTGCTCGACATTGGGTTACACAGCAGGCAGCATCAGACACACACACTCACACACACATACAGAGGGGACTCTCCTCTGTTGTGTTTGTTCAAAGATTAAGTATACGTCAAGTTGCACGGCGTGCAGCGCTTTTCAATTAGCTACAACGGCCTGTCGACTGCCGCCGGCCGCCTGCTGAGACTTGCGTCGTTCATCCCTTGTTTTTTGTCCTCAACATCCAGAAAGTTGCGTATGACACCTGTCAGCAATCGTTTGCCATTTGACATTGGCATTGCGGCCATTTGGCCTGTCATTAACTCAACACTTTAACCTCAAGTCTTGTTCTTAAAGTCGCACGCAGCATTTACTTGCTTTGCCAAAAGTATCTGCTTGAGTGAAATGTAATTTAATTAGGATCAAAACTTAATTCAATCTGAGTGCCATTGTTAATTTGAAGCTTTGTTGCCTTCTGTTAAATTTGAAAGCCGGTTAACATAACAGGCGAACTTAATTTGAAGTGTCGTTAAGTTGAGCTAGAACTCAGATGTCAAGACAATATCTTAAGCACATGTTATAACTTGGAATTAGGAATTAAATAATAAAAAAAATAATAAATAAATAAATAACATAAAATAAATAAATAGATAAATAAAAATAAAATCAAATTTATTTGAAAATTCAGAAAATGAAATATAGCAAAAGTGAAAAAGTTATTCGTGTATGATCCGGTAGAGTACAAGAAATTATAATTGATAATTGAAAATCTCTCACGTTAACGGTATTACAACTATAAACGGCAGACGATAAACTATTCGATTCCTTTCGATTTCTATCGCTAATAAGGATAAGTTATTTCTCTAACAAACATACCAATTATAATGAAAAGTCTAGACAGAGTGACAGGCGGAAAAGGGCAAGGTAGACTCGGACTCAGACTTATATGTATGTATATGTAAAGTTACTTGAGAAGCTTGATTTAGCGGTGTGGCAACCTGATTACACAATCTTAACAGGATGGCAACACCACTAGAGGAAGAAGTCAGTTTAATAGTGAAAATGCGTATACGCTGGTGATTAAAAGAAGCTTAAGCAATCACAGTGCCTTAAAGTTGCTTAAGTTGTAATTATATTTCCAATTGATTATAATAAGCCTGCCTGAAAAATATTTAAATATATTAAATATATCTATATATATAAAAGAAAAGTGTAACGACACTTATAACTTGATATGTGCTGGAGCAATTTTTATGGTTTTTGATTTGTTGGATTTGTCTCCGCCACGAGTTGGACAGTAGATCTTAAAAATACTGAAAAAATTTAACGAATATAATATAATATATATATACACACATATATATATATACACACAAATATATATATATATATATATATATATATATATATATATATATATATTAAATTTATTCATTTATTCAGTCGTCCAGACCCGGTGGGGTCAGTCGTACGTGCAGGGCGATGTTTATTTTTTTTTAAAGAATTTTTTTTTGTTTTATTTATTTTGTTATTTAATTTTTTTTTTCATTTTTTTTTTATTTTTTATTCTAATTTTTTTTTGATTGAAAAATTTTTTTATTGCAAATCTAATCTTAGTTTTATTATTATTTTTTTTTAACAAACAACTGCATTGCCCTACACGTACGACTGAGCCCTCCGAGTCTGGACGACTGCATAAATTCCACAGCTAGTGCTCTTTATATAGGGCGACTTCCACTCAAAGCCTGAGGGGCACTCAAATTTTGAGCTGGGCGCCAGGTAGAGATCGTTGCAGTCGATCCAATGGGAACGTTCTCTGCTGCTGCAGGCATTTTCTAAATGATCTCTTGGAATTCTTCTGCATCCAGTTAAGTGCATCAAAATTGCAAGAGGCACGAGATGAGCGAAACCAGCAAAGAACGAAGAGAAGCGCGCAGATTCGTAGTCAACAGACGTAGAGGAATTAATGGATAGGTCAAAGCAACGCTTGCTGGGGCAGCTAGTTTATTATATACATATGATTATATAGATAAAATATAAGATAAGCAAATTAAATAATGAAAACAAGTATCAGCTATGGCTTGGGTAAGTTTGGCTAATATCAACGTTTCTGATGTCCTGGCCTGATTGAAGGTATTGCCAATTACTTATTAGGCCCATTCCACATCACCTACCCTTGGCTGCTTTCAAGCATCCCTTAACCCGCATTCGCCCGCCCTGCATAATTGAAGTCAATTTGTGAACACGCGTTGAGAGTATTGAGTGAATGGGCATGTCAATCAAATGGATATTGCCTGATTGTCGGCTGTCATAGGCTAAATGTCTGATATTGCATTTTGGGACTTTTAAACAGCCAGGGGCAGAGACAGGGACGGTGACGGAGAGGGAGAGACAGCGAGAGAGAGAGCGCAAGAGATAGAGAGAAAGAGGGCAATTGTCACTCTGTTTCTGGTCCTCGGAGAGACTGACAATGCCAGCTCACTTTAATTCTAATTCGCCTATTAATGTGCGTGTCCTTTAGCCTCCGTATCAACTTCTCTCTCTTTCTCCCCCGGTGTGTCCCTCCCATTTTGTGTGCCTCTTTTAGTCTCTGTATATCTAGTTTGCAATTAGCTCAATTTGTGCCCCAGCCACGTCCCTCGACGCTGTTGTGCCCGCCCGCTTTAACGCTCCTCATTTGCATCTGATCAAAGTTAATCCATTTGAATATTAAGAGTGCGTGTCGAGTACGCTACTTTTTTTTAAATACCCTGTAAATAAGTTGTCGTGCTGTATATAGCGGAACTGAACTGAACTTAAAGCATTGCTAAGTTTGTTTTGATACTTCTATAAGTTTTTTTTTAGAATTCTAAATAAAATATGTTAATCCTAAAGCAATTTTCTTGAAATTCGCTATGAGAAAATTTGTATACTTTTATTTATATATATAGAAAAACATAATTTAATTTTGTTTTTTAAAGTTATATAAAGAAATATAAAAATTTATTAAATTAAAATCATACATGCATACATATATTATTTAAATTAGAAAAATATCAATGAATATTATTTGAGAAAGAAAAATAATAATAATATTTATCATATCAGACAAAATAAATAAAATTAATTGAATTAATATGAAAATAATCAATTTCCTATTAAAACAATACATTAAAAAAAATATATATAAATTAAAAATTAATATAAAAATAATAAATGTCGAATTTAATTACAAATAATTTAAAAATAAATACATTTCAATAAATATAATTTTAAATTAAAAAAAATAAAAACAAAAAATAAATAAATAAATAAATAAATACAAAAATACAAAGAAATATGAAAATTAGAGATACCGTATAAATAAATAAAAAATTTTTAAATATATTGAAATTTAATACAAATTAAAATATTGATAAATTAACTAAAAATATTTATTTTGCACATCAATAAATATAATTCAAAATAAAAATCAATAGTTAAACACCATAGTTAGACATCACTGTATTTTAGTATTTTCTTTTAGTTTATTCATTAACGACTTCAATTTTATAGAGCAGAATTCTCTATTGCTTATCTCAGCATTTCCAACGATTTTTACGTACAGGGTATCCTTCGATTGGTCACTCTCACTGCCTCAGCGAATGCTGGCTTCGGCTTTTGGTATTTTTGTTTGTCGCATATCTTTTTGTGCAGAATTTTTGTTGCTGTTTATATATAAAATGCTCATATTTATTTAGAATGCATTTGAATATTTTGCGCATATTTCGCAGAATCTAATGGGCGAGCGTCACATAACTTGAATGCAGGGCTTTTAGCATAGTTTCTACCATTCGCCATTCGCCATTCGCCATTCGGCCATATGGCCATTGGGGATCGTCTGATTAGCATCGTTTTAATGTTTAATTTAGGCTCTGGTGGCTGCCATTAGCTGCTGCACATGAAACATTTTACAAAAATAAAAATACATAATATATATAATATATATTACAATATGTATGTATATGCATACGTATATTTATATATGTATGTATTTGTGTACACTTTTCGATATATTGTATAAGTACATATATTCTATAGCCATTCCTTTATGTATTTTGTTTTTGCAATTTATTAGCGCCAGGCAATTGCTCGGCTTTGTGTTAATGGCGTTGCCAAAAATTGTAAATTATTTATATTTCATTGCTAATTGCTGCCAACTTCTTGTTACGCGCCGCTGTCGCTGCTTTCAATTTTGGCAACATAATTTTTGGTTTTAATTGCTGGCAATTTTCCGGCGCGCAAATATTCAAAGCAAAAAATAAAAATTAAAAAATTAAAAACAACAAATATTAACATAAAACGATTTATTATGTTATGGAAGGGCGCATTCAATGGGCATATGCCCTTTACAGCTATTTTCGAGCATGAAATATGACGAACATTACGTATAGCCCATATCGAACTAAAAATTATTCGAATCTATCTCAATATATTTACATATATTTGCTTATATGAGTGTCCATTTCTGGTATTTGTGGGAACTGCAGAATATATAAACCTTTAACAATTATTATTTTACATTAGTATATATGTATATATATATATCGTATATGCTTATATTCGTTTGTCAAAAACAAATTCCGTTGCCCCATAAAATAAGCAACAGTCAGATTCCCAGCCAATATGGATAGTAAAATAAAAAAAAAAAAAAAAAAACTGAAATTTATCCACACAAAAGCCAACATTAAACCGGAACTCAATTTAGCGACAAAATACCTAAAATGCTGTTTGCTAAAATCTCCTATCTAATACACGAATACACACCCACGCAGATAGGCACCTACATAAATACACTGAGCAAAAAGAATGTGAAATTGTAAAATCAAACAAAAACGTTACCAAAATAAATGTGAATATGTTATTAAAATGTATTAATAAATTGAGAATCTTTGCTAATGAAACTTAATGTAAATTAGATTATATATTAAATACGATATTGCTTATTTTTAATAATTTGAGGACTGCTCTGATGTCAGTTAGCGGAGATCTAATTGATATCACATGCCACATATTCAATATTAATAATTTCAATGAATTTTTATCACAAATTCGCTCAGTGTACATTTTTGTTTTGCATATTTTTGTGCATTTCGAATACTTTACAAATTTCGCATATGAAAATTGTGCGCGGTTAAAAGGCGACAGCGAAAGCTGTCAACGTGTGTGACAGTGTGTGGGTGTGTGTGTGAGTGTGTGTGTATGTTGTTTGTGCTAGTGTTTTTATTATGGACAAATCTAATAACAATTTTGCAGACAGACAAAGTTGGGCAACACTCACAAATTGGTTTCTAATTTAATTGTTGTTGTCTGGCTAAATTAAAGTTGCCAGAAGACAGACAGAGAGGCAAACAGAGGGAGGGAGAAAACAGAAATAAAATGGCGCTTGAATTAATCAAGCGTCAAGTGCGGCAACAGCTTGAAGCAGCCACATTCGCCGAGCTAATTAAATATTTGCATGCCAATTGCAGAGGCTGAACGAGAGAGCGAGAGAGAGAGAGAGAAAGATAGAGATACTTATACACTTACATATCTACCGTTAAGTAGCTGTTCAGCTCAAGATGTGCTAATAATAATAATGAAAAGTCAGCGCCGAACATAAACTGCAGCAGGACGAAAGCAAACGTCGCAAAAAGAAGTAAAAAGAAAACAAACAAAAATAAAAGAGCACAAAATTCGGGGCGCAAATAATGATGAGAAAAGAGCCCACAGCAGCAGCACCAGCAGAAGAAGCAGCGGCAGCGCCCGCGGCAGCGGCAACAGCAGTCATAAAATGTGCCCAGTTCCACTTTATGGTCAGTGGCAGCGCTGGCGGCGGCGCTGACAGCGCGGGCAGCGGGCAGCGCTGGCATCTGCTTAAGCGCTAAAACACGATAAATCTAATAAGGCTACAACAAAAAATAGTGAGAGCGGACACCTAAGAGAGCGGGGCGCTGCTCCTGTCGGCAACTGCTGTCGCTGCTATTGCTGCTGCCCGTCTGCTGTCTGTCGCACGCTGAGCGCCGCATGGGAAACGCGTCGCAACGTCTTAGCGTGGCAGCTCGCATAACTGACCTGCCCCACGTGCCGAACGAAGAGCGTCGCTCTTAAGTCCTGTGCGCTCTTCACGCTCTTTGCTGGCGCACACCCCCAGGAGCTCTCTGTCGCTGCTCAGCCCAGCGGATGCATTGCAGAATGCCGGCTAAATTGAAGCTTTCCGTTTACTTCCGCTGCTGGCGCCAGCAGCAGTTGCTGTCGCAGTCGTGGCCGCGGCCGCTGCAAACGTCACACAAACAAGCACACCCTCTCAGTCGCGGTGAATATCTGTTATTGTTGCCATTAAGTGGATTAATATATTTATATATTTTTCTTGATATTAAAATTATTATTATATATTTTTATTTTTAATTATTAGCTAACATATGATTTATGTGCCGCTGGCTGCGCTGCCCATATGGGGGAATTCCTTTGTTGTAGCCGACGGTGACGGCGCAGTCGAAGCTGGCATCGTCGCCGCTGCCGCAGTCGCTGACTTGTTGATGAGCAACCAGCGTCAAGTGCGGCGCATCTAACGGCATTCGTTTTGCAACTACAATGCAAATGAGAGTTCGTCTGGCACGCTCGCTCTTTCTCTCTCTCTCTCTCTTTCTCTCGCTCGTTCGCCTGCTCGTGCGCGCTGTATAACTTTTTACTGCAGGCGACGTCGGCGCCTCGTGCAAAGTTTACTATGCCAATGCACTCAACGGTACGTCGTCGTCGTCGTCGTCGTCATCGTCTGGCGCCCATTGCTCGGCTTCGGCACTTGGCAATGCAGCGACTATAGCAGCAGCAGCAGCAGCAGCAACATCAGTTGTAGTGGCAGCGCGCCGACGCAGCATAGTACTCTCTCTCTTTCTCTCTCTCTTTTGCTCCCATTGATTCGCATCGCAGTTGTTCGTTTGTCAGCGCTGCGGCCCACCTTCACCTTCACCAGCTGTCGCTGCCACTGCTGCCTCTGCTGCATCTGCAGCCGCCTCGGCTGCGTTTGCTTGCACACAGCAGTTCTCGTTGGGCAAGTCCCCGTCTAGTTGGCATTCAGTCGAAACGCAACATTCGCCAGCTGCGGTTGCCCAGCGGCGACAAGTGCAGTTCAACCAGTTCAGTTCAGCGCAGCAGCACTCGCAGCCGCAGTAGAAGCCGCAGCGGCAGCAGCAGTAAAGCAGCCACAGACACAGCCACAGCCACAGTTGCAGTCGCTATCGCACTTTGCTGGCAGTCGCTTTTGACCGCTCAGCCGCAACGGTCGACTGTTGGGCAGAGCTGCGTTGCGTTCATATTGCGAAACGCTGCGCAAACGCACGCTCCATCTAACGGTACTAACACACACATATACAGTTAGACATTCGTCAAGTGTTGCCAATGCAGCTTAAACCTAAAGTTGACAAGCGAAAAAGATTTATCAAATTTTTGGTGATCAGCAAAAGTAAATGAAACAAAGTCACTGAAGTATCAATAAATACTGTTCAAAAAATAAAATATATGTATATGTATATCTTTTTGAATATATAACTGAATGCATAGCTAACAGCTCGCCGTGTAACGCGAGGTCTTGTTATCAATTCGCCGTAAATTCATTTTCCATTTCTACGTCGCGTAGTTTTTGCCATATAAACAAAATACATAACGAAAAGATAGACTGGAAAATAGCAAAACAAAAAAATAAAATAATACTGAAAAACAAAAACAAAATCAACAACAATTCAGAAAGAGAGAGACCGAGAAAAAGTGCAATCGCTGGAAATTCCTGAATGCAATTCACTTTATATGGAAGGGCCGCCGACAGGTGAGTGCAATGAATATGATATTTGCATTGAATATGATATATGATATACATTTGTATGTATATATGTATGTATACATATATGCATATGATATGATATATCAGCGAGATATGAGACAGTGAATGGGCGCAGCAAATCGACTGATTGGAAGTTGTAGACGGGTTTAATCTAAGGGGATTTATCGCGAATTCATATCTGCATGAGGTGTAGTAAATGAATTTATGAACGAAAGATATGATATATTGAATGGAATGGAATAGTGCGTATAGCGTTTCAATAATAATATATGACAGGGAAGGCTAAAACTGAACAGAAATAAAAATAAATCTTTTAACTACTAAAATAAAATTGTTCAATACAAAATGTGTTGAGACTAAATGTATTGGAATAGGTTTACAAATAAATAATATTATTTATATAGTAATTAGTCTCCTATCCAATTAACTTATCTTAGTTTCTAGCGTATACTTGATCATATGCAATATATGATTGTAGGATATGTAAGGAATTTAGTATATTAGTTCCATTTCCTATTTCTAATTTACTAAATGGGGATTTCTAGAATTTAAATACGAAATATAGCTTCTGTTATTTTACACAATTTTGACAAAATTGATGTTTATCGTATATCGGGTATCGAATACCTTAGCTTAGATCTGGAAAATATATTAAAGTGTCTTTTCAAGGGCTCTGTTTGTAGAACTGAATATTTTATGATACTTCTAATGTATAGAGACTCAATACTTCCACTCTTCCTATATATATTTATTCTATATATTCGCATAGTAGACTTACAACTTCAAGCCAGCTATTTGAAGCTTCTTCTGCAGTCAAATATTTTCTATAAAGTTCGAAAATCCCTTTTCTCAATATCCACTCTGAGGTCAGAGAATAAAGTAAGCAGGAATTCTGTTTCTGCCTGATCATTTAGTACGCTTCTTCGCCCGTTGTTTGGGTCTAATAATAAATGGTGTTAAATAGTTTGGCTCGACGGGTAGCTCAGATTTTGATGAGCATTTCAGTTCCGCATAGCCCCTCTAGTTGCCCCTTCGAGCACAATGATTTGCACCTTTTTGGCAAGTCGAAACCAATTTTGAGTTTTTTCTTCCAACTTTTCTTTCTTTTTGTTTTTTTCCACACTCTTATCAGCGCAAATAGACAATTTAAGAGATAGAGAGAAGAGCATGGGAAAGAGAGTGAGCGAGAGTGTGAAGTGGGGGCGGCTTGCGGTCAGGGGCGTAGTTGCGAGGGGCTCTTATCAGCGTCTGCCTGCAAAATGACAATTTTATTTGGCGCGCATTTTGCTGCCTACCCCCGCCAGGGCCTCCGCTGACCTGCTGCTACCCCCGCCCCTGGGTCGCTTTTCGCGCAATTGCACTTGCTGATAAGCAAATTAGCTTGCCAACTGGCCTAATAATTGAGTTTGCGGGAGGAGACAGGTACATGTGTAAGGTAAATGTGACTACTATGTGTGAGTGTGTATGTGTGTGTGTGTGTGTGTGTGGTGGGGGCGTTAACCAGTCGAGCGAACTTCTAAGCAGCCGCCGATTGAGCAAAGCTTTTTTTTAGCCATAAGCGGTTCTCACATTTGTCATGGAAGTCGAGGAGTGAGGGGGATTATGAAAGAGGGAGTTCATAATAAAGAAAAGTGGCCGCAAAGAGTGCTTAAAAAATGGAAATAGATGAGTGTGCCAAGAGCAGAGCGGAGGCTGGGCAGGGTCGCAGGTGAACTAAGAAAAAAAAAAAAACGACACTGAACAAAAAGAAGAAAATGAAATAGAAACATGAGAGCAAAAAAATGAACTAAAGAATTTCTACTTATAACGAGTTTTTATTACAAACGCGCGAAAGCGGCACAAAAAAATAAAATAAAATAAAAGAGAGAAGCAGCCCGCAAACCGTTAGCCGAAAATGTATTATAAAAGAAGTAAAAATAAGTAAGCAAAAATAAAATACCGAATCTAACAAAATTCCAAAAGGAGTGCCTGGGGCAAAGGGAAGAGCAGGGGAGCGAGTGGTGGAGCGACGGGAGTAGGCAGAGTGGGAGAGTGCACATAAAAAGTAACAGCATTTTTGCCTAGCAGACAAATGCACAGACAGACGCAGAGACGGACGAACTGGCAGATGAAGAACAAGACTGCAAAAGCATGAAGCAACATTATTCAAAAGAAAGCCAAGTTAAGGCATGCCAAGCACACACACACTCAAAGAGAGCGAGACAGATAGTGAGAGAGAGAGAGAAAGAGGCGAAGAGAGCGCAGACAGACAAAAGCAGCATAATGCAGCAGAGAAGTGCATGAGACAGGCACAGTTACAACAACAATGGCGGATCGCAGCTAGCATTAAACATCAAAGTAGCAGCAGCAGCAGCGCCAGCACCAGCACCAGCAGCGACAGTGGCAGTGGCAGTGGCAGCGACCGCGACGCCGACAGTAACGGCGACGCCAGCAGCGAATGTAAGCGCTACAACAACAAACACATGCCGACATTCTTTCATTCGTACAACGACCTCGACTTTGATTTGCAGTTAAACGGCCAGAGCCAAGTAATTTTCGCAAGCGTGAGAGAATTATTTTCGCGAGAGAGCAAGAAGCAAGGCAAACAGATGTCAGCCCCAAACGGCCTCTAGACGACCTACACGCGTGAGCGAGAGCGCGCGTGAGAGAGCGGCAAATGTGCGCTCGGCTCGAGTCGGCTTTTGTATGGCGTCGTAGCGCCATCGTGTTTTGGCATTCGTGTCTCGTCGCTGCCTCTGCTGCCGTTGTCGGCGGCAGCGGCAGCGGCAGTAATAGAGGCTGCTGTATGCTATGCCAAGTCGTTTGTTCGTCAACTCCATTCATTCGTATTGCGCGTCTCGTCTGTGCCGGTCGTCCAAAGCTGCCCAGGTCTTACAGATTGTGCTTCATTTGTCATCAAACACACAGACACTCAGGCACATACACGCACGCAGCCACAGACACTTCATACAATCATACAGTTAGGTAGACAGTGTTCAACACCAAAGACAAAACAGTGCTTTAAAGTGCCGAAGTGAACATTGACAGCAATCAAATCGAATACAACACAAAGAGCAAACGCGTTATTCATGCAAAATAAAATCAAATCAAATAATATAATACAAAATAAACTTGACTATCGCCAGACACAGACACACGCATACACTCAAATGTGAAGAGAGACAACAAAACAGCAGCAGGCCGGCCAGACAACTTACAAACACATAAACATATATAGCTAGCAGTTAGCAGCTACAGTTATCAAATGCGGCCGCCGCCGGCCTGTCAACTTGTCCAGACAGCGGGAGCGAGAGCGAGAGCGAACGACACAAAGAGGGAGAGATGGGGGAGAGAGAGAGCGACAGCGAGAGTGTGTGGGCTAGAGCGAGCGAGCGAGAGTGGGCCTATAAGTTTCATATGTGCAATGTTTGTGCCTGGCTGCTGTGCTGTGCGTTGTATCAGCTAACCGGATGTTGATTTGTTGGCCGCAACAAACACAAAACATGGTCCAAGCCAAGCAGCAGCCATCTTAACACTCACACCCGTACCCATACACTCACACATAGAGAGAAAGAGGCATACGCACACCCTCGCTGGTACATTTGCAACACTGGCGCTGCCTTTAAGCACGATGAAAAAGAATGCAAAATGATGCTAGATAAAAGACTTGCAACACGCTTGAATGAG
This sequence comes from Drosophila mulleri, assembly GCA_035047565.1. Classification (NCBI taxonomy): domain Eukaryota; kingdom Metazoa; phylum Arthropoda; class Insecta; order Diptera; family Drosophilidae; genus Drosophila; species Drosophila mulleri. Next base: position 14,156,138 of record JAWNPK010000168.1, read on the forward strand.
GCCAGAAAACAAAGCCAGACAAGAGTGCATATTCATATACTCTCTGTACACTCCACATATACTCTCTCTCTCTCTCTCTCTCTCTCTACTTATATTCTATATATAGGAAGCCACGGAACGGACAAGCACAGCTTTAAATAGGTAAGCGAGAGAGTTAAGTGTACATTCTTAAAAGCCTAACAGAAAGGGGCGGCTACGAATTTTGGGAAATTGCTTTACAAGAATTGGTTCTACTTGAAATTAATGCAGATATTTTGAGAGGTTTGTCAGCAATTTATAAATTAATGAAAGATCTACAGCGAAAAGAGCTTTTTCAGAAAATATGTTTACTTAATTTTGATAGAAAATTTGATATGAAAGTAAGTTTTATTATTAAAGCTTACATTATAGGAATCTAAAAGAATTTTATATAATTTATGTATGGTAAAAATGTAAAAATTCACAATTTATGCACTCAATAAGATGTTCTTTGTTGAATTTATCTAGAATCCATTATAGTTATAGACATAATCTCCATTAAGCATGGAAATCTAATCTTAAATACAGTTGAAGAACTCCACTTTCTGAAGTCTCAAAAATTGTATATTAATAATAAAAGTTATTTAATATTAAAGAAAATCTAATCTTTGAAAGAACATAAAGCTGGGATAAAATATAGAAGTAGTATGTATATATTTCTGCTATATATAAATTATATAAATGTTTATGTATATTGGTTTTATTAACTTAAATTCCGACTTAAGAAACTTTATTCAAGACATAAAAATTTAAGAGACGCAAACTCCATATCAGTAATTAAATAAAGTTTCATACAAATGTTTACATTTAGGAATACAGTGTGAGCTAAAATTCTACTTCATTATATATATTATATCATTTTTGTTGAGGAATTTCTCAAATCTGTTAGAACTTGTTCTAAAACTGTCTTAGTTTTTTTTTTTTTATTCCACAAATTAACACGTTATTATATTGCGAAATTCACATACTTGTGCTACATAGTTAAGTCTAGATCTACAATCTCTATCTCTCTTTCTATATATATGTATATTTACATAAATTCCAATTTCCAAAAACCAATTAGACTACCAAATGCGCTTTCGAATCAAGCTGAAAGTCATTGCTTGTTTGCCGTTTAACAGAGGCAACTAAAAAGGGGGCACGTTTGCAGACACACAAACACACACACATACACACACACTCATGCAGCTGCACTACATACCCCTCTCCCTGCGCTGCTCTCTCGTTTAACGGGGCGTGCCCCAGAAGCGTGCTAATAAAACATTTAATTAAAACATTAAGCGACGTCACATAATTAAACTGTAGCACCTGAACGAGCCAGTCGAGCGAGCGAGCGAGAGAGAGCGAGCTAACCCGGTCGAGCTGTCTGCCAAGTGGCACACACACATACAGAGAGAGCTAAACACCCATGTACAGTTAGGTTTTCGACAATTGTAGTAAAAGTTTATCGCCCGCATTTAAAAAACCATGGATTAAAATTCTACTTCAAATGTGCAGAAGAAAAGAATGAAACGGAGGGGGAGAAACAAGAATAAAACTTTTTTGCTACAATTTTATGCAACATGTTTTCTAACGTCCCTCTATGAGTGTGTGTGTGTGTGTGTGTGGGGGCACCCACATTTTGTGCCGGGTAATCCCAACACCAACCCCAACCGCCAACTCCGAACCCCAACCTCGTTGCAATAAAGATAAGCGTCGCAGTTAGCAGCTAGATACCTGCATAGCCCGTGTGCCAGTGTTGGTTAACGAATGTTGTCCACTAATTGCAGCGCCAAACAGTTTGGAAGCCTGACTATTTTGGCTGCCATTAAGAGGGGGCGGCACTGGGTGGGCGTGGCTGCCGGTGCCAGACATTCAGACAATTTCATAGAAAATGCATGAGCACGAAAGCAATTCAATAGCCGAAAAATAGCTAGGCCAGAGGCGTGGCCAACGAGGGGCGGGTAGGCCACACTGTACTTGTCGCTTGTACAAAAAAGCACAAAAAAAAGAAGGAAGAAACGAGGAAGAAGAGGCACAAATTACTCGATAGCAGGCGGCAAACTTATAGATACAAGATACGACTCGAATGACGAGCACAAAAAAAAGGAAAGAAAAGAAAAGAATAAAAAGCGAGAAAAAGAATGAAATTTGCACGAAAAATTAAAAAGAAAAAAAGAAGAGGCGAAGTACAGTGCAGGGGCGTAGTTAAGGGCGGGTCGTTGTGGAGAGGGGGTAGGTAACTCAATCGGCATAGAAGCGGCAAAGTTTTCGAATTAATTTATTGATACGACGATAAGGAAATGGAAATGCGAGGCGAAGACAAGCTGCAGATAAAAGAAAAAGAGATAAACGATATTAATAGAGAGAGAGAGAGAGAGAGAGGGGAGAAGCGTGAGAGGAAGAAAGAGGAAGCTTCAATTTGGTGGAGAAGATTGTAAAGTTGGTTTAATCAAATGGGCACGAAAATTTAAAAGCCAAATGAAAGAGCTGAGCCATAAAAAATTATTTGTGATTGCGCACAGCGGCAAGTTGGTCGGATGAGAGAGAGACAGAGAGAGAGGGCCAGTAGATAAAAAGAGATCGTATGAGTCATAATGCGCTGCTCATACGCAACGTTGACAACAGCAGCTGGCATTAAACAAACTTGCATTTGTATTTGTCTACGTCGCCGTGTATTTACTTATGCAAAAATAAAAAAAGCCGAAAAAAGCTGAACAAAATTCACTTTGTATCTGATTAAAAGCGTATAAAAAGCCAGGCAAACAGTAAGAATAAATGTTAACGCGCCTTAGAAGAGTGGCAAAGCGCAAACGATGTTGTAGCCAAAGACAAACAAAGGCAAAGAGGAAAAAAAGAAGCAGTAAAGAAATAGCTGTAACAAATGGGAATAGCTAAATACTCTAACTAGCATTTTAGCTTTTAGAAATTGATATCGTATTACAAAAAAATGAGAGGAAAATAACATAAAATAATATAAAAAATATTATAGTTCTATAATATATAACAAGTGAAGCATTTGTTGCTAAATGTCTTCATGAGAATTATTGGGTAAAGCTGTTTAATTCAGGCAGTAAAAATCATTTATTAAGCTGCATAGGAAAAGAAAATATTTAATCTTTTTTATTAATGAATATTAGGATATTTTAATACAGAACTGATTTAATTAAAATAAATTTTAGATAATTTGTCGTATGTTTTATAAGTTTATATCTGATAAATAAAAGTTGTTCTAAATGTTTTCAAAGCTTTTAGCGAATATTCTTTAAGTTCTTTAAGTTTTTAGTGTGTGCACCGATTTTGGCTCAGTCTATGGAAAAGTTTTTCTAAATTCATTGGGATGACTAAGCTTGAACTATTAATCAGTAAATAAGTCAGTCAAAACTAAAGTATTTCGAAATTTTCTTTCAGGTTTAAGCAAATTAATAGCTGCTCCATGCTCTTAGTTCAATAAGGATTCATTTTATTGAATATTTTCTTCAAAATTGTATAATTGCAAAGTTTTAAATGATACACTCCGTGCCATTAGAATAACACACCCTTACGTTCTCTATACTCAGACAACTTGTTTTCTATTAGACTTTGTTTAATTCATCTTTAAATGAAATGAATTTAGATTTTGCATTATATGAAATTATATAGAGTAATCATATTATATTGTTAACATTATCTCTGATAGCTCCTTCTGTGGGCATTAGCTAATTAGTAGGTTGAATCTTGGACAGAGTTAGTTAATCTTCATTCCGGCTGCTCACTTAACTGATAGACCCCGCAGAACTTCGCAGCGCATTATCAAGAATCAGACAGCTGTAGCTGCAGACAGCCATTCGCATACATACATACATTCAATTGTTGATATACACGGCTCTTGGCTGAGGGTGTATGTTTGTATGTCGGCAAATGTATGCACATAAGTAAAAAGTATCTTTGCCAGAGCAAGAGGCGGAGCAGTAGCTCTGCTCCCGCAGCGACCTCCACACCCCGCCTCTATCTGTTTGCTTCTTCGTGTTCAATAACATTTCGATAACATTTCACTGCGACTTTGACTTTGCGCATTTCGCTCTATATAAATATACAATAGTTTGTTGTTGTAGCTGATATGACGCTTTAAGCACATATACATATGTATATATGTATTTTTTTATACATATATACATATATATTTATATGTGTGTATGTTTATAAAAACAACTATAAAAAATGCAAATTTTATTTCGCTTTTTATGCGCGGGCTTTTGTTGTTTTTTTTTTTTTTTTTTGTATTTGTTTGTGTTCTTTTTTCGTTCGCGCTTGGGTTTGTTGTTTGGATTTGTTTTAAAACGTTGCTCCGATTTATTTATTGTGCCATTCATGCTGTAACTGTATTTCCATTGGATGCTGTAGCTGTATCTGTAGCTGTATTTCCATTTAGCTACACAGCATTTATTTATTGTCCTTGTTTTCTTTTGGCCGCATCGCAACTGCTGCAATTTATTGTTTGCCAAAACTAGAGGCTAGTAAAATATTGAAATATCAGTACAAATTTCACCATGATTTTCGCTACAATGACAGAGAGAGATATACATAAATATAAGGAGAGATAGAGATATAGAGAGAGATAGAGAATGAGAAGTCTTTTCGTCCATAAATAACATGCGTTGCTATAGTTTTCTCCACTTCAGTTTAGATAAATGCAATTTGTGCGCACTTTAATTGACAACAGAAACTGGGGAATCGTAAGAACTTCAATTGTTTGAATTGTTCGGAATCAATATATATATATATATATATACATACATTTATACATATATATACACTGAGATTAGTCCATGATATATGTGCATCCAGCATAATGCCATTCAGTGCCTTTTCTCTGTCTGATAGCTTCCAAATGATTTATAATGCTGTCACTGGGAATTGCCTCAGTTCGATTCGAAACGAACTGAAATGCACTAAAAGAACGAAAAGCCAATCAAATATATATTATCTTTAATACTCAATTATTGGGTTGCCTTTCGGTCAGCTATATATGTATATGTGCATATACATTGTATATTCTGTTGTTTATATACATACATATATACATATGTATATAGATACATATTATTGTTGTTTACTTTTTCATTATAGACCTAGTCTGACCTAGTATTTGCAGCTATCGAGCTGCATTCTCATATGTTGTTGTTAGTAATAAAATATTAGAAAATTACAAACCAAAAAGAAAATTAAATTAAATAAAAAATAATACTACAAATAAATTATATATAATCTATTATAGATATATCACTTGTACACCTTTTCATCTCATAGTTCAGGCCCAAATTTTCTTGATATCTTGCAGCAACTTTTTGAGCTCAGCTCTTTTTGGTTTTGTTGTTTTTAATTCCTTAATTATACTGTATTTTGCTTTGTCAGGGATTCCTAAACGTTTTACTTAGCCAATTTAGCTAATTTACTGAGCTATTTGTTCACCACAGTCTCATCAGCGCGTGCCTGCAAATGCTTGTTAAGCCAGACACGTTTCGAGGACCGAGGGCAGCACAGCTGTTATATTTACGACTCGGGCACTCAGTTTAGCATAGCTAAACGTTTTATGTCCAGTCATGCTGTAATGGTTGTAATACTTGTAGCATAGTTCTGGGGCCCACTTAAAATTCAGCGATTCATTTTGTGGAAACTGTGCTGGGAAAAAAAGAAGCGAATTTTTCAAAAGCTGTTTAGCTAACGCATTATGGTATGTGCGGCTATTTTCATGGGCATTACGTCAGTGTACTGAACGAGAGATACGCGCTGCTGCTGCTGCTGCTGCTGCTGTAGATACAGACGTGTGTAGATACATAGATACATACTCTATCTCATGCTCATATGCAGGCAGTGCCCACATGTTTGGCATACGCTTTCGCATATGCGAATACGCAATTCGCGATACATAAAAACTGGCTGTAAACAAATAAAAGCAAAACGAAAAAACAAAAACCAAAAACGTAGAAGAAGCAGATGAAAATAAAACCTGAACAGAGAGCAAACAAAACAACATCAACCGACGGCAGACACGAGCCATGAGCTATGATGACGATAAACCCAACGTTGACACCTAGCCCACCCCCAGCCGCCATCTCTGCAGTCCCCCATGCTGCCCGGCTGCCCCCCGCGTTGCAAATAGGCAACTCGGTTCAAATGCCACACGCGACTAGCAGCAACAGCTTGTCAGAGCTTGTCAGCGTGGGCGACGCTTGAATATCTATATTTATTATTCACATTTCTTTTATGTATATATGTGTATGCATATATTTTATCCTCATGATAAGCTTGTTTACAGCCCGCTTTGAGTTTGGAGTTTATGTTCGTTTAGCTAAAAGTTTGCCATAATATATTTCGTTCATATTTGATATCAATTGGGGAATTCTTTTAGCTCCAGTTGGAGGCAGCTCACTCTTAAGTTTGATTGGAATCTAAATTGAGTTTAGTGAATTAAGCTAAATTTCATAAATATTTATGTTAGATCTGAGTCAAAAGCTTAGTCATTTTGTGTTTGAAAAAACAACGGGTCTTGCGGAACTTTCAAAACTGTATTTAAAATGCTAACGATGCCTAATAATGTTATATTCACATATAAATGTATTCAATGTTTATTTGGAATTAGTTCTGTGAAAAGATTTAAATATTAAAATAAGAAATGAACAGGGGAAAAACGCAATAAAAAATTAAACTGATTTTATTTATTTTTAATATATATTATAATTATTATGATTATTGTTATTGATATTATTTTAATTTTATTATTTGTTGTTTAAATTATTAATATTTTCTTATTAATATACAATAAAACAGATTTAGCTCCTTTTAAATTACTCTTATTATTATTATTATAATTATTATTATTATTATTAATTCTTTTTTATATTATATTAATTTTGATTCAAATTAGATACGTCTGAAAATGCTTTGATATTGTCTAAACAAAAGTTTATGACCTCTGAGTCAATATTATATTATCACGTGTTTTATAGACCGTTAGTTATAGGAATTCTGCAACGATGGTCGTTTCTCTAGGGCGCATTCCATTGAATAAGTTTCTGTTGTTTCCCATTTATCTATGGCTTAGATAATTGTTGCTCTCATGCGAATCGTATTCTTAAGCATGTCAGATGCGTAACACCTGTCGCCTGTTGCCGCAGCACACTTACGCCTGTTGCTGTCCCGTCCAGTGCCCACAACCCAGCCCAATGCCACACCCCGTGCCCCATACACCACGCCCCTGTTGCCGTTGCTCGCCTGCTCTGCGCTGTCTTTTGGATTTAATGTGGCCACATAAATTTAGCAAATCAAAAACGCGTTTTATGGTCGCTGCTGATGTGCGCCGTCTGTCTCACCCTCTCACCCGCGCGCTGCCTCGCTCTCTCTCCTACACACTCATTTTGTTGGAGTGTCTGTTTCTGTCTGACTTTGTGTCCGAACGCTGAAAGTTTTGTGGAGCGAAGCTAACAAAATTTATTGCATTTACAAGCATATTACGCGAGGCGTCGCAGCTCACGTAGTAGTTGCCACAATGCCTCAAACTGAGCGCTGCCACGTTTTCAGTATTCCCAACAGTGGCAGCAGCACAGCGCGTTGCCACATTCATCCAAATTGTGGCAGACGCTGCGGCGCCTGGCCCCTGCTTCGGCTGCTTCGGCTGCTGCTGAAGATTGATGTTGCGTTGAATTGCTCCCGCTTCAGCTCGAGCCAGGAGTGAGGAGTTGGGGCATGTCCAGGGCTGATTCTGCTTGCAACTTACAATATGAATTACTCATTGCTCATTTTTGTTGCAATTTATTGTCAGTGCTGTTGCTGTTGCTGTTGCTGTTGCAACTTCTATCTTGCTCTTTTTTTACCGTTTTTTTCTCTCGTGCTCGTGCAAGCTGCTTGCTGTTAGATATTTTATGCCTGTCTGTCGGCAAGGTCCTTCTGCTTTATGTGCTTGGCATATTTTGTCGATATTTTAGTTAAAAAATACACAGCGGACGGCTTGCAACGCTTTTGTGGCATGCCTTGGGGCACGTTTTGGCTGCCTTTTAGCTGCTTTAAAGTTGAGTAATTTTTTTCTTCATTTTTGGGGCGCAATTACAACTAATGCGGCAACTGCGTGTTCGCTGCAAACATGGCTGACATCATTAGGCCGCCGCACATACACACACACACACACACACACTCACATACAAGCACACACATTCTTGCACACATTGCCTTGGCCGGCTGCTTCCGTTTTGACCAGCTTAATTTCCTGCCAGGCACCACATGGCGTATGTGTAATCTACTATATTGTAGCCCACGTCCTGCTACCCCGCTCTTACACAATCTGCTCCCCACACCCCACCGTCCCTCTGATTCTCTCCCACACTCTCTGCTTAATCACTGTAACTGCCATTTTTCATCAAAGTAATTACCCGCGGCCATCGCCATTTTCATTTCTCAGCTCTGACCACGCCTCTGCGTCTGCCTCAGCCTTACACACATACTCACACACACACACACAGCCATCCACGCCCAGCTGTGGCGCTCTTTAGCGTCAAATTAAATCATTTGATATGCATTAAAATTTTATGCAACATTTTATTTGACAGCTTATCAGAGCTGCGAAACAAAATGTGAACGAAGCAGACCCAAGCCTCCGAAAATATGTTAGGCAAACATAAAGTACGTGGTATTAAATACTACAAAGGGTATATGGATTTTATGGGAGTCTATTTGGCTTTACAGTGTCTGCCGTATATTTAAAGTCTTTCTCAAATATTCGAAAGTATTTTCATATATGTAAATATACATGTCTTCTTTAAATATTTGGATATACATATATTCATATACAGAGCTATATAGGAATACCATGTTTTATGAAACTAACCTTGGATTGCAATAAACAAACAAACGAAAAAATGAAACCAGTTGGTATATTAATATTATTATATTTATTTATATATATATTTGCTATTATAATGTCCCCAATATTTCTCAATTTCCTCCACATTTTTGGTGTCACATATTATATGTTGTGATATACAGAGTTCTGCTCTCCTCTCTCTCAATAGAAGTGGATTTTATTTATTTTACAAAATTTACAGAGTATAATGGCTTTACTTATTTATATAAAAGAAATTTCCTTTTTGTTATTATTAATTCATTATTTATTACATTTGCTTGACTTTGTTAACACACTTTGGCCTGACTTGGCCCTCTTTTTGTTGGCTTCTACTTGCGTGTTGCCTACTTTTCTGCGCCACGGAATGTTTAGAGCCTGTTGAAGAAAAGTTTTCAGCATTTTCTTGCTGTATTTTGGGCATAATTTATGCGCTTAAATTAATATGCGCAAAAATATGCGAGTGCTTGCGGGCAAGATGGGGTTTTACAGGTAGATGCTGCCACGCCTACCTATTGCCGCCCACCTCTTGAGAAGCTCATCCACTTCAAACAGCTTGTTTGATATGTGGCATATATAACATTCGTATATTTATTTCGTTGATTTGTTTGTTTGTTGCATATGTGAGGCGGAACAGAAGTTGGAGCTGATTTTGTAACTGTTTTCCCCCCTTATTTCAACTGCCTGCTGCGGCTGTGCCAATGTAGGCCTTAACGAGCCAAAAGTTCCGTTTGGCTTGCCAACAGCAGCTCTCCCTCCTTCGTTTTCTTTCTTATTCCCTTCCCTTATTTTGGTGTTCGCTGCTGCTTAGTTGCCACGCCCTTTAGGCACCCACCCCCCTCGAAAAATACCTTCCCCACTTGGCTGGTGGGGCAGCGGTGCCAAGGTGGCTGGCTGGCCATAGCCAGGCGCTACGTTTTGTTTGCCTTTGCCAATTGGCGTAGGCCGTGGCAAAAACTCGTTTAGTTGCCTGACCTAGCTGCTCGGCACACCCGCCTCCTCACTGCCTTCCGCTCCCTCTTTGTCACTCGTTTGCCACTGGGCTGCCTGCCAGCTGCCGGCTGCAAGGTTTCTCTGTGTTGCATGCATAACCAACTACAATGCCAGTCAAGTATCTGCCTCTCCCACTCCTCTCTCTCTCTCTCTCTCTCTCTCTCTCTCTCTCTCGCACTCTTATCTCTCTGTGGCTGTCTTTTTTGCAGTTTTTGGCTCGCTGGCTGCTTGTCATAATTTTTAAGTGACCCAAGCGCCGCATGTGGTCGCCTGTGTCTGTATGCTGCAGACACTGGGCTATCACTGCCCCGCCCCAAAAGCCGCAGCCCACCCCGATTTACCTCTTAATGATTTATATCAGCTGCCGCATAATTTGTTTCTGCTCTTGCGAAACTACTTTAAGTTTTTAATGGATAGAACACATTGTCGTAGCACCATTTCTCCAAGTTTTCCATGGAGGGAAGCAAGTTGGGAGTTGCTCAAAGAAAGTTTCAGATATGCGGTAGAAATTGCGTTTTCAAGGACTTTTAAAGCGCTTCTCTATTCATATATTGGTTTGTAGTTGATTTATTAAGACCGTCTTTAGTCCAAGTCTTTGAATGGGAAACTTGATTACAATGCTTACTCAGCTCAATTTTAATGAACATAACTAATTTGATTTATAATTTGACATTTCTAAATGGCTAAAATCTGAAACAAATCCTACTTTAATGTTCTATATTATTTTTCTTGATGTTCTTTGAGATGCTTCCCCTTACTCTTTGCAACCGCTTTAAGATCCTCTTCGTCTTCTTTCATGTTTTCAATCTCTTCGATGGCTGGTTTTGTTGGCGCCGCGGGCGTCGCGCTCTTTCGCTTCTTAGCTCCCCTTGTGAATGTCTTTCACAATTTCCTTGGCAACTCAACAAGTTCAAAAGTTCAGGGCAATTAACATTTGTTGCCTTCGGGGCTCGAAATGTTTATTAATGTCCTGTTACAGGGGCAACAACAAGTCAATTAGCTCTTGCGAGCTAGTCAAATGTGCTGCCAGCCGCGAGCTTTCGACTTAACCGAAAGTCAATAATTGACTTCATATTTTCGGTTCGGTTTGCATTGGAAATTTGCTTGGCAGATATACGAAGAAATCGCAACAGCTGCCGCTCGATTTTCTCTTTGCTCCCGCAACAAAAGACAACACAACAAACAATTCAAACCAGACACATTCATCCCTGGGTGTGGGTTATTGTCTTGCTGCTGCTGCTGTTGCTGCTGTTGCTGTTGCTCCTCCTGCTGCTGCTGTTGTTGCAAGTACGAAATGCAACGCTGTGCTTAACAACTCGACGCATAGACAATGCGACAGCTCCTTCATGTCCTTCATCTCTTTTACCTTTTTTGCCTCCTTGTGCTATGTCTGCGTCTCTCCTAGTGCTCAGCTCCTGCTGCTCCTGCTGCTTCAGCTGTCCAATACAAATGCGCACAAGTGCATGTCGAGCTATACAAGCTGCACAAAGTTTCATTGTAGTTGTGCGGTTGTAGTTTTTATGTTGGGCATGCGGTTTTTTATACCCTGTAAACTGTGATTGCCAACCAGCATTTTCAACTTGAGTAACTCCACTGGCGTAGTATTTGCTTTGCTTGTTTGGGAAGTATGAAGTTTTTTTTTTTAATTTTTCGTAAATTTCTGGGTTACTTATAGAGAGTAAAATCTCTTGCCAAAAGGCTTAAAATTTATATAAAATTAATAATTATTAAAATAATTAAAATTAAAAGTAATTTAAAGTTTGAGAATTGGCTGCGTGTCCTTGATAATATTTTTATATATTTCTTACAAGAACTTGAATGAAAATTGATTACATAAAATAGAGTTTCATATGAACTGATCTTTGAGCTCCAAATTGGCAAGGATTTTTATGTGAATTGTAAGTTTATTGAGGCCTCATGCAATGGCACATATAGGCTTATAGGTAAGCGCAATTGGGAGAAAATTAGCTGAAGATATCATACATACATATGTACATCATAAGAAGCAGATTAAATAATAGATATAGTTTAAGCAAAATGAGAGAATTACAAAAATTTTGTTGAAAATAATATACTACATATGAAGAAGACTCTATGATTCTAATCATCTAAATACATTAAATTACGGAGAAGATAAATTTTTAAGCAAAAGTAAAACAATATAGAGCAAAAATATATAATTGCAGATATCATACTGAGAAGAAGGTGAAATATGGCTTAATTTATTAAGCTATAAAACTGAGGATATTATACGAAAATGCATATAATATACTACAATATATTTTAAGGAAGAATAAGAAAGTATATTCATGAGAATATATGCATTCCAATAAACTAACTGAAGATATCAATTTTAAGCAAAAATCAGGCAATATACTAGATAATAACTACTTATTAGAAGGTAAATATATAAACGATATATTTTAAGGACAAATCACAATATTATAAATTTAATGCAAAAATATGCTAATACAGCATTGCAAGCGCAATAAATTAACCACAAATTAAAACGCAATGGTATATTTAATTATTGTGTGTGAATATAATAATATATTATCTATTGTTAGCTTAGGGTATTTAGTATTTGTGCAGCGCTAACTGAAGTCCTTTTACAAGTTTTTCTTTTGTGTTATTCTCGTCGACCCCTCGCAGCACCTCGCCTCGCCTCGCGTCTTGTCTCGTCTCTGCTAGCTGCGCTGTTAGCTGTGCATTTGCAAGTTGTAGTTTTTGTAGTAGTTGTGTCGCCCCCGCGCTGGATGCATGTAATTTTTATAGACTCCGCACTTGTCGCAGTCCATTGTCTTGACACACACACACACATAGAGAGAGTGAGAGAGGGAGTGAGAGAGTGAGTTTTTAGAGATTCGAGACGGAGACAACTTGCTTAGTAATGTGACGTCTGCTGCTCCTTTTAGTTACTGTTTTCATGGTCCAACTGTTTTGTGTTTTTGTGTGTCCCGCCTTTGTCTTTTGTCTGGCAGGTGTTTCGTGCTTTGTAGTTTCGAACAATGCCCAAAGAAAACATTACCTTTAAATCCTGCAGCGAAATGGAGCAACAAAATAGTAGTAGTAGCAGTTGTAGTAGCTGAGAAAGTTCCTCTTCGGCTCTCTTCGCTCGGCTTCTTTTTTTGCGTTTTTAATTTTAAGCATATTATGAAACTTAAATGCGCCGTAATTTGCTTGGTTACTCAACGTCCAGGCTAAGCCAGCTTAGGAGCTTAGAATATCTTATGTGACGGCTTACAGTTCATTCTCATTTCTGAACTGCCTGTGTGTGAGTGAGTGTGTGTGTGTGTGAGTGTGGGTCTATAAAAAGGTGAGTGTGTGTGGCTGTGTGGGTGTTGTCTTTATGATTGCGGTTGACAGCTTGTGGAGCACTGCGTGTGACAGTTGAAAGTGGGCGAGCTGAAGTTGCCCTTAAAGCGCAATGTCATTGTCCTTGAGCTGCGAGTGATTGTTGGCTTTAAAGAGGCGCATGTGGCAAGAGCTGCTGATGGTAATGAAAAGCTGCATGAAGTCTGAAAAGTTCTGGATATATGGGAAGTAGAATTACCGTAAGTTTAACTAAGGTGTAAAGTTTAGAACTTAACTCTAGTTATAAGTGAATTAGCTTTTTATTAACAATTAATTTAACTTTAAGCAAATTATCTGATGTAATTTGTAAAGAGATTTAAAATGTATGACTATTTTTATTAATCCTTTAAAATTCAATTCTTTTATTGCAGAAACTGGAAGGCTGATGGCGCTGGATCCGGACAAATTGGTAAGTGGCATTGAATTAGTCTTGAAATTACAGTATTGGTTCGAAAACTCACACTTATACATATGAGCAAAGATATAGCGTCTTCCGCCGACTATTTTATTTGTATTTTCTTTATATAGGTTTCTACACTTAAATTCAAAATAAATTACTGTGCATTTTGTTATTTATTATTTAATATAAGTGGAGCTCAGACCTGATTCCCTCTTCTATATAAATAAATTATAATGTTTGGTAGCGCAGTATCGAAATGGGAAACTGTTTGAATGCAAATTTAGCATATATTTATATTTTCTTTTATATATAGTAGTAGCTAGTCAATATATTATTCTCTCAGCGCATCATTCAGAGCTTCACTGATTCTAGCGCCTTTATTAGACGCAGCTCTGACTGTTGCTGCTGCTCCTGTGCTTCACGTCACGCAGTTGACGTATATGACGCTCTATGCATGTTGACAGCTCGCCTGCAGGCTGAGTGTCTCCATTGCTGTAGCTCCTCGGTTCCTCGGCTCCTCATTCTTTAATTGCTTGCGGTTGCTGCGTGCAGCATGAGAAGATGCCACATCCTTCTAACAGTCTCCCTCTCTCTCTCTTTCTCTGTCTGCCTCTGTGAGTGTCTCGCCCGCTGCTCTAATGAGGTCATTGCTTGACAATCGCATTTGCCGTGCAACATTTGCTGCGAAGAGAGCGCGCGCGCGACGTCTCTGATTTGTTGCATGCAACATCATGAGCCGTTGCATCATTCGTGTGTTGTCATTCGGCCGTTTCTCATTCTGCATTGCGTTGCGTTGCTTTCATTTCCGTTTCCGCTCGCCAGCTGCTTCATTGTGGTTGTCATTAGGCCCCGCTGTCTCATTCCCGCTCTCTTTCTCTCTCCCTCTTTCTCGCCCTATCTTCTACCATCCCTTGGCTACATTTCATTTGATTTTAGTTCATTTTAATGTCTTTTGTTCTTTGTTTTGCGCTGCTTCGGCATCTTTTGCCGCTGCGTCGCTTTCATTAATTTTCGCCGGCGCCGCTGACTGTGCCACTATGCTAGTGTAGCAGTGGGAAGGGCAATGGAAAGGGGAAGGGGGCCTCTTTGTTAGAGGGGCAGCGGTGGGTGTTAGGGGGGTATGTGTGGTTGTTCGACATAATTTATGCGACAAGGCGTGCGAGAGATAAATTTCTGTCGTTTGCCATTTTTCGCTTGCGTTGTATTTGGTCTAAATAAATTAAAGTTGGCGCGCGGAGAGGTGCGGCCGGCACTTCCCCTAAATGAAGCGCCGCACTATTTAGAGTCGGGCTGGCGGCGGGGCAGGCGGAGGGGGCTGCAATTTCCGTCGCGCCGCCTGTTGATTAATGCGCGCTTTTAATTGCAGAAGGCACTAACAAAAAAAAAAAAAAGTTTCTAGACCACCGAATGGCAAAAGCACCAAACAATGCGTCAGCCGCAAAGCGTCAGAAAGTAGACTTTAAATCGAGTTTAATTGTTGCTAGTGCGATGGAAATACTCTAGAAATACTCTAATTGAAGTGTAGTTTAATAATAATAATAATAACATGTGCATGTTGAATTTACTGTTGCTTTGGTTGATAAGAAAAAAAAAACCAGAAACTAAAAATATATAAAATAAATAATAATACTACAATTAAATATAGCTATAATAAACTAAATAATGATTGGCTTTAAGAGTTTGGTGCACCATCACGCCGCGTATACTTAATATGCTGCGCTTTAATACGTTGGCTTACTTGGCGTATGCGTAATGCGCAGTCGAGTTGCGGCTGCATATGAAATGCGACTGTGTTGTGGCAGGCGTGCTACAGTGTCTCTGTGTCTGTGTGTGTGTCTTGTAAATTAGTGCGCTCATGCAAGGCACACACTCACACATGCCCACATACACACGTAAACACGCACACACACATACCCATGCAGCTGAGCAGACAGCGTATGCCACTTAACCCGACTCCAGAGCCAGTTGCTACGCTCGACGCTGTGACATGTCTCATGTAAAATAGCATTTTCGTGCGTTTGTTAATTAAAAGTGTAACCAAGGTGGGGAGCGAAAGAGATAAGGCGAGTGAGAGCAAGAGCAAAAGCGAGAAGGAGCGAGTGGTGTACGAGCGGGTGCAATGCCAGTTTGAGCCCGATGCGTTTTCGACGAGGTAAACCATAAATAATGAATGAAATTAACAACGCAGCAGCAACAACTCAAAAGCGTGACACTGCATGTGCGAGTGTGAGTGTGTGTGTTTGTGTGTGTGTGTGTGTGTCTGACAGCAACTGACTCATCCTTTGGAGTGCACAACCTGCCCAACGCCTACATTCGCACGCACTTGTGCAGAGCGTTGCGCTTAGAGCAATTCCTTGTATGATTTTTATATTTATATGATTTTTATTAAAGTAAACCATGACTCAGGCAGTGATATATGTAATATAGTTGAAATATGGCTCCATAATTTATGAATACGTTGAAAATTCCCAGATTTATGCAAATGAAAAACTAAAAACTCAATTTATCTACATCAGCGTCAGCAACAGAACGGAGCACAGAGCACAGAGCTCAGAGCATTTCGCATTTACATTTTACAAATGCTGCATGGAAGCACTTAGGTGTGAGAGAAGCTGACATTTGATATAGAGTTTGGGCTGGGTAAGACTGGTGGCTGTCGGCCGTTAGTCAATAAGTTATAACTGAAAAATCGGACTTTTATTAAAAGTTAAAGTGAACATTTAGCAGAGCTTAACGGGAATTTACTTTTCACGTATCAAATGCTCTGGAAGGTCCAGTCACTAATAGATATATTGATAACATTTAATAGCGTGGTGCGAAACAATCAGGCGACTTTCTTAACTTAAAAGCAGAACTTTTGAGATTTTGTTTATTTAATACATTTGAATTGTAACAACGTAGAAATCAAAATATTTTTGAATATATCTATATAAATAATTAATTCATTTATTAATCACCTTTGGTTTTTTGGTTTTACATGCATTTATTTATTTTATTTTAGTATTTACAAGTGTTTTTCAAAGTTATCTAAAAATAAAGGTTTTAGAATTTCGACTTTTTCGAAATTACCAAAATTCAATATGCAAAATGAGAACCTGATTTATCAAGTAAGGATAAAGCAGGACATATATGAGGGAATTCTGTAAGTTTGTTTCGATCATTTATGTAATTTATTGGAATAGTGTTTAACTAAATAGGTATGGTTCAATAAAAATAACAAACAATGCTAGAGGATTCAATAGATATAGGATGTGCATATCAAAGACAAAGTCTAATAATCTAATAATTGAATCCGATAAATGAAACCTCATTTCATTTAATTTACATAATAATTAAATATTATAATCATAATTTATAATATTTTTTCTTTTAGATTGGACAAACGAATTTGTAAAAAAAATAAAATAAAAAATAAACACTTATAAATAAATTTCTTATAGTCAACAATTGATTTGACATTAAGTCTGATAGAAATAGTCTCGCTTAGCTCTTTCGATCGGACTTTTTCCGGTGTGTTGCCTTCCCATTTGGCAATAATAGGCCCAAGCCCAAGCTGCGAGCCGCGAAGCTCTTTGCTTTTTAATAACTTCTTTGGAATAGGCTGCAATCCATACAAATTAGGTATTACGTTAATAGCAGCTCACGTAGCCTGCCGGAGCTTTAATGCCATTTGAATAGCTCAGCTTTTAAGTGGCAATAAAAGTGTTGTTGTTCGTGCGTATATCAAATCGTGTAGATATTAAACTGGAGGAAAACGAAACGTGGGGGGCTGGGCAATCCCTTCCCCATAGCCATTCCTTAGCTTTAGCCATTCTCTGGCTTCCTCTCTCTCTCTCTCTCGCTCGCTCCCCTGTGCATTTCCGCTTGAACGCGGGGCAAACAAAGCGCATAAACGACGCATTGAGTTATCAAAAGAAATTGCTGGCAACGTTGCAAGTCCTTGTGTTGCATGTGCCCCTACTCGCCGCTCCCCCGCCTCCTGCCGTCGCTCTGTGACAGGGCGTCAGAGCAGACACATTATTTATGGGCCGCAATTACTCAGAGGCGGCGTCTGAGAGGGGCTCAGGGCCTGCCACTGCGAAAGAAGAGGAATTGCCTTAGCTGCCGCATGCACATATAAATTTCCTTAGATATTTATTTAGATGCAGTTGCACGCGCAATTTGCGATTTGCAGTTTGCAGTCAGAGAATTGCTTCAGATACGAGCTGTTAGATATTATCTTTGATAATATCTGCTAAAACTTGGCTCAAATAACGAAGCTCTGACAATAATTTACAAGCATTTTTGTCTTATTTCTTGGCATAAGCTGAGCAGCAGCCACAGCCACAGTCACAGCCACAGCCAGAGCCAGTCATAGCCACAGCAATTAACATGGTCAGCACGCTCTCCTGCTCTCTCTCTCCCTCGCTCTTACTCTTTGGCTTGGCAGTTGCTTATGTCCGCCTCGTTGGATTTTCATAATAAACAAATTTCGTTAGTGCGTGTGTGTTCCTCATGGTAAAGCGTTTTACCAGCGGCTAGCAAGAAGAAGCAGCTCATGATAAACAAGCAGGCATTCCTTGTGGCCGGGCCGCAGCTCTAGGAGCTGGACCATAGACAAATGTGCGTTGCACTGGAAGACAATGCCAGCCACATTAAGCAGTTTATATGGCCCATACACACACACACACACACAGGCACAAAGGCACACTCACAAATACACGCTTTTTACAGCTGAGCAAGCAAGGCAATTATTTATATCTTGTTTTTCTTTTCTTATTTTTTTTTTTTTGTACTTCCTGCGGTTTGCAGCCATAAAAGGCTAAGCGAGCAGCTCGCTCGCACTTGATAAAGGTCTTAACTGGCCACGCCCACTGATTAAAGCCTTGCAAAGTAATTGAACAAAGCATAAAAACGTGCCGCACTAAAGGACGATAGGACAACAGCTGGCAGTGCTGGCATGCATTTTATAGCATTGAAGACAAAAGGCCACACTTTTTGGCCTCACGTTTAGTCGCACACACACACACACACACACATACACACTCTCTCTCTGGCACACGTCCTGACTTTGCGCCGAAAGTAGCTTTCATTGTTTTGTGCGCCTGCATATTGGACCGGGCGTCTGTTTTGTTGTGGCCACAAGCAACAAGGACTTCTAATTAGCACACTGTCAGCCGCTGGTCAAGCCAAGCTGGCAGGGCAGGACAATGACGACAAATGTGCTTAAATGGCCAAGTTAGTCGAGCCGTTAAAAACGGTCAACGCAGAGGCAAAGGCAAAGGCAAAGGCAAAAACGAGGCCCTAAGCAGAAACGGAAACACCAAATGGCAAATGGCGGCAGTTCTCGCGGTCCCACCACTCAAAGCGAAAGACAGAGAAGGAGACAGCGGTGGTGGCAAAGCAGTTGGAGCAACAGAGACAGACAATAGTAGTGTGGCTTACTGCGACTGAAGGACATTACATTTGTTATTGTCTGCTCGTAGCGGTATAGGCCGCATATGCGACTCTAAAAATGTGGAGCCAAGCACAGTGGGTCAAGAGTGCTGAAGGAGGTATTCTGCTGCGCTGAATTTAAACAATGCAATTGTGATATCATTCCTAGTACGATGACATGCTTATAATATGGTATAGAATCTATTGATCTCAAGTACCTCAAATGCAAAAAACTGATGTGGGAAAATTATATAGAAAACATGTAGGACATTAAGCTCAGCAAAATAAATAGAAACTCAACAAAATTATATAAATAATATATAGATACAAAACTAAAACAAATTTAGTTTTTAAATATTTAAATATAATAATACAATAATAATAATTATATTTATTGGGCGATAGATATTATATTCAGCTTTTTACTCAGTCGCATTAAATTGATTTCAAGGCCAATTCCACTGCCTAAAGCACGTTTATCTTGTTGCAAAAAGATAATATAATTTAACATGTTTACATAGATATATATTTAATTCAATCAGGGCTGTTTATATTCGACGGAAACATCTGTTATTCAAATATTTTATTACAAATACATACATTTCCCCATAAATCTGATTTGCTTTGCCCGTAAATCTCAATAGCTATTCTACTAGAACAGATGGAAATCTGATCAATTATTATCTCCATTTACCTGATAATTGCTCAATTCTTGAATAAAGCTGCGTGTCTTTGCCACTGTTTCACTCTGTCCGTACTCTTTGCCGTTTTGGGTTTTAAATAGAAACGACGCGAACTGATGTGGATCATTGTAGTTGGTGTTGTATTTATTTTTATTATACAACAACAACAATAAAATATTGCTGGGCTATGTGTGTTTGGCTGTCGTTTTCCCATTTCCATTTTGATTGCCATGGAGCTCGGCCTCTAAGTGAGCTTTTTTTTCTCTCTTTTGGCTTTTTACTTCATTCATTCGCGTCGAGTTTCCTACTGCAAAGCGCTCAAATGTATGCAACACATTTTGTATGCAATGGCCGCAGCAAATCCGCACGAAACGCCAACAGTTGGATGCCTGAGAAGGGTGAAGAAATGGTGGAGTGACGTTGTAGAGCACGGGGAGGAGGTCGATGACGAGGAGTACGGGGAAAGTGTGTGGGGGGTCGAAAGAACGGGCAGCTCGTTGCCACTTCCGTGCTGGCTGAAACGGAAATGGCGGCGTCAGGTCGCCAGACCAACAAACGACACCGACACCAACGGGGGCCAAAAACTGTAATCCGAAGCGCCGCCAGAAACACATGCAGCTGGCCAATTGAATAACCAGCAGTCAGTGTGTGTGAGTGTGTGTACTTGGTGTGGCTCTGCTTTCAAGTGCCGCCACTCAACTAGCACTTATTGCATGCGACAAAGGACAAACGACAGCAGCAGCAGCAGCAGCAGCAGCACCCAGAGACGGGGCCAACAGTCGCGGCCTGTTCCGGATGCGGTCGCAACTTTTTGTCGTTTTCAATTTTAATTTTCGTTTTTACAATTCGTATTTTTTTTTTTTTTTTTCATTTTTGGTTTGTGCATTTTTTTTTACGTATTACTGTCAAACGAGGCGGAGTTGCTGCCAGAGCCACGAAGAGTCGAGAACTAGCGACACACTTAAAGCAGTTAGCTCGATGACCATCGGTGGCGTATCATGTGGTGCTACACTGAGAGAAATTGCTGACACTCTTTGAAGAAGTGGAAGTTTCCTTGCGGGCACTCTTTCAGATTAGATTATGTAGATTCATTAACGCGAAGCTTGTAATACGAAATAAGCAAGGGACCCATCTGGCAACATCTAAAAATATCGTCGAAGATGAGCAGCCCTGTAAGGCGCTCAGTCTGTTATTTAGTTTTATTTTCTATTATTTTCTTAAAGATGATTCCTTTCCGGATTGCTGAAATGACATTTGACATTAATATGAAGAAAATGGAATACATTTCTTTTTCTTTGTGAGATATAATATGTAAACAAGGCTATGCTAGATTCTCATTCCTATATGGTTTTCATGTTGCTTTCTTGAGAATAAAACGCATATTGTTCGCAAAGTAGTTGAGGCTGTGGCCATAATAAAAGCGCTCTAACACTGACCACGCCTCAGCTTTGGTCATTTGGTGCACATGCTGCGCGAATGTGAAATGCGGTGTGCCAAATGTGTGTGTAGAAACCTATATAGAGAAGGAGCTATATCGAAAGAGATAAAGAGAGGGGAGTGAAGGCTATAGAGGAAGATAGAAATATGGCTAGTTGCTGCGAATGTCACGTAATTGTTAAAGCAAATGGGCACAGGCTGTAGTTCTGGCTGGTTGAAATGGCGCACATAACGTATACGTATACGTAATGGGCGTTACGTATACGCAGCACATGCAGCTGCGGCTGTCGCCTAAGCACTGCTCGAAGCCCAGATTACTGCAGTTGGGCAGAGAGGACACCGACTCACTGGCCATGTCTCACAGTCTCACTGTCTCTTGGTCTCACCTGGATTGCAGTTATTATGGTCCATAACCATAACAGTTATCTGATTTCTTTGGCTGCCTTTTGCTTTTGTTGGCTGCAGCTGCCGTTGACAGTGGGCCAAAAAATAAAATACCGAAAAAAGAGCAAAAAATAATAATAATAATAATAATAATACAAAAAAAACTTCTGGCTGCTGGTTGCTCACTCGCCTTCGGGGACTTTTTTGTGCCTTTCTTTCTAGCTATATGCGGTTTTTTTTTTTGTTCATAATTTAATATTTACAAAGTAGAGCACACAGCGTCGAGTAGCGACACAGAAAACTGCAAAATAATAAAACGAAATTACCAGAGACAGGACACTGGAGAGCAAGAATGAGAGAGAGAGAGAGTGATGGAGGGAGAGGGATGAAATCTGTGCGCTGCGCTGCATTAAAAAACGCTTAGAGCAGCAACTTTTGTCGCCTGTCGCCTGCCTGGCGACTGCCTGCTGCTCCTGCCTGCTGCTCCTGCCTCCTGCCTCCAGCTCCTGCCGGCTGTCTGCAGAGCTGCGCTCTGGTCAGTGTCCTGTTTGACCATGCTGTACACACTGAATGGCTTGTACCCACTGTGCCCGATGTCTGCCCCCCCATTGTTCATCGACAGCTCATGGAAAGGTGGCGCGGGGCTCGAGGCGCGTTACTGCCGTGCATTTCTGAAATTTGTTTGTTTTTAATTAATTGCACGCGGTGACGCTGAAGTAACGGCGCCGCCCCTCCTCTGCTGCCGTAACACATGGGCTGCAGCGTGAGGGGCGTGGCTGCGTGCTGTGCTGTGATTAAGCCGCAGAATGGCTCGTCTGGTCACTGGAGCTGTGGGCTTGAATAGCGTGCCAGGATTTTAGATAAGGCTGACTTCCTCCTCCTTCTCCCGCTGCTTCTCATGCTCCTCCTCAAGCTTGCTAATGCGTGCCGGCTGGGCGTGGCTTGTTAGCGCTGCGACGCCACAAAGTATGCCATAAAAAATGTTCACAGCCGAGCTGAGCTGAAACTTTAATTTCGATTAATTTGTGCGCCAAGTCAGGCAGACAGATGGCCAAGCGGACAGACGGACTCACACAATTACCAACACCATTAAATGACAGCAAAATTGAAGCTCGAAATCGGACTGTATATGTCTCTCTCTCTCTCTTTCTCTCCATCTGTGAGTGTGTGTGTGTGTGTGTGTGTGGCAATAACCATTTCCTGCACCATCACGAGAACCCTTTTGGGGTTGACAGCACAATTTGCATAAATTTTAAATTTCAATTTGCAACCGAGAAAAAAATGAGAAGAAAAGAATTCAAAAGTGAACTGAAATGAAATAAAACAAGAGAAAAAAAAAGAATTATGCATGAAACGGCAAAGCAAAAGTTCGCCAAGTGAATAAAAATACGCAAATGAAGAAGAAGAGGAAGCAGAGGCTGACAAAATACCAATAACAACCGCAGCAGAGAAATACCAAAAATTAGCAGACAACAAAGCAAAATGAAGGGGCGAGCTGTAGAGTAACGGTATAGAAGGAAGCCCCGTTTTCCTTTTCTTTTTTTTTTTTTGCAACTAGAGTAACGCACATTTTGGCAATCAGGCCAGAACAAGTCGAAGTGGCAGGCAATGGACGAGCAGGAAGCCAGAGGCGTGGCAGGTCAGACTATAGTTGACTGTTGTACTGGCTTTTGGCTTACGCCAAGCGCCTGCTCTCTCTCCCTCTCCCTCTCTCTCTCTGTCTCTCTCCAGCTGCTATCTCTTACGTTCGGGCTGTGGCTCGTTTTACAAATTTCTTACACATCCGCAGTGTCATGTGTGTGTGCGTGTGTGTGTGCTGCTGTTATAACGGAAGAGGAAACAACTGGTATTGGCAGCCATACGACGTTAAGGATAATCGTGATGACAGCATATTTGGCTCTCCCCACAAAACCCAAACACACAAAATCAAACGACAAGTTTTACCCAGCTGTGTGCGTGTGTTTGTGTGTCTTGCAGGCACATCCTTTTTGTGTCAGTTTGTTGTTTTTAAAACGACATTAAAATGGTCAAATGAGTTTAGAACGGCTGCTTAAACAGCACTTTGATCCCTTGAACCCATTCAAAGTGCGGCCGAGCAAATCCGAATCGCACAAATTTGTAGCGAATAAGAAAAACCAAAGAAAATGCGAATTTTCATCTAAATCACAACACAAAATGCCAACTAAAAGTGTCCCCTTTGATAAAAGCAAACATTTGACAACGTTTCAGTTTATTTTTTCTTTTCCCTACTTCCCATGGGTTGCTTTTAGTGTGTCTTACAAGTGGGCGTGGCTATCACAGAGGGCGTTTGGCTTGCTGCTCAGCTGTGGCAACCCCTTCTTTCTTGTGCTTGGATTCCTTATTTTCTAAAGTTTTGCCTCGCAATTTGATAAATGCGACTTTTATGTTAATTCGAAATGGAATAAAATGAATAAAAAGCCGAAATGTGAGACGCCGAGATGTGTATATGTATAATAGCTAAAAACTATAGAATTCTCGTTGGACACATTTCTAGAGCAAATATTTAACGTCATATTTCACTTATTTCCATTTCAGATCTGGCTACGAGCTGACGAAGCAGTTTCCCCAACAATAAACCGCACACATGCCTGTAAATGAGGTAAGTTTTCGTGCATAAACTGAATATATAAACATATGTAGATATGTGTGTTAAGGCTGAGGCAGTGTTGCCGGGGATAGCTAATACTCTATAGAGTTTTTATGGGGTTTTTTTTTTTTTTTTTTTTTTTTTTAATAAATATATATCCGCATTTAAAATGTCTTCTGTGCAGAGTTCAGTTTTCTATGTTAGACTTTGTTCTTACCATCAATCAGTGAGTAAGTTAATCCATCATCAATCAGTCAGTCATCAATCCATAAGTCAATCACTCGGTCATGCTGTCGCTGTCAACATTTTATAAATTATGCTTCATGTCACATGCGTAAACGTTTTCTTTGGATTTTCTTTAAACACATTTTCTTAAAAATATGTATATATATTTATATGAAATATCTTATATAACATAATTTGCTCAGCTTTGTGTCCCATTACATTCGAAAAGTTGGCAAGTAAACTACTACGAAGTCGACGCGAAACAATAGAGATAAGAGTAGCTGAACATATCCTTTGGAGAGCATTATTTCAAGTTTAACTTATATTCATATCGCATACGCCTTGTGTTCTGCGCTGTTTATTGCTGATGTGGCTGCTTATGATAATAATGCCAACTCTTCCGTCTTCCTGCGCCAGCCAACGCCTTTTGCCTTTCTTTTCATGGAATACGCTGCGTATACGCAACGTTTCACTAAGGCTGGCAGAAGGCAACTATACACGCAGTTTTCTTTGGTCATATTAATTGAACGCTGTTTATTTATGGCTGGTAATTTAAACGCGGCCAAGTGGTTCCCCTGCCCTTCCACTCACCCTTCTCTCCTTCGTCTATGCATAAAGCCAAAAAGAGGCGTGGCCCGCTGTAGTCGGGGGCTGGAGAGCGCTATAAATTGTTAAGTTTGTGCTGTTGTTGTAGTTGTGCTTCTTGTTCGTGTGGCTGTTTTTATTTCACTTTTTTTTTTTACTTTATCAGCGCCAACAACATGAATAATAATGCATGCACATTATACCAGTGCTCATTTGCGTGTCCTATGGCACACAGACACACTCACACATACATGTGCAGGTTGCAGTTGCACAATTGAGGCGGAAGTGCGCATTGTTTCCGCTTTTAATAAGGGCTGTTGTTCTGGCTCTGGCTGTAGCTCTGACTCTGACTCTGACTCCGACTCTGGCTGTGGCGCTGGCTAACGCATTATAAAGCCTGGCAACAGGCCATAAATTGCATTAAATTGCATTTAAATGTGTGCCGGACAGGTTAACAATACTCTCCACTCAACCTGCACTCATAATTGATTGTAAAGCAAAGTTGGCCGCAGCCAAACGAACTTTAAGCCAAAACTTAGTTCGAGCTAACAACAAATTATTCGCCTCGGCTGCTGCCCTCACACATTTTCACGCTCCACTTCGAGCTGTGCTTTTTGCATGCGAATTCCCAAAATTCCAAAACTCTTAAATTGCAAAGTTATGCTTATGAGCATGAAATGGCTTCGCCGTTAAAAACTTTGCTCTTCTTGCTTTTTTCCCTTACTTTTTATTTTACTTTACTCTGCTTCTCCTTTGCTGCCTTGCCTTATTATTCGCTGCAGCGACACGCACAGGCGACAAAAACTTTAATGTTAACTGGCATACTCGCTTAGACGGCCCAAAGGGGCAACGATTCTGTCCGATGCCTTCTGGCCAAGTGCTTGCTGCCAGAAAGTTGAATTTCTGCCCAAGGCAAATTGCAGCACTGAAGGCAATGGGTATTAAATTAGCTAGAATATACCCTGCATATAATATAAGAGCAAGAGTCAAGTTGCAATACTCATGAATGACTAGAGTATGTTAGATACATACATAAAGGCATATATTACGAAATATATGTATATATATTAGAGCAAAGAATTTTATAGTTTCAATACTCATGAATAAGTTGCAGATATTATATATAGGCTAACGATATCTATACATGCAAACAAATAATATATTATTTATTTTTAACGTTCGGTATGCAAACTTCAAACTGTAAGCAAATTAAAATTTATAGATTTAATTTGTATTTTTAATAAATTTATAACTCTCATCGCTTGCAATGGCTTAACATTTAATTGTAATCAGTAATGCGCCTTAACGTCATAGATGAGTTCTCTGTGTCCCTCTCTCCCACTCTCTCTCCATCTCTCTCCCTCTCATGCACACACTCTTCCATTGGGCAAGCTCTCCTTTTACAGGGTATTACAGTGCCTACATCATCAAGACATTTCATGCATGTCAAACGCACTGCAATTAACAAGTCCTCGCTACCCGCTACCTCATACGCTTTCTCTGCCCAACTCTGGCCAAAAGTTCAAACTTTTCTGTCTGCAGCTGTGTGTGTGTGTTTGTGTGTGTGTGTTGGCATATAAGTTATGGCATGCGAGTCGTCAATTAAACAAATTCTGCATGCATTAATTGTGCCGAAAGTTGTGGCATGCGTGCTGCTGGAAGTACCAGAAAATCGACCAGTGTTGCAAAATGCGCACATTTGTAATGGTCGCACGAGCAGCCGCTGACCCGCTCGTATACATAATTTTTTGCGCTTTTGTATAATGCTCTCGGTTTTTTGAGCACAGTTGGAGCTGACTATGATATATGACTGTTTCAGCGCCACGTGTGGCATGTGGCAACTGGCAAGTGTGGCAAGTGTGGCATGTGTGGCAGGCGGGAAGAGCCGACGGAGCCAGCTTCTTAAAGCAAAAGCTTTTGTCCAGCCACTTAATTAGCATTTTGCTTGGATTGCTCGCTTTTGTTGTGCTCGCTGGTGTCGAGTGCACGCGCGTGTCTATCGATGCGTACTAATTGCGCCGCTTCACAGGAAGCGCCCGGCCATAGCCGCCCATGCCAGACACGCCCACTGGCAGCAACACCCGCTTCAATTTCAATCCTTGACTGCATTAGGTGCTATCAAGTGCATGAATGAAACTTTTGCGTACAAGTTTATGCCCAAGAGTTGGCTTTCTACCCTATCCTCCATTAGCTCCCTCTCCCTCTTTTACTATGTCTATCTCGCTCGCCCTGTGCATAACAAGGAAATCCGTTTCGAGTGCAGTCTGTGAGCGTTGCCACCCTGTCCCACAAATCTTGCGAACGTCGAACAGGCACTCGTGCAGTTTACTTAAGTGCACGCTGCCTGCCACCACTTGGCCAGCGAGTCCGAGTGTAAGTAATGTGCCTCTCTCTCTCACTCTCGCTCTCTCTCTCTCTCTCTCTCTCTCTCTCTCTCTCTCTCTTTCTCCCTGTGTCTTCCTATGCATGTGTCTTTGCCTTCGAGCATGTGCCTCAAGTGGGGTAGGGCTTGAGGCAATGTCTCAATTGTCGATTGCAGTTGCTCAGCTAAACGCTTGTTAAGCTACTGCACCACGCCCACGGTTATTATAAACTTTAGCAATACAAAGCCCTATTTATTAATTAAGTATACACAGAGTTGTTAGCCAAAGTATTGGAAATAACTTTTCAGACTTACCAACTCATTTTACTTTAACCGTATAGCTATAAAGTTTTTGATAGACGTACTGGGGAGGAAATAGGAGTTTTTCATTTCTCAGACTTAAATGAGAAGAATTAAGTTTTTTCTTTTATTATTATTATTGATATTTTAATTATTTGCCTTTACCTTTACATCAATCATTTTATTTATTGAAGAATTAATTTCATCATATTTGCAATTAAACAGTTTAATTTGATATCAACTCTAACTTGTGAACAAATAATGTAGTAGGCCAATAAGAGATCAAAGGAAATAGATTTATATCTATCGATAGTTAAACATATCGATGACGAATAAGCTGTCGATAGTTCGCGGAAATAGCTAAGCAGAAAGGAAAGAAAGCTAAGCAGAAGGCGGGAATAATTTAAGTAATGAACGAAATGAAGGCTCCTACATAAATAAATAATTTCATAAAAAGATAAATTAATGTGTTTCATAAGAAAAACTGAGCCAAATGCATAATGTTGTGCTAATGTGAAGATAATTTTATTGATATTGGAAGAGGGCTTTGAGCTTCGCTTATCTAATATGAAAAACTGATAAGCTCATCTTTAAGTACAATAAAATATATTTTTGCCACTTATCTGAGGTCAGGTATACTTTTGCTAAATCTCACATAACTTTTGGCATTTTACTTCAAATTGAACCCTTTGATATTGGGCAATGGAAAGGTAGCAATCTTAGTCTAAATTGATTTGATATTTTAACGAAATCCCATTGGGTTCTGCTTGGCCAGCATTTGCCTTGGCTTGTGGTCAATTATGTTTGACTTGTGCTGCAGCCCGAGCCTGCAAAAGAAAATCTAGCTGTGCAGCAATTTTATTTGGATAAAGCTAAGAGTCTTTTGCGCTCTGCACAATAGATAGAGAATGGATGGATGCGGTCTGAAAATTCAACCACAGACAAGTCAATAAAAAACGTAGCTAACCCAGTGACAGCACTTATCAAAACGTTCAATCAATCAATCAACTGTTGCCAGCAACTAAACACTGCACAAAAGCCAGACAAGAGGGACCCAGCCACACAAAAAAAAGGACAACCCAAAAAAATATCGCTCATACGCCCATTTGTGCAGAGCAAAAAAGACAAACACACACACACACACACTCACACACATAAAATCCACGTAAATCAGCTTAGGGACGAGTAGCATAGAAGGAGCAGCAGCCAAAGGCACAACAGCTACATCCAAAACGCTATAATCAAAGAACACACACACAAGGACACACACACACACATACATATATAGGCATAGGCACACAAATAGGTTATATGCCCGCATTGATACAAAGGACATATGGCAGGACATGGGCATAACAAACATAAAAAGGAAATGCCGTCACTGTATTAGTGTGTGTGTGTGTGTGGAAAGTTTTTTGACTGCCCCGCCCCTTGGCTGGCTTTCTCTATGGCGCTGACCCAAAGACCTGAGCGCCGGAAAAAAAACAAGGCGCATGACGCAGCGCCCTGGCAACAAATCAGCGCAAATCACAATAACAAAAGGCAACATTTTTTACACTGGATATTGTTGCTGTTCGTTTGTCAAGCTGTCGTCGTTGTCACAGGACAACAACAAGGAGTTCACCTGCCGCTGCCGCTGCTGCTGCCTTTGACAAGTCCGTCAGCTAGACAGTTACTCAGCTAGTCGCTCAGTCACATGTCGGTTGTGCAGACTATATAGCTAGCAGAGGCGGTGCCACGCCCACACAGCTGCTCGTTAGGCATTTAGGCAGCAATATATGCTTAAACATATATGTATATATATTTATTGAAGGAGATGTGTATACATGTATGTATATCCAAGAACTTTTTGACGTCGGCGACGCGACTAATAAAGCAATTTTCGAGCACACAAAAAAAATGTGAAAAATGTAGAAAATGGAAAATGAGGCAAGCTGCAATGAGGTATATGGTGTGCGAGCGACGCCATCTTGCATATGCATACATTAAAAGAAACACACACACACACGCACACACGCTTTGCGCACACATATTCGCAAATTCGCAGATACTTTTTGAAGGCACATCCTTTAGATTGCGGTACATATTTGCATATGATGTCTATATGCAAATGCCAGCAGCAGTAGCTGATGCTCAGGCTGCGCTGAGAAGCTGCTGAGGCTTCTCAGGCTGCTGCGGCATGCTTCATATTAACATATCAATCATTTCAAGAGCCTAGCTCTGAAATAACGTAGCATCAAACTCTAGTCATGCACTTGGCCAAAGATCAGTTTGTCTTCAAATATCTTTAGAAAATTTGAAAAAATTCAGCTAATATGTAATAAAACTATAGTTAAATAAATTGATTTATTTAAAATTAATTTTAATTTTATTTGCGATTTTAATTTATTGTGCTCTATTTGTATTGCTAATTTTGCAGTTTTATAATGACAAGCTCTTACAGTTTTTATTTTTATTTTGAACACTACATTCTGCATATATTTGAGCTAAACTACAAATACAGGCTTTTTTTATGAAAAAATGTTTTTATTAAGTATTTTAAATCACAAAATTAGATCGTAACAGCTGATTCACATACAAAAATTAAGTAGGCATTGTTAGTTCACGTTTCAAGCCTATTATGACCGTTAATTTTTCATTTAAATCTATTTTAAAGTAACATTACACAGCATTAAATCATTTAATCATATATCTTTCCTAAAATTCTTCAAATTTCGTCAAAGTTTGCTTCTCAGCCTGATACGAAGAATATGGTATATAGATTAAACTCGCATTTGTTTTGTCTATGTATTTTCTCCAAGTGTAACAGAACTTCAAGAACTGCCTTGAGGCACTCGGCAAACATTTAGTTAATCTTACGATGGGTTTTTAGCTGTTGACAATGCATTGCGCCTTCTGCTCGGCCTCTGCTCTGCATCTGCTCTGCCTCTGTCTCTGCCTCTGTCTCTGCCTATGCCTCACTTTTGTGGCAAGTTGTTACATGCAACTAATTGGAATATTGTTTGGCATTGTGCCTCATAAATTCCGCAATTCAACAATTGGACTTGCAGTCAGTTTATTGTGCATTCGGTTACAATAAATTAATGCCACAAACTTGCTGCTAACATTGTCAACGTTATCAACTTGCCTTGGCCATTATTTAAACCACACACACACACACACACACACACACTCGCACAACATTGTCAACATTTTGTAATTGTTGTGCTGATTGTTTAATTGCGCCCATTTTGCGTGCACTTCCGACATTTGCGCTGCCTTCCTTCCTCCCCCCAACTGGCTATTCAATAGCTATTGCCACGGCTATATCATAAAAATCTTCCCATATGCTAGAGCTGTTAAATACCCTGTAAGCATTGAATGCATGGCAAGTGTTACAAGAGCAAAGTGTGAAGAGACCAAAATAAAGAACAAGCAATATGTTGTGCTTTATTTATCTAAAAGGGAATTTTCTATGAAAAAGAAGTAATTTGAGATGTTCACATAAGATTTAAGTTTTCTAGCAACAAAATTAATATAAATTCAAATTTTAAATTGTAACTTTTTATAGAATCACCACAATTGATTAAATAAATTTATAAGACCTTTATAGAATCCACAACATCTGTTTTAGACAAACATAGATTTAAAGGATATCAGCTCAAACTTAAATAAGTTGGACAACTTTTATTTAAGTCATTTTCAAAATTACACATTAGACGCCTCAAAGAAATGTAACCCAATACTAAGTTTATGCTTTGTAAAAATAAAAAAATAAAATAAATAAATAAATAAATAAAAAAATAAATCACTAAAAATTATAAAATATAAAATAAATATTAAGTTATATTTATTATATGGAAACAAATTCAAATGAATGACATGATTATGTCTATTTCAACTACAACAGTAAATACAGAGCATTACTAAGTCGCGCGCTTTTCTTTTATATATTTAAATATATTTTTTATTTTTATTAATTTTTTTTTATCTTCATTTGCCAGCCGCAAACAAATTAGCGCGACAATTTCATCAACAGCCATTTAAATCACATGTGATTTTATAATTTATTTTAATATATTTTATTTTCCATCTATTTTTTTCGTTACATATTTTTCCACATTCACATAAATTGATATACATATATATTGTATGTAGATATTTATAGCGGCGTCAATTTAAATTGACTTTTTACAGTTTTGTTGCGCAAACAATTGACGTGCATAATTTAAAAATGTGTTTGCATATTTGTTGGTGAGATTTATACAATTATAGCTATATATTATTTGTGCCTTGCGGAATGATATTTTGATAGACACAATTATGAATTAGCATAATTCGCAGTTGACTTTTGTCGCAAATATTTATGTATTTATTTAAATCATTTTTCGTTAACTCTTAATTTATTTAGCTGTCCCAGCTTAAAGCAAATAGAACTGCGCACAAATTATGCTTCATTGCGTTTGATTTCGCGTTGATTTATATTTTTCCATATTCTGATGGCCCCGCATTTTGCATATGCGGTTTGGGCCAACCGTTTGTCTATAATCCCTTTGTCCTTTTGCTCCTGCCGTTCGCGCGCTCCTGCGGCCACATAAAACGGCTATTAAAAAGCCGTTGTGCGCGCTTTAATTGCATTTTATTAGAATTTATTGACACTTGGCGGCAGCAGCTGCCCAGCCGCTTTTAATAAACACCGAATAAAAAATACAATTAGGGCAATTTAATTTCGCGTTATTTATTTACTTTTTTTTGGTTTTCGTTCTTTTTGATTAAATGTATAAAAACTAGATGTAAAATGTTGTTATTATCTAGTTGACTTTCTGCTTAGATTTTTAGATACATAGTTATGCCAGAGCCGGAGAAGGATTAAATGTTACGAGAAAAAAAAATCACAGTTTTATTATTTTATTAAAAATAATGATTTATTTATGTATTTATTCTCTTTACAGTTTTCTGTAAATATAAAATATATTTTTTACAATTAATTGTTAGAAAAACAAATACCAAATAATTTGTTATTTAGACCACATTTGAATATAAATTAAGTTAAGTTAGAAACAAACCAATTTTCTATGGCTTTTATTAGAGCTTATTAAACTGGCCTTATAGTACATTATTTTAACTCCCTAACTTGACTTTTCATTTTTAAATTTTGAATGAGTTTCACTCGTTCATTTCATCAGGTCAAATTCAAATTGCTTTACCTTTGTAAAACTTGAATTTTGATACATATCGAAATGTGACTCATGTAAATATTAACTTCTTAACTAAAGCTTAATGAAAGTAGCATTAGCATTATTGGTTTTAATTTGTTTTGATTTAGATGGCAAGCCATTGAATCCATGTTCGATATTCTAATGTATCCACATTTTCTGCGCATGATGCAATTCACTGATGTCATTTCCTCAGAGACTCTTAAACAATATATTGTATAACATGCAATATATACATAACTTGTACAAGTATATATATATATTTGTGCAATGAGCGAATATCGAATTGCGTCATTGTCTCAATTTCGGCACAGTTCGCTACAGTTTGGAGCAAACGAGTTTTGAGCTCAATTTCAACATTATTTCAGTGATTTCTTAATGCCGCTGCGGATGCTGTGCGGCGCGATGATTACCAATTAGATGAAACTAGATACTAGCTGAGAGATAGATGGAGATAGAGACAGAAAGAGAGAGAGAGAGAGAGGGAGAGACAGGCAGGCATTGCCATTGATGCTTGAGTTGAGCTGCCTACGGAGAGCGTTTCAACCAAGATTGGCAGGCAGCCTCCACTCGCTGCAATTTAATGAATATGTAATATGGTCGAAAAGCAGAAAAACCATTGGCGCATAAATTTGGAGCATCCCTCCTGCTGGAATAAGGAAAATATCATTATCATTGTCTGTGCCATCTGCCTTCTGCCTTTTGCCTTCTTCCACACTTTCTATCTAGCTTCTCCTTTTACTTTTCATCTGTTCCTCGGCTATTTTTTCTGCCCTGCACTTGGCAGCTGTTCTCCTGCGGGTGCGTCTAAAAATTTCCAGCATGCCAATCTGGCAAAAACTTTTCGTACCCCAGCAGGAGGAGCAGTAGGAGCGGCAGGGGTAGCAGGGGTAGCAGGAGCCGCAGCAGCTTTGCCCAATTTGATTTTTCTTGGCTGTGCTTGGGGCGCTCGCCCGCTCGCCCGTTCGCACTCCCCGCAGTTTTTCATTTACTTTTCTCGTAATTGCTGCTACATAATTTGATTATTAAAATTTAAATATTTATTGAAATTTTTTGTCTTGCCGTAGAGCTCTCACAGCGAGCGAGCTTGTGTGCAATTTGTTAATCAATTAGTCGAAAAGCCGATGTTGTCGCAAGATTTATGCGGCTCATAAATGTCAAATGCAAATGCACACGGAAACACCTGGCCCAGCACCCTGTAACTGTCGCATGAATACCATTTCTATATATTCAAATACTGCAATATACGTGCATATAGGAAGCCTCAATTAATCTTGATAATGTCAGCTTACAAACTGCTTGACTTCTGCTCGCAGGAGGGCGGCAGGCGGGGGTTGAGTTGCATCAATAAATGCCCATCAGCTGCAGCAACTGTGGGAATAGAAACAAGTGGCAGGACTCTGCAATACTATGTAGGACATTTCAAATAAAATATTTCATGCAAAATTTACAAAGCACAGCGAGTGGAAGAAAGAGAGCGAGAGGGTGAGAATAGACAAACGAATACTCTAAAGAAACCATATGTCAATTGCATGCACACATACACCCACACACGCACACACACATTGAATTGTTACGGACAGCAGACAAGCAAACTTAAATGCTCACCCCCCCACCCTAACCCTGTGGACAAACACAATGGCATGTCAAATGCAAAAACACATTCCACAAGGGCGTGCGGGCGAGTGGGTTGAGGAGGCGGAGAATAACTACACAATGTTTTTGAGTGCCAGCTATGCCCCGCTGCCGTGCTGCCGTGCTGCCCCGCTGTCCTGCCTGCGTTCGTGTTGCCTTTTTTGGGTGCGCTGTCGTCTTTGCTGCACCTACAACTTCCGGCCTTTGTTGGAATAACCATAAAATCAAGATAAGTTATTGGATTTGCTGGACAGGAAGCAGGGTATAAGCGCACTCTGTGCTCTCCCCAACGCAGCTGCCAGCTTTGCCAGATATTGCGACTGTTCGCCTGCCCTTGTTCGAGTCCTTTGAGCCTGGAACGCACTCTGTCGTAGATTAATTGCGTTTTTTTTACGTTTTTGTTGAAAAATTACATTTTTTGTGTGCAATATAAATATTCCTTTTTTGTGTATACCTTGTAATTATAAAAAACGGGCATATACATTCTTGACTTGGCATTGTTTATAGAAATGACAAAAGCAAAATCATGGAACAAATTTGTTCATAGTGGTTATGTTTTAATATAACTGACTGAAGTTAAAAGTGGGCCAATCCTTAATATTCAAACAAGGTATTCAATAATATTTTATAGCTTAAGTTTAGTATGTGAAATGGCAATGAGAACAATGTAAATTTCATTAGGAATGGGTAACTCATAGTTGGGCAAACTCCAAAAACTTTTTTTCCTTTTTTTTTATTATTCATATATTTTTGCCAGCCGCCTGTGAACTTTTGTGCGGCAGAGCAATTGCCCAGGCGACCTGGCACCACGGCCACGTCCTGCTAGTCCTGCTGTAGTTTCCATGGCTGGTCCCCAGCTCCTGCCCCTGCCCCACACAGGAGCTGCTCGACTGGCTTTTCTTTATATAAATAGTGGCGCTGGCGTTGGCATTGCTGTTGTCGCTGTTGTTGGCGCGCACAATGCGCAGCTTAGCGCCTCTGCTAGCCTGGTGGGTGGTGGCTGGTGGATGGCTGGCTGAGGGGGGTGTAAGATGCCACGCCCACTCGTGACTCTGTGCGCTGTGTGGCGCCACACAATCAGTTTGTCGCACTTGGCTCTTGGAATATCGTTGCCGGTCGCTCGGCTGCGCGTCCGTCGGCACTTCAAGGGCCTGGCCCAGGCTCTGGGGCTGGCGAGGGGCTCTAATGCGATTAAGCCGCTTGTTGTGGCTGTCAACGCGTTGACTGGCTGACTTTCAGCCCGCGTGCCGCATACCACACGCTGACTGCCCCGCGCGCTGGCCCCGCCTGCCATCTGCCCTCAGCCCTCTGTCCTCTGCCCTATGCACAGTGCTCGACAAGCTGCTTTTGTAATTCACTTAAGTGTGGCATTTTGGCCTGCGGTAAACGGCCGCCATTGTGCGAGTGCCCATGCCCATGCCCCGTTGCCCACTTGCTGCTCCCCCTCCAACACACACACACACACGCACACAGATCTCTTTAGCATACGGCCCTGAGCACAGTTGGACAGTTATAACGAGAGCTAGAGCTGGAGCTGGAGCTAGAGCTGGAGCGTTTACCTTTGACTACGTAGCGTGTCCGGGGGGCAAGGGCTTTGGTTTAATCATAAATTTCATTTCGCTCAAGTGCCGCATGTTAAACACAATTCTCTATGCGCCACGCTTTTTCAACCTGGCACAAAGCCACAGTGGCTCAACTGGCTGGCATGCAGTGCCGGCCATCGGATCCACTGTCTGAGCCTGGTCCTTAACCCGGCTAACTACAATTTATGATGACATTATGGCGTGCGACTGTAATCAGATAGCAGCCGGCGAGTCCGAGTTACAGTTAAACGTAAAAGTTCTATTAAGTAGCTGCCGTGGAGGGGGTCGAAGGGCGGGCAAGTGTCACTAAGCGCCACGCCTTACGCTCAGATAACCTGCAAAACGATTAAGGGTATATCGACTATGACTCAGGCCATAATTAGAAGTCAACTGCTCAAGTCTTTAGTCTGGAATTAATTCGAATATCTAAATGAATAAATATACTCATTGAATGAAAGTGAATATCCTTTGCGTATAGAATCAAGATTTACAAATAGTATAGGGTATTAGCAAGTCAAGGCTGCGATTAATTTGCCTACTTTGTGTCACTTGGCGCACGCACAGGCTGAAGCCCAGAGGGCCAGGAAATCTTTATGAGCTCACACGCTCATCAGGAAGCGTTGGCGCCGGCAATCAGGCCGTTAGTCCTGCAGGAGGACGAGGGAGGGGGGAGATTACTAGAGGCTAGAGGGTTTGAGGCGTTGCCAATTGGAGTTTATTAATTTGGGGCCGTGCGTGTTGAAAGCCGCAGTTGAGTCGAGTCGAGATATTTACAATTGTTGTAAATATTTCCTTTATTATTGTAATTATATTTATGGCCGAACGGAAACGGAATGTGGAACGTGCCGGCGAGGGCGAGGGCGAGGGCGAGGGCGAGGGCGCGAGCAAGGGCGAGGCTGGCCACCTGCTCTACCTTGCCTTTGGCGCAAGGTTGCGTGTCAGCACCTGGCATTATTTTTGAATATTTTTTTACTTTTTTTTTTTTTTGCTGTTGACTCTTTGACTATTTCAACAGATTTTGATTGGCCCCGAACGTACGAATGAATGAACGAGAGTACGGCCCAATTAGTTAAATATTTTGTAAACAATTTTTATTATTTTAATGTGCGGCAATTTTGTGGCAATTGTGGCAATTGTGTAAATTGCGGCGAAAGAAAATCTGCTCGTTTTCCCGCTTGACTCTAACTGTTGTTGATGCTTGTTTGCTTTTACAGGGGCCAACAATTTATGCCAAGTGCCCAAAGGAGACGGGACACGGGATACGGCACGCAGGATGCAGGACGAAGGACGAAGACGAGATGGGTTCTGCAGCACACACTTCCGGCACGAGCACGTCAGACTTGACTTGACTTGAGACTTCGGAAAACTTGGCTACTCTCGCTCTATCTTTCTCTCTATCTGTCGCTCTTCTTCGCTTAGAGCGGGGGGCGTGGCAACACCCCCCAGATGTCTCAGGTAATTATGCATATTTAAGCAGTTTTGTCTACAACAGTTTTGCGAACCTAAAAGCGTCCTTTCAAATGAATTATTTATGCAAACTGTGTGTGAGGGGCTGGCGGGACAGGGCGCGACAGGGCGGGGCAGTACGTGGCGTGGCACAGAGCGTATCTAGGATCCTGGCATATGCAAACATTACCTCAAGTCGTTGTCAAGTGGATTTAATGGAGCCTGGGGCCTGACAGCCCCGTTGTATACGTAATGTGGTAATGTGTTTATGTGCTCTTTAAAGCCCATCCGCACACACACGCACACACGCACAATCGTACGGACACGCACACGCACACGCACACGCACACACATTGACGGCGGTCTGCAGCTATAATTGCGTTCCCCTAAATACACATGGAAATGCTATAATATATACATATATAAATGTGTACTTCTATATTGCGCCTTGAAATTAATGCCACACTATTAATGCTAATGTCGAAACATCGCTCCAACGCACTTCACATTTGTCAATGACGAAACATTTGCGCTATCCATACCCTATCGACAAAAACAACAAGTAGGTTAGAGGGCGTATTTAACCAGTGGGTAGTTATGTGACTGCTATTCGTGCTCCAACTCAAACTGATTGACTAGCGAAATCTATGAAATATACCTACTTTTAATTACTGTATCCCATTTAGATATATTGTAGATACTAAATATTGCATGAGACATATACACTTCTTCTATATTAGATTCTATAGATTTGCAATGTTTCTAATAGAAAACTATAACAGTTCCCTAAGTATTCTATTCCATTAATACGAATGCTTTCAGCTAGTTCATTGAGTAACCCTAAGTGTCAATCATTGTCTGTCTGTATTACATATGTATGTATGCATTTCTATATGCCATATGATTTGCATTAAAAAAAAAAACATAAATACAAATAAAATAAAATGAAAAGTATAAATTATACATAAAATATTCGCTGAAATCAGCCTGAAGGCAATTCAATATAAAATTAATGCTTGATAATTGAATACAATTCGAATTGCAAATCTTTTTGCTTTTGGCTTTTAAGCTAACTCATTTGAATAAAAATCATTTGGCTAAAAAATAAAAATTATTTGAATACCTACCCAGCTTAAAATAATGGAGCTACTTATTTAATTTATGTATTATTCCAGTTAAAATTCGCAGAATTTCTCCTAACTTGATTAAATCATATTTGTAATAAAGTCTTTGCGGATATTTGATAAATATCTGTAAATATTTCAAGGAAATTGATTTATCTAAAAAAGTAATTTCAATACTTTTTGGTTTATACACGGCACTGTTAGCATATTAACATATTTGAGTTAAATTAATTAAATATGGAAACTGAAGAATAGGAAATTTAATGGTGGGCAAAGCGTATTTAGCAGTCGTCTATTGTGAATTACTTTGGCTTGATCTAATTCAGAGCGATTTCATTTCATTTCATCCCATTTCATTTCATTTCACTTCACACACACAGAGCTACACATACACTCACACACACTTGACTACACAGCTTTGCTTTCAGCTTAATTGTTTTGCAACTAAACATCACAGCCAAATGCCTTTCATCATTTTGCCATGAACCAAAACCAATGGTCATTGTTGTTGTTGTAGTTGTAGTTGTTGTAGTTGCTGGACCGGGGCAAAATCGTGTCTAAGTAGCTTTTGTGTAAATGAAAAGCGGAAAATGAAGGAACAGCGCAAAGCAAAGGCAACGAAAATGTAGAGACTGTAGCACACTTTGAGGCGAAAATCAAAAGCGCCATTGAGCTGGCTGTCTGTGTGGGTGAATGAGTGTGGGCGAATGAGTGTGGGTGCGAGTGTCCTGCCAATCGCCTTGGCAGCTAATTAAAATGTATTTAAGTGCGTTGTCACTTCCCATCCGCCCCGAGAGTCGCGTCGCTGCAGCTGTAAATCGAGTTTGTAATTTATGCCAATTTAATAGAATTTTCGAGGCTGACACGCACACACACACAAACACACACATGCAAAGACAAATTACAAATTGGTTTACTTAGGGCCGTGGGACATGTGTAACGGCCCAGGACAACATTGAGGCAAACAGAACACAAAAATACTCGGAAATTAGCATAGTTTTAGGCAGCAGCCAAACATTCGCCGTAGCATAGTTTTGCGGGCCAAGAAAAGTTTTTTGATGTTTTTGCCAATTTCCCGTGCACAGCCAAAATTTGAGAGAGAGAGAGAGAGCGACAGAGAATGGGCTAAACAGACAGAGAAATATATTTAAAGGCGCGTTGAATTTATTGATTTGGGTTAGGGGTAGGAGCAGCAGCAGCAGGAGCAGCAGCAGCAGGAAGAGCAGGAGAAGGAGAAACAGCCTACTGCCTTCACTTTTGGGCAGGAGGCGTTTCGAATTTCGAGCTGGGCGTTGCCCGCAGCGATGTTCTAGCTGTGCAAATTTATATGTTTGCCCTAAATAGCAATCAAAGGCTTAACAATGAATGCTTCTCACACTCGCGCTACCCCGCTCACAAATGTTCACTTAATTGAACTTTGAACCGAAACGTTTGGCAATGCCAAGCGTATTGAATTCCAATTGGCTGCGAACTCGTCTTGAGTGCTTTTCGCTGAGGAATTCAAATAGTTGCGGCTGCCTAAATAAACTCGCCAAGGACTCGGTCGCTGGGCCCGCTGCTGAGGCTGATCTGTCATTTGTTGGGGCCGTTGTTTGTTTTGTTTTGCTTGCCGTTGTTGCTGTTGTTGCTGTTGTTGTCAGTTGTTTTGTTGTTGCGCTGATAAATGTGCCGCAGGCGGCCAAAAACCAAAAACAAACACATAAATCAACAGCCACGTGGGTAGGCCGTCGGCCAGCAGGAGGCGGGGCCAAGTGACAGTTGGCCAGCAAGTTCAAGTTAAGCATTCTTATAATTATTGGCCGACTTGGCTATTGAAATCTGTAGATTCGTTCGCTCAGCATTTAACAACCAAAGTTTTTATGAGCTTGCAGCTTTAAGATATGCCTGCAAAAATATCTTCAGAATATATCTGAGCCTTGGCTAAACGAGGAAAGTGAGAGATTTTATGCTTCTACTTTTTGGAAGCTGAATGCTTTTACTGCTGTTCACTTTGTCAAGCATAAATGTACCGATTTCCAAGGACTCCTCCCATTCAATTTGCCCGCTTACATTTTTCTGCAATTTTAGTTTGAAAATCCCTTTAGAAATTCCAAGCACATTTTGACCTTTAGCCAACAAATTTGTTAACACAAAATGCGATTTGCTGGCCGAAACGAGCGGCACAACTTTCCAATTGCCAAATTCAGAATCTGAAATCCAAAATCTGAAATCCAACTACATTCTGTCCGAGGGCAAACAATGCAGTCAGGCAGAAGTGTGTGAGTGTGTGCGTGTGTGTGTGTGTGTGTGTGTGTGTGTGTGTGTGTGTGTGTGTGTGTGTGTGTGTGTGTGTATTTGTGGCAAAAGCCAAATGAAATTTGGCTATAGTCAAGCTGAATCGGAGGCTGTGCGACACACACAGTGAGCGAGAGAGAGAGAGAGAGAGGGGAAACCAGAGCGAGTGAGGGAGAAGGAGCGAATTGCTGCCAACCACAACAGCCGAAATTTATGCCAATATTTGCATTCGATGCCCCAAAAATAAACCGTAAAATGGTTGTTGGCACAGTCTCTGAGAGTTTGGCCAGCACAGCAGGCAGCAGGCAGCAGGCAGTTGGTAAAGAGGTAGACAGAGAGAGGGGGGGGGGGGTTGGGAGGAATGAGAGTGGAAGAGGAAGGGATAGCTGTGGATAATATGCAGGCTGTGCCGCCTGCATTACTGCGTAGGCTCAAAATTTCATATTTATGATAGCAGGCGACGGCGGCTGACCAGGAGAAGAAGCGAGCGGGAGGGTGGGGGGCAGGGCAGTGTGAATGTGTGCATTGACTGCAATAATTCAATTGCACACCTACGCAATTTACTGGCGCCACAACAGCAGAAGCAACAACAACAACAACAACAACAACAGCAGCAACATCTGTGGAGGGACACGAACAACAACAAGCAGCAGGCAGCCTAACGGAATATTGAAATATCGTAGCAGTTGCTGCACTGGTCAGCACTGGGAAAACGTTTAAAGCGCTTGAACGCACACGCACACACACAAACAGACTCAACACACACACGCACACATACACTAGCATAGCTAAAGCAAACATGGTCAACAT
This sequence comes from Drosophila mulleri, assembly GCA_035047565.1. Lineage (NCBI taxonomy): Eukaryota > Metazoa > Arthropoda > Insecta > Diptera > Drosophilidae > Drosophila > Drosophila mulleri. Next base: position 14,197,820 of record JAWNPK010000168.1, read on the forward strand.
TTAGCATATTCCGAAAGTTAGAAGCCCAAAAAGCTACGAGAGTCTCTCACTCTTGAGCCGCTTCGTGTGTGCTGCAGGAGTTGGGCATAATTGGATTTGTTTAGCTGTCAATATTATGTCAGAAGTTGACATCAAGAGTTTGACACATGACTGCAAGGCATAGCATAGCAAGGCGTGGGCGGGGGTGGGGCGTGGCGCGACAGACAGGCGAGTCAAATAGACAAGTCGATAGCAGTGGAGCTACGAAAGAGATACAGGCACTCAGAAATTAGACGGAACAATCAGACAGTCATGGACACAGAGAAACGGACGGACGGACAGACAGCAAGAGCGGGCAAGTCAGGCAATATGAATAGCTAAAAAGTCGTCCGTCTATATTTAAATGACCTGTAAATAGCTAAAATGGAACTGGAGTCTATAGAATTGTGCAATTGTTTGCTGCAAGCCAATTGTAGTTAATAGAAAATAGATGCAGATAATGAATTAGCTTATTTGAATGAATTAGCTTAATTAGAGCCATTGAACTGTCATAATGTTGGCTTATATTATTGTTATTAATTATTAAAGTAACAGTAAAGAAACTAGAAATATCTTAAATATTGATTTATTCAGCAATATTATAAGAAGACATATGAATTCTTTGGGACTCTATAACTATCATAATTATATTATTAAGTGTGGATATATATTATTAATATATATCTTAATATGGATTTTTTCATATATACGTTATATCTTAAATGTTGATATCCATGTCATCCCAACGAAATCAAAATCTACCTAAGGATCATTGTCTTTATAAAAGTATTGATTTAACTGTAGCTTTCACAGGGTAGCGCTAGTCCCGCACACTCTATCGCAGCCCTAACGTGTGTCGAGCTTTGAATGAACTGACGCCCAAGTCAAGTGAATGAATCAAAAAAAAAAAATAAATAAATAAATAAATAAATAAATAAAGAAGAGCAAAAAGTGGAAGAAATACATAAATGTTGACATTCGAATGACGTGATTCGAAGCTTTTTATAGCACCGTCACAGGCGCGAGTATCACATTTTATGGCTGTCGATGAAGGGGCGGGTGGGTGCCTGGCATGAGACGGCAGCTGCTTTTGACACCCGACATTTTTTGGACGGCTTTTGTCAAGGTGTCGAGCACATCAAAGCCGGCAAAAAAGGGTTAGACTCGAGCCGGCCCTTGACATAGCTCGGCGTCTGTTCGTCCAGTTCGATTGTCCTTTCATGTCCTTCGGCGATGCAAGCAATTTGCTGAGCTAGCTGATAGCCACTCGAGTGGCCTTCACAAACATCCGGCTACATATGCTGTGTAATACTATTAGCTCTCATATCAATTACCGAGCTGAGTCCCACGTCTTCGTCTTTTCCACTGCATCATCGTCATCATCTACGTCTGTTGTTGCCTTGGCAAACATTGCGTATACGTAACGTGTGTTTGCTTTAGCTGGCATATATTTAACTTACAGCTCAAGCCAAACACTTGAGCCGTAAACCAAAATTAAAACAAGTGCACAAGAGTTGCTCATTAGCCACGCCCACAACACACACACACACACACACAACAGCTGCCGCTGTTGCTGTCTTTGTTGTTGTGGCACATGAATGATTTACATTTTGCTTGGTGGCGCCCAAACAGAGTTTTAATAAAGTATTTGCTCACTCGAGTGCAGCAACAGCAAGAAGCAACAACAACAATAACGACAATAACGACAGCAAATGCAAACAATCTGCATATAAAGAAAGTTGAACTGACCGACTAGGAAATACCATGTAAAAATAAGTAAAAGTATAGAAATGTCATTTCGAACATGATAAATAAATAATAAAAATTTATAAAATAATTTAAAATAATAATAAATAATAAAAGAATATTCTAAAATAAATTATAGCAATAGTGTAACTAATATAATATTAATAATATATCTATCTAATATAAGGAATAGAATAAATTCGAATTGATTTTAAGTATTCCCTGCTGTATGTGTACAGGGTATGCAAAGTGCAAACACTCAATGCCCGAAAAAAACGAGAAAGAGATGACACAAGTGTGTAAATAGAGCGAGAGATGCTGGAGTATAGAGAAAGACATGTGAGAGGTAAAGAGCTGGAGACAGCATGGAGCCAAAAAGTTGACTTTTGCAATCAGCAGGAGCTGCAGTTGCCTGTGCGCTGACGTTGATGGGTGAGCGGCAAATTTTCAAGCTGACTGAATGACTGACAGAGGGCATAAAGTGGGCAGACGACTGACGGGAGCGGGGGCTGCAAAGGAGAGGCGAATGGCTGTGAGTTAAGTGGCTGACTTGGCACTGGCATAATTTACATATGCCAAACATGCAGCAAGGAGCAGCAAGCAGCAGCAGTAGCAGCAGAAACCAACAACAAATGAGCGACGCATTGTTGGCAGGCACCTGCAGAAAGCCACACACATATATAGGCACACACACACACACACACACTCAGCACACAGTGCATTCTCGACTAGGGTTTATTTATATGAGTGATTAGCCACTGACAGAAGTTTGCAGCTGAAGGCAAGGGCTCATCTCGGCTGACTGACAGTTGCCGTGTTTATTTATTAGTGTGTGCGTGCGTGTGTGTGCAGGTGTGTGTGGCTGTCAGGCCGTCTGTCTGTTTGTGGCAGGCAAATATAAATAGCTGCAACAGCTGCCACATTGCACGTGCCACAAGGCGCTCGGCCGCAGAGCTTGAACGGGCTTTAACTCCTTGGCTACAGCTTAAAGTAGCCGGCCAAAAGTTAAGCCCTCTCCCTAACCTCCCTCCAAGTCTCCCTAATGCTGCCTGTCAATATTTGAGTTTATTTGCAGCAGCAGCAGCAGCAGCAGCAGCAGCAGCTTCTGTTGCCGCTTGAGATTTGCTTTTTACGTGGCACGTTGCACGTTGCACACGTCGCAGCTGGATGGTAATTGAGTTGGAAAAATGTTGTTGACGCGAACGCCCAGCTCGGCGCGACATGCTGCGACAATTGCAAGCAGCCGCCACGCCCCCTCGACTAGTCCCCTAGCCGCCCACTCGTTACACATGGCTGCCTCCTGCTCGCCCCGCACTTTGCATATTATTACGTGAATTCCTTTCGTTTGTTGCAATTTCTGCGCTTTTGCGTTCGCTCTCGCCCGCTTCCATTTCTTTTTGTTGCATGCTGCTGGCTGGAAAACATGTGCGCAAACATTTAAATCAATTGTGCCCCATTGCAGCGGCCCCGCCCTCTCACCCGCCCCATTCGCAATTGTTATGCAAAATTCGCGCCACGCGCGCAAATCAAGCAACAAATGCACCAAAATTGACACGGCCCGCAGATGCTGCCATCAATTTGGTGGCAGTCCCCAAATACCAAAAGTGTTGCAACATCAATTGCCGGCGCTGCCGAACGATGCCAGCAAGGTGGCTGCAGCGGGGCATGCAGCATGCTGCCAATTTGATTATACTTCTACAAAGTCCTCGAGCGCCGTTCAATGAGAAAAACTCAATGGCATTTCGTTTTTTATTGAAGGCAATCAATTAGATTAAATTGAGAATTTTTGTCGATTAGAAATAAAAATAGAAATAGAAATTGCATAAAGACATTTCTCTAGTAAAATTTGCGAGAAACTGAATTTTTAATATTTTCCTGGCTTTTGCTGCAAATTAATTTTTTGTTTTTTATTTTTTTTTAAATAGATATCAAACTTATTCTTCATATAGTAAAACTATACTATTTTAATATATAAACTTAAAAATATTTAATTTAAATACTTGATTTTACTATAAATAAAAAAAAAGTGAATATATAAAATTTGACTTTTTAAAGGAACTTGAAAATCTATGTCATAACTTCATAATAATGTATATGTATCAAATGATTAATAACTATTAATAAATACTATACTATATGTATCTATTATACCATATATAATATATTGCTCTTTGAGTTATTCAATTCTAAAGCGAACAGATATATACAAATATATGTATGTATTTCAATCAAGAATAAATAAATCATAGCAGCTTTTTGCAGTTTGCCATTTCTAAGTACATTCTCGTATCAATTTTATATTGAAAAATTTCATTATGTAAATTGTTGCTTATCGATTCAATAGGCTGTTTCTAATATCAATTCAAGTAAATGGGCCGTGTGACTTGTCCGGCAGCTTTTCTGCTGCTTCTTCTTGTTTTTTCAATTTCGATTTTGTGAAGCGATTTAAATTTTAAGCCGCTGTCGTCGCAGTTTTCCTTGGCATTTGCCATGGCAAAAGAAAAAAAAAAACGGAAAGAAAATTGCATAAAAATTCGCCTTGCTTCGCTTTATGTGCAGCAGGAAATGGGCAGGGGCTAGACGTAGGCTAGGGCACTATAGTTAGCTTTGGCTAGCTGTCTCTTTCTATTTTCTGCTGCAAGGTGCACAGTTTCTCATACACACACACATACACATACACACAGTGGCACAGGCACAGGCGAAGGTCGCGCCACAGTTGCATGGCATGACATGGCATTATACGAGCTTTGGATACAGTGAAGACTCGTTGCCCGCGCCGGCGGCTGTCCTCAATGGCAAGAAGAAGAAGAAGAAGCACTAGCAACAGCAGCAGCAGCAGCAGCAAATAAAGAGAATAACTTTTCCAACTGAGCCCACTTGAAAGCCAATAATAATAACATTTTTCACATTTTGCAACTAGTTCTGTGGCAACCACAAAGAGCCATCAACATTTGTGTGTGTGTGTGTGTGTGTATATTATGCAAATGATATAGTGCTCGTAATAAACCTATTATTACTAGTCTTTAAGCTATCTAAATTCATATAATTAAATTAATTTCCTTCTCCCTCTCTCTCTCCCTCTCTCTCTTGCAGACACGCACAGCCCAGCACGATTTATGATTTGATTCAGGTAAATATTTATGTAAATGATAAATATTCTTTATTATATCTCTTAATTGCTCTGTTCACACCTCGCTTGCTCCAAGAGAGTATTCGACTGTAAGAATCTTTTTCGTACATAGAAGAAATATAAACATCATATTGTGTTAGCAGTGAATAATCAGGGTTAATTACAATAAATATTTTCTGTATGTAAATTTAAGCAAAAGTCCAATTTATGTGTTTTCTATATGAAAACCTTGTTTTAAATTAAAAATAAAAGCAAAGTAAATTTATTATAGGCTTTGGTAACTTTTACTTACAATAGACATTACCCAATTTCATTTAAGCTTTGACCCAATATAAAAAAACTATTAAATTTTAAAAATTCAATTTACATATTTAGTAGACATTAAAGTACTTTAATTATTTATTTTATTTATTATATTATTACTTGATTTATCTATCATTCACTCAATTTGCCATTAACTTCTGAATTTCTTAGTAAGACAAATTACATAAAATAGAAATATTTATAGAAATATTTACCTTTACCCAGAATATATGTATGTTTGACATATCTTATAGTAACCTTTCTCCCATGTTATATTATCACATCACATAAACTACTACAACTACAGCCTTAATTAGCTGTGCATATACCGCGCTGTGCCATTCAGCGTGGGTATTGCCACTGCCACAGTTCTCAGCCAGTTTGGCCCCCTACAACATTTATTTTATACATATATATTATTTGCTCTTTTTTTTTTCAAAAAGTTTCTTTACTTTTAGTGGCTTTTGGCAAGTGCTGGCAATTAAATTTAATTAGTTTAACTTAAAACTGCAAAAACTAATTGCTCGATGCGTGCGCGTCTCAAATCTTTTCCATTTAATTTGCTTTTTATGACAAGTTGTCGCTGCTGCCTCCGTTGTTGTTTCCCCAGAATTTTTTACGAGTGCCAAACGTGCGAAACTTTAGTTACAGCACAGAAAATGAAAGAAAAATAAGCGCACATTTAACTAGCAGTTTATGAGTAGGGGAAGGGGTAGAAGAGACTGTGGCAAGTCGAAGCTCTAATTGGCCAGATAAGCGCTTTTTAGACATGTTTTAATTGGCCACACTAGCTGTTAACTGTAAATTGTGGCACACACACATAGACATACACATACTCGTCAGGTGTGGCAAGCAGCTCTAATCAGCTGCAGTTAGCCCCCCCCCCCGCGCTCTCCCTGCCCCTCTGCAACCCTCTCGTGCGCAGTGTCTGTGTGGCACTTGGAAGTTTTTTGGGCAACTGCTGCCGCACATGCAACTTTTGCAAATTAAAAGCATACTTCTTGGCGACTTGCAACCGCACGACAATGCAATAAAAGTAAACTAGTTGCAACTGCTCTCTGCAACATGGCCAAAACAATTGAGCAACTCGTTCAAGAACAAAATCAAAATGCGCTGATAGAAACCAATTCGAGCGAGTGGGAAAGACACACACACACACACACACACACGCAAACACAAAAAAAAGAAACTTTATCCTGCGACATGTTGCAGTGTCCTTACATATTGAATGTTTATTTGCATGCAATGAGGCGTGTATGTGTGTGAGTGCGTGTGTGTGCATGGCAAAACTTTGGCTGGAGTTTAAAATAGGTCGTTGTAACCAAGCCGGCAACAAGGGGTTAACAGCGTTCTTAATATCGCATAAAAAGTGAACAGCCAAATAAATAAATTAAAAAAAGAAAAGAAAACTGCGTAGCAAAGTTAAAATGAAACTTTCGCGAAACTTTACAACACTGCTCGCAGCTTATATGGCTTTAAGCTCTTCGGCTGCACAAGATGGCTGGCCGCCCACAGAGCAGGGGCGTGGCTTCTATTAAAGCACGGCTTAGGCTCAGTTTCGCAATTTAGGCAAATCGATAAGTCGCAGCTTAAGGCGGCGCACGTGTCCCGTGCATCGAATTGCTCAGTTTTGCGAAATGGGGGCGTGGCCCAATCTTCGAGCCGCTCCATTTGCGGCTTGCGTGTGCACATTATGGCCACGAATGCGAGTCGATAAATTCGTGCGCCTCATCAAATCTGTTGTTAATATGCTTTTAGCGTTATATAAATTAAGAGCTTAACTTGATTAAGCCCCTGGTTTGGAAGGTGTGGAATGAGCGCCTGGCGAAGGCAACGCCACTCAAAGCGAATTTCTGATTTGAATGAATATTTGAGTGATTTTCTAAGCCGGCTACCGATTAGTTTTGCAATAAATTAATGAATTTCATATAGAGAAGAGCAGGCTGGAAGATTCTAATCAATGCTAGATATCCAACATAAGTGAGGTTTAATAGTGGGTAAAAGGGAGATTAACTAGTACTGCCAGTACTTCGATTCAATACTAAATGGCGCTTGCTCTCTCTCTCTCTCTCTTTATCTCTATGTGGAAGAGCTATGCTATACAGCCTTTGCCATTATTCCCGATCTTGCATTCTTTGACTTCATATCTATAATTTCTTCCAATCTCTCTATTTCCGTTTTCCATTTCACTCTTACTCTCTCTTCGCCTCACCTTTCTCTTTCTCTTTTTCTGTCTTTCTCTCTCTCACTCTCCACCTCTCCTTTGCCTTGCTCTCTCTCTATATATATATATAGATGTATATATATATATATATTTCTTGGCCTCTCTCTGTCTAACACTTTTTCTCTCTCTCACCCTCTGTCCCTCTGTCTTTATCTTGCTCTCTCTCTCTCTTCCTATATCTCTCTCCCAAGCACTCTCTAATTGTTTTTCATTTTCCATTTGTTTCATTAAAAATTAAAATTCTTAAATCCATTAACACTTTGCGAGTTATATTATAAATTTGAACAACTTTCTTATTAATTATTGACAATTCATTGATACGACCGCCTTAGCCTTAGCTGCTTAAAAATATACTTATCCAATTAGCTAGAAACTTCACAGCTAAGTAGAAACTTCACAATTCCTAAAGAGAAAAGTTGCAAATCTAAATTTTTAATGCGCTCAATCCGGCGAAACTTGTTTAGCCAACTTCTGCATTTACCTAAGCAACCTCTTTATAAATTAACAATCTTCACAAAGTTGCACAAACACTTGTTGAGAATGGCAGCAGCATGATTTTAATTGTCTTGCTGCTCGCCCATGTGAATTACGCATACGCCGCGTGGCACCAGCCAAACAGCAAAGAGCAAAGAGCGAAAGGCGAAAAGCTGAAGAGCAAAAAAGCGAAAAAGTGGCCAAAATGAAACGGGGAAAAAGTGCAGGGAAGCGAAAAAAATGTCAACAATAATTTTTAATTAAGATTTGTTTTCATTTTTCATATTAGAGCGAACAGAGTACACACACACGAGTGCGCGCACACCCAAACACACAGGCACACACAGCGTCCCAGCGCAGGAGTTAATTTGAATTTTATAGCAGTCAAGTTTGTGTAATTTAAGAGCCAGCTACAAGACGGGGCGTTGAGCAACACATGTTTGCCAGTGGGCGTGGCGCATATGCAGCTACAGCATGTAATGTGTATGTATGTGTGCGGGTCTGTGTGTGTGTGTGCGTGTTGTGTTTGTACTTTAGCGTTTTTTTTTTAGACAGCTCTCTGCTGCTTTGCAGCTGCGCTAGCGTATGCTTCAATGCACACACACATACACACACACATGTACACACTCGCTCACTGTCAGAGTTTCTGCAGAGCCGTAGACTGTCAGACAAGCAACTCGCATGAACTTTGCATTCAAAATAAGGCACAAAAAGTAGAAGATAGCTAAAAAGAAAAGGAAACTTTTTCAATTTCTTCAACTGCATTTTGGGCCAGTCCCCGCCCTACGGCCTCTCATGTTTGTTCTTTGCTACAAGTTAATCTGCGCCATAGACTCAACTTGCTAACTGTCTGCAGCGAGTAACCTTACCCCCCTCCCCCTCCCAGGCGACCATCCACCCACCCATTGCCCCACCCCTTGCATCGCCATGCAGTTCATTTCCTTGAGATTTTCACAAGTTTTTGCTGCAGCAAAAGTTCTAATTTCGTTACATACTCAGCACAAATTACACATGTAATGCATATGTAAACCCAACTCAAGATAGACCCACTCTCTGGGCAATTTCTGCAATTTATTAGGCATCTGCAGGCCTTTCTATCTGCTATCTGCTCCATTACAAGCTCAAGTTTTATCGGACTTCCCAAGTTTATGGCGGCAATTAAGACTAAGCCTGGCCAACGCAAATGTGAAAATTTGCGCAAAAATTGAATATATACATAGATTTATATGCTCGCGTGTGTGTGTGTGTGTGTGTGAGAGTGTTTACTTATTAAATTATGTGCTCAAAGTTTGCAACGCAAATGCCTTTGCTGTCTGGCAATTATTCCATTATATGTAAGCGACCTAAAACAAACCAAGTTCCTGCCACCTTGGAGCCACCCACGCCACCTCGCTGCAGTTGCAGCACCCACACACTTTTCTTTTCTTCGTGTTTTTCTTTATTTCTGTCGCATCTTCCATAAAGACGCCTTCAAAGTTTGCCCAACATTCTTTGCAGCCAGCTAGGGGATGGGCAGCGCTGCAGCGGCTCTTCATTGTTATTAACATAATTGCATAAAGTTGCAGCTGAGTTGTGCAAAGTGTGGCAAAGATATTTTTGGGAAGACAACGCTTAAGCGCTTAATGCCATTTATTTGCCTTTGCTTTTGCCTCAGTCTCTGGCTCCGCCTGGGCTATCGTTACAGCACTTGGCTCCTTTCTCTCTCGTTTCACTTCACGCTGACATTGCATACTTTTTGGGGCCCGCATCGCTTTTAATTATTGTGCCAAAGTCAGCAGCAACTGGCGACTGGCCTCGCCTCGCCTGTTTTTTTTTTTTTGCTCGTCGTCTTGTTATTTTTCTTTTCAGTACGCTCTCTTAAGCTCCATTAATTTGATATGCACCGCATTTGTCCGTCCGTCTGTCCGTCCTGTCGCCTGGGTCAACGTTGCGTATACGCATCATTAAATGCGCCCAGGCACAAAGCGGGCCGCACGCAAATTAAACTGCCATATAATTTTCTGCCCAACCATGGACACGCCCGCGGCAAAGCCAGCAACAAAAAATGAAAAGGAACACACACACACGCACACACACACACGCACGCACACAACCACATTCTGCCAAAGGCCAAGAAAAACTGGTAGAAGATGAACAAATATTGCGGCTCGATATCCTGTAAAATTTGGCATTAATTTGGGGAAAATAACAAAAGTTAAATTTATGTAGAATGAGTCAATTTGAATATAATTATTCTTTTATTAAACATTTTTTTATTGTTTAATAATTATTTATTATTGAGAGATTGCTTTTATATAAAAGATGCAATAGAATACCTAGATAACTTGATATATATTCTCGAGATTTTCTTTTTTGAGTACAACTAAAAACATAAATATAAATAGATAATTAATTAAGTGGAATAAAATTTAAAGATTAATAGAAAAGACGTTAGCTAAAATAGAATAAAGTTTATAATAATGTTTTCAGCTCAATCTCTGTTGCACTCGGAGTTCACTTAGCTTGAACTGTAAGGAGAAATGTTATGTATTTTATCGATTGCAATTTAGACACTGTCTCTTTTTTTTACGATTGCCCATTTCTTGCCTTGGCTCACCAAATACCCTACTCAGCCTCACACTGTTTACAGGGTATTGCAAGTGTATGTTTCGCACCCAGATTGAGGCGCTCTTTGTGCTATTCCAAGCGATTTGCTAGTCGGATCTAAGTGATTATAAATAAGAGATTTTTCCCGAGACTTTGCAAGTCCACACACACACACACACACACACACACAAGCAGAGCTAATGGCAATGCGTGCGTGCGTATGCGAATGTGTTGACTTCATCAAATTTCAATGCTTGGCCGCTCACTGATTTACTTGTTTAGGGGGCAGCTGGGGCAGCTGTGGCAGCAACATTGATTGCGTCAAATGGGCCGCTAAATGTTGACTTTGCTTTTGAAGTTCGCCCACGTCGACTGCGCCCGCCCCCATCTGCTTATTCTATTCCTCTGCACACTCTTGTCCTTAAACATGACAAAGCGCAACGGAAGCGGAAATGTCCGGCAGCGGCGCTTGATTTATTATAGGCCTCAATGATGGGGCGTGGCCAGCAGCAGAGGCAGCTGGCTGCATTTGAGCATTCAGTTTGTATTCGCATTGTATTCACTCGTTATTCACGCGGCATTCACTTGCCATTCACTCAGCACTAAGATTTTACTGTCATGTCATCATGCTCTTGCGCGCGTCGGTGCCCCCATTTGTTGCACGCATTTCGAGCTCTGCTGCCCCCGACTCCTGCCATGACGCAGCGCCTAGAGCTGTGCCACAGCTTTTGGCAAATATGTTACAAATTCTGCTTATTAAGCAAAGAGCGTGGGCCCAAAGCAAATTTGATTTAATTTTTTCCATTTCGTAAATATTAAACAAAATAAAAATGCCGAAAATTGAAAGAGAAGGCTACGATTATTGAATCACCTTTGGGAATTAATTTATGCCTGTGAAACATTTAGTGTAAACCAAACATATTTTTTGGCGCTTTTTTCTGTATTTTGTATATTCTCTTGCTGTGTCGATGTTGGCCCCAAGAGTGCTAACAATACACTTTAAATATTTGTTTTCCCATTTTCTATTTACTTTTTGCATTTTGTATGACTTCAATTCTATTAGATCGGACACAAAACTTTGTTACTTTTCAATCGATTTGTATATGTTTGCATATACAGTTTGATTGCTTACATGTCTCTCAGTTGACAATATGTTAGTCGACGTTTTAATACCAGATAGTTTATGAAACAAACTTTCAACTCTTTGATTATTTATACAATTCTTAAATGAGAGTAGAGATAAATGCAGCTACCATTCAATTCAGTAAGCTCAGCTCTCTATGCTTCAATTTAATTACTGAACTCTATATTTTTGTCTTCTATTCAATTTATTGCAGTTTTTGAAACTCTATATGCATATAGACTTATTTATTATTATTCAAATCTATGTTATTGCAGCTTTATCTTATTCTGCGAAGCTCCAAACGATGTAATTATTTTCAGCATTCGCCTGTTGTGGTTGATAGGCAGATCAAATGCCATATATTTTGGCCTCTTCGCATATCCGCAGCTCTGTAGCCCCTTAGGAATCGAATAGCTTTAGTTATGAATCACTCACAATCCGCTTTGCTCTAGTCCATCTAGCACTTTGTTAACAATTAGTTTAAGACCGCTCTGTATACATCTCTTCCAAAGAGGTGTTTCATATAGAGCGTAGAGCCTTCTCCTCTTTTTTAACACTTTCATTATTTTAAGGGGAATTTAATTGATACACAAGAAATATGAATTAGATAATTGAATTATTCAATTTTTCTAGCTCTGTCTATTCCATTTTCATTTCAATTAAATTTAACTTATCTGTCGCTCAAAGCTCTCGAAAAGGTCAATTAAATTTTTGATGAGCTCCCGTTTACATATTTATAATTGTGAACGGGCTCTGTCTGGAGGCCATTGGGGAGAGCTGGGCATAAAATCGTGTCAACTGTGCCACATTTTGCAATATTTCAGCGAAAAAATCAATCAAAGGTATCAATCACAGGGCGCAATCAGCTCTTTGATAGGGTTGGGGGGCGTGGTCAGAGCTGCTTGACGTGGGAGAACGTGATAGACACATGGTATCAAAATTATTGACAGCTACAATTTATTATCAATTTCAATGCGAAATACGAAATGCGAAATGAAATGCGAGCCCAAAAGGAAATGCAAATCAAACGACATACATTTAAATCAATTGCAGATTGAACGAGGTGAATTGATGGAGCACGCGGTGGGGGGAGGGGGAGGGGGGTAGGAACCGAGCGATTGATGAATTCGGAAAACAATTAGAATTTCAAATGAACCTAAGGCTGGCTGGCTTAACGGTTAAGCAGACAGGTGCGGGAGTGTGAGTGAGTGTGTGTGTGTGCGTGAAGGGGTTGTCAATTCCTCTCCGATTATTGCATATTTCATGAGTGTGTGTGTGTGTGTGTGAATTTAAATTTGTAATGCGTGTGCTTTGTTTGCCTGTTGCTGATTTGTTTGTGCCATTTGCAACTGGCCCAAATGTCGCTCAGCGCATTGTGGCTTTAAGTTGCGTATACGACGCGTCGCCCCTCATAAATAACAAAATCACATTAATTTAAAACCCATTTCGCGTATAAACACAGACGACGAGGCACACGCAGGCACGGACAGTGCTGTTCGAAACTGCATTTTAAATTAAAATTAAAAGTTATAACGCGTCGCATTATCAGTTGGCTGCAAGGACAATGCCTGCACACGGACAGGACACGGCCAGGACACTGCTTGCACTGGCCGTCTGCTGTTGTCATAAATAATAAATATTGTGTACGCATACAATTATGGCAGCTGCACACACACACACACACCCACACACACACACACATATATATTACAACAGTTTTGGCCAGTTTTTATTATTACTTTGTTTGTTTCGCCTGCGAAATTGGCCAGGTGCAAAAGTCTAAAAACAATTAAATGATTAATGACATTTTGCAGCGCTTTATAAGCAAATTTTGCAATTTTCATAAGGCCAATGAATAATGTAATGCCAATGAGACCAATTGCATGTGCAGTTATGTATGCGAAGAGACGGAGCAAAGATGAAAGGGGAGCAGATAATGGCCAATTCCGAATTAGAAAGCTTTTCGAATGAAGAAAGGCAAAATTACAATTCTCATGCGCCTAGCTAAGCCCACATTGGCGAATCTGATATTCAAAGCTCAAATAAATTGTATATAATAGTCAAAGAGGTTTTCATTTGTTTTTAATGTAATTCATAGAAGTTTTTTTAAATATACATTCAATATGTAATAGAAAGCATTAGATTTTATAAATATAATGGAGTGGGTGAGTAGGGGAAAACTGCTTTAATCAACGCTTTAAACTAAAATCTACAATATTATTAAATTATTCTGAAATGATGATGAACACATATCAAAATCTGTTTGATTTTAGACAAAGCTCTTAACTAGAAATCTTCATAAACATGGTTAGTTATTCGAAGTAAACAAATACATCAAGATTTCAGGGCTGTCCATAATCGACTGACCCAACTTGCAACTCATATTCGACAGGGCCATGTTTTTCTAAACTCATTTATTCAAAGAAAAACGCCAATTTTTATTTTGTCCAAAAAGATTTGTTGACAGCGCATTATGAACATAGCTCTCAAATATCTCTCTATCTATGTATATATGAATTTGTTAACTGAATGACCAACGGATAAGCTTATTCCGGCTCTCACCTGTTCAGACAGCGCTGTAAAAGCATCTTTCAGTCAATTGCACTCGAAAGAGTTGCTCGACAGCCGGAAAAGCATTTAATCGCGTGTTTTAATCGCATTTAAATTAAATTCGAGCCATAGAAATGTCAATTGAGAGCGGACTGTGATTGATTTTTAATTAAAATTACATATTTATTTATTTTTAATTAAGTTGATTGGCTTTTCGAGCAGCAACCGCAGCGCAACAGCGACAGCAACAACAACAACAACAACAACAACAAATAGCAACAAAAACAACGACAAATGCTTAACTAATTTCCACAGTAAATGTAATGAATTCGTTTTATATTTTGCTTTATTGCGGGCCACCAAGGCAAGCGACCCGCACGCCCAGCCACGCCCATAGACAATAAAAATATGCAGCACCAATAATAATAATGCTAATAATAATAATAATGATAATCATAATAATCGGCTGTCTCAGCCGCAGCTTTGCTTGCCACTCGAGGGACGCATAAAGACAGCCACGCCCAGCCACTAGACGCAGCAGCCTGCGAGCGAAGCAGGAAGAGGAAGCGCCATAGGGGCAGCAGGAGTATGGCTTGGCTGTCCTGTGATTTGCTCTGATTTGCTCAGGCAAGCACCATTGACGGGCCGTGGGGCACAGCACCGTTTACATGCGTACAACGAGCCGCAGTCATTAATTTCAATTTTGTCTGTTTGCTTCAGGCTGCGGGCGCCCTTCTCCAGGTTGCAGTCCCTTCGCGTCCTGCGTATGATTGAAGGGTTCTGCTCTCTTTTGCGGCGCAGAGACAAACATTATTTATTAATAAGCGTTGTGTGTGCTTGGGGCACCGACTGAAGCGGCACAATTGTGCCTCTACGATTGCCTCAGTCTACAGCTCGCTCCACTCCTCTGCCGCCTCCTGCAGTTGAATTGCAAGTTAAGCTCTTATCAGTTTACGTTTCTTATTGCTTTCACAAATTTCTATTTCAGTAACTTCCGTCCCTTTTTCTTGATCTTCTCTCTCTCTTTGCTATTATCCGTGAAATTATTCTTATTCGTAACCTTCCAAGCATCATCAAGTCCTATGCATCAGGAGCAGAGTCTGCTCGTCCCGGACTCCCATCCAATTGGGAGCTCTACTTTTTCTCTCAGGGCAATTACAACTATTTCTCTATGTGCTCTTCCTCTTCTCCTGCTGCTCTACTTTCCAAGTTTCTTTAGTTGTTTTCTGTTTGTTATCAACTTCTTTGGAAATTTCACAATAACTCCCCTCTGACGGCTTTTCATTATCTTTCTTTTTCACTTTTTCTTCTCAGTCTTTGCATTGTTTTGTATCTTTCTCTACTCTTCTACGGCTCTTCTTCAGCAATTCTTGTTTGCTTACATTTTCTCACCGCTTCTCTCACTCCTATTCCTGCTCCTCCTCCTGCTCTTATGCCTCGCCCGCGTCCTCTTCCTTTCTGATTGCCTTAGCTGTTGCCCATCGATTGCTCCAATTGCTTCATCCGTGCGCTCATCAAACGTTCTACCACTTTATGTGCCACCTCCTGCCACCCCTACGCCTCCCCCACCTCCAACTACTTTGACTCCATCTTATTTGATACAGCTACTTGTCTCCAGCTGCTACTCCCCTGCCGCTCCCGTGCCGCTCCTCCTGCGCACTTTTGGTAACAGCATCTCGAACTACTCCTTCGATTGACTCTGCCACTCTGCCACACGCGCACGTGCAACGTGCTGTCCTGTGGCCCTTTTGCCCTCATTTGGTTGTTGGCCAAAATAAACAATAAATTAAATTGCCACATTTGATTGCTGCATGTGCGTCCTCCTACGTACCTGCTGTCTGCCAGGCATAACATTTTGATATGCCCCATGTGGCATGCGTCAGTTGCCAAAATGACTAAATGTATGGCAATACATTATGCAGTGGCCTGACTTTGCCAAACGTTTCTTACATCAATTGAAAGGTCCCCAACCCCAGGGCGGCCCAGAGGCAGGACCTCCCCCAGCCCCGCTCCACTCTTGCCGTTTGCCTTCGAGTTACGATCATTTACGCATTTATTTTGCAATATCATTTGCTCCAGCGTCGACTTCTGTGCAATTCAAATTCAAGCCGCAGCCACGACATGCCCCCAGGATATGGCAAGATTTATGTGCGACAAGGACATTTTTCATGCTGCACAAAAATGCAAAAACGCAAGAAAAAAGAAAACCAAAATGGCAAAAAAAAAGAAATCGTTCATTGAAAACACATTTCCACACACAGCCCGCACTCGAAATGGCGAATTCAATAAAGCATTACGTAATATTGCCAAGTCACATATACACACAGACAGACACACACACACACACACAGCTGCATTAGTAATGCAAAGCTGGCCATGTGAGTGCAATAATTTACAACATTTTAATCGAATTAGAAGCAGACGCAGGGCGCGCATCGAGAGGCAGACCGATATGCGACCAGTGAGAGAGAGAGAGAGAGAGAGAGGGAGGGAGAGAGATGCGGCAGATAGCAGAGGCGAAGGCAAAGCCAGCTGCAGCAGCTGGGGCTAAAGCGAAACCAAGAACTGTAAGACTTCGTGCGCCAAGAGGCGGGCCAGAAAGCAAAATGCATTTTAAGTGCTGCAAGCGGCAGGCGCTGCATGTGGCAGGCAGAGCGCGGCAGGCAGCGTGTGGCAGTTGACGCAAGTGCCAACGGCTAAGGCGTACGCCAACAAAAAAGGCAAAAGAGAGCAACAAAAAATGTGCAACAAAAAAGAAATTATACAAAGACAAAGCAAGAAGCAGCTAAGCGCCTGCATTTGTTTTGAACATGTGCCAACAAATGTTATTTATTGTTTTTGTTGTTGGTTTCAGTTTTTGGCTGGAAACGTTCGCTTAGGGCCAACAACTTGAAGCGCCCTGCTAGACGCCGGGCAAAACGTTTAAAAAGTCCAACCAAAAGCAATGTCAGCTAAGACGAGCTTTAATAATTGTGGAAAATTGAAGCAGAAATTAAATTAATTAATTAAAATAAAATAATAGATCTTTGATATTGGCTGGAATCATGAAATTTATACGAATTGAGCCATCTATATTGAGTAAGATAATGATTATATTTAACTCTTTTGCCTAACAGTCTGTAGTGAATATTTGATCTAAAATTTTGAAATTTAGAAGTGTCAGCTGCTGTATTCAAATCTATTTTCAGCTATATAATATTTCCATTTCATTTTAATTGGAGCAAATATCAACTTTTGTGTATCCATTTATTATTTCACATTCATTAAAAAATATACAAAAATAGCACTAAAAATAGCTTTGAAATAATATATTGAATATTTACTTTGATAAACTTTTATGAATGTTTCTTATCCAGAGTCTGAATTGAGGCCTGAATAGCTATATAACATCACAACGATTCATTTACTAGGAAATAAATATGCATAAAATAAATAATAAATATAATAAAACTAAAAAGATAAATATAAATATAATATATTTAAAAACTTAAAATGAATATTTGAAAAGTTTATGGATGCTAGAGCTAGCTAGTTGCCTTATATGCGGTGTTTCTTTCCGTTGATAAATTGAACAATTTATACAGAGTTATCCATATTCAACTTACCCATATTCGACTATTGAGTCAAAAGAAAACACAATTTTTTGTATACTGACGACAATAGTTATTTTATTTCATGTAGACAACAATCCATCCATAATAGAAGTTAATCCAACACCTGTTTAACTTTCACTAAACAGTAAATTTATTTTCTCATCTAAAATATTTCAAGTTATTCACGCTGCATAATATCGTGTGCAGCCGAAAGCTTTTAAAGCTCATTAGGCTTTAATACACTTTCTCACATACAATTAAGTTCATTTAAATTCTCCCTATTCTCGATATCCATATCCATATCCACATCCAGCCGCTTCAGATTCAGCAGCCACTTTGAGCACTTCTTAATGTATGGCTAAAAATAGAAAATGCCAGTGAAGATTTTCTCGGGCAATTCAGATTATGCATAAACACATATATACATATTTCAATTTTTTTTTCGCTCTCTACTTTTTATTTTTTGTTTAACCAAAGCAGGACGCTGCATAAAAGACCAAAAGTAAATTGTCATAAATTCCAGGCAATAAATTTCTATTTGTTTTCAGTTTTAGCCAGTTTCATTTGCTGTTCTGCACCGAGTGGCACCGAGCCACAAAGGCAGCCGCAGCCGTAGCCATAGAACACAATGCCAGTTATGGTGCACACACACACACACACACACAATGTTGTGGAGCAAATAAAACGTCAGTTTATGCAGCCGAGGCAAACGTCGGGCTATGCAACTGGCGCACATTTATTATAATATTATTAAGTATACGCCAAGTTTGGCCCGGCACAGCCCAGCGCAGCGCAGCCCAGCGGAGCGCAACGCAACGCAACGTTGCGGGCGTATTTCATTGTTGACATTTAGTAACATTTATTGGGCAGCTGCACGAAACTTCTCCAAAAAGAAAAACAAAAACAAAAAAAAACAGGCTAAATCAATCAAATCGAAGCCCGGAAATCGGGCCAAAGAGTGGCAGTTGAGCCAAAAGGAAATTCAGTGGCAGACTCATTTGTTTTATGATTATTGGAGTGGCTATAAAAACTTTAATAGATGATATTTGCTACTCAAATCATTAGTCTTAGTTTTCACTGTGATTCGCTTATCGCTTCGCTTCTTGTTTTCGAGTAGTTCATTTGCGAAAGCTCAAATTCGTTTGCTATACCATTGATCGATTGCTTTCTCTCTCTCTCTCTACCTCTTTCTATCTGCTTATCTCTTTTTTTTTCTTTCTCCCTCTAGCACGCACTCTCTCTCTCTCTCTCTCTCACTTCTTCTCTCTCTCTATCTTTTATTGTGAATCCTTTTCTCTCTTTCTCCCTTTCTATATCTCCCACTTAGTTTATCTTTGCTTCACTTAGACTCTACATTCTTCTGCTACCTTTTCTCTCTGATTCTTTCTCTATTTCTTTTTCATTTTTGCTTTTCCTCTAGTTTGTCAAGTCCTTTAGTTATGTTATCTATTCTTTTGATTTCGTTGATTCTTTTCCTTCATCGTTTTCCTTGATTTCTTGTATACTCTCTTTTCCTTTGCTTCTCTTTCACTTCCTTCAATGTTCTCTAGTATTTTTCCCTTCACTCTCTTAATTACATAAGCCTTATCTGCTCTTCCATCTGAAATGGATCTATATACAGCTTTTACTTGATATTCATCGTATCACTTCGGCCTCCCAAGAATCTCTTAACTTTTGCTCACACTCTTCTTTCGTGACTTTGCTTCTCTCTGCTCGCATTGTATGCTTTTTCTATTAACGTCGCATTTCCTATGTGATTTTTAGTGCAGACTCTCAACCCGTCTGTCGCCCGCCACCCGTCGCCTGCTTCGCTTAGCTATGTATAATAAAATATTCCGCTCATACAAAAGTTAATGAAAAGCGTTTTTATTCAACGCGGCACTATTACATTTATGCCCCACTTTGCAACAGCTGCCACGATTACGAATTTTAGGAGCATAAAGCTGCTTCTGCTCCTCCTGCTGCTGCTGCTGCTTTTGCTTCTGTTGTCACTTAATGTCACTTGCTGCTAATAAATTTTGTCTTTGCGCCATAAAAAATCGATGTGCCTCGAGTTAGATTCACAGCCCAAGTCGCGCCGCCCACAGCCCGCGACATGAGCCGCATTACAACTGATTGGTTTGACATGAGTCTGGGTAGAGGCAGTGGCAGTGGCAGTGGCAGGGGGTTGGCAGGGTGGCTGACATAGAACTGGCTGTTGCTGCCACTCGCCTGTCACAAAATCCGCTAAGCGCCCCAGACAACTCGTGACATCTAATGAGCCACCCGCTCAGCTCAGCTCAACTCAACTCAACTCAACTCGACTGGGCTCGGGGCCAGCCAAAAGCCCTGGGTGTTGCGGCAGTATTTCAATTCTATTCATGCTATATGGATTTTGGGGCCAACAATTGGCTTCTTCCCAGCTGTAAGCACTCGCAACATTATGATAAATAGGTATTACTTTGCTTTATTCACAATTTTAGCGAAGCGGGAAGCGCAGCAGAAAGTCAGGAAAGAATTTGAGCTGAGCACATGTCGACATATAGTTGAAATTGAGATAGCATACATAATAGAAATGAAATGAAATACAAGCATTAACGTGTTAGCTCAAAGCAAAACTCAACATAGAGTAGTTCAGCCCTTCGCTTCATGCTGCAACTTGATTAAGTTTGCTTTAAAGACTTTCGCAAATCTCATTTAGTTCTGCTGGTAAAGTCAGGCGAATGCAAATCCAAGTGAATTATTAACAGCTCCATGCGGGTGACCATTGCAGCGAGTATGGTAACCCGAATGTAGGCAACGAAACAAAAATTAAATAATAATTTGCGTGGCTTGTTAATGTTGTGCAGAGTGACATGCGAACGTTGCATTATGGAATGTTATTATAGAATCTTGCCACAAGCACACAATGACATAAAACAAAGACAGAGAGTGAGCGAGAGAGCGAGAGAAAGGGAGAGCGAGTGAATTGGGCACTATTTGTATGCATTTAAACGACTCTATTTACCACAAAATGGCAGCGAAAAGCAACAACAACAATAGCAATAACAACAGCTGCAGCTACAACCATGGCCTGTGCAACAACATGCCAACAAACAATGGCAACAGCGATAATAATAATGATACCAGCAGCAACGACAACAACAACAGCTGCCAACAACAACAACAACAATTGCCAACAACAACAACAACAACAACTTGTAACCAGGATTTTAAAAGGCAAGCGCTGTAAGGACTACAATAAAATCAGAGACCAGCCTGCAAATACAATTTCTAGTGGGCGAGTGTAGCTCTGTGTGTGTGTGTGTGTGCGTGTATGTGTGTGCACTTTACAGCTATTTAAAATTTAAATAATAGCGAAAAACCGCACGAAATAATAATAAATCATAGGAAATATGCACGCGCCACCCCAGCACCGCCCGCGTCATGTTGCCCCCGACTCCTTCTATTGTTGTGTGTCTGTGTGTGCGTGTGTGTGTGTTTGGTAGCGCGTGTGTGTTGATTTAATAGTCGCGGTCACAAACATTATGGCATGTTCATGATTGCCACACCTACCGGCCAGACCACGCGGTCCCTTCTGCCTCTGGTATAAACGTGACCAGCTAGTCGCTGCTAAAAGATTCTTCCCCACCACCACAGACCCCCACCATGTTGGCCATTATATGTTACGCTTACGGCTTTTCGTTGCTCGGCTTGGCGCTTTTTATATGCAAATTCCGCTTTCAGCTTTATTCGCATATGCGCAGTTTTTCATTATTTATTGTGTGTTTAAACAGATTACGTATACGCCACATGTGCGTGTGCAGAGAGTATGCTGAAGCGTTTCCATGCGTGTGTGTATGTGTATTGACCATGTGGCGCACCCACATCTTTTTGGCCAAGATTACAGCTGATGACGGTCGCAAATTGATTGTGAAAACAGGTGAGAAAATGTTGTGTAATCTTTGCCAGATGTTTGCACTAAACGGGACATTGACGGAGGCAGCGAGTACGGCAGCAGCAGGTGAAATGGAAGCTGCGCTTAGAAGCCGTTACACCTAATAGCCATAGCTTACGCAGATATTACATTAGATTAGCCAGTTGCTGAGCGATTTGTGTGGGTGGGGCGGGGCGAAATGGATCTAACCTAAAGAGACGTCAATTTGGAGAACCTTTTCGAAATCCAATTCCAAATTGCTTTATGGATTTGTTTATACTTACATATATGTATATAACATATGTTTTTAACCTAACCGAAGTCTTGCCACGTATTGCTTGCAATTATTAGGGATTTATTTTTATTTTTTCTTATTGTTTCCATCTTTGTGGAGTATATTATTTCATCTGAGTTCAAGGAATTGCTCCATTAGAAACTTTCCTCCTCCTTTGCTGCAACTGACTTCAGCATTTCTCTGCTCTCCCTAAACAGATCCATTTCCAGTGCTCACATTCCCCACCCACCCCTTCCACCTCTGCTCCACAATTCGTTCCATCCGCAAATAATGCAATGGCAAACAATTTGTTTTGTTTTCTAATGAATTTTCATTGCATTTGAATTTTATGTAACCGCAACAATGGAAAATGCTCTAAGAAGCGGCAATAAAAATGCAAAAAACAAAAAAGCCAAACAAAAAATATAGCAAACAAACAAAACATAAGAAATAAAAATAAAAATAAAAAATAAAAACCATAAAAAAAGTAAATGTTGCATGCAACGCAGACATTTTGTTGCTGCCACGTTCTGCACTTGTGCATAAACACAATGGGCAAGGGAAAAAATCTGAAACAGGAACGAAGAAAAGCGAAAAGAAACGTGAATAAAATAGAATGAAATGCAAGGCGAAACTTGCAACAAAACACAAAAAGCGACGAGGCGCAAAATGGCACCACAACGGGTGGGGCAGGGGCTAGAGTGGGTTAGTGTGGTGGGTTAGAGCAGGCTGGCGGCTAGGGTAAGCAGTCAGTCAGCCACTTGGGCGTATACGTAATATATATTTTGGGCAACTGAAAGAGCGGTAGAGAGAGAGGGAGAGAGAGAGGGAGAGAGAGAGAGAGAAAGCGAGAGAGTTCTGGCATGGTGTTTGGGCTACGTGCCAGCGCAGGCCAAGATATAGGTAAATGGTATTAATGGCTAGGCAACCAGTACCCCGTTAGCTGTCTAACCTCAGCTCCGACCCTCCCCGTCCTGCCTTGGCCTGTCCCCGCTCAGGGAGCAGTTGGCAAGCGTAACACAAAAATTTTGCTGCAATGCGACTTTTTCGGCTTTGGCTTTGAGGCAAGTCGTTGCATGCACGTGTTGTATTGTTGTATGAGTGTGCCTGTGTGTGTGTGTGTGTGCCATAAGCTAAATAACTGTTTTTTGTACTCAAATATTGCAACACAAATCACGCGAAAATCACAGCGCACAGTCGAGTAAAACTTTTCGATTTTCGCAAAGCAAACAAAGTAACAAGAAAAACTGTTGCACATAAATTCAGTTTAGCTCGCAAATTGTCTACCAAAATGCTGCAGCTTATGAGATCCTTCACCCTTCCATCCCTCCAATCCCTGGCCGTTCGTCTGTGGCAGCCTTTGCGGCGCCTTGCCAATTGCCAGCGGCATGTGGGCATGTGGGCATGTGGGCGTGGCACACTCGAGCGTCATCAACACATCGTGTACGTGACTTTGCTAACAAAAATTAACAATTTCATTAGTGGACCCAGTTCGTTTTTTCTTTTTTTCCCCTTTTATTCATTCTTTATACTTCTTGCCAAAGGATCAAGCAAGGATGCCTGCTTGACGTTCTGTGTCAGGCTGGAAAACAACACTCACACACCCACACACACACAAAGTGGCTAAGCTGAAAGGAGTGCTAGATGAAGAAGCAGCAGCTGCAAAAAAATTGCTGCCACTTATCAAACAGACGCCATACACAGACACGCCCACTTCCTATTCCTGTCTGTCCATATGTGTGTGTGTGTGTGTGTGTGTGTATCAAAACTAACGAACCGCGTCGACAAACCCAGCGCCACGCCCCCAAATGTGCCGCCCACTGCAGTCATTTTTACAATACATCTAAAAAAAGGCGCTGCGTGCTGTACGTGCATCAAGTGTGCTTCAAATGCACTTCATTGCCTCACGAGACACACACACCTAGGATGGGATTGTATGTGTGTGTGTGTGTGTGTATTACACAAAGTAAATGAAATCGCACAAGAGCTGCACAACAAAAAATAGGCAAAAAATGGCTAGAAAAAAACTGAAGACAGACATCAAAAAGCGACAGCTCAGTCGCCGCCAGCAAAGGGGGGAGAGAGAGGAAAAATCACATACCGACCGAGTGAGAGAGCGGGAGGGCTAGACATTCTGCAATGGCCCACACACTCACACACACACACACGACAATCAATTGCCTAAAGTAGTTTAGCTCAAAACGGATAAAGGCTAAAAGAAAAACTTTGACTCTAAATTTGAGTTTAGCTGCCGCCGTTTTGGTCCACCCTAATGAGCAACCTTACGAGTCCAACCTCTACCATTTGCCAAGAAATTATGGATGAGCGCGTGTCTATATAAACATAAATATAAATTGATTGTGCAATATAAATGAATATTATTATTCCTCATCAATATTTATTGATTTTGAATTAAGTTGAAAACGTAAATAATTAATTCGCAAAGTGTAATCAATTCGATTAGTCAAAGACTTTTGTTAATATTGTATAATTAATGAACCATAATCCAACATATATCGATAAATTATCGATAAGCCTAACAAATATATCAGATTACCTAACATATACATATGTATATGAAACGAAATAGATTATGAGCTGTGAAAAGTAAATCTCTGATAACTCTGTTTATCGATTTTTGATAATCGACTATCAGCCTGATACTAGTTTCATATATCCCTTAATGCCCTAAGATATTGGCAGGATTACTTTTCAATCCATTGACTTCAGCGACACGCTTCCATTCGTGTCACGTCACGACACGACACGACACGACACGCAAGCAGCTCTCTTAAGGATTCTTTGCGCACTCGAAATATTTCGATTTATTTGAGTTGTGTGGGGAGGGCGGGCGAGTGGAGCGAACGCCTCAATGCTTAAGCTGGCAGAGCTTATAACGTGTCCCAAAAGGACGCAATGCAGTCATTTTTAGCCCCGCCCTCTGCCGTCCCGGCCGTGGGCAATTTTAAAGTCTCTGTTGTCTGAGCATTCAGCTAAATCTGTCAAACAGCAAATACAAACACACAAAATACAAATACAAATACGAAAGTACGGAGTACAAATCCCAAGTACAAGTAAATAATAAAATCAACTTGAAATTCCGTTCGGGTTGTGTTCCCGTAATGTGCCTGAAATTGATTTTCTTCTTGCCAGACAACCAGGCAACAGAGCCGCACAACGGGGGCAAATGGTGCAGCTCTTAGAGGGGAGGGAGACGAGGGAGGCACACGTCGCTGGAGTGCATATCCTGCGGGTAAATATTTGGTCAAAATTCGTGAAGGTGTCGAAATGCTGTTTGAACTTTTTCTATACATTTCCTTTCTTTCTTTCTTATTTTGCCCTTCTGAGCTGCAGACGCAGCTGGAAATTTATTGTGAGATTGAGAACTTGAAGAACTTGAAAGTTGAATCTTTGACTATTTAATACTTGAATTGATTTCTTGTTGTTTTTTAGTATTATTAATAATAACAATGTGGGAGGCCTAGTCAACTAAGCAACTAGATAAGTAAGCTGTAGTTATTGTGCCCTGATTTACATTTAGTTGCAACCTAAATGTTTACTTTTAACTATTTACTAACTTTTCCATTTTCTTCTATTTTCGTTCCAGATAGTCACAAACCAACGAACAATTGAACCGTTAATGTCCGGATGTGTTAATTGCTGCTGTTGCTACTTGAATTTATTTTGTGAGCAATTTTTATGAATCGAAGCATATCTGATCTTCAAATAGAGAATAGACAGACGAGAAATTCATTCAAGATTGTAGAATTGCAAGCCTTCTTCTTCTTCTTTCTTCTTAACGCTCTTATCAATTCAATTTTATGGTATTTAATTGCGATCTACTCACAGATGATAAAACACAAATCTTGAGAGTCTGAACTGAAACAGTTTAATCAAAAACAACAAATACATCTGTACTTCTTGGGAGTTAGATTAAAATAGGCTACATACAGATAATAATAATATCATAAATCCTTAGGCAAATCTAGAATCAGAATGAAAATAGAGCTCATATATGTTTTCCGCTTAGAGTGGTATTGGTATGATGGATCTAGCAAAGTCACCGTAAAATTGTTAGAGAACGACTCAAACTGCATTGATATCCTCTTTTATTTGGGAGAATCTTTTCGCATAAAAAATCATCCATAAATCGCGATTCAAATTCCATGCCTACTATATAGACGCCTATTCAATAAAAGTTTTTATCACATGCTTGTCGAGGCTCAAAAACTCTTTCTCAGTCAAGAACTAGACTTGCGCTGTTATCTGAATGCCCGAATAGAGCTAATCCCATGATTCATGATATTCAATGTAATTCATTTACGCCCTGACTGAATATTATTGCAGACCAACGACAGAGCGTAAAAAAATGAAAAAAGTAAAGCCGCTAAATCAATAAAAGTTTCGATGGCTTAATTCGAACCGGAAAGTGCCCTTGCGCGGCTCTCAATGCCAGTTAGCGACAGTCGCTAAGTCGCTAAGCTCTACAAAATATGCCGACATTCTTTTTCTTTCTTTTGCTTTATCTTTTTTTTTTTTGGTATTTTTTGGGGAACTATTTTGTTTGTTCTGTGTTGCATTGGCTGGTTGAAGGCATTTTTATTGACTTACTTTCGAGTGGCAAACGCAAAACTTTTGCCAACTGTTCGCAACTTTTTTTTGCGCTTATAATATACACATATACATGTATATATATATGAAAATATATATATGTATATGTATATACATACATATATTTGGCGATTACAAATGAGATTTATTTGCCATTTCCGGCTGCATTAGAGGAAGTGCATTGCCAACTCGAGTGTGCGGCCATAAAAATGCCAAACGGCGCGTGGTTCGAATCGTGCACCACAAAACCGTTTGCCCACTAGCTGTGACACACACACAAACACATACACACACACAAACACACACACACACATTCACTTACATATATTGCCTGCATTTTTGTCGCATTAACCAACTATTTTCTTTGCTCTCTTCGTTTGGCCTGGACGAAGTTGTCAACGCAAATGGCGCGCCGCAGGACCACGCCTAATGCACTTTTGATAGGCGCCCCGGAGACCGCCGAGGAATGGACCAGAGAGCAGCAAAGAGAGAGAGGAAGAGAGATGAGACATCAGCAGTTAGCTGAATGTCCAAAACAGCAGCCATTGATAAATTATCATGTGGACATCAGCAGAGAAGATTTTCCAGCCGTCATCAGGTGCAGCTGCTTTATAAAAAAGGAAGCAAATTTAATCTATTTTAAATGTGGTTTATGGTACGGTGCGACCGGATGATGGTTCACAACGACCGTACAGTTTTTCCAACGGGTCGGTGGGACTTTCGTCCGTTTGTAACGCCATTTGTCAACGATTTATCAGCAAATCAGATATCAGCAATCAAAGGTGTTTATTTATGGCTTCAACTGTTGTTCATAATTAATTAGTTATTAATATGCATTCATTTGTGTGGTGTTTAATTCAATAAAGCTTGTATCTAATTTACCTTCATATGAAATGTGTTTCATTACTCGATGGACGGGCAATGCGTTTAAGACCCTTTTGAAAAAAGAAACAAACTGGAAATTAAATTCTAACATGAATTGATTGGGTAAAGCTGTGCCAGCAAATTGACCACTGGTCAGCAATTAAGGCAGGTAGCTAAATATCTCAGCAATCTCTCAATGCATGCGGCTTTGAGTGATACGGTGAGCATAAGGAAAGAGAGAGAAAGCACTGAGCAGCACTGAGCGCTGAGTTAAAGCGACAGAGCTGAGCCGAAAGAAACGGCATTGAGTGATACGGTGAGCATAAGGAAAGAGAGAGAAAGCACTGAGCAGCACTGAGCGCTGAGGTAAAGCGACAGAGCTGAGCCGAAAGAAACTCCCCACAGAAACTCCCCACACCGCTGCTTGCTTTCAAGTTGAGCGCAAACGTTCTGCTGTCATGTGCTCTCGTTCTCTTACGCTCTCACTCACACGCAGTCCGTAGGCGCCTGCGCCCTTTGCAGTAAACAAGATCAGAGCAAGACGAGAAAAAATTGTTGCTCATGAGCGGTTTTGTTGTTGTGGTTGATTTTTGGTTTGTCAACGCAAATAACCGTAATTAAAGCTCAGGCAAAGCGCTACTCCAGTGCCCAAAAGGTATAGCCAGCCGCTGCATTATTAATGCTGCTCGCCTGGTCGCAAATTAAGCAAATCAACATAAAATTTGGTATTCAAGTGGAAATAAAATATCCGCAGGGCGAGCGCAGTATAAAAACACAAATTTAAATTAGCCAAAGTTGTTTTGCTGCAGCATTTATTGAAGTGAAACACCAGGCAAACAGAAACGACAGCAGAGAGCTTTTTTGTTTGTTTAGGATGCGCACACAAAGCTGCAAGCGCAACTGAAAGCTGAGTGAAAGCTGAGTTCTAAAGCACCGCGCACAGTTAAATTTATTTTGAGTCATCTTGTTTGTGGAGCGAAAAGCTTTACTCTGCTCTGACAGCTTGGAGCACTCATCTGCTAATTAGGTGTTTCTCCACTGTAAACAGAAGGAGCAACGTGATCGCAGATAACAGCTACTCTTGCTGTTCGCCTGGCATTCAGTGAGGAAATACCACAACCAACTAAACTGAATCCAATTAGATAGAGAATTCCCTCCACCAGTAGAGGTTATTTACTACAGGCAAGGCAATTTAAAAGTATACAGCGCACAAAATTGAAAATTGTAAAATTTTTAATTCGTTTATTGATTTATTTAATAGTTATTGCATATTTGAAAACAATTTATAATATCGTGTTGATGTTTCTCGAACTGAAACTTAACAAATTAAAAAATAGATATCTTGGTTTCACAAGTAACAAAAATTTGATGGCTTAGCCTAAACAAAACATGATTATTATGAAACAACGCATAATCTATTATTTTATTATTATTATTATTATTATTATTAATTTATTATTCTTTTATTATTATTATTATTATTATTATTATTATTATTATTATTATTATTATTATTATTATTATTATTATTATTATTATTATTATTATTATTATTATTATTATTATTATTAATTTATTATTCTTATTATTATTATTATTATTATTATTATTATTATTATTATTGTTTGACTGACAATTGCACAATATTTTCATTATTTTCCATGTCTTTCTGTTTTCTTAATTTTTCGGCATAACACGCAGTTAAAATTAGATAATTGCAAAAAATATATATTTATATAAATAATTTGACTATTGACTAGGGATAAATTTGTAGTATTTGTTTTGTTTTTGCTTTCTTTTGCTAATTCACTAATATGTATATTTGGAATATATATATGTGTGTATATTAAATAAATTTAATGCAGCATTTCAATAATAAATAGATTTTTCGATTTGCACTGGGCGTCTACTTAAAGCATTAATTAAAACCAATTCTATTTTAAAAATTCATGAATTTCTCTCCTCAATTTAGTTTTTCATTTTCTTTTGATTTGTGGTTTTTGAATGGGGCGAGATTCCTTTCGTTAAGTGCTGATGCCGCAATTCGCCGCTTGGCGCTGCGCTAGTGGTTCGCGACTTATCTACAGCTGGTTCTAAACTAGACTACAAACAAGTTTCTTCGATTGGCAAGACAAATTCTCATTCTCGATAGCGAGTGAGAGTGAGAGTGAGAGCGAGAGCGAGAGAGTGTAAGAAATAAAAAGAGAGAGAGAGCGTGCTTAGGGCAGCGAGAGTATCTACGTTATATAGAGCTCCACGCAGGAGTTGCTCACAATGGGCGAGGCATTCACTGTGGCATTTGGGCTGCCGGTTTTCAATGCAGGCGTTGGCACACTCGCCGTGTGGTTTGTGTCCGGGCTAAGCAACGGTGGCGGTGTCGAATTCGCCCTCGCAGACTGAGCAGGCGCAACAGCTGCAACTACTTCGCCTCCATTCACAATTGGCGCTGGTGTCGACGACTGGGATACACTGGTGGTATGAATAGTTGGCGTGGCTGTTAATTTGTTGTTATTGTTGCTATTATTGTTGTTGTTGTTAGATGCTTGCTTTAGTGGCACAAATGGAACGGCATTCTTGTTGGGCGTGAGTATGATGCCGGCATTGGGCGGTGAGAGCGGCGAGGGCGGGAAAAAATCCATCGGATACTGTAAATCATAAAGATAAATAAAGAATTGAAAAATTGAACAAATAAATAAACAATATTTCAGATTATGATAAAGCACCGAATGGAATCTCAAGTTAATATGCAATTAAAGCTTTGTAAGTTTGTATGCAGCATTTGGTTTGTGCATTAATGGTCAATCAGTCAGTCAGTCAGTCAATCATTTGTATTTATTTTCAACTTACCATGGCCTGATGCTGTGAGGGAGAATGCGCCCCTGGCTGGCTATAGTACGTGGTGGGCGATACGGGTGGACTGGGATACGGCCAGTAGACGAGGGGAGGCGGATAGAATGCGGAAGCATGATGATGATGATGGTGGTGATGGGCATGCGCATGGGCGTGGGCATGGGCATGGGCGTGGTGCGCACGGGGCGTGGCCAGCAGCGGAGAGTGATGCGGCGGCTGAGGTGCGCCATAAGCCGGAAAGTGAGCACCGAAATGCGCGCCCAGCACAGTGGTACCTGTGGAAGGAATATGGAATAGATTAAAATCCGCAAGCGTAATTTCGAGATCAAACTTAACGAACGAGAATAAAATAATTGAAAGTCAGTGTTGTGAGTATGGCTGGGTATACTATAACATTTTTCTTTTCAATTATAAGCGGAGCGGTATAGTGTGTTAGTCTCGAAGAAGAGGAAGAAGCCAACGGTAGGGATAAGAGAAAGCAAACACACAAGATGTAGAAGGGAAAGAAATAGGTCAGACTGGAGTTGAGAGTTGAGTTTTAGTAGATATTGTTGTACTTGTTAGGGTTAGTTCAGATACGTTGTTAGTGCTCTTATATGTTAAATCGTTTATCGTTTTATCACAGTTGTTCAAGTTAAATATAATCGTATTCAAAAACACTCACCGTTTAGACATTTGCAAAATATGGTAGAGTAGACATGTAGTATAAAGTAATTGTAATTCGATTTTGAAGATATGTATGCAAAATTCAAGCATAAATATATATATGAATACACACATATATATTTCTACTCATAATTATACATATATATTTACCAGTTTACCCAGAGACCATGAATACATTTTGCGCACATAGTAAACTTAAAACATGTTTCTATCCCGTTCAGTTTTTGCATTTTTGATTTTTTGTTTAATCCAAGCACCAACCAGCCTTCAAAAATGTAATAAAAAATAAATAAATAGAAACCAGGTACACACACAAACAGAGAGAGAAAGAGAGCTGGACCATGGACAACAACGACGGCGTATGTGTGTAGAGAATCGAGTTATCGTTATCGTTATCGCTATCGTTAGATCATGGTACAAACAAAAATATATGCGATTACAGTTAGGTCTAGGAGAGCACAACCAGCTCCTCAACGAGTTACACAAAAGCAGCAGAAGACCAATTAAAATTGTTATCGATAATTTATCGAAGATTAGATCAACACTTGTCGCTAATTAATCGAATGGCATATATGTATATGGCACATATTTCCATTTAATTTGTTTATGATTTATCTATCGACTACGTCAATCGATTTCCTATTGTTATTCTGTGAATTATTTGATTATCGATTACTTATCGGCTGCTGTTTTGATTGCTTATTCACATTTGGTTGTGGATACCCGATTATGTAGTTAGTTAGCTGATCGATTACTTATTGACTGTTTAACTGTTCTAGCTTTCCAATTTATCGTTTCATTGTTACATACAAGATGAGTGTGTCTATAGAATAAAGCTACGGGTATTACAGATTACGTTTTACATTTAACGGTTTATGACTTATTAGATGTTTCCCATCAGACGTTACGCAGTTGCACTCAAAAGATAAACAAAAATGTATATAGACCATAAAAATTCGAAATCCAAAAATGTCATCTATCAATTTTCACACTTTAGCAACTCGTAACGCCATCAAAAATTTTATAAAGCACCCGCTGCGGCCACAGAGACAAGAGCCCAGAGAGGATGCGCCTGAAAATGTGCGTAAAGCTAGACCCAAGCCCAGACCCGATAGTTACAAATACGTATAAATATCTCAAAAGAAAGAGAGAGTGGAAGAGAGTGATGAGTGATAAATGAGCGTGATTGTAGACGGCTAGAGATGGAAATCGATTATACAATTTCGACTGCCGTTAATAAATTGATCAGGAAATACATATAATGAAGATCTCAAAAAGATAAGAAAGATTTTATGTTGACTTTAAGTGACGTGAGAATTGCAAAGAGAGGTCGATAGATAGGAGAAGATATAAGATTGGCGAGCATTCATAGATATGCAGGTAGCGAAATGTATATTTATTGAAGTATAAAAATTTGTTGTAATAAAAGTTCGATTGTCTCTAGGATAAATATCAAAAATATTTGTTTTAGGTGCTAAAGCTAATTAGGTTATTCCAAAAGTATTTGTTTATTATAATTGTTATTAATCAAATTGTGTTCGTATTTTATTATTTTTTTTTTTTTAAGTGGCTGCTTATGAGTTTTATTCTTCTTTATGGAAGCCATAGATCGTAAATGTATGTATATTGCAGGAAAAAAACCCATGGGGAACCACTCGATTGTCGTATGAGCTAGAAGTTAACTAACAATTAAAATATTTTAGATGCTAAGCTATAAAAATCTTTCCCATGCTTTTTAATTTAATTTTTGATGTTCATCCGATTATTTAATTTGAAATGCCAGAAGCAGCGCAAAACTGTTTGTTAGACGCAGAAGAGGAGTTAGGATCGGTAAAAATTTGATAGACAGATATATGAAAATTATATATATATATATATCAATATTTTATTTTGGTTCTCTGCTCGGCCCAATTCTGGTTTATAAAGTGCGATCTTTAGCGCCCAGTAAGAACATATACATTTACCTTTAAAAGACAATGACAGACATACTATATATATTCGTATTTTGTAGATATATACTTAAAGCATAAACCCAAAAAATATCCATAACCATATATAATTTAAAAAGAGATATGTCAGTTAGCTATATATCAAAGACTAAAGCGCTAGGAACGTACAAATGAAACAAAAGCAATTTGGGATTAGCTCGAATAATATATATGTATATAATATACGAGCATCTGATTGATAAAGAGTCAGAGTGGCAGATATATAGAGGTGGAGAGAAAGAGAGAGATAGTAATAAAAGGGGAT
Organism: Drosophila mulleri; assembly: GCA_035047565.1. Classification (NCBI taxonomy): domain Eukaryota; kingdom Metazoa; phylum Arthropoda; class Insecta; order Diptera; family Drosophilidae; genus Drosophila; species Drosophila mulleri. Next base: position 14,230,980 of record JAWNPK010000168.1, read on the forward strand.
TTTGACTATAAACTAAAATTAGTGATGACAGAGAACACACAGAGTTGATATATGTATATCGATAGAATTTCCAATTTGCGACTAACACCAGTTACGCACACTTATCGGCTAATGGTATACATATAACGATTTACGATATACGATATACGATATACTTTATGTATATGCGTTGATCATTTAATTTAAAATCAAACTTCAAATTCCATTTATAATGAGTTTTAAGTGTTAGAGACTGTCCACGGCTGAGCACTGCGATCTGCGCGAACCCATAATGAGCATATGTAGGGTATGGTATATAGCATATCGGGATTACATTTACGATATTGATGTGTGAGCGTGTTGATGCCCAGATCGCAGTGCACTGGCTGTGGCATCAGCTACAGGTGGACACAGGAAAGTTTTCTAGTGCTTAGTTCCACTTTCTTTTTGTTGTTTTTAGATATTAATCAAATATGTTTTGTGTAACCAACCAATTTTACAAGTTGTACGACTTAAAGCTAGAGTATTCCATTATTATTATTATTATTATTATATTTTATATGTTATATATATGTGGTATATACGTATAATGCTAGACTTTAAGCTAGACGATTTTTTTTCGTTTTTTTTCGTTTTTTTTTTTTTGTTTTTTGATTTTTTCACATTTTGTTTTAGGTTCGATTTTTTACGCATGAGCCAACACCTGATGCTCTTCAGGCAGTGAGCGCGTGCGGGTGTGTGTGTGTGCCCTTGCTTAAATAATAATTTTTGTTTTTGAATTGCACTTAACGGGCGTGGCACCCACACACACACACATAGACGGAAGCACGCAGCCAACGCTCGCTACCTGAAGGACATTAGCCTCTGCTGTTGAAGTAGCGTTTCGCACACGCACACATTCTCACAAAAACACCCGCAGACACACACACACACACAAGCACATACACATTACACTTATTAGTTAAATATTACATAGCTTACGAATCAGCTTCATTACTTTTTAGTTTACAAACAATTTGGAAGAAAATCGAGAAACAGACGAAAACAATTTTGCTTTGCACATTTGTTAGCTTGCCCGGGATGTGTTTGTTTTTGTGTCTGTTTGTGTGTATGTGTGTGTTTGTGTGTGTGGAGAGGGTGTATGCCGTATGGGTGCGTGTTCGTGTGCGGTGTATAGATATAGATATACAGATATATGTAAGTAATGCTTAGACCTTAAACAAATTCCTTACTTTTCGTTTGACTTACGACTACGAAATTTCACTATAAAAATTTACAATTAAAAATGTCTGGTATAAGTGTGTGAGTGTGTATATATGTGTGTGTGTGTGTGTTGATGTATGAGTTGCCAAGATGAGCAATGGAATATATATGCATATGGAGTAGACATACCCATAATGCCACTCAAAATGCATTGCAAGAGCCGAAGATGAAAACCAATCAATCTTGATTGATGGCAAACTAAGACCCTCTAAGTGTATGAAATGTATTAGAATACAAAACCTTGGAATGTATTTGAAGAGTCGGAGTTTCATATTGTTGGAGTTCCATTGAAAGTGGATTAGGTAATAAGAGTGAAGAATGCGTCAATCATGACATACTAAGTGGCAATTGAATGATTGACAGAAAAGAGTTAATATCCAATCAATCAAATTTGATTGATCAAGAGAATTAAAAACTAATAGAAAAAAACTTTTAAGAGCAAGTAAATCAATCATGATTGATTTTAGATGTAGACATAAATGAGCTTGTCGCATGGGCGCATGATTGATCAATTAAAACTCATTCAAATATAATTGAATGAAAATAAAAAGTAATCTAATCTATATAAAACTTGATTGAGTACATTCAGTAATCAATAATTCTGATGTTCAAAGATTTCTGCATCATTCATGATGGAAGGCAACTAAATGCCTGGGTTATAGTAGGAGTAAACGCTGCTGGGCGCTCGGGTTAGGGCGCGCTTGGCAGCACTCGCTGCAGCTGCCGCCCCAGCCGGATCCTGCTGAAAGGCATTCTCATAGGAGCGCTTCATGGAGTGCGATTGCAGCGCGAGGGCCGCATTGCCCGCTGCTGTGGCAGCGCCCGGCGCACTGGCGCCCGCTGGTACTCCAGCGGCAGCGGCGGCGGCGGCCGCTGTGGAGGCGCCTGGGAACGGATAGCCCGCGGTGGACATGTAGCCCATGGGAAAGGGCTGCATGTAGGGGCGCTGCATGAACACAAACTGCGGCTGCCCGCCCATGGCAGCGGCGGCGGCAGCGGCAGCGGCGCCCGGATGCTGCATGTACAGCTGATGCGTCTGCAGCATGGCGGCGTTGGCATACAGCTGCTGCTGCTGCTGCTCGGCGGCTACGGCGGCCGCTTGCTGGCGGGCCAGCAGATTGTGCTGCGCTATGAACTGCGCCTGCTGCTGGGCGAGCAGCGCGGGATTGGAGGCGGCAGCAGCTGCAGCGGCAGCGGCGCCGGCAGAGGGCGGCAGCGGGAGATTGAAAGGATAGCCGGCATGCGAGGCGGCGGTAAGGCCGCCCTGGGCCAGGCCGCTGCTCGACAGCGACGAGTGGCTGGACAAGGTGGCCGGGGGCGTGGCACTCATGAAGCCAGCCAAGCCGCTGGGCGTGCCCGCCGTGAGCGGGGCGTGCGAGGTGGCTCCCATTAGGCTGGCCGCCGGCGACGTTTGCAATGCATGATGAGCGGCAGCAGCAGCCGCCGCAGCAGCTGCTGCAGCGTGTGGGTGTGCGTGCGCATGCGTGTGTGTGTGTGTGTGCGAGTGTGGGTGTGTGTGCGAGTGTGAGCCGATGCCCTGGGCGCCGGTGGGTGGCGGCGGCGGTTGAGCTAACATACCCGGAGAGAGCAGCGACGGTTGCTTGCCAGCAGCGGCGGCGGCGGCAGCGGCAGCGGCAGCAGCAGCGGCCAAATGGGCGTGGCTGGGATGAGGAGGCGGCGCCACCGGCGACGCCAAGCCGCCATTCAGCACATGATTCATATCATCGCCGGAGCACTGGAAGACCTCGATATACCGGAACTTCTTGCCAAAGACCATGAACTGATTGTGTTTCCGCTGAGCGCAGAGACGGGCCGAGTCCTCCGAGTCCATTTGGATGAAGGCCTCGCCACTGGGCTGGCCCTGAAAGAGACCACCATTATATGTATTAATATAAACTATGATTATATAAAAACATTTGCTTATTTATTTAGTTTTCCAACTGAAGGGTCTTCCAGAGATGGATCGAGATGCTCCCGTTCGCTCACCTGCGCATTGATGACCATGTGGACGCCCTGGTAGATGATGTGCTTGGCAAAGTCGTCCAGGAAGTGCAGAATGTGCTCCACCATCGCCTCGTAGGGCAGGCCGCGCAGTCGAATGCAGTTCTTGGTGGTGCCCGAGGTGATGAGATGCTGTGGGGCATGGGTAAGTGGAGGGCACAGGTTAGCGTGGCTAGCGTTAGCTGTCAGCGGGTTGAGGGCGTGGCCAGCGGCGGCACCCACCTGCGGCAGCAACGGCAACTGCATGGTGGGCAACTGTGCTATCAACGGCGGCTGGCCGTGGTTGTTCGACTCGTAGGTCTTCGGGTCCATCGATCGATTCAGCACCTGCTGCACCTCCGCCGTCGTCGAGCGGAACAGCTCGATGTACCGCTGCCCGATCGACTCGCGATGGCGTCCCAGCGCCTTGGGCGAATCGCTCTCGTTGGCAAACAGCACAAAGGCATCGCCCGTGGCCCGTCCGTCCGGCTTCTTCACAAAGAGCACGCCCTCGTTGCCGTCCAGCACGTGGCAGGGCGACTCGCCGGTGGTGAAGAACTCCAGCTGCAAAGGGGGAGGGGGAAGGTGAGAAGAGAGTCGAGCAGGATGAGAGTCGAGAGTCACTTACCACTTGCTTTGGCGTGCAGTCATAGGGCAGTCCGCGCATGCGTATTATCACCTGTGCGCCCTTGGAGAGGAAGGCTTGCGCCTCGTTCGAGGCGCCGCCGGCTATGGCCAGAAAGTCCTCGCCCGAGGCGCGATATACCTCTATATAGCGCGAGCCGATGTGATGCTTATGCCGCTTCAGAGCCATGTCGCGATGCTCCTGAGAAACGAAGCGAATCAGAGCCTCTCCGTTGCGCCGGCCCAGCGGCGAAAGGCACAAAGCAACGCCGCCTCTGCATGCGAGCGAGTATAGAGAAATAAAGAGAGAGAAAGAGAGAGACGAGAATAGAGAAGCGAAGAGTGCAGTGTGTTTAATGAAGAGCGCATATGATAAAGAAAATTCTGGCAAATAGCTAAGAATTTCATTGGTCGTCGGCCGTAATCTGGCGCCGACCCGCTGAACTTTGATAAGCTTATCAATGGGTTACGTCGATCCCTGCGAGTATACACTTGCAGAGGGTATAATGACTCCAGCATGAGACATGGCAAGGCATCTATTCTCAACAAATTCGAGTGAAGGAATATCATGTACTCTTGAGAGTATCAAATACTTTTCGATAATTGAATTAACCTTACATAAAGATCTCTATTAATAAAATGTACAATAGATTCTATTGGAATTTATAGAGAATAAATTATAAGTGTAAATACTGTGACTATTTATATAGAATTTCCAAATTTTTAATTTGCTGTTAAATATATTTTAAATTTAAATTTAGCTCTTGGCATGTGTTGCAATCTATGTTAAGCCTTAAGCAACTCTGAGTTGAAATCTTAAATCATCCATCAATCAAATGCATTGATTGGCCATTTAGTTATGCCATGACAAACTGTTTTAATACACAATGAATACTGCGAAAAGCTTTAATCTAACACACAATTAAAGCTTTAAACAGCGAATTATTATCAAAAACAATCACATCAAAATTCATCAAATTCAGTCCATTCGCTCTTTGCGCTGTCATTTAGTGCAATTAAACTTCGATTTCGCCAAACTTTAGCTCCATTTTCCTGCTACTCACTTGGCTACGTTGAGTCCGCGAAAGAACTTGGCAATATCCTGATCGCTGCTCTGCCAGGGCAAGCCACGAGCACGCACGATGCAATTGCCGTCCACCTCGTCGTCAATTGAGCTGTAAGAAAAATACCAGAAAGAATGCAAAGTTCAGTTTCAGTTTACAATTTCAGACAAATTCGTTGTAAAGTAAGAGGAGCTAAGGCATATAAATATATATTTATATACTTATACATATATATATGCATATATGTATATTTGTTTGTATATAGAGCTGCATTTGACAAATTCCAAAGCTCTGCCCTGTAATAGACTTGGGCGTCTGTGGAATTTAGTATAGCGAGGTATATAGTTTGTAAATTTCTTCTCTGAAGTCACGTTTCGTTCTTTCAAGAACATAAACATTTTTGCTGACTCTTCACACACACACACACACACTGAGGCTGTCTCAACACAAACAAACAAAAACATGAATAATCAGAAGCAGCAGCGACAGCACAAATGTTCCAAAGCAAAAAGTCGAATTTAATCATAATTTTGTGGCATACAATCTGAAATGGTATTCGTGAATGTTTTGCACTGATTTGCCTTACCTGAACGCTAATTGGAACTGTTTTTAATGGGTTTTTATTTCAGAGCTTTTGCCTCCCAGTTGAACTTCTTACTCTATTTATGTGACACACTTATTCGTCGAGCTAAAGATTATGGCAAACGTCTTTTTACTTCACTTCATTTTCATCTGTTTGCTTTTTCTTTCCGCCTTCTTCTTCTTCTTCTTGCTCTTCTTCTTTTTCAGCGATAACAATAGTCACAATTCATCAGGGACTCTCACAATTCGATGCGTTTCTAATTTCCTACACTTGAGAGATGGGCCCCGGCTATGAGTTCTTATCGCGCACCGATCCAATCGCTGACTGAGCCGCGATCCGTTCCACGATTTTTGTCGCGACGCTCGGCTCACAGCCAGCTCTGAGTAATATTTATATTTCTGAATGGTCTTATTTTGTTTTTAAAATAAATAGTCTTTCTCATTTATTTGTATATATTTGTTGAGTGTTTTTGGGCTGGGGCTGACTTGAAATAGTGCAGACATTAACACAAAACTGGAGCGCTGAAAAGACTGTCCGCTGCTCGAGAACTGAATGTCTAGAATGACTCTCTGCTTGAAACTGAGACTGGGACTCGAGTGTTGCTCAGAGAGCGAGGCATTGAGTGAGTCTCGCTGAATGAGAGAGAGTACAGCCAAGCGAAGGCAGGTACTGAATCAGTCTCTGAAGTGCTCTTACACGAATTGAGTCGGCGCTACCTTAAGTACAATGTGACTTATCGCATATGATATTTGATTTTGCAGTAATATTTTTTTTTCTTTTTACAAATATAGTTATATCTACAATTCTCGACTTTCGCCTAGTACTTAATGTGAAGCAAACCTACCTGAGAATTAGTTTATGAAATAGTCTAGTCTGCAATGTTTTTACTTGGCTTTTTATTATTTTATTAAGGGTTTTGCTACTTCAAAAATAAACAAATTTAATTCTTAGGCACCAGCTGGATGTTGTCTAATATTTAAATATTGCTATTTAAAATATAAATATTTACAAATTACATCAACGTCTAGAGTAATAAATCGCTAATTTCTTGAGAAGTTTTATTAATAATAAAATATATTTTATATAAATATATATTTTAGCATTTTTTTAAATATCTTCCAATGATAATTATTGGATAAAATGTTGTAAATCTCATGTCGATCATTATCGATAATCTTAATCAATAAATTGCATTGTAACTAGCTGAGCCTAATTGATCTCTTGGTCGAGAAAGCTGTAGACAATCTTACGGTACGAAGCGAATTAGATTGATGGTGTAATCTCAAAAGTATATACAAATATAAAATATATATACAAATATTAAATAAAAGCCATATCGAATTGCCAATATGTATATGAAGAAATTAAATGGCACATATGGCAGAAATTTCTCAAATTAAAAATATAAATAGAGTCTATTGCTTAATAAAATTAAATTGAGAAGTTATTATAGATTAATTCGTGTCCATCTATGACTCCTTCATTCCATTCCTTATTCCATTATCGAAGCGCATTTTCTTTGCTAGTTTTTGTTTTTGAATTACTTTTTTATACAAACAAGTAAGAAAGCTCTAGTCGAGACTGCTCGACTACGAGATCCCCTGAACCCTTCAAGCAACAGCCATTTCAATAATTTTTAGCGTCTCTCTGCTTACACAAACACACACATACACACGCAAACACACATACATAGACACACATAGGCGCGCACGCATGGGCTGCAGTGTGGGCTTACTATGGGAACTTCATTGTTTAATAACTTTTTTTCTGGACGTACGTTCTTCATGACTTTTAGATTGTATTTATATCATTAATATGCGTGTATGTACCAAAGCTCAAGTCTCTAGTATTTGAAATACGCCTTTTACAAACTTCTGAGTGAGGGGGTGGATATAGAGGTGGGGGGTGAAATTGAATAAAAATCAAAATTCTATAACGTACATACCAATCTACATTTAAAATTTGGATACTCTAGCTCTAAAGATGTAGGAGATATAATTTTATAACTGCATTTCGATAAGGTTTTCGATCGATAAAAAAATAATGGGACGAGTTATCGATTTTTGATGATAAACTCGATATGCGCGCTGTATATACGGTCATTTTAAAAAAAAGTTCAAGTCTCTAGCTTCTATATCTTCTGAAATCGACGCGTTCATTCATACGGATGGACGGACGGACGGACGGACGGACGGACAGACAGACGGACAGGGCTAAATCGACTCATTTCGTCGCCCTGATCAAGAATATATATACTTTATGGGGTCTGCCACGCCTCCTTCTCCCTGTTACATACTTTTAACAAAACCATTATACCCTGATTTCCCATTTTCAATGGGTTCAGGGTATAAATATAAAAGTAATAATTAAAAGAATTCAACTTTTTTCATATATTCATTCGAATAATATTTAATTAGTATTATTATTGAATTATTATTAATTTTTATATTATTATTATGATAATTATTTGAACTTTGAATTTTATTATTTATCATTAACAGAGTCAACTCTAAAAACCTTTACTATCCCAAAATTCATCGACTTCTACCAAATGTATGGCTAAGGTGGATTATGTCTCTTTAGTTAACTAATTCATTTCAACTTACCAAATTCCAGGCTCCAGCACAAGATTAACGACTTCATTAGTATCAAACTTATGACCTAAAATAAAATATAAATAAATGTAAGTTATTTCTCAATTAAAAAGCAAAAAGCCCCAAACTAAACTCACCCGCCTGAAGCAATGATTGAATCACAGTGACCATATCGCGAGATTCGCGTATATAGAAATCATTATATTCTACAGGTGTTGCATTCAGCTCTGCATATTGGAGATACAAGAGAAATCATTAGCGATTCGAGGTCGAGACAAGAAAGACAATGCAAACTCACCTTTAAGCATTTCGCCGATGGACTGCGGCATGGGCAGCACAGGTGACTGCAGCATCTTCTTGATGTCCTTGAGTGGAACGAGGGCACGCGATAGATCGCCCGACTTATAGCGCTGGAACTCTTTGCGCAGATCACTGAATCTGTTGTAATAGGCAGGCAGCTCCACATCCTTGGCGCAGGCCTCCCGATGCAGACATTGACGCAACGGCAGCTGCCCGTCCGTGATCAGCTTGATCTCTGTATCGTGCAGCGATAAGGAGCGTAGATAACCATCGAACTGAAACGAAAAACGTACGGATGTAAGTGAACATATTTTCTTCTTATTTTGTAAATGGAATTTTTAAGATATATTGCCGTCTTCGATCTATTTATGTCTATCAATAATTGCTCATGGAATTTACTTTTATTATTAAATGCGATCAAATCTTTAACTTAAGATAATACAACATGTAAACATACATACTTATAGAATATATGTATGTAGGTATATCTAATAGCTGGCTTTCGACTTCTTTCAAGCACTTATTTATCTCTATATATTGATAGGTATTACCCAAAGAACTTTTATTTAGCTCATTATTGATATAAACCTGATTTCATCCCAGATTAAGTCTTTTTAATTAAATCAAGTCTTCGATAATGGAAAATACACAGATATTTGTATTTAGTATTCAAATATACATATATAGCCCATTATAAATGGGAACTCAGACTATAATAGTTCTGCGAAAATATATGTAGCAGGCAGAAGGAGGCGTGACAGAGCCCATAAGCTATTATAGTCTTGATCGAGCTGAGTTGGCCGTTCGTTTGAACTGCATGAAATTCAAAATGTGATAATACTAATCGATGACAATAATCGACAATATAATCGTATTGGGGCATTCTAAGTCTATTTAATATGTATTTATTATTAATGACGAGATTATATTCTGCCGTAAAAACAAATTCTTGCATTTTCAGATAGCTGAAGAGCTTTCGTAATTTTTAATATTGAATTCAATATTTGTAAAATATAATAAAAAGAAAACAAATTTCACAAATGACATAATATTTTGTTTGTTTATACGGACTAGCTAGAACTTTCCTAGAGAATGAGAGATATTTATCCTATATCTAATAGCAATAACGCTGACAATAAAGCCTCAGTCAAAACTCAAAGTTCAACGGTTAAGAACTGACGAAAGGTTTGTGGGGATTATTTGGCTTTATGCTAATTCTTTTGGTGCAATTTTCTAGGTTACGAATGCAATTTGTTTAAACCCGTTTATTATTTGTTGTTGCTGATGATGATGTTGTTGCTGCAATTATTGTCAATTACATGGAAAATAAATAACAGAAACAACAACAAATCGTTTTAGCTATAGTTTTTATAGTTTTTCTTTTTTGCCATGTCATCGTGAGTAAACATAACAAGCAGCTTTATGTCGCATTAGCTCGGGTTAATCTCTGAGTAGAGCTTGTCTCTGAGCCAGCCCTGAGCTGCCTCGGAGCTTGCCTTCGGGCCTCCTCTCAGCTGGCTGGGCCCTATGCAACGGCGCTCCCCTGGGCAAATATTTGCGAGCACAGCGTTCTCGTCATTTAATAGCCAAGTGTGTATTGACCAGGCAAATTAGTATGCCAGCCCCAGCAGACGCTCACAATAGCCGACAGCTAAACGCGCTTTCCCTTTCCCTTACTCTCTCTCTCTTTCTCTCTCTCTCTCTCTCTCTCTCTCTCTTCCTTCTTTCTCTCTGGCATTACGTCACGTGTCGCTTACGGATCGGCTGCCAAAGTTGCATTCATATATGCATGTGTATAATATGACATCTCATTGACGTACATTCGTCAACACACTCCATAAAGTAGATTAATGACACTCGAGTGCAGAGTACAACAGCGTCTTAATGATCCAAGTTAGTTAGGCATCTCTTTAGTTTAGAGATTATAGAGTTCATTAGGGTTTTCTGTTGGAGGTCACACGCAAGCTTCGTTCTAATTGTCAAGTATGGGATTTATTATGTGCTTCGATTTCATGACTGCGACAATGCTTAATACTCTTAAAGCCACTCTATATAGATTATATTAGATGAAAAGAAAGTAGTTATAAAGAAAGAAAAAAAAAACTAAGCTAATATTTATATATAAAATAATGTAATCTGAATTTTTCATTTTGCTTAACAAGCAAAATCAACGTCTTATCATCTGATTGTTAGTCTACATAGATTCAATATTTAATTCCTTAACTTTTCTATTTGAACTCGAAGCTACAAAGCACGTGCTAACATGGAAAGATCCACCATATGAATACATTCATGGTCTCGGATTACCAATGCGGGTATACATTCAAAGTTTCCTAGTTATTCCATTTGCCACACCCCTAATGCGTGCGTGTATCAGCAAAATCTGAACAGCATTATCAGAGAAATATTTCAATTTTCAAGCATGTAGACTCTCTTTCACTTCGTGAATGAATATAATAGGTTCGATATCTAGGCTTATAACCAAATACTTAAAATGTTTATGTGCGATATGCATAATTAGTCATTCAAATAATCAGTTGCTTTGATTTTAGTTAATATAGTTCATGAAAGTTGTTTCATATGCATATAGCATACACGTGAATGTAACACCGACTGCTGCGCCCAAGTTTACAATACTCATACTTCGATCTGAGAGAATCTTTATCTTTAACATCTACTTGGTACTACATAAGTATTTACACTACAAGCGTTTACATTTCCGTAACGAGAAATCGTGAGCAAGGGGGCCCGCGGAGCTTGTCGAAGTGCTCAAGTAGCAGCGCAACGTACTGCTTATCAGAGGGTCTGATAAGATTTCAAGTCGAACGCTTCCACAGCTCCCAAGCAGGGGCGAAAGAGAAGCAAGCAACCTAATGGCCAAATGCAATCCCCAGTGACTCGACGAGAAGAAACATCTCAACGCTTCCAGTCAGCATGAGTTATTGAACAATTTATGGCGTTGCCTTATCTTTGGATCTTTGAATTTTCCAGTCTTGGGCCGACGACTGGACTAGTTCGAAGATCAGCTGGGATTATCACATGCATTGTACATACAAAATAGAACAGCGCGTGCTTTGGTAATCTCTTTCTCTCTGTTACCCTATATCACTCTCTCTTTGTCTCTTTGCCCATTTCTCTTACCTTATCACACTCCATCTGACACCCTCTCTCTCGCTGTCGCTCTCGCTCTTTTTGAACTAATCTTATCTACTGCGCTCGCTCGACTCCCACGCGCGATAGCTGCGAACTGCGAGCTGTGAAGTGAGAAGTGTGTCCCCTTCTATACTGCACGTATGACAGTCAGTTTATTTCGTCTGATTTGTATACCTTTCCTTTCCCAGTATCTGTCGCATTTCTCTCACGTGTCTAACTTCATCAGCCTAACTAGCTTCTGTCTTCATTCTGCTTACTTTTTCTTTAGGAAATCCGCATTCCTCATATTATTTGTTCCTTTTTTCCAACTCTTTCCCTGACTTTTCGTTTCTCAAGCCCTTTATTCTGTATCTCTCTCTCTCTCTCTCTCTCACTCTCTTTCGATCTCTCTGCCCATACTTTTATTCTTTTATTAACCACTCTCTTCTCATAAATCTCTTACTCTCCCACTCCCCCCTTACTCACCTCCTCGATCGCTTCGGCTAGGGGCTTCCCAGCTGACTGAGCCTCCGCAATGGGCAATATGAGCTCGTTGCTGTTCTCCAGAGTGCTGAGGCAGATGCCATTCGTGGCGCTGTTCCCGCTGCTGCCGCTTGCATTTGTGATGTTGTTTGTTGCATTGATGTTGTTGCTGTTGTTATTTGAGCTATTATCGCCGGCATAGCCTATGGCTAGAGGCGGCGAGCAGGCTGTGTTGTTTGTAGCATTCGAGTTGTCCGATGAGCTAGATATGGTGCGATCCTTAATGAAGTAACCATCAGGGCGTACGAGTATTTGTTTGGTGCCAATGATCTACGAAAGATACAAAAAGCATAGAACAAGATTAGACACAGAGAAAGAGCCTAAACAAAAGATATATAATATGAATATATAATAAATTACTATATATATATAGCTAGTTTTTAAAAATCTGAATGAATAGTTTTTGTAGATAATGCTTCCTAATAAAAAAAGAGTTTCAGCTATGAGATCGGAACATGCAATGTTTCTAGGAATGAATTTTGAAATTGCAAATGTTTAGAGTATTAAATATTTTTGAATATTAATAAAATTTAATATTGTATATATGTATATTAAATATTTCATAATCTTTAATAAGTACATAAAAGCTCAACTTTAGAGATATATAATGTTAATGAATTACACAGTTCATAGCAAAATTACACTATCCCAAAAAGAGCGTAAGATAAACACTATGCTACCTGCTTACGCCTGATAAGCAGCTAGCTCTCAAGGTGGGGCAGACAAAACTTATTATTAGATTAAATGGGAGCAGTGAAAAAGAATCGCTTGCTACGATATATACCGTGAGTATCAGCACCAAATATTGTCGCAAGATAGGGCGCCTGGGATTAGTCAACTAGAGAGCGGAGCTCGATTGAAACTTGGAGCCCCGGCTTTTCCTGTGTCTCCCCATGATTCATTAAAATCGAGGTGCTAAAATTGTTTAACATATTCGAAACTGAACTAGAGGCACTTTACTTTGAAACAGGCCTACGGAGAGACGTTGATGTTTGCGTCAGCGGATGTGTGCTCAGAATCGGTTTTGGAATTCGGAATTTGCTATTGGGAATGGGGCATTAGTAATTAGAAATGGAGAATCGACTCCGAGTGCGATTGCAGGTAGCTGCTGAGCTATGCAAAATACACAAAAAGGGGAAAAAATAAATGTAAAAAAGTCAAGCTTGACTTGACAGCGAAAACTAAACATATTGAAAACTGTTTTTGAAATTCTTTTTGTTTTTCCATTTTTGTTTTCTTTTGGATTACTGATTTCTGACTTCTGATGCCATCTATTTGCATAGCTTTTGAATATATAACACGATGCACGCACTACGTAGGATTCCGTGTATGAAATATTTATGAGTTTGTCGCCTGATGTTAAATTCAACAAAATGAAAAGAAAAAAATAAATAAAATAAAACGAATACAACAACAAAAACCCAAGAATGAAAGCCAGGAAAAAACGATTTTCTCGCCTACGGGTGGGTTCAGAGTGGGGTGAAACCCGCGAGCTAATTATGCGCTACAAAGCTGAGACAATGAGAGAAGGAGAGAGAGAGATGGGGAGGGGGGAGATGGAGATATGACTCTTCATAGAGCGTCAGATTGAAGAGTGAGTGAGTGAGAGCGAAAGCAGTGAGAGGAGAGAAATGTAAAACAGTCTTCGTCGCACATTCACAATTATGGAAAATTTAGACCACTTCGTATTGACCCATTGAAAAATAGCCAAGTATATAAATATATACAAGTGCATAGACAAGATCAAAACCGGAATATATGATACAGATTAAGCGATCTATTAGATCGTTTCTAGATCAATGAAAACGTGCCAAGAGTTCCAGTTCTATGTCGTGTGCCCCGTGTGCCCCGTGGCCCCCTAAGCCAAGTGAAAACTCAATGAAATGAACTGAATGTCAATGCAGACATCTTGGCCTGGCCTAGAAGAAACTGCAACGGGGCTGACTTACGCCGATCAGACTCTCAGCTCAAATCGCGAGAAACAATAAAAAATCTGCGCAAAAGTTGCACTCTTTGTGTGATATTCAAAAGTCCCCCTCCCCCCGGCCAGCACACGAATGTTAATTAAGTTTAATTGTTGCCACTCGAGTCATAACCAGCCTGTAATTAACATGCCAATTACACTAACTGTCTGTGCCTGTGTGTATGTGAGCGTGTGCGTGTGTGTGTGAGTGTGAGTGTAAGTATCTGTCAATCCAAGACAATTTTGCTGATGCAAGAAATCTATAGCACTTGACTCGAAAGACAAAAGGAGAAAATTCGTGCGGATCGAGAGGAAGTTTTTCGCACGGAAGGAAACTCTCGACAGATTTTCAGTTTACGTTTTCAATTTAGCCAATTGGCATTGTCAGTTGGCTGTTCGAGCGGGTTCAATGAACTCAACGTCAATTTAAGCACATTTAACTAATGGCAGCTTCAAAATCAGATGAGCCAAGAGATGTTTAAATAAATCATCATAGAATCTCAACTTAAAAGGAAACAACAAATACGTTTAAAAATAATATTTCGTAATTGATTTTCGTGAGAATTTGGATGGAAAGCCTTTTTATGTTAAAAAAAAAATATTATTTAAATTCCAAACAATAATATATATATATATACAATTTAAAAAAGTTCTTGAATTTAAAATGGTTTTAAAAAATATATACTTATATATACAGATCATAAAGAACGATTTTTTACATGTCTTTATATAATAATTAAAGTTAATCATTAATCCTAGCAAAAACTAAAAAATAAAATTATGGAGTCAACATAACATATATTGCTAGTAACTAAGCCCTAATCTATATAAATATCAGAAATTACTATAAATTGTCGCGATAAGGAAAACAGCGTCAGGTTTCTAACAGCTGCATATATACATATCATATATGTATATAATGTATACATACCTACATATATGATATGTTTAATAATATTCTTTGATGAAATTTGAATGCTAATCAACGATATGCTCTGCCCAAACTGTGAAACTTGCGCTCCATTTGGCAGTTTAATTGCATATAGAAATCAAGAAATTATATGAAATATATATAGTCATGTCAATGTCAGACGCATAGAGTCAAGCAGGGGGCCCCTCAATTATTGGATTTGTGTAACATTTGGGCAATGGCTATGCGTCAGCTGGCCAACAACTGAGTCAAAGCTCTCTTGCAGCAATTTGAAAGTGTTTAAGCTTTAATTCATTTCGGTTATGGTCGGCGGCTGTTCTATGTATAACATTATTTACAGCATTTACAGATATTTCACAAGCCATTAAAACTAATGCTTAAAACTCTCTGTGGCCAGCTAAAAGCAGTTTGATGACGGCGCCGTTGTGGCTCAGTGCGTTTTCGTTTTAGTACCAGAATACCCTGTATATGCTGAATGTGATCAAAAGGCGTATTCTTATATGTGAAGAGAGTTGTCAGTTTACTGCCTCTACCAGCCCTCTCTTCAAACCCTGATAATGGCAAAAGCAAATGCGTGTTTTATAGTCTGAAAACATTTACAAATATAACCTTGATCAATCATATTCAATCATATATCATTTTGATCATATTCTCTTTTAGCTTTAAATATATGTATCTAAATTTAAGTCGTATTAACAAATTTCAAATGGGCTTTATATAAACTAGGTATCTGCTAGTCGAGTCGCTGCCCAGCTTGATTTTGATTTGCTATGCGCAGAGATTGCAACAATTCCCGTCTGTAGTTAAGAGACTACAAATCAAATGGATGACATCTCGGCAAATGAGTCCAGCCCATAAGGACATATCTATATATAATATACACATTCAGTTTTCGTACTATATCCCCGAGAGATAGAGTCGCGTGTGTGTCAAGTGTGTGGCGGAGGTTCATGTCCGTAGAAAGTTTTGATTCCCAGCTATTTTTAAGCTGCTTTTAGGACCCGGTAGCTTTCATCCGCTTAACAACAATAAATTTCAACTGGCCCGATATTTGCATAAATTTCATATATTTGTTTTTTTTTTTTTTGTTTTTTTGCAAAAAATAATCAAATTATTATAATATTATATTGAACAAACAAAAACGGTTTTACTATAATTTGGCAAGTCTTATACAATGGGATTCACTAAGCTGTTCCATGCCATTTAGGACCGCATGCCTGACACCTGCCAGCTTTTAAAATCAGCAGTTTCGAACGCGTTTGACCTACTGAACTCTGAAAAATTTCCACAGCGCCAGATTTTAATGAAATTTTGATGAACTTTAGTGTGTCTGAACTTCCCAAGCCGGGGACTCACCGCAGAAATTACCATAATGACGGCTCGCAAGCCTTTTCTTGCGACTTGCGAAAGTCTAAATGTATGTATGTGTATATGAATGTTACCACATATAGGTATATATATATATATATATATATATATATGTATATATATATGTATATATATATATATATATATATATAGACATAAATACTTAAAAATTTGAATTCGTTTTGCCTGGCTGCTACTACCAGCACCAGCATTTCGAAAATTAATCATAATTTGGCCAAAAGCGTGGCTAATAATGAGACCCCGAAATACATAAAGATCCGAGTACTAACCCTATCCATAGATAATTCCGAGACGTTTAAAATGTCTCTCGAGAGGCAATGCCATTAAAAAGCACTTAATGTCATCCGAATCGGAAAAAAGAGAAAAATGGTGATGCACTTACAGAAATGTATATTGCGTGTTCGAGTCGTAAAAAAACAAAAGTTTCAGGCTGGCGGATCTAGACGTAAAGCCTATGGCGAGGCAGGCAAACATCAGTTAAATGCTAGTAAATACAGGCCCAGCCAGTGATGCACAGACATCTACTCAGATGCACATAGATATATACACATACATACATACATATATATATATATATATAAATTGTCAAGCCATTTTCTTGCCAAACACGCAGCTCACTCTATACCCTAGAGCTAACAGCTAGAGGATTACAGGGAGGGGCTGCTGCAGAGCTTGTCTACGTAACGTGCTGTCAAGCATTTTGCAAATAATATTGCGTATATGGAAATTATTGACCAGACTCGCTTTTTGTTGTGCATGCAAATAAAAGCGATGGAAATGAAAAGAAAAAGAGAAATAGAAGAGCAAGGGAAAAATATTAAAAGGAAAATATAAAACTGTCGAGTTTCCGGTGAGAAATCTAAATCAAATAATGTGCCCAAATCAAAAGCAGACAATCGATTACAAAATCCTATGCAAAAGCCAATTTTCATTTATTTATGCTTTGATTTGAAAAATGTGTAAACGCCTCTGAGACGGAAAATGGCAGAGCTTGCTTATGCAATGGAAACGCTATTATGAAAAGCAATCACTTGAAAAGACAATGTAATGAAAGCGGTTGGGAAAATGTCAAGATTTTCCTTAAGCTTAAGTTTTTGGATGAAAATGAAAAAATTGTTCCAACCATTAAATCGAGCAATTTTGTAATAAAAGTGAAGCAAATCTATTTAAAAGGTTTTTTTCAATCAAAATATTATTAAGAATTATTGTTTTACTATGTATTATTAAAACTTATACATACATATGTATATGATATTAATTTGAATGTTTTATTGAAACTTTTATTAAACGGATGGCAATGAAATGCTCAGGAATTCGAACCAATTTTTCACTGTTTATATAGATTTATAGATAAATTGCTTATACAGATAGATTATATAGATTTCTGTTAATTAGAGGCTTTGACTCTACGAAAGCATTAATAGTCAATAAATTGATCTGTTATTAATCATTTTATATTATACATATATATTCTAAAAAAAATTTCCTATTTTATATAATTGAAATTAATCTCAAAGAAAATATTTAAAAACAAAAACGATTAACAAAAGGTTAATATTGTTTTAATCATTTAAAAGCATATAATGTAAAAAATAATCTTTATAATAACACCCGATCAGGCACAAAGGAAAAATGGTGTTGTTTGTCTGTTAATTCTAATTTTAGTTTATTTAATTTTTAATTTAACCATTTATTATTGTTTCTTATTGGCAATGGCAAATGAAATAAAAAAAAAAAATAATAATAATAATAAATTATTTATACATATATAAAAGACAAGCGCGTTACAAGATATAGATTTATATAATAAAGACATACTTTTTCAATTTATAATAATAAATAAAACTTTTACAATAAATAATATTTATGTTAATAATTTGGGTATATTTTTAGCACATCTTCAAGTATTTAGAGAGATTACCCCTCCTAATACATAAACTAAGCTATAAACTTAAGTATTACTTGGAATCGGTTGCTTTTAGAAAGGTAAATACACGTGTTGCACAAAGTCATATATATTTGTATATATACCTACATACATACATATGTATATTGTTGGGTTGCGAGGTTATTTGTAGGGATTTCGCAATGGGCACCACAGCACATAGCCTAGACGATGCGTCGCTTTAGTCATTTTCATTTTTAAACAATTAGTGTCAATCGCTTGGCAAACTCAAAATATGCAAATATGGCCTGACTATGGGCTATACTTATATTTATATAGTCGCCGGATAGGGGCTGCACGCCTTTTTGCCTCCGCCCCATCTCTCACTGACAGCGCAAAGTTGTCGTTGATTATATTGAAAAGACCAATGGAATGTTCCCCAGCTGTAGCAAATGGCAGCGATCAACAGGCTCAACATTCATATCAATTGAATACCCTGTAGTCACGCAGCATAGAGTAGCCTTTGATTGCATTTGCAATCGGCTATGAACTGCCATTAGTAGAGCTAGAATTTTCTTTTTTTAGTAAACTCTAAAGACTGCAAATTAAGTAAAAACTTAGAAAATGTTCTCTAATTTATCCAGTTTGAAAAATCTCTAGCTACGTGTCCATTAGAATATAGATATAGACATTTAAATTCAGACAGTCTCAGTATAATATGTAAATATAAATTATTCATTACGTTTGATACGATTTGAACTGAGCTCAAGAATAGTAAATAATCAAGAGAGCATATCTATCCGGTAATATATAAGTTAGAGTTTACATACAACTAAAACTAATTTAAGATTGAGCTGAGACTACTGAAGACTTCAGCTCGATATACTTAAGACTCTTAAGTGAAGATTAATAGTAGAAAATTGGATGAATGATTATATCAGTAGAGTACATCTCGATATACCACTTTATATAGCATATATCCCTAAGTATAGCTAAGAGCTCTTAAAATAATAGTTCTATACAGTTCTACAGGGTATATTCAGGTCTATATTTACTTAGTTGAGCTCACAAAGCACTTGTAGCTTTTAAGCGAATCAAAGTCGAGTTGACGTTGTCTTTGCTGTTATTGCTGTTGTTGTTGCTGTAACATAATCAACGCGCACAGTTGAAAGTGCAGCTTATACAACAATAACGTATTATTGCGTGCATGTGTGTGTGTGTGTGTTCATAAATATGCGTGTGTGTGTGTGTGTGTGGGTATTCATTAATTAAGCGACGACAGCGCACACGCTTCACAAAATGGCGGCGCTCAGTAGGCGGCGCTTAGCGCTGAGCTTGAACAACGCTCGCTGCGAGCAGAGCTGAAGGGCTTAGACAATGGCGTCAACAGGTGTGTTGACTCGTAAACTCACCTGTCCCGTTGCCACTTCGAGCAGCACATAGACCATCAGTATAATTTCCTTCTCATCCGAGCCAAGGCCGGGTCCATTTTGGCCACATGTGGCTATGTAGAGGGAGACAACGTGTTCGGGCACCTGCATGTTGTTATTGTTGCTTTTGTTGAAGCAATTGTTGTCGTTGTCGTTGCTTTTATTGTTGTTGTTGTTGAGATTATCTCTGTCTTTGATCTCTCGCAATTAAAGGGTATGTGTGAGATGGCTCGCTCCGAGAGTGAACTTGAGTTGGCTTTTTGCTATTTGCTATCAATTGCAATTGCTGTCGCTGCGTAGCTGATGGCACTGCATTCTCTGCTCAGATACCCATTGGTTATGGCTGCAAAACAAACAAACAAAAAAGAAATGAATATAAAACAATGAAGTGCAAAAGGAAGTAAATATTATGGATGAGCGAGGTGCGAATAGGGTTTAGAGGTGAGTGGCTGCTTATACAATATTTTGAACCTTTGACAGCTGGCGAAACGAAAAGCTAATTACGTATGCAATTCAAAGAAAATGCCAACCAAGGCGAATTGGCAGCAAATGCAATCCAAATGGTTGCCAATTGGAAATTTGCAAATGCGCAGCGACGTTGCCAATTTGCAGGGCAAGTTTCTAATTAGACAGTGCGACGTTGCCAAATTTTAAACTAATAAAAACACTTGAAGTGCCTTATCGGATTCGGATGACATTTGAGTAAGGCTAGCACTGTTGCCGGTTTTCAGCCAAAGCTGAAGCGATATTTATCAGAGCAATGTTGCCAAACTTAAGATCCACTTCAGCTATGCCTAATTGCAATAGCTTAAACGATGTTGCCAATTTTCAGCTAATACAAAATTAAGTGTTTAAAGAACACTTAAATTAGCTAAGCACAGTTGCCTGTTTTTACACTCTATTATGAACTTGAGCGGTTCTCAAGATATTTACGAAATTTACATAAGCCAAGCACTGTGCGCAACGTTGCCAATTTTCAGCGAGGCATCAAACGACTAAAACGACGTCTGACAAACGAAGTCACTAAAAATTGTCGCAAAGAGCATGAGCAAAGAGGTCAAATTGAAATTATTAACCTGCGCAACGATTTGAAATTTAATTTTGTGCTCCATTCGGTTGCCAAGCAGCCAGCCCCGCCAGAGCTTGGAGCCCCGACAAGTGGATTGGACAAAGTCAAGCAAAAGGCGAATGTGGAAACGCTGGCGACAACCAACAAAAAAAGAAACAGAAAACACCAACAGCAAAAATTAAAGTGCAATTTTATGGGCATTTTTAATGTGAAAAGTTTTACTTTTAATGAAAAACAGCAAACACACAGCAGCATCAAGCAGAGCTCGACTGATGATTGACTGACTGACTGACTGACTGACTGAAAGACTGTTGATGTTCAGGCATTGAAAGCACACGCTGAACCAAAGGTCGTGGGTTAATCGAGGTGCACAGGCGCAAGCTTTTGCAATCGTGTTTATTACGATTTTTTTTTTGTTGTAATTAAAGTGAGAAGTAGAAAAAAAGGGGCGCAAAAGCATGAAAGAGCACTCTAATTAAAAAAGCCCAACCTGCAGATACCCTGACTCTTATTCTCTGGTTAAATCAAATTGTGTTAATGAGCCAAAGCAGAGCTTTCTTCTTGCTTCCGATCGTTCATAGGAATGTATACTTTAATAAATCAAAAATTTGACTTAGAAATTCAAAATAAATATTTATAATGGACATTGTAGCGCTCAAACGGATGAGGGACTCATCATATCCATAATACCAAATGCCTACAGGGTATTCACAACAACGTCCAAGCTTCTGTAATTAAGACAAGCAGCCCCGATTTAAAACACAGTTTGCGACAGTTTCTTAACTCTAAATGTTGTTTTTATTTTTATTCATTTTTTCTTCATTTTTTTAATATTCTTCGTTTTGTTGTATGCATGTTTCTGCCTCTTTGCATTTAATACCTGTTTTCTTTTTTAAAATATATAATAAAAACTAAAACACGAGCAACAGTCTTTTGTCTTTTTTGCTGCAAGTTTCCGCTTCGTGTGCTGGGGAAGTGGTCAATGTGCTTTTTTATTTTTATTTTCTTTAATGAGTATTTTGTGTGCGTGCTCTTCGAAGACGATTGCAGTTTATGCTGGGCTTTCGCACTCCTCCCTCTCTCTTTCACACCATTTATATATACATATATGTCCATCGGTATCTGCTTCGTTTTTTCCGTTATGTAGCCGAGTACGTGGAGTGTGTGAATTTTTCTATTCCCATGCAAGATTCTACTGCATTCCAAATTCTTGAATAATAAAGAAAAGTTTTTAAAGACACTCTGCTGATCTATGGCCTATGAATACGGAAATAGATTTGTAATGCTCCAATTTATTTATTGATTGTAAAGGTTTCGCTAATATAATCATTAGCTGTAGAAATGCTAGAATTCTCGCGCCTCTCTGTTAAGCTTAACAGCTGAGGCACTCAATAACCAGTTATGATAAGTATAGCCAGTTATGTTAGGTTTTTTATTTAACGCACACTACGATTCTGTGTTTATATATCATTCAAAAACATATATGAATGAAATATCGTACAATCATCGATTTTTTGTCTCTGAAAATCATGTTCCCACTTGATCTAAACTCCGATTTACTTTCTTATAGTCATTCGCTTCTTCGCAGGAAAAATTTAAGATTTTCCTGCTAACATTTCCTAAAAAACATTCTCTAGTTAACATTTTAAAATTTTAAATTGCCGTAATTAACATTCCTGTATTGCTAAGTTTCTATCGACCTGCACCAACTTCAACTTTTACGTTAATAGCTAATATCAGTGCTGCCCGAGCACCTTTCGAGCTCGTAACAGTTGCGTGCCATTTCCCACTCAATAAATAACCGTTTGAATAGACTTTAAGCTCACTTTTATCTAAAGCAAATTTGTTTAAGCGGCACTCGAAACATTTGCAACAGTTTGTTCTATTGTTTTTCAGCTTCAATTTATGGCTCCATAAATTGCTTGTTTATCGAAGGAATCGTAGTAAATATTTATGAGCCACATTAGAGTTGATAACTTGATTTGATTTTGATGTAAAAATAATTGACAGAGTTTTAACAACAAGCATTACGTCAATCAATTTAATTAGTTTTATGTTTAGAGATCGTAGCACTTCATAAACCTGTTGTTTTTCGTTGTTGTGGATGAATTTCCCTTTCGTTTCACACTTGAAGACTCACTGAGGCCTGACCGAGAGCCAAGGCCTAGGTCCAGTTGCGAAGTTTTCACTGGAACGTGTGGAAAAGCGTTTCTGTTTTATTTATTTTATTATGTTTTTTTTTTTTTTTTTTTTTTTTTTTTTTTTTTTTCGAGGTGACGATGCGTCGCGCCGTGACAAACGAAAAACAAACCAAAAAAAAAACTAGACAATAAATCTTATTTTCCGTCGAGTAGCTCATTAATGAATAACGGATTGCTGCCTGAGATGGCGACTAATTAGAACGGGAAGAAAGCAACAGAGGCAGATACAGCGGCAACGAAATCTTCATTAAAGAGAAACAACAGAATTGAACAGCAATGTTACGGTTATTTCGAAAAGACAATGAATACTAAATTATATCGTTGGTATAAATTAGTGATAAATAGCTGCAGCGGCAGTAGCAAAAGCCAGGCAATGCAATTAATAAGTTGGTAAACCAGTCAGACCGATACCCAGTATGAAATATGAGTTAACTACTGATATGTGGTATATTCTAGTTGGGCAAGTGTTTGACAACAGCTTTCAGAAACTTATAGAATGAAAGCTAAATAATAGAATACAATTCCTTTAGGTGATATATTTTTGTAAGAATCTATTCAATTTGAAATCATTAAAAATATTTGAAAATTTCGAGTATTTTTCGTACTTTTGATATCTATGTACTTTAATCATTAATCTTTTAATCAATATTATTTTCTAGCTTTCACTTGCCCTCTTCTGAATATTATTAAAAATCATCTTAAGATATGATATGTTTTTTTGTAAAAAAAGGTATTTTACACTTTTAATGGAATTAAAGGGTATTTGCCATGTGTCGTTGCAAGATTACAATTTTGTTGCACTTATTTTGATTTATTATTGGCATGAATTACGCAACCGTTCGCATTGTTCCAGTCAAAATGACTGGAAGGAGCATTGGAATTTGGTTTGGAATTGCAATTGGCGTGTGCCGTTATCTCTTATTTTGTTTTTTTTTTTTTTTTTTTGCCAACAGGAAACTTATGATTGCGCACAAAATTGCATGCGAGCGAAATGCCAATTGCCAAAGTTATTCTGCACCGTCTCTATCTATCTATCTCTCACTCTCTCTCTCTCTCTCTCTCTCTCTCTCTCTCTCTCTCTCTCTCTCTATTTTTCTCTGCATTACGCTCACAGCAGCAACAAGTGCAGCAACAATTGTTGTGGTTGACGTTGTTGTGATTCTGTCTGCATATATGTATGTATGTGTGTGTATGTTTGTGTGCATGCGCGCACGTCAAAGAGTTAACACACAAAAAATGCACAAGAGCTCAAAGCAGAAGCAGAAGCAAAAGCAACAACAACGGCAACAACGATTCTCTCAAAGCGCAGCAGCAGTTTACTTTGGAAGCTTTGTAACGTTTGAGCAGCAGCAACGCTGCGCTCTTTTATATTTCTTGTCTGTGTAACTGTAAATATGTTTTCACTTTGTTATGTTTGCGCATCTGCTTTAAACGTATACCGTGTCTTGAGCTGCTCTTCTGCTGCTGTTTCTTCTACTTTTGTTGCTGTTGCTACTGTTGTTGTTGTTGTTGCTCATTCGCTCGTTCATTCACACTGGCCACACACATGCAAAGATATATGTATACATGTATGTATGTCGATAGGCATACGTACATACATATGTATGAATATGTGTCACAAATTTGTCAAATATTTTACAACTTACAGCCGCCAATGGGAAACGCCAGAGCTTAAAGCTTTTGTGCACAGTTATTCGTCGGCTTGAGCAACAGGTTGATCCTTTTTATGTTAATTGTTTTTGTTTTTTATTTTTTTAATTTTATTTTTGGTTTTCTTTTTATTTTTTTTTTGCTTTACATTGCACTTGTTGTTTTTTATTATTGTTGCTGTATGCTTTTCACCACTCTTTTTTGATTTTTTATTATTATTGCACTTTCTTTTTCACACACATGCAGACAAACAATTTTGTACGTAAGCACACATGCACATATGTATTGGTATGTATTGGTATGCTAGCAAGCCCTTTTTCTGTGTACTTCGCCTGCTTCTTTTGCTAGTCACACTGACTAGCAGTTAGTTTTACTTGCGTGTTTTTGTATTTGTGTGTGTGTGTGCGTTGTCCGTTTTGCCTTTCCACACACGACGCCGCCGATCTTAATACCAACACGTACAAAACGGGCAGCGACGCTGACGCCAGCGTCAACGTCAACGTCGACGTCTGCGCAATACATGCAAACAAAAAACAAGTCACTTTTTCGCCTTCTTTGCTGCGGCTGCTTCTTCTACCACTTTGTGTGTGTCTTTATATATTTTTTTAACTGTTGATTTTGTTTTCTTTCTAGTTTTGGACTAAAAGGTGTACGAGTGTGAGTGAGTGCTCGATTGTGTGTGAGTGTATTAAGTTGTCTTTTCTCTTGCTGTTTTTGCGACGGCCGCGTCCGTCTGTCTCCAGGTTAAAACAGCAACTGATCAACTTCGTGGGCCACAAGCAGCCACGAAGGTAAGTGAGCTGCGCTTGCCTGCAGGTGTGCATGTGTTCGTGTGTGTAAACCTTTGTGGAGAGCGGTAATAAACAGTGAGCGAGCGAAAGACATACACAGTGAGAGAGAGAGAGAGAGAGACCGTTTCGTTTCGATGGCATAGCTCAGGTGTATGGGCCACTTAGCTGGTGGCTGATGCCAAACAAGATTCCAACACGCAAACGCACAACAACAATAAAACTCATTTATATAGGCAAGCTGACTAGATTTGCCAATGGGCTGTCCACACAGGTGGTTGGCAACGCGGCGTCAGCCTTGCGGTATGCTAACTTAAAAGGAATAACAAAGCTGTCATTGAATCAATGAATGAATGCAGATCAAAAGAAAAAACAACTCAAATTCGAGCAGCAACAACAGTTACGCGACAAACACACTACATTCACAATGGGCAGTGGCGTAGTTAAAAACAGCTTGAGCAGGGATCGCCCGTCCCTCTCTTATGCTTATTGCAGTTTTCCCACGCTGCGCACACAACGTCAAGCACACACACGCATACAAATAAAGACAGTTACGTTCGCTCAGCCATGACATGCTCTCTCTCTCACTCTCTCTTTGCTTACGCTCTCACGCTGTTGCGCTCTGGAAGTTACCTGCGAGAAGCCACTCGCGCAACCCCCGCGCGTACACACCTGTGCAGCAGTGTAGTGTGTGTGTGTGTGCGTATGTGTTGCTGTTGCTGCTGGTTCTTCTTCTTCTTTAGCTTGCTCAATTACCAACAGAACTGCCCACGTACCTGTTTGTGTTTTTCAAGCGGTAAAATTCCAATTCCAGTCCAGCCATTTTTTGTAATATTTGCATTTGCACTGCGGGCGCTTATGTTCACAATTTAACATTTGTTAATTACATATTGGAAACAACTATCGAACGTATTTGCTTATCGAATATTAACGTTTTGGGATGTAGAATGCGCTCTACTCTTTTTTCGTATCTCTCTTTCCTTCTAACAGCAACAAGCGACAGCTACAGACTGACAAAGCGCGGAACGTAAACGCGTTTTGGTCGAAAGGCAATGATTGAGAGAGTCAAGAGGTAGAAATAGAGAGAGGAAGAGATCGAGAGAGCGCATAATAAGTGTGATTGCTTTTGTGTGGGCTGCCTACCTGGGCGCCGGTGCATGTCATGCAATGCTAAAGCGAGTTGCTGCTGCATGACATAAATCTGAACAATCAATGGCTGGAACGCCGTGATCGTGTTATCGCGTGAATATCGTAACTATAACGTCATATTGCGCGAGCCTAAATTAAAATTATAATAGATAATGAATATAGGAAGAGAAGTAATTAGTTTATATAAATAAACAAAAATTGAAAGACATATAAACTTCATATATTTTTAAGAGTAAATTATTTTATATAAATGTTAAAAGCTTTAAATAAAATAACGAATCCGATATGAATAATATAGAAAAAATTGCATTAATGCAGAAATCGAATGATCGTAGGTCTATGGAATATACATGTTTATTTGTTTATTTGTTAATAAGCTCAAAATAAATGGTTTACTTTTGAAAAGCTAACTTTACTTTTTGCTATCATATCAATTATAATTATTTCACGTTGCGTGTAATCTAATTGGATATCGAATATCGTAATCGCATTCCTTTAATGTATTTTAAAATCTATAACTTTGTATATACATAAAAAAATAAATAAGGATCTTCATAGTTTGTAGAATATAAAATTATTTTATTAAATTATTATGCAGCACTGGCTAAAACAAGCGTCAATACCGTAAAATTGTTTCGAAACGTATAAAACAATTATTGAAATGGCAAATGTGAAGTTTTCTTTTAAGAATTATTGCACAACACCAAGATCGATTAGCATACTAATAAAACATATAATACATAATATGTATTGTATATGTAAATAAATAAGAAACAGGATAAGGAAGGCGTCAAACTGAATTTTCACAAAATAATTTCATTCTTAAAGCTTCGACTGAGCTCCTTGTGCGGCAGGACAATGCTATTAAGCAGTATCTTCTCGGCGGGTATTTGCACAAAGCAGCCTGTGGAGCAGAGACAAAATGGTAGGTAAATTCTGTATCTGAAGATTTCTTTAAGTTTGTAAAACTAACCCAATATAGTTATCGAAGGATTCAGTTTGCCCTCATTGTTGAACAGAGGCGGATTCTCCATTTTGGCAAATGGCTTATTTGGGTCCGGATCGCTGGGCGTGCCCTCGACTCGAGTCCAGGCGCCAATGGTACAGCCACGCCCCACAATCGAATGGAGGATGAGCGTGTGATCCTTGATCTGGGCCTGTTCCAGCACAATGGATTCGCGTATGCGAACGCCAGGACCAATCGTAACTCCAGGACCTATGGCCACGTTAGGCCCGAGCTAAAAGCGAATTAAGAATTAGAGCTTGACTAACTCACTGTTATGCCTATGCAGGGTATACTCACCACAGCCGAGTGATGGACCGTAGCACTAGGGTGGACATAGACATCCGGATAGACGGTGCATATCAGATTGCCATCGCCCTCACCCCGCTTGTTGCCCACATTGGCGAGACGCTCGGGGTGGGTGCGCTTGTAGAGATCGAGGTAGTGCCGATTGGCATAGATGGCCGATCCGGCGGTCTTCATCTGAGACCACCAATTGGGCACCGGCATGGCAAAGAGCATGTCAGTGCCAGCTAGAGGAGTGAGCACCTCTTGCTCCCACTTGATGTGACCCTGATCCTTGCCGTTGCCGTTGCCATTGCCGTTGCTGTAGCTGATGCAGCTGTACTCCTCGCACTTCGCATGGAAGATCTGCGCCAGCTTCGTAAAGATGTCCATGGAGCAGACGTAGACACCGCAATTGATGTACGTGGACACATAGGAGCTCGGCTTCTCCACATAATGCGACACGGCACCACTTGCACGATCGAAGACGAGGCAGCCGTAGTGGAGCGATTGCTGGCGCGTCGCCTCCGTGCTCATGATCGTCACCAAGGCGCTCGCCGGCCTCTCCATATGGAAGCTGTACAGCTCCTGCAGCGGAAAGTCCGCGCAGACGTCGCCGTTGAGCACGAAGAACGCGCGCGGATTGCCAGCCCGTATCTGATCGCGGAAGTGATACATGCCGCCCGCCGTGCCCAAGCTGGTAAACTCCTGCAGATACCTAAAAAAGACAAAGACAGAACACGTCAGCTTTCAGAGTATGCTAAGCGCAAGGTATGGGCTACGTAGATGCCCTATATAAGGGTACTTTATATCATCACATAACGATTGTTTCTGCTTTCACCAATTTCAATGGAAATAGTTTATGTGCCATCAATCAAGTGTCTATCTAATGCACTAAATACCCTAGCTTAAGCGTTCTTGTGGGGTAGTTTAATCCCTATAATAAATATTTTAAATTAATCTATTGTCAATAACAGCAACCTCTTGTTACACTTATTACAAGGACTATGGACTGATATTTGTCTCAAAATAATTTTTAAATATACTAATCTTATTACATACAAACGCTCGCTTAAATCAAATATACTTTTCTTAACAAATAGACAAGTTGTAGGGTATATTTACAACAATCTGTAGTGCTGCCGTCTTTAAAAAAAACGTATGTATGTACCACTCTTCAAAATCAATATACCCCACACTTACACATTTACTAAAGCCCACAGGGTATATGAAGATGTGGCTCACCTGATGTTAATGTTGCTGCTGCTGTAGAGCGCCTGCATGTCGCTGACAAAGCCCTCCATCTGCGTCTGTGGGTAGAAGCCAATGATGAGGATCTCGCGCAGTTCCTTTACTTGAACACAGGCTTCGATGTGATGAGCAATCAGAGGGCGTCCGGCTACTGGGAAAAGTGGCTTTGGAGTATCCAGTGACAGCGGGCGGAAGCGGGTGCCCTTTTGGGGGCCGCCAATCAATATTATTGCTTTCAGCATGTTTTAGGTTAGCCAAGTGCGCTGCAAATGACTAAATTTTCCTTGTGCATATAATTCTCTTATCTATTAATTTAACTGATATCAAATACTGTTTACGTTGCCAATATATAAACTATCGATATCGCGTTGCCACCGTACAGTCAGCTGTTTTGTGCGCTGCGTTGCCAACTACATCGGCAAGCTGGCGATAGTTACAATTCATGCTGTAAAGTATCGTATAGGGTATGCTGTTAAGGCGCTAAGCTCTCAAAACGGTATGCATATACTGAAATAAACGACAAATAAATTATATACCATAATATTTTGGACCTAAATAATATTTATGTAGCTAGTATATATATATATAGTCACTATATGAATCACTTAACAAACAAAGGGCAGCATATTATATTACTAGAAGAAAAGATTAAGATCAAAAAATCAATATATACACGATACACTGAGATATTTCTAGAGTTTATCGAAGCCAAGTTATCTTTCTTCACATATTTCCCTTCTAACAATTGTGTTTATTCAAATATGAGTTAAGAAACATACGAATTCGTATAATTTGCATGTCCAATTCATTATCTCTCACATCTAGTACGCTGCTCACGAATCCATTACATTGCTCACTCTCACGCTCAATTCATCGCAAACAATCGATATGTTTGATTGAACATCACTAATTGAATAGCGCTTCAGCCGGAATGGCGATGTAATTTTTCGTCAATAATTTTCACAAAGTTTGCTGCAAACCAGTATCAGACAAGTTCGTACACCGATTTTGGTGGCTCCCAACTCGTCTGTCCACTGTCCACTGTTCTCTCGGTGTGCGTGTGAGTGTTTGCGAGTGAGCCATGGCCACTGCGGAGCAGTTTGTTGCAGCCGCCTTACAGGGTGCCGCCAATCCCAACCATGAAATTGTGCAAAAGGCTGAGGCGCAGCTCAGCGAATGGGAGCAGCAGCCGGGCTTCTTTCCCATATTGGCACGCCTCAGCATGAAGCTGCAGAATGACAGCGACGCAGCGGCTGGTGCCAGCTCTGCAGCGGCTGCAGCTGCAACGCTTAGCGACTCAGTGAAAATCCGCTGGATGGCGGCCGTGTATCTGAAAAATGGCATCGAACGCTATTGGCGTCACAATTCCCGTCAGGAGCTGGCCCCGGAGCAGAAGCAGCAAATACGCGAGATCTTGCTGCAGCACTACGACGCCGAGGATGTGCCCCAAGTGGCGTTGCAGGTGGCGGTTCTGCTCAGCAAAATCGCGCGCATGGACTGCTGGCCCGAGCTTCTGCCTACGCTAATGAAACAGCTGCAGGCGTGCAGCGAGTCGCCCGAGCAGCAGCAGCGGACACTGCTCGTTCTCCACTATGTGATCAAGGCGCTGGCATCGCGTCGCCTCCTGGCCGAGAAGAGAGCCTTCGAGGAGCTGTCGGCGCAAATCTTCAGCTACATGGCCTGGAACATTTGGGCGACGTTGACTACGCGCTTCCTGCAGCTGCAGAAGACGGATCCGGCAGCACACAGCTGCCTGCAGCGTGCCCACATAGCGATGCGAACGCTGAGGAAGCTGCTCGTCTACGGCTGCGGCAGCAAGCCCTACAAGTCCAGCGATCACATGAACTTCGTCGAGCAGCTGTTCGAGCGACTGCGCCAGTGCCTGGAGCTGCGCTACGAGCTGCGATTGCGTGCGTCGGGAAACGAGCAGCTGATCAATGACCTGGAGCGTTTCATCCTGAAGATGATGAAGACCCTGAATGAGTTCATGGATCGGCACTCGTTGTCCTTCGCTCGGTTCGTGCCCGTGGCGCTGGAGTTCAGCTTCCACTATGTGTTCCACGAGGGCACCGCCCTGATCTTCGATGCGGGCGAACGGATCAACTTCAGCAACTTTGTCATTCAGGCCATCAATCTGCTGAAGGGCATCATGATGAGCGGCAACTATAGCATTGCCCAGGACCAGACGGCGCACTGCCTGGAGGACGAGCTGCTGGCGACCGCGTCCCAGACACAGGGCAAATTCTTCAGCGTGGAGCGTGTCACGTACTTGTGCGAGAAAATCGTCACGCACTATTTCCTGCTGACTCCCGAGGAGCTGGCCGAGTGGCAGCAGGACCCGGAGAGCTATGGCCAGGATGACGGCGGCGGCGACGCCTGGAAATACGAGCTGCGCCCCTGCGTCGAATCCCTGTACTTCACCTGCTTCACCCAACACTCGAATGTTATGATCAACGAGGTCCTCAAGTTCGTGCGCCGCGCCCAGCAGCTGCAGCTGACGCAGGACTCCGAGCTGAAGACCATCCTACTGAAGGACGCGATCTACAATGCGGTCGGCCAGGCTTCGTTTCACTTCTTCAATAAACTGGACTTTGGCTCCTGGCTGACCTCGCAGCTGCTCGCCGAGCTGCGCATCGAGGCCTCGAATTTCCGCATCCTGCGCCGCCGCATCATTTGGCTGGTGGGCAATTGGGTGGGCGTCCAGCTGCCCCGCGAGCTGCGCCCGCTGGCCTACGAGGCGTGCCTGCATCTGCTGCGACCGGAGGAGGACATGCCCATACGCCTGGCCGCCGCCCGCACCCTGAATCTGCTGATCGATGACTTTGAATTTATGCCCGAGGCGTTTCATCCGTACTTCGCCGCCTTGTTCGAGGCGCTGTTCCTGCTGCTGCGCGAGGCGGGCGCCTGCGACACGAAGATCGTCGTCCTGGGCACGATGACCCTGCTCGTTGAGAAGATGAGCGAGTTCATCGAGCCGCAGGCCCTGCAGTTCATCGCCTACTTGCCGCTGCTCTGGCGCGAGAGCGAGGAGCACGAGTACAATATGCTCCGCTGCGCCATCATCGGCACCTTGGAGCAGCTCGTGCGAACCATACGCGACGTCCCCGAGAGCATGAAGCCCTTCCTCTACAGCGTCATCGAGCTGAGCACTGACTTGCAGGTAAACACTTTTGCTTAAACTGTCAATCACCTTTTCTCTTTGCATTATTCTACACTTGTGAACCAGTTCGGAATCTGAATTTCCCTGCCCTGATTCTGACTGTCAAATGTGAACCCACTGAAAAAGGCTGAACTGATTGAACCGGTTCACTAACTTGAAATAAATATTTGTACTTAATTCGTGTTCAATTTCAACTATCTATGTTGAACTAAAAATTGGGAAAATTAACAACAATAACAGTTAATTAAAGTATCCTTTAACCAAAATTTTCATTTTGTTTATTATTGTTTTTATGTTTTACTTTTTGTAATTAAAACTTTTGCGATTAATCCGAAACTAACCAATTTTAATCTAACTGGAAATTTTCGTTTTCTTTGCAAATATCTCTTAAACTAAACAAACAATAGGTATCATATATATTTTGCTATATATATATGTACATATATATTTTGTTGTTTCATTAAAAAACTTATTTTTACTTTATTTATTTTATTTTATTTATTTTTTGTTATTCTTATAAATGCATTGCATATTTTATTTTTTTGGTTATTTAATTCTTATGTTTAGCTATTTAATTATTATCATTTTATTATTTTGTGCTACTTATTTTAATGTCAATTTAATGTACACGACTCATCCTTGGCCATCTTTTCTCTCGCCCTCCCGCATAGCAACGTTCTCACGTCTACCTGATAGAGGATGGCATCATGCTGTGGCTGGCGGTGATTGGCAACTCGACTGCGCTGACGCCTGAGCTCCTTAGGCTGTGCGATCACCTGTTGCCCATCATTGAGATGTCCTCGGAGAATCTGCGCACAGTGCTGCAGCTGATCCACGCCTACATACTGCTCGATGCGCATGTAAAATCAATATATACATATATACGCTCTGTATAGAGTGCAATTAATATGCGCTTCCTTTGCAGGCATATCTGAGTCGCTACGGCGAGGGCTTTGTGGCGTATTGCGTGCGCTCCTTTGAGGATATACGGACGGAGGGCATCATCGCCATGCTGCGCATCTTTGAGACTTGCCTGAAGACGGATGCCGCGATGGGGCTGCGGCTGGTGCGACCCGCCCTGCCCTTTGTCTTCCAGCAGGTGTGCCTCAAGCAGGAATACCCGATGACCATGAGCTGGTACTTGACCCTGCTGGCGCGCACCCTGCTCATCGACCAGGCGGTGTTCATGTCTGTGGTGCAGGAGCTGCCGCAGACGGATGCCCTGGCGCGCATCCTGGATGTGTGGATAGAGATGTTTCCGCTCGTGGCCGACACGCATGCCGAGAAGAGGAAGCTCTTCTGCCTGGCGTTCGCTTCGATTTTCGGAAACAACGAGCTGCTGCTGGCGCGATTGCCGCACATCCTGCAGCTGGTGGAGGAGACGCTTGGCGAGGTGATGGACAAGCAATATGCGGCCGCAGATGAGGCCGCGGACAAGACAACGCCCAGATTCTACGATTCTCTGGTCATACACGACGAGCACGAGCTGGAGGAGTTCCAGCCGCAGCTGTACGATGACTTCCATTCAAAGACCTACCACGACGACAGGCATCGCCAGCTGGTGCTCAAGGATCCCGTTTACAAGATACCCCTAACCGAATACCTCAAATGGCAGCTGCAACATTTGCAATCCCAGCTCGGACCCGCCCGCTACGAGCAGCTG
The DNA here is from genome assembly GCA_035047565.1 of Drosophila mulleri. Taxonomy (NCBI): domain Eukaryota; kingdom Metazoa; phylum Arthropoda; class Insecta; order Diptera; family Drosophilidae; genus Drosophila; species Drosophila mulleri. The sequence goes on from JAWNPK010000168.1 coordinate 14,264,859, forward strand.
ATGCACGCCGTCTGCCCCGAGGTGCTCGAGAAGATTAACATGTACATAGAGCAGACGGTGCCCAAGGCGTGCGTCGTCTGTGCCGGCGGCGGCAGTGGCAGTGGCAGTGGCAACGGCAGCGGCAGCGGCGGCGACGATTGCGAAGCGTTGGTCACCGATTCCAACAACCTAACCACGCTCGACTGATGCCGCAATCAGGTCCTCGTTCACAGCTGTGCTTCGAAAGCTTTCAAATCAACAGTCTTGAGTCTAAGTTATTAATGTATTTTGTATTGAAATTATATATTTTTAATTGTTAAACTCGGTGTTCTGTTAGCTTCTAGATGCAGCTGCCGGCTGCGGCTAGTCCACGGCGGGGCGCCGTTCCATCTTGCTGCGCAGCAGGTTTCGTATGGTCTCATCCTTCTGCTGGAGCTTGTGCCGCAGCTTGTCCAGCTCCTCGTTGTTGCGCAGCTGCATGCCCCGCAGTTGCGACTCCTTGTGCTTCAGCAGCGTCGACAGTTGTTGCACTGCATCATAGGTCTCGCGCAGCTCCGCCTGCCCAGCCTCCAGCTTCTGCGCCCACTGGAGTGTCATGCGCAGGCGAGCCTTCAGCCGATCCCTGGCATGCTTCGCCTTCTCGCAGCTGCGTTGGAGCGAGGCAGCGCGCGTGCTGCTCGCCTGCTTCTCCACCTCGAAGGCGGCGCGCTCCTTGGCGTGCTCCTGCTTGAGCTGCTCCAGCAGCGCCTTACACTGCTGCAGCTCCACAGCATTTGCATCCACAGGCGGAGGCGCAGCCGGCGCAGCAGCTGAGGTTGGACTCTTCAGGGAAACGAGCTCCGCTTTGCAGCGCGCAAAGGCATCCTGCAGATGATTCATGTCCAGGAGCAGCGTCTGATTGCGCTGCTCGTAGAAGTGCATCACCTCCACCAGCTTCTCCTTGACCAGATCTGTTTTGCGCGTCTGTGTTTCGGCCTTGCTGCGGCACACGCTCAGCTGCGCCTGCAGGCGCACTCGCTCCTCTTGCCAGCCGCCCACGTCGCGACGCAGCTGCTCCTGCGCGTGCAGCAGCTTGGTGTTCTCCTCCAGCGCACGCTTCAGCTCGTTCGAGAACAGCTCAAAGTCGGCGGCGTATTGGCTGAGCAGCGCATCCTTGTCGCGCAAGGACTCGTCATAGGCCTGCAGCAAGGGTGCCAAGGTGTGCCTGCCCAGCTGGGCGGAGAACGGCGGCAGGGAGCAGCTGTTGGCTGCGCTGGCCAGAGGCACGTCCTCCGGCTGCGCTGTGCGTCGCTGATCCTGATAGCATTCGATCTGCACATTCAGTCGAAAGACCAAGGTCTTCAGCATGTCCACATCGTTGGCCAGCTCCTGGTTCTGCAGGAGCAGCTGACTCTGCTGCTGCTGCAGCTGCTGGCAGCGCACGCAGCTGGCCACACGCTGCTCTGCCTCGGCCAGACGCTGCTCCAGCTGCTCGGTCTGCTCGCGCAGCCGCTCGTTCTCCCTGGCGAACTGCTCGTTGTACTTGTGCAGCGTGGACAGACGCTGGAGCAGCTGCTCCAGCTGCTGTTCCTTGGCCTGCAGCTGTAAGGCATACGGCAAGGGCTAAGTGCTTGGACTAATTCGATTGCTTTACACTCACCAATCCATGCAGCGTGCGCTCCTGGCTCTGCTGCTTCTTCTTGGCACTGCCGCCGCTCACATCGGCCGGGTGGCGGTGCTCCACCTCGACGCTGCGCGATCTGCGACTGAAGTTTCCCGTCAGCGTTTGCAAAACTTTGCGCTGTCTTTTCGGCTGTGTCGCTGGCCTCAAGTGGTCCGACTCCTGCGCCTGCTCCTGCTCCTGCTCGGGCTCCTGTTCGCTCTGATCCAGATCTGTGATTGGCACGCCTCTTCTAGCCATGCTCACGTCTCCAGTTTGTGCTCCCTTCTATTGACCACTTTTGCTTTGACTGCACTGTTTGGCGTAAACAAAAAACTAATTCAAAAACAGGACTCATTGTTGTCATGGCAGCGCCGCCTATGTTTGACCCTGTTATGCTGCACAGTGGGGTAAGTAGGCAAGCTAATGCATACAAATTAAATGAATCACGAATTGAGGGTGGCTTTCATCGACTCCTGCTTGGAGGCCTGTATTCAGTATAAAATATAGTAATGTAGAGCACTCAAGATTCAATTATTAAATCAAATACATTAGAATTCGGTTATATCGACGGACTCTAGAACTAATAGGAGTCCTTTCATATTAGCCCTTACATAATTAATTCGAAAAATTAGTTTCATTTAAACACACATGAATATTTCCTTATTAAAAATATATCTTATTTTCAAATATACACGCTCTATACTTTAATCTGATCAATTTAGCCTCATGTCTTATGATTTGAAAGTAATTTTAAAGAAGATCCAAATTATTATCAATGTTCCAGGCAAAACAAAAACAAAAAGTAAAATAAAAACTGTACAAAAATTGTATTTTATACATAATATTTTTTTTATATATTAGTTTTCTATGTGCATGAATCTATTATTTAACATCATATCAAATCGACCTGCAAGTATATATAAATACATATTAGCACGTTGGTTTGCTTAGAAATCCCAATTAGAAGTAATGTCGAATAGCCGGCCGCTTAGGGGTAGCTACCCCTACGAAAGGAGCCGCCTCTGTGTGCGCTTTCCCATAGAAACTGAAGAGTAGCCGAGCAAAAGTAAGAGCGCGAAAAGCTCTTGCGTGCTCTTTGGCTCGTCTTACACTCTCTGAGGTAGTGTTTCGTGCGTTGGGGTGTGGGGGTTGGTTGCAGCTACCCTTTGCTTGGCTTGGCCCGACTTGAATTTCACTTTCTTGTGGGTGCGACTGGGTCCTTGATCAGCGCATAAAACTAATGTCCTGGCGGACAACCTCCTCGAGGCATCGTGCTCAATAAATGTGCAGGTGGCACGTGGCAGGTGGCAGGTGGCAGCCCTGGCCTGGCTGCGCTTAAGGGTTGCGTTCGCTCCCCATCTGGACTTTGCCCTCCGTTTCCTTGCCATTTCCCTTTTTATGAATTTCATGTGCATTTTATGCATTTGGCTGATTGCTGTTCGCAAGTGGCGCCTTTACTTTCCTTTTGCATCTGGGGGCAAAACAGTTACGAGCCATGTGGCCTAATTCGACCTGGCCAAATGCCAAATGCCAAATGCCAGGCAACAAGTCCTTTCCACTCGAAACAATCAATCATCTGCTCATATCCTAATTCGCATTTCAAATGTGCATGAGCATTTCAGTTCACAGTTGAAAAATTCAACAAAACATGAAAAATATTGCAGAGATTTTACGATTTAAAGTGAAACATATGAAAGACTTTTAATTATTTGAGATATGTAAATAAAAATGTAAAGATGGACAAATTTATATAAATGAGAATAATAATAATGAATATTGTGTAGCATATACAATTATTACTAATGCAATGCCAATAGGATTCCAAATTAGTTCAGTTAGAATTTAGAATTATCGAATAGGTAACATTTAAAAATATCCAATACATAGAATCCTTAGCAAGCTATAAAATGAAAATATTTAAAAAATTAAATATTTATGAAAAACTTAAAACTAAAATTTAAAAGATTTCTAAAGTATTTAGATCACTCAATCCCTTGAACATACTTTAAATTAAATTAAATTAATTAAAAATGTGGAAATCTGTATAGATATTGAAGTGAAGATATTGAATATTTATTTATTTATTTACTTATTTATTTACTGTTACCAAGAATTAATTAATTTAAGCATATATTGAATATAAATTTACGGAATGCATTAAAATGTTACCTAAGGAAAAACGTACAGCACAAGATAAGAGAGAGAATTATACCTTCTGATGCAAATATTATGAATATAGTTTAATTTAATAAAACACAATAATGACAGCATTAATTAAATATGCAGCTCATCAAATATGAGCTCGTATTCCAGACTGTATTGACTATTCTAATGTATATTAGCATAGTAATAATTGTAAAGTCATTAAACAATTACGTAAAAGCCAATATGAAATTTGAGTTGTGAATACGCTAAGAGCTAAGTAACAATAATAACAATCCCACTCTCTATAGGCTGATAGCCATCGGAATATACTGCAATACACCTCTTCGCCTCTAGAAATGATTCATCTTAATATTTTAATTCGATTAATTGATTACTGTTTCAAGTCGTTTTCAACTCCCAATCCCAGCTGGCATATAGAATACGTTAATAAAACAAATAAACCCAATCGTATAATGATTACCCAATCCGCTTTATTGCTGAAAATCTTGTCTTGGACTGTCGATTCGATTTCTATTGCCAACTGACAAAGGCTAACCAAGGGACGCGACTTCACATTTGGTTTGCAAAGGAGTTTTAAATAGACAGATACCTGTCATAAGATATTCACTTGGTAAATATTTGATTATTTGCATCGATCCACATTAATTGAAATGCTCTTTGGGGCCTAGAGGAGTTGCTCTCGTCTCCTCTCGCAGTGCCACTCGATCTATAAAATGCATAATCCGGCATTAAGTTCAGAAATTTATTTATTGTAAAAAAAGAACGACATGAAAACCCGCTCATTATGCAAATGGAAAAGTCCTCTCGCGCTATACTCATTAAGCGGAATTCATAGAAACAGGTCGCAATCCGAGGGTGACAAGTGACGGACTAACTAGATGCCCTCTAGGGCGAGAGAAAGCTAAGGAGTAAAGTTGTTGGAGTTATTTTTTGAATTGGAAAAATAGCAAATAGCAAATAGATTATCATATATATATATGTCCAATCATACTTTATGTAGATTGTGTTTCAGCCCTACATCTAGTTAATGCTAAAAAGTATGCTACAAATTTTATATAATCAGCTCAAGTTCCAAATAGATCTATAAAAGGAATTTCTGGTTAATAAAAAGCTGTGCTAAATACTTTATAATTATTATCATAAAGTTATACATATATCAAATACAAATTTATATCACTTTATGCTAATAATTATATAGTATTTAATTAGCATAAATTCAGTTTTAAAATCTTGGCTTGAATGCCTACTTTGAAACTACTTGTTAACATTTTATAGGGTATTAAAATCCGCTCAAAGTGCAGTACGCTGGAAAATTAAATCACACACACACACATACTTTGAGTTGTTTATATGTATATATTATGTCATTCAACGCACTTCATAAAACAATGCCCAAGTCTACAGTCCGCGGCGCATATTGAAAAATTTGCATAATTGAAGCGCAAATGTCCAGTCCGCACAGATACACACTCACACACACAGTCGCGCACTGGAAGACAGGCACAGGCACAGGCACATGCACACGCCCACACACACACACACGCGCGCTAGACAAACAGTTTATAGTTATTAACGCCCAACCAAGCGCCACCTGTCGTGGCGCAAAACAAACATCAGCGTGAACCGAAAAACCAACAAAGCCGAAACGAAACGAATCACATTGCGCCAGATGAGATCAAACGACTAAACGCTACCCTAGAGTGGGCATCCAAACGCATAAGTGGCTAGGATGTACTTTAGCCGGTTTCAACAGGTTTTAGCATTTTGTGGAATTTCGATATCTATCGAGTCTGGAATTCAGAGAACTTTTACGTTAGTAAACTAATGCATATAGTGGTCGAAAGTAATCCTTTTCGATAATTATCGATCCGCCAATAAATTGATTATATATGTGAGACGAAATAAGATTATTATACAATATTACATATATTATTAATTATTTATGTGTATTATAATATCCACAATAAAATACGAGCAATAATCGATTAATTAATTGAAATGGCTGCACAAACTGGAAAAATGGTATACGTTACAAATATCCTTTCAAATTTACTTTGTAATTTTTCGATAGGGCTTGTGCATTAACATTGTCAATATCAATAAATTATCGATCACATACTGACATTAATCGATAAATAATGCAAATATATATTTAAATCACTTATAGTATTTTCAGTGAACTTTAAAGAAGCTATTCTAATATACATATACATATACCCCACTCGATGCTGCCTTGCCTGCGTGCAGGGTATAAAAGCGCCCAAATTGGTTGTGGGACATGCGCCTCGTTTCCAGCATGCAACAGTGTTGCATGTGTGCGTATGTCAGTGCTGCTCTGTGTGTGTATGTGTGTGTGTGTGTGTGTGTGCGTGTGCGTGTGCTGATAGAGCCCTTTGAATGAGATATTTAAGATAGGGCGTGCTTTTTTGCAAGTCTGTCTGTCGGCTGACAGCTTGCTGCAGTCGCCAATAGGCTTTTCCAATTGGAAGGCCAACTTGTCTGCACCTTTTGCCGCTCCAGGATATTTGCCCTTCATTCGTGTCTGTTGAAGGCCAGAGAGATTGCAGTCATCCGGGAGCCTCGTATGCGTTTGGGTTTACAGTTTTTGATGGAGCTGAACATTTTTGTCCGCCCGTGAGCCGACTGCATTATAGTTGGGCCAGAGTGGGGCTGTGGTGCGACTGTGTGTATGTGGGTGTAGGTGTGTGTGTCTGCGTTTGATAACGAACTTTTGTCATTGCCTTCTCTTCAGCCAGCAGCAGAGTCAGCCGCCAGAAGGGGCACAGCAGACGAAAAATCTTTAAACAGCCATGACTGATGGTTACTAGGTATTTCAATTTAACGCAGAATATTTAATACATGTGCACTTACCCAAGTTTTAAATTTGAGCTTGTCGCCATTTCCCAAGTGTTCTCTTCATAGATACCCTCTGCCTCTGCTTTGAGTTTACCAATTATATTTACATATATTTCGTGTTATATATCTATATTATAGAAACAAATACATTTGCAATGTTTTTGCTATTTTGTTTAAGCTTTTTATTACTGACTATGACATACCCTGTTGCAAGTTCAATATTTTATTTGCAGTCAATGCACCCTTAATTATTATCACATTTTGTTAATTATTTACCTGGCAATATAGGAAAGAATGTTGGAAATCTATGCATATGTAATAAAATACGCAAGTGCAGATAGAGCAAAAGCAGAGCTTATTTAACATACCATGCATACATAGCCTTTTAGTTTTACAGGGTATTAAAACAACCGATTACTGCAGCCCGCAAGCCAGCTCCACTCAACGACTGGGGCCCACCTCCTGTACACTGACAGAATTTCAATTTCTTTGTCACTTTGTTGCGCTGTTTTTCATTTTCCTCTAGCTGTTGCTGTAACGGTTATTGGTGTTCTTTCTCATCTGTCCCGTCGCTTCGCCCGAGTGCTGCGCCGGCCCTCCTAATGCTCAACAAGTGTGCTCGCTGACACAGGGCGTTGATAAAGCTTCAACACAAACAGCAACAATGGCAACAATAACAGCAGCAGCACCCGCAGCACCCACAATAACAACACAACTTTTTGGCAATGGCTGAAAGCCAAAACCGACTTTATGCTGCTTCGCTCGCCTTTGACTTTTATGCTTTAACCAACGCTGGCATCGCCTTCGCTTGCGCCTGCTTCTTCTTCGCGTTAGTATTCATCTTCGTGGTCGCCTTGCTGCGAGACCTCGTCTGCTTACTTTCGGGGCAAACTTTGTGAAATGGCATTTTGGCATTTAGCTGTGAGGCAAGGGAATATCCGACGAGGCGATACCGTGTGGCCCCAGCTGATAATTGAAAAACTAAATATAAGCATAGGCACAAATGTATAAAATAATAATAATTAACCACATTGTACATTTCTATTTATTTATAATATTTTTTATTTTATACACTTAATGTATACATAGAAATAAATGTATAAAATGAACAATATATGTTTATAATATATTTTATATACTAAATATAATATATTATTTATATGTACAAACAATATACCCTTTCTCTGCAAACCTTCATTTGCAAAATAACAGCAATTCCAACAACAAAGATGGCGTCCATTTAGATTTGCTCATTACCACTCTCCCCGTCCCACTTGCTCGTTCCCCTCGTGCATTGCGTTTAGCAGATTATTTTGTCAACGTTCTTAAACATTTAAGTTTCCTTTATTTTGTCCGGAGCCGCCGACATTTGAGCGACGGCCAGTGGGCTAGGTAACACAATCTAAATTCCGTTTGTAATTTATGGGCTTGTTGTTGTTGCTGTTGTTTGTGGGTTGCAGGCTTGTTGCTTTTGACTTATGCTGTTTGCGGCTGGTATTTTGTCTGCCAACGAAAAAGTATAAACAATGTCCGGGCAACTTCCTGTTTCCTCAATGTTGGCGCCGACGCTACGCAAATTTAACAAAAGCGGCAAAGGGAAGCCAGCAACAACCTTTTCTCATTTCCTTTGTGCAGTACAAACACACACACACACACATACAGACACAAGCACAAGCACAAGCACACGCTCACGCACACTTGTTGCTGTTGTAGCCGTTACCTTTCGCAAAAAGCAATTTCATGGCATTGCTTTTAAGCACGGTGCCTCGCATCGACAGCGACAGTGACAGCAACAAGGCTGGCCCCCGTTCTGATTGGCTGCCCATGCCCTATGCCTATTCCTGTCCCAACCCGTATTTGATTTTGACTACACACACACATAAACATAAAGTTGCACACACACTATGAAAGGCCTTTCTGCTTGCTTTGGTTGCCGCCTGTTTGTCTGTTTGAACGCATTACAAATTTGCCCTTTATTTGGCCCGTGCTAGCCATAATCAAGAAAAAAGACTTGTCATTAGGGCACATCAGCTAGGCCACACGGCCTGCCACATGCCTACATAACCACATTTCGAATTCCATGACAGGCACATGCTCTCTCTCTCCCACACCCACACACTGCCAGGCAACCATCGTAATAAAACAAAAACAATTTATGCATGTAGACGCAGCTTGCAGCTATTTATATTATGGACACGCTAATGTCTATTGCTATTACTCTCACTCTCAGTTGCGGTCCAACTGGTGCGAATCCTACATACAGAGCTCCCACACACACACACACAGACAGCTTATTAAGCTGCGGCCAAGCCGGTCATTTCAAAGAGCTTTAGGTACTAAAACTGCTCTCATTCTCACTCTTCACTCTTTTAATGCGAAGAGGATAAATGGCAAAGCAAACTAATGTGCAATTAGTTTTGCTCAACGCTTGTGTAGTGAAGGTGCGCCAGCTGAAAAACCCCTACATGTATCTCTCTTTATGGCTAAGCTCTACAAATCTGATAATCTAACGATTTTAACAGACTTAATATTTTACTATTTCCTGCAGAAGCCACTCAAATGGCCGATCGCTTGGATAGCGATGTGTTTCGCATGCTAAAACTAATCGATATTCGGTGTAACGCGATAGTGCGTATGTGCAGATCGCATCGTGTCACGATTTTACAAATCTCTTTTGCAAATCGTTACGAGTGAAGGTCCAGCTATGCTTTTTGTCCAAATTGTAAAATAAAAAACACTTGATTCTTGTTAAAGGTAAAATGTAAGTAGAGGTAAGTATATTTGTTCAATGTTAATATGGCTGTTTACAAAGAAATAGGCAAGCAATTCCATTGAATTATGACTAACTATGACGAGTGCATTCGCTAGTCGCCATTTTTGTCTTGCCCCTCATTTTCGCTTTTGTGACGTCAGAGTTGTTTTATTTGCCGCCTCCGTAGCGTCTGTACAAATAATCATACTTCAAAGGCTATAAATCGTTATTTAAATTTCAATTTTTTCTTTTCGTTTATATTAACATTGCTTAAAGTTTCATTTTGCAAACTCGAATTTTGTGCATGTCTTTGGCTGGGCAATTTGCACAGGGCAATATAAAGTATGCTTTAAAACAAATTTTTGCTTATTTGGTTATGAGTCCCGAGCGAATATTTCTTCATAATACTCTGCGCAGGTGGTCTGTCGCTGTGTGTGTGTGTGTGTGAGAGTGGAGCATCTTAGCCTCTGGCTTTGAGTGGCCAGCTAGAATACCTGAGTCCATATACATATATACTCGTATATACAATATATATACATATACAAGAGTGTATGTAATACATATATACATATTCGCGATTATATTCACACACACACACACACATTGGGCAATGCAAACAGCTTGTGCTCTATAAAATTCTTGTATGCTTTGGCATCCTTTTTGATCCCTCCGCCATCTCAGTCCCAATACATCTCACATCGCTGACATTGAGAGCCAACTAATACGTTAGAAGGGTTTAGGATAGCAGCTTATTCCGTTATCTGCCTTGTTGCAAAAGCTTCAAAGCCATTTAATCTAACAGTAAATACATGGATATGATTTTACTTACAGATTTTGTAAACACAAATAGAAACAGGAGAAAAAGTGTAAATTGCAAAAGCCAAAGAAAGTCATAAAAGCAAAGCAAAACCGATTTCCGTTTTCTGCACAGATTGTAATATAATATGCACTTGCGTTGACTTAAATTCTTGCTTACTAGTTAACTGTATTTCATGTGCAAGTTACGAGCTTAAAGGTAGCAAATTTCTATTTCTATTTCTTTCGAGAAAATGAAGGGAAATGAAATAAACAAATAATTATAAGCTTATCGAATTACATTTATTATAGAATTCAGTATAGGAACTCAGTCCGCCCCAAATGGAAATTCTAGAATGGAAATTTTTGTTCAATTGTTATTGTACCATCGTTGCGAAATACCCTGTAATCTTTCCTAAGATAATATAATCTCTCTGACTTTTATGTATGTCTAGCTTAAACTAATAAATCTAGGCTCATATTAATAGAAACTTTTCAAAGTTTTTATTGATTATATGATAATAAAATGCAATATATGTTTATATTGTTGATTAAATTAACATCTAAATGATCGTAAGATACCAAAATCTACTTATTAGAAAATTTTACATATGAATTGCTAAGCTCCACATGGGAAAACGTTTTTTGATACAGTTAATATAGCTGCCAGATGATGTCATGTCAGGGCATTGTTATTGTTATCCTCAGTTCGCATCAGTCAGCGGCACCTGGTCGACTTCTCAGCACCCTGTCATTTGGGCGTCCTCGTGTTCTAGTGATTCAACTACAATGTGCGGCTTTAATTGGGCGCTTCCCTTTTGTGCGGCGGTAGCATATTAAGCTGGGTCGTGTTATCCTGGCATAATCCTTGTTAAGTTCTTAATCGATTTGTGTATGCCGTGTGCCGGGGCCACGCTTCAATCTTCACTGCTGGCCCCCATGGACTTGACTCAATTACGATTACGACACCGCAACGCAAAGTACACACACCGAGTGGGAGAGAGGGAGGGAATGGGAGAGAAAGAGAGGGGAAGAGACTGTGGCAGAGGCACCTTGAATATCTCGCTCGATTCCCAATGACGTTGCAGATATTTTCATAAATTATTTAAAGTATGTCAATATTTGTTGTCGCCGATTGTTGTTGTTGTAGTTGTTGTTGTTGCCGGCAAACGCGAGTGATGATGATGACGCGGGCGTTGATTAAAGGACAGCCACAGCTACAGGATGTACGCATTTGTTGCTGCTTCTTTATTGAACTTTAAATTAGTTTTATTTGGCCTCGCTGCCCGCGCTCAGCCCAAAGCAAACAACAAAGCTAATTGTAAATGACAGCGCAATAAGATGATAGCCAACAACAGCAGCAAGGACAAAAACAAAAGCGTAAACAAAACCAAACGCAAATTGTAAAACACACACAAAAATGCCGAAGAAGAACAAGCACATGAAGAAGAACAAGAAGAAGAAGAAGACGACGGTGATACAAAATGGCGCTGCAATTTGTATAATAAGTCCTCCGTCCGCCCCCTACACTTCATCGTCCTTCCACAATGAATCCTGCAAAAGTTGATGGCAGCCAGCGCGTTAAATATAATGAAATAAGCTCATTAAAATGATGAGCCCCGAGCAGGTGGCAATGCGCCGAGATCACAGGGTATAAACAAGAACTGCGACCGGCTATTTAGAGAAGGGCCAAAGTCGTGACACCAACCGAAGGCAGCTAATTCATGTTAATTGAAACTATTGCGATAGCCGAATTCCCTTTGTTTAAGAATATTGCAGGCTGATTGAATAAATCGGAAGATTTTTTAACAACATTTTTCAGATTTTACTCTGGGATTCTAGGGACAGCATATTCCAGATAAATATTTTCACCCAACTGAGCATTTATTTCATAAATTATACAACTATAAATAGCTCGAAGCTATCTTAAATTTATTTAATAAATCATGTGCTGTCTTGGTTAAGGAAAGTGTTTATTATTCTTACTTAATAATTTAAAGCTTTATAATTTGTAATTCTTATAGTTAAAATATCTAATTAGAATAATATTTGTACTTACATGGACCTTCATAGAATATTTGAATTAATTATTAAAAATAAGAAGTCCAATAATCGATTATTATCGATAAAATATAATTGACTTTACGTTTGAAATTTCAAGTCTCTGGCTTTTGTGGTTTTCGAGATCTCGACGTGCATACGAACATAGGAGCTCTGATCAAAAATATATATGCTTTATGGTGTCTGCCACGCCTCCTTCTGCCTCTGACATGCATTTTCCCATAGGCCAAAACACCAGCTTCAAATTTTCAAATTGTTAAGAGTATTAAACAAGGAAGGGTGCTATACTTAAGTTTTCTTCTTTAGGATTTATTGTTGTTACTTCCTTCACAACTTCAAGTTGTTTGATTGTCATCCCCGTTTAGTCCGGCAATATTTCTGTACACATTTGCAATAGCTTTCAATTCTATGTATCCTTAAATCCTTAAAGCTTCTTTATTACCTCTCACTCACACCATGCCAGCTGTTGCTTATTATTCCTGATGTGCGCATTTTCATCCAATTTGATTTGAGTATTAGCTAATATAGCATCTTTCATTCGAAGAATTGCGGACCGGACTGCCCACACTCGTGATTCAGGCGTGTATCTAAGACACGCGCCCATCTCTAGCCGGGAATTGCCTTCTTAAGGCTTGTTACTATGGCATTTGGCTGCCCATTTGCTCCATCAATCAGGAGCATTGAGGACGCCGGGGACTGAGTCCTGCGGCTGGCGCATTGTCAACTTTAAGTTAATTATGAAAGTTTTGCGCTTGATTGATTCTCGCACGCATGGCGCAACGAGCCAGACAATGAGCGAGATAGAATGAGATAATAAGTGACAGAGACAGATACACAGAGAGAGGGAGAGACAGCGAGGCATGGGGGTATATTCAAGAAATCAGTGAAAGATTCACTCGCTGATGCAGCGAAGCGTGTAATCCGGTCGTGTTGCCAACCCCACGGCTGGCTCTGATTGACATCGGGCACTTAACGCATTTCTGTGTCGCCCCAAAGTGGACACAAACTTTACGTTAGTTGGCACGCCCCAGCACCGCCCCGCCCCGCCCCGCCAAGCGACGCCCACCGCTGCGCCCTGCGGCCGTCGTTAATGAGCCGCAAGTGCGCAACAGTTGAGCAGAGCTGAACCGAGCCGAGCCGAGCAGCTGCTTTCGCAGCATGAGCTGACAGCATGCGAATTCGTCCCTCTGCCACGTGCCACACAAACACAATTTGGCCCAAACTATATGTTGACAACTTTGCGAGTAAATCAAATTAAAGCAGAAATAATGCCTGCCAACTGCCGACAGCTTTTATTGCGCTATAATAAAATTCAGAAATAGTACTAGTTCCTAAGCTAAAGGTTGATAGAAAATAAATTCCTAGTCGTCTGTGAGGGAATCTTCAATACTGAGAAATCTCAAGTGAGCTTGAATCTGAAAGAAACAAATCTGTATTACTGTAAATAAGGATTTAAGTCTCTGCAAGTATATAAGTATATAAATTATTTTATGCTTCACTAATTCACGAAGTCCATCCGTCCATTTCTTCGTCTGTCCTATACATTCCCATGAGAATTCTCGTCTTAAATCAGCAAATCAGCTAAATGTTTATCTATTACATTCATAGCCAAGAGCTTAAAAGCTCGAAAATTGAATTTCTACTGACCTTTACAAACTGATGACCCAAAAATAAACTGTACGCCTCCCAGCCGTCTGCAAAAATCCTACTTGTTATTGTCGACTGATGATTCCAAGAAAAAGTCAAGAACGTCTTTTGGTTCTTTCGAAAGGTTCTTTTCGTTTATTAAATTTTTGTCAGTAAGGCAAGTCCAATATTTCGGCATTTTGGGCTAAAAATCTACAGTAACTAAAATAATAGATATTACAAAGATTCTTAAGAAAGTCAAGTTGTTCTTTCATTGCTTGGTTTATTATAATTCATGAATTGTATTGTTAAGATATGGCATGCGAATGCTAGGGATTCAGTAAGTGGTAATAATAAAGGAAATTATAAAAATAGGAAAAAAAAACGAACAAACAAATAATAGAAAATACTTTTGATCCCCAATCGCCCAACCATTAAAACTCCAGATTCAATATTTTTAGTTGCTTTGTCCTTTATATAATACGCATACTTTTATTCTGTGTATGTGTGGGTATGACAGAGACAGACTGATAGAGAGAGAGAGAGAGAGAGAGACAGAGGCGTGGCACAACTATTACAATTTGCATTTAATCTCAATGCCTAGTTGGCTACGAATAGTTTTTATCTTGCTGCTTCTTATCTACGCGATATCCGCATGAATAATTAATGCTTCTGTCATTTATTTGGATTTATGTTTGTTTTTTTTTTTTTCAGATTTCATCATATACATGCAGCAGATTCGTTGCAAGCTATGTAGGTCACTTCAGAAATTTTGTTAGCTATGCAAATTGTTGAAGAGTTCATTTTTTGCATAGAGAGCAGTGGAAAAATATATATATGTATGTACAGTTATGCCTTTGGCTGATATCAGTTGGGCAGCGAGAAGCGCAGGGAGAGGCTCAAAGTGATTTGTCAAGCGATGGTGAATAGGAATTCCTCAAATACTCTTTGAATTTCATTCCATTGTAAAATAGTTCCATCTAAGCGCAATTTACAAAACAAAACAACAAAAATGTTATTTTTTATTTTTTTCCTGAGCTAATTTTTATAGAGATCTATTCATTCTGATTTATCTGTTTTTTTCTTCTCTTTCTCGTTATGCTTTTCTATATACAAATCTTTTTCTGAGAATATCTTACACATCTCTGAGCATTTCGAATTGGGAGTATTATCTTTACTATATGAAGCGGCTGCTTATCTTCTCTTTGTTCTTCTTTTAATAATCTTATTTTGTTACATTTTGGGACGACCTTGTTTACTTTGCTTTACTCTTGCGTTTATTAGCATATCAATTTTCTTTTCCTTTAGTTGCTAGTAATTCTATTTCTTCTCTTCCCCCCTTTTATTTCTGCATATAATTAAAGGTGTTTCATTCGCGAATGCTTTAATCACCTTTGCTTTAGTTACTCTCTTTAATTTTCCGAATTCTTTTCCCTCACTTCAAATTTCTCAATATTGCTTATCACGGTTCCCTCTTTGTTAACTTCTCGGCAAATACTTTCTTCAACAATTTTACAGCTTACGGCTCAACTTCTTCTTCATCACCCGTACGCTTCTCGCTGCCATTTCGTCTTTCAGCTTTAAGCCTCTCTTGTTAGCACAATAAATTCTTGATGATTGATTAGTTAAATGCTTAGACAAATGTGGAAAAGTTTTTTCTTTTACAGTTTAACACATATGCATATATATATTTATGTATATATTTTACTTGTTTACGTTTCATAGAGTACACAATAAATTCGGTGGGCATTTAGTTAGCTTTGATTTGAATTTATGTTTAGCGAAAGTTTTCTTTTTTTAACTTTTTCATTTTGTTATTCTTTTAGCGTAAATCAAATTTAAAGTCGTCGCTTGGGACGCCACACGCAGCGTATGCGCGATGCAGATTGCGTATACGCCATGTTTTACATATATTTATATTATTTACTTTTGTTAAGGGCTTGGTAAAAGTTAGCGCTACTTCTGAGTGTGTATATATGTGTGTGTTTATTTGTTGTTGTTGTTGCTTTTTGTTGCGCACTTTACAAACTGCTGCAAATTAAAAGTTGGTCCAAGCGAAACATTTTTTTTTTTTTTACATTTGTATTTCAGCTACAGTCGAATCAACATGCATGTTCGGCCCCTGCTGGTATGTATTCATGTATTATGTGTGTATGTGTGCGTGTGTGTATATGTGATTGTCTGCCAAATGATAAAGTGCACTTGAGAAATCTGTGAGTGAAGGTTAAACAAAGCCAAAGTCCTGGCAGCTGCTCGCGAGCTCCAATTACAATTTGCGCATGTGAAAATGGTTAAGTGGGTGTGTCTGTGCATGCATGTGTGTGTGTGTGTACGATAGATGAAGTATCTTGTATATAACTCTGCCCTATTTGACTAGAGAAGCGCTTGAGTTAGTTAGATAGATAGATAAATAGAAAAGACAGTAGGCAACCGCAGTGTAAATATTCGTTCTTAAACATTTCGCTTTAGATATTCTAAAAGAGATTTACATAAATATATGCAATGTGTATATAGATATTTATATATAGTATATTTATATATATGTAGAGTTTTACTAAATTCAGTAACATTTTAGGCTTAGTTAATAACAACAGTCAACATTTAACAGTCATTCCGATATGAGTTTCATTTGCATTTTGTGTGTTTTGGAAGAGATTTTTTTGTTTGTTTGACAAGTCTAAAGTTAGTTAGTTTCCTTTTGTTTTTTGTTTTTGATTTGGTTTTTTTGATATAGCTGGCGCTCATTTGGAAAATATATATCTAGTTACTCAAAGGAGCTTAGTTAAATACACACTTAAAAATATAAATATATTAAAACACATTCATCTAATTAAATACTTTAATATGTTAGTCCTGCTGGATTATATACTTTAAGCATATGTCTTCATATTTTTTGGAAAAAAATTGACCGCACATTATTGAATTGAATTTAAATTTGTTTTTGGAGCACATAGAAATATATAATGCTATTTGTATATGTATACGTGAGCCTATCTCTCAGCTAATTCCAACTGCCACGCGTCTGCTTAACGCTGTTATCAACATCCAAAAAAAAAAAAAATTAGGTTTGCCTCTGGGCTGTGCCAAGGCCAGACGCTCGAACTGGCGATAAATGCTGCCTCGCTGCCTCGCTGCTGTCTGGGTCTAGCAGGCAATCCAATCAAAACATCCGCCATAAACAAAATGCCACAATCGCAACTCGAGTCGGGGGCCTGACCGCGCGGCCCAAAACGCCAACGACTTGAGCACATGTGAGCACAATGCGTCTCTAGCTAGTTTATAAGAGGGGAGCACGTAGTCGATGTTCCACAATTTAAATTAGCCCCAAGTTCGCCTTGCCTAATCTACGTGGATTCCCTGGATTTGTTGCTGTCAACGCCCATGTTGCCTGAAGTCAGACCTGCCTTAAATTACTTCTTGCCAAGTCTCCGTTCATGTAAGTTGATAATAAATTGTGGCTGCTCTCAGTTTCCATTTCTTTTATAATTAATTTTAGTTAACCAACACTTGAGCTGGGTTTAGTTTATCCCTTGAACCAGCTCGCTAGCTTATTCACTTAGTTAAGCAGTAGTTTCTATTGCCTTTCCTTTGTTACATTCCCCAAGGTCAGCTTGAGTTTAAGTAAATCTGAAATTATCCCAATGCTTCAGATTGACCGAGTTGAAGCCAATCTCTAGTTCATTGCCTCTAAAATCGTATGTCTAAGCTAAATGGATTTCAGTTTCAATCTTCAGCTCCAACTAGTGATGGCAAACAAAATTGATTAATCGATTATTGAATAATATGATTTAAGCTACGCGATTATTAACTTCAATTAATCGACGTAATATAATCGACTGATCATTAATCAAATGAGGTTTTTTTTTTAATATTTAACAAATATATATATGGATTTTATTTATATCATATAATTGATTAAGTGAAGAATTCAGAATATGTGGTGGTCAATCTTTCTAAATCTCCGTAAGGGTGGCACCCGCTATAGAGAAAAGGAGTTCTGCAAGCACTGAAGTGTCTGGTCCTTTTTTTTTTTTTTTTGAATAATCGATTATGGTTTCCATTAATCGCAGCCCGTTTTGCGATATAATTAAATCGTTAGTGGAAGTAAAATAATCGATTAATGTGTATGATAAAATAAATCGCCATCACTAGCTCCAACTGACTTCTCACATCTTAGCTAACCTGCTTCTTCTTTCAAAGTGAATCATGGCTAGTTGTTAAGTAAATATGTTAAAAGAATCTATGACAGACATGTTCCATATATTACTGTAAAAGTTTTCTCTGATTAGCACTTAGACGCGCCTGTTCATTTAATACACAAGCTAACGAAAGTTTTAATAAGCCTTTTGAAAATAATCTCTGCACTTTTCCATTTTCTGCTGTCGTAGCTAATGCCAGTTGTTCGGATTTGTAGGAGTGCGATGTTATTAGCACAAAGTTTAGAAGGCTAAATTCGCTTATTTGCTCAAGC
The DNA here is from genome assembly GCA_035047565.1 of Drosophila mulleri. Taxonomy (NCBI): domain Eukaryota; kingdom Metazoa; phylum Arthropoda; class Insecta; order Diptera; family Drosophilidae; genus Drosophila; species Drosophila mulleri. Next base: position 14,283,207 of record JAWNPK010000168.1, read on the forward strand.
CCCAGTTAATAAGAGAATAAGCAGACGCAATCTATTGCAGCACCTGCGAAAGGCAGTTGTTAACTTGACTAACGAGCCCAAATGGCTTTGTGAGAGACACAAATTTGTGAACAATTTGAGGCTCAGCACCTGCTCTTGGCTGTTATAAGAAACCCTCCTCACATATACATACATATACTATATAGGTCCATAGCGTACACAAATTGGCTGTAACATATTTTATATAATTTGGTTTTGTTTTTGTTTTTTTTTTTTTTTCTTTTTTCGTTTGGAAATTTGGAATTTTTTTCGACTCAACATCCATAATAATTTGTATATGTTTATAATACTCGTAAAAATGCCTTTAAAAAGAGAACATCAAAACAGTTTTAATGCAAGCTGAGCATTGGCTATATAATATATAAATATATGAATATATATGTATGTTTTATATATGGATTTTATATGGCTTTAAAATGCTAGCAAAATAATCTTTGTTTAGCTCTGTTTTGTTTTCTTTCTATTTTTTACTTGTATTTCTTTCTCCATTCTCTTTTGGTTATTGATTTCTGTTATGTCTGCTTTGGGGGAAATATTTGCTTTGTTTTGCTTGCTCCATTTTTGCATTGTTCTTACAGCACGTGAAGATTTTCACAGCTTTTCGACTTGGAAATATCGCTAAGGCATATTTTTTGCAGTATTTCCTTGGCCAGATGCAGCGAGATGTGAGTGCGTGAGGTCTTCATCTTCGATGAGGTAGCCTTCTTCTCGCGCGTCTCCTTTAGCCGCATCTGCAAATGTAATTTGAGTAAGACGGCAAATTTGTAGGGCAGCAAAATTCGGAAAATTCTATGCATTGCAGCTGGCCCACTTTTAATACCATTCAGGCAGTCCGACTGGGGCGGCTCAGCTCAATTTTCATTAATTAGTGAAACGATGTGAGAGGCTAATGCCCACAACCGAACGTACCACAAATCCATTTAAGTTATTTCCTGCACAATTTTCGCATGCATCAATGAGTTGCGTGTATTTCGCACCTAAACCTAAATCACCCTTCAGTCAGCCCGACCCCCACCAGGATTACGCTCCAAGCCCCAACCGGAACTCCTCCTCCTCCTCCTCCTCCCCCTGCTGCTACTACTACTACTCTGGCTTACCTGTTTCAGTATCCCGACGAGCAGCTCATCGACATTGTGTTGTATGCCGCTGGAGGTCTCAATAAATTTGGCATCGCGTGAGGCAGCCAGCGTTTTGCCCTCTGTGTGTGCGTCAAAGCGTGAAACATGAAATATGAAATGTAAAACGAGAGTTGAGAAATGAGAAATCATAATTAAGACAGGTTACATCCGTCTAGGCGTCTGACTTCATTTAACAAGAGGGGAAAGCCTGAAGGATTCATTTTTATTAGTCAGCACAGATTGTGGGTCAAGGTTTAGTATTGTTGAATTTTTGTTGAATTGAAAATTGTAGTAGACAGTGAATAAAATTCGATAACTATCTGTGGTGCATAGTTAATCAAGTGTAATTTAACTGCGCACAAGATGATTATAACAAGATGATCATCATTGAACTCTCTTTCATTCACTTCTATGATCCGTATTCATACTCATAGTATTTATTCTCTTCCATCTCGAGTAGTCCATAATTGTATTATTTAATTCATTTTCAACACAACAACATTATTACTAATAAGTATTTACAAATATGTATATATAAGACATAAGCATATATTCATATATTCATATATTCATCTATGAATTTTCTGAAATTTATCTTCTATATTCTACTACGACTACTGTGAGTCATCAATACTTCCTATATATTCCTATATATTGCTAAATCTAAAGAATAAGAGTATATTTGAGGAACTCTCTATGGAAAGTCTTTGACGTCTCTCATTTATACTCATTAAACTCATTAGCTCTCATGGCAGGAGCAATTCGTTTCGATTATTCCACGTTGCTCCACATAAAAGGTAGCTTCTTATCGTTGCGAGTCGCACCCATCTCTATTTATAACCTCCCGCTCTGTCCGAGCCCATTACTCACCCTGTGACGTGATAAGCCTTGCGCGCGCCAAGTCCGCTTTATTGCCCACAAGTATGACTGCCTTGTCCTTGGTGTAATTCTCTTGCCACAGATAGTTGATAATCTCCTCGGCGATGCGAAACGAGCCTTTGTCCACCACGGAGAAGACCACGACACAGCCGTGCGGCTCGTAGGTGGACAGGGAGTTCTCGACGCTCATCTCAACGCTGGGATGGTCGATGAAGACCATGTCGGACTCCTCGTCGTCGAGCAGGACACTGACCGTCTTCTCGCCGAACTCATCGTCTAAAACTCAGATCAGAATTAAACTCTATAGACGTAGGCGGAAACCAGCGGCAATCGGGATCGACTGAGGATCATACGACACGCATAGGTTTCATCTAAGGGTATCAATCGCTACTCACTCTGCATACTCAACACCCACACATCCAGACGGGGGGAGAGAGAGAGAGAGAGAGAGATTTTTTCAACTTACCTAGACTTGCATCGTACGTGTGCATATACTCCGATGTCATGAACTGATTGACCAACGCCGTTTTGCCCACGCCCGCATCGCCCAGCATTACGACCCGATACCGTGCCGGAGGCGGCGGCTCCATGCTCTCCGAATCATCGGGCGAGGCGGGCAGCGAGTCCACATTCGCATAGCCCGCACCGCAGCAGCTGCCCTCGAAGGGTGATCGCTCACTGGCCCGACTATTTGTCGAATTGACGCTTGTGTTGCTGCGCGATCGTCGCGATATGATCGAATCCCCACAGTTCACCACGTTGCCTTTGCTGATAGAGAAGTGGCGCAGCCGATAGAGATCGTCGCTGGCCCGTGGATTGTACGGACGCTCGGGCAGCGAACAGACGCGTGGGCGTACATGATCCGGAACTGTGGAGAAAATGAATGTATTACTCTAGTAGAGGATGAACTCATAAGAAGTGTACTATAGTAGGGGAGATATCTAACTTAACTCTGAGATGACTTAGGTTTAAAGAATTCCCTGAAAATTGAGCGTAATAAACATTTCACTTATTGCTTAGAGTTCAATTGGTTCTTAAGATGAATAATAATACGAATATTAATCATATGAGGCCTTTATATAAACTTAAACAATAATTAATAATTTACTATATATAAATGAATTAAATAAATATATACAATACATATAAAATAAATAAATTATAGATTACTTAAAGAAAACTTTATACATATACAAATTCATATACATATACATACTTGCATATACATGTGTGTTACCCACCTGGTAGCTCCAAAAAGTTGGAAGTGCGCCGCTGTCGGCCACGATTGGAGCTCTGGAAGGCCAACGGACCGATGTCGTCGTTGGAGAATATGGAAGCATTCGAGCAGGCGCTCTTCATGGACTCGCGCGAGCTGCGTCGACTGGCCAGGTAGGCCAGGCCGCCCTTGGAGCTGCCACGGCGTCTTGGCTTGTACTCGACGGCATCTCGCTTGGGCTTGGACGGCTTGCAGCCGCTCAGCTCGTGCTCGGCGTCCTGGGTCAAGTCGCTGGTCGACTTGCGATAGCGCAGCGACACAACGCTGTCCGAGCAGGTGCGATCCAAGGTGGAGTGGGAGCTGTGGAGCACCTGGTAGCCCGGATTCGAGGTGATGTTAATGGCATGCCGGCGCTGGCGGCGCTGCTGCTGCTGCTGTTGCGGCGGCTGCTCTTGTGGCTGACCATCCGTGTCCGTGTAGCTGAAGCTCGTGGTGGTGGTGGTCGTGTGCTGGGTCGGCGTCTCGCCCGACTCGTTGGACAGCTGCGTGCACTCCGTGACGCAGGAGTCGCGCTTTAGGCCATAGTACCCGGGTGTGGAGTAACCGCCAGATGATCCAGTACCTGCTCCCCCTCCGCCTCCTGCTGCTGCAGCAGCTGCTGCACTCAGAGATCGCGCATCCACCTTCGTTATGATCGGCAACTCCCATTCGTCGCGCCGCCGCTTGCCGGCCACACCTGTTGTGGTTAGCTGCGGCACCTGCTCCAGCTGCGTCGCGTGGCCACGAAGCAGCTTCTTGGAGCCCTGGCGTCTGGGAGAGCTGGGCGGCTCATAGTAGAGCGAGCCATCGTCCGGTGAGATGGGCTCATAGTACTCAAATTTCTTGCCCAGCGCTGCCTGATCCATGCCGCCGGCTGGGCTGACTGCGTCGAAGACGAATTTGCACGGCGACTTGGGGCTGTGGGTCAGCAGCGAGACGGAGTCGTCGATGGAGCCCGACGGGGGCGTCTGATAGTAGGACGAGGGCGTCGAGCTGCTGGCCTCGTCACAGCTGTCGTTGGCATAGGTCGTCGTTATTTTCGGACTGCGCGGCGGCTGATCGTAGTTGCCATAGCCGTAGCTGCTGCTCGACTGCGTGGGCGTGGCATAGACTGAGGGCGGCGCCGCGTAGTAGCTTCTGCTTGGGGCGAGGCCTATTTTTGAATTGAACGAATTGAATTTGACCTCTGCCGACTCACCTGGGCGACTTGGGCGTGGCGCCTTTGTAGGGCAGCGGATTGCTGGCAGCACGCGCTGGCGTCTTGTGTCCGCCATGGCCGTGCGCGTGGGCGTGGCCGTGGGCGTTTGTCTGAGCGTGTGGGTGTCCGTGTGTGCCATAGTTGGACGACGCATCGCCGCCATCCCAGCTATGCTGCTGCTGCGCCATGTTTACTAAATACTGGCGGGGACTCGGCGGACGGTCGAGTAGATTTAATGTTGATGCTGTTGCTGCTGTTGCTGCTGCTGCTGTAAGTTGAATGCCACTCATGTGTAAATATCACGGGCCATTACTCAACACACGCACACACGCACACACACACACACACACACACTCACTCGCACACACTGTGCACACATAATTTATGGTTTTATCTTTATTTAATAAAATAATGCAAACTACGATAAAACCAAAAGTCATAAAATGGCTACGCTGACTTCCATGTCTACATTCAACATCCAGCATTAAATGTTGCCCGCGGGCAGCTCTTCTATATGCGGATCTGTGTGGGTGTGCGTGTGCCTGTGTGTGTGCTGCGTGTGTCAGCAAATTATTGTGAAATGTGCGTTCAGCTCGCTTTAAGTTGACAGCCCAAGTGGCCGTGGCCATGGCTCCGGTCCTGACTGAGTCTCCCCCCATATCAGCAGCTTCTCAACTCTCCCTCCCTCTCTTTCTCTCGGTTGGCATTGCAAGCATGCCACCACAGTCATTGTTGCATGCAACAGTTGGCTTTTGCCATGCGTTAAAAATTAATGCTTGTTATACCCTGTTGCCACATTGTAAATGGGCTAAGAAGCTAATATTGTTAGATTGTAAGAGAGAGAGAGAGAGGGATAGAGAGAGTGAGACAAAGAATCTGTTAATGTCCTGCTTAGACTTTATGTTTTAGTCTAATATCTTACAGCGTATAGATGAGTTGACTAGGAAATTATTCACAGCTAAAGCGTGCTTGAAACTGATCTTTTCTGTATGATAATTCGAATTGTAATCTATAAGCAGTGGAATTAAGAATTGGAATGAAGAAGTAACTTCCAGATGAAATAATATATCGCCATTGATTCACAGATTTTTGAAGTATTTCTCGATGTTTCCGTCTGCATTTCTTTTGTATTAATGCTTGATTTTAACTTGTAAATCTTGGTCAAAAACTCAGCTCAATCCATTCGTGATCATCAATCGTAATTTGATCAGTATTTATTCTACTTAATTTATTTGAAGCTAATTGAATTAATAAAATCATGCTGGCTTTTTATATATTGTATATCTGTGGTTTCCTAGTCAGTTTATATATTTAAATTAATTAATATTAAAGATCTTTCTTGAATTTTGTATTCGGTTTTAATGCTGTATTCACTTACTTTAAGTGCTTTAAAGTACAGTTTCAAAATAAATGTTCCGTATTCCTTTTCATATAATGGTTATATGGTGTTTATGTATTTATTTAATCCCTCAAAATATCTTTTATGGCAGAGTATATATCCATCGAGTGCACTCTATGAAAGCTTATCTGCCTTTTTCTCTGCAAACTGCCAACTCACATCAGACCTTATAAACACACACACACAAAAGCACACAATCGCACACGTATATACATATATATATATGTGTGTGTGTATATGCACACAAACAGTCGCACCCTCCTGCCTTGCACAATCTTTTGTGCATTGGCCACAAAAGATTTGTGCTCGAAGTTATCGTGAAGCACTTTGCGACTGACTCGAACTTGAATTCGAAGTCTATGGCTGTGGCTGCGTCTCTGTCTGAGGCTGCTGCTGCTGCTCTTGCCGTTGACTCAGGTGTAATAAGTTGCCCAGTTGGTAGCGGCATTAGCTGGCAAATGTGTTGAGCGCTTTGCAGTCTCAGCTCAGAAAGTTCCCGGGACAGCTGTCACCTGACTTTATTCTGATTGTTGCAGCCAAGCGGCTCATACAAACTATTTGTGCTGCTCCCCTACGACAATAGAAGTCAGCCGGAATGGCGTAGATTAAAGGAATAAGCTTCAAGATACCCTGTATGAAGGTTTTATCAAGCTGTTTAACTGATTATCATAGTCTTTATTCCGATATATGTAATTCTAATTTCCAATCTGCGTATATCAAAGAGAATATATTGTACTTTACAGTATATATTACAAAATATATATTTATGAGAATATTTCGCATTCTCTTCTGAATACTCTGGGTGTAAATAAAATAGAATATATTTTATTTTATACATAAAATTCCATAAAATCACTTTGAAAAGATTGAGCTATATTTTGATCTGCGTGAATCAGTCAAGCAACTCTTTTTTTTATCAGCAACTACATATGTATATTTCAGGGCATTAACAAAGTATTATATATGTACATATATACATGTATATATATAATATATGTATGTATATATTTATATGTATATTATAATAATCCAGCCATAAAATCGCACTCGTCACTTACATGCGCCAACCTAGTGTCTGTCCCATTGTGTTGTGCGTCTCTAGTTGCGCTAGCTCCTCGTAACGTAAATCCCAACTGTTGCCCGTCGACTGTCGTCCGTTGTCCGTCGTCTGTCGCCAGTGTTTTGCGCCTCTAACTGTGCTTGTGCAGCCACCTGACCCGCTGGCTAAATAACTTATCTATTGTACAAGCCTCTATACAAAAGCCCGACACCCGCCGCACTCTCCACGGCCGGACACAAAGCGTGCATACGTGTCCATAATGTAAAGCAAATAATATGAATGCGCGCCCAGATAAAATACACATGTACATTGCACAAATGTGTACTTATGTGCTACCTGTTGGTCGTTTATAAGGCCCCAGCCTGGCGTCCGTGTGGAGTATATTACGATTGGATAAGTTTTGGCAGCTGTGCGAGTTGCGGGAAATTAAATACCGAACAGCTGCAACGGGGGAAACATTCATTCAACTTCTCTGTCAAGCTTCTCTGTCAAGCTTCTCTCTGATTGCTTAACGTATATACAAATTTAAAAAGGGATAGCGTCAGTGTGATCATTGATCATTGCTGAAAAGTTTTCAGGAATTTCTAAAAATATGATCACTTCATATACATCTGCATATAAATATATAAAATATGAAAAAAAAATTCAGACTTAATAGAAACTAAGCCGTGTTAAATAAAGCATTTAAATTGTTTAAAATTTATAGAGTTGAAAATAAAAATTCTTTAAATTTTCTATCTAGTGTTACTTTTAGTAAGATCCAAATTGTTCTTTTTTCTTTACCTATTTTCAGGATAATGCTCAGAATAATACTTAGCTTGTAAACAAGAATTATTTAATAAAAAGAAGAACATTGATAAACTCATGTCAAATCCACACTAAACTACTTTCAGCACAATCGCATTTCAATTTAAAGATTTTTCACTGCTTTCATAAGATTAGTAATTCAATTTAAATCTAGAAATCTACTTATATTCAATTTTTACATTGACTTCTGCCAAGCTCCTAACAGTAATATGAGATAATAGGCATTTTAAATGTGAAAGGTGAAATATTAGAAAGATAACCAAAATTGAGAAACTCAAACTTAAGGCAATTCAACTTTAATCCAGTTTGTTATATGCCAAAAATATGTATGACTCTCTATTATATATTAAGGACAGTTAAGCATAGAAGCTTCCTGCTTGTATTTCTATCCCCATCTGCTTCTGCTTATAACAGCACAGCTTCGTTCCAATCTAAAGGGTATCCTACAGTAGTGCAACTGATTTTTTGTATCAACCTAATTGCGCTTGGGTAACATGGAAGCTGGCCCGTTGCCACCGTAACCAAATGCCCAAATGGACGGAGCAGAGAGTAAGGAGCAAGGAGAGGGTCACAATTGTGACATGGATGGAATTATCATAAAAACGTTGAATAGAGAACATTTCAGATGCGTTCAAGGCCAGCCATGGACATGGACAACAACAATAAATACAATGGGATGAGAAAGAGAAGCATCCCAAGCAACCGAACCTACCCAACCTACCCAGTGCTCCTAGCCAGTGTGACTAAGGGAGTTGTGTGTCAGCTCTCATTCAACTGGTCTTCCATTCGAGTTTCTATTGGCATTATGTTTATTGTCTATGCATGAATGATAAATCTGAAAGCGAAACCCAAAGGCCTCATTCCAGCTTTGCCATTGCCATGCCATTTCCACTTCCATTGCCCGTGCGATTGTGTTTCGAGAGAATTTAAACCAGAAATGGTAATTGTAACCATTTTTGCTACATGCTCCGCTTTCGAATTCTGCAAAAGCTAATTCGCTCATCAGTCGATAGGAAATTTCATTGACAGTACAAATAAAGTATTTATGATCTAAAGTTAACCAAATGATGAGCTGAATGCGGAATTTAAATGTTCAATGCTCCGAAATAAAATTTGATGAATTTTATATTGCGGATTTTTATATAAATAAGTCGTTGGTATAAAAAACATAATATATTCATACTTCGCTTAGCCGAACTTGTGTGTTATGCAAATTCATTTGTTTTTCCCGGAATGCTTTACAGGCGAACTTTCCTATAACGCACTACAATGATGAGGGTGATTTGAATGAAGTGTTCTAATATACTTTAAGTATTCAACTCTTTCTTGTAGTAAACGTAAAAAGTTACTTGAATTTATATCCATATTGGCAACATCCTTTCAACCTGTTCTCTCTTTTATAGTTTCACTGTATTTACCAGCTATGCATGCATTTGATCGAACAAATCTGCGAGCCAAACCAACTGAAACTGATTTGATTTAGCATTGGATTTACTTTGTGTATGTGTGTGCGTGTGTGTGTGAGTGAATGGCACTGAAGGGGGGAAAAAAGGATTTGCATATTTGGGATAAACTCAACTGAATTGACAATGTAATTTGTTTGAGTATTACGCATGCCGAGAAAAAAGAAAAATAGTTGCCCAGCAGTCATAAGAAATAAAGAAGAGCAAAAAGTTCAAATGCCTCTGACCTGTGGCAGAAAAAAAAACACACACACACAAGTTTGACGTCTGTTGCTTTCAATTGTAACCCTAATCCAACGCCAGCCCCTATTAACGTCACGGAGTATAATGAACTCAAGTGCATTTCCCACAGCCATTAAGTTGTGGCTTGCTCTGCACTCAGAGAAAAGGGGGCAGAGTTTCAGAACTTTTCAGTTTGAGAAAAGTTAGGTACAAAGCAAAGTGCAAACGGTTTTGTTAGGCAACTCTTTTTAATAGAGATAACTCTTTTCAATAACTCTTTTCAATACCTCTTTTCAATAGAGTGATACTTAATGAAAAAAAAAAAAAAACAAAAAACAAATTTATTTTTTTTAATTTATTAAAAATGAAAAAAAAAATTAAATTAAAACAAATAACAAAAATTAAAAAATTAATAAAAAAGAATGAAAAAAAAAAATGAATAAAAAAAGCATTAATTTAATACTAATAAATTTTCACCCACTTCACAACACTGCACTGCACCAAAACGAGAGAGAGAAAATTTGTGAATAAAACAAAATTTTTAAATAAACAAAGTTTTTAAATAAAAAAGATTTTTAAATAAAAAAAATTAAAAAAAAAAATAGATAACAAATTTTAACTAAACAAATTTTTTAAATAGAAACAAAAAAAATGAAAAAAAAAATAAAACTTTTCACTGCATTACCCTGCACGTACGACTGACCCCACCGGGTCTGGAAGACTGAATAAATGCCGCAGCTGCTGCCCTTTATATAGGGCGACTTCCACTCAAAGCCTGAGTGGCACTCAAATTTTGAGCAGGGCGCCATGTAGAGATCAATGGGAAACATTCTCTGCTGCTGCAACCATTTTCTAAATGATCTCCTGGAGTTCTTATGCATCCCTTGCTCTTCTACTCTTCTAAGGCAGACGGACAGAGACTGTGAGATAGACATGCAGACAGGCTTGCTCGGGAGGGGGAGGGGGACTTGCGAACAGATACAGGCACACAAACACACATAGTTAAATTACTTCATTAAACTACTAGAATATATATAAATATATATATATATATATATATATATATATATATATATATATATATATATATATATATATATATATATATATATATATATATATATATATATATAGAGAGAGAGAGAGAGAGAGAGAGAGAGAGAGTGCCTCGTATTCTATATAAAGCTTGAACAAATTATGAAAAGATTTTATTTCTGTTGCAAAACTTTTCTTTTCTTTTTTTTTTTTTTTTTGTTATTTTGGTAGATCACAAAAGGTTTCATCTTGTAATATTATATATTTCTTAATATTTTAATATATATTATATGTCTTATTAGCTCAGTATATTTAATAGTGAGATTCGCATAGTAAGCCAACTTTGCTTTCTCCACAGTGCACTGTGAGCCCCCTCCTCAAGCTAAGGAGCTTCCTTAACTCTTTTTTATTATGTCCTTTTCCCGGACAACCCTTTTAGCAAACCTTGCTTAATTACACGCCCGCACCCGTTAAGCACATATTTAACACGCATACACATACACACACACACACACATGCGTGTATGCTATGAGTAAACATAAATATTTTCTCAGCAGTCGACCCCCCGCTAGACCCCCTCATAGAGGACGCCTCTGCACTCCATGCTCGGCATTGACCAGCACTTGGCTGCAGAATTAGCGTCTGTTGTAAAAAGAAATGTATGTGTATGCGTGTGTGTGTGTGTGTGGGTGTCTGTCTGTGTGTGCGGAGTGTATTGCTGAAGCATAAACAAGAAAAGTCCATAAAACACTTAGGATCAAACAATATGCGAGAAACGTCAGCAAAAACGTTGCCTATTTAGCAGCGCTCGGTGTGGTTGGCGTTGGCGTTGGTGGTGCGGTGGCTGAGAGGAGCATTCAGCAGGTCAACTGCTCAGTTCAGAATTAGAACTGTGAGCCAAAAGTCACGTTCGGCAACTTAGTTAATAGAGGAAGCACGGCCATGGCCACAGCCACAGCCATAGCCCCGCAGCCCTGGCTAAGCCATCGATTTTATTGCCACACATAATTCCTTTGACGGGCGGCATTTGGGCAAATCTCATGTTGATGGCATATTAAGTGGGGCAGCAGTTGCTTTTGGCGGCCAATTTGCCTTTAAATGCGTCATTTGCCAACGTTCGGGGCTAGTTTCAGTGGCAGGTGGCAGCGTTTTGTGGCAACTTACGTGTAATTAGACGCATCTGGGGGCGTCGGAGTGTTTGGGGCGCGAGGATTAGCAATTAAGCGAATGTCCTGTGTGTGTGTGTGTGGGAGTGTGCGAGGTAACAAGCGCAACAAGTGCTAAAAAGCACACGCATAATCCCAGCGACATGCACACACACACATACGCACACGCACACACACAGTCATACAAACGTATAGAGAGACAGCGAGTGGCAGTTGTATGAGTGTGTGAGAGGCAGCGCATAAATCAACATGCCAAATCGCAGCTTAACAAGAGACGCCACACACACATACAGAGACACATAGCCAACAGCAACAGACACACACACACACACACTCACGCTCGCATCGCAGCTCGCATAATTGTTGCTAGAAATTAAATACATATTTTAGCTTTACCATTATTTTGATTTACGATGCGCGAAATTTCCTGCAATTTTTTCACTTTTGAACTTAACTTTTTGTTCGCTAATTGCAGCAACAGTTTGTACAGTTATTTTTCGTTTTTTTTTTGTCTTTTTTTTTTTTTTTGTATGTGTTGCACTTCCGTTTCCGCTTGGACGCGCGCTGGTGCTGCCAGCCGCTGGCTACCGCTCAATATGGCCCGACCGAGCGCGCACGCAGCTCGAGCTGAACTGTGGCATGCCACACGACTCGGCTGCATTTTTGTTGAGACTGGCCAGCCGAAGCTTTAAAAGCTCGCCATTCCAGCCTGGAAGTCCTCCGACTGAGAACGCTTTCTTCTCCGAATTCGGCTTTATTTCATTTAAGTTTTGCTTCTGATTTGCGGTTGAACGTTCAGCTGCTTCTTCTTCTTCTTTTTTTTTTTTTTTTTTTTTTGTTTTTGTGGCTGACAGATGCTGGCTTGGGCTTTTTTGTCTTTTCTTTTTTTTTAGCGTTTTCTCTTTACTAAAACTTTCATATCTTAGTTGATTTAGATTTCCCTCGATTCAGAAAAGTTTCATCGTTTTCTTTTTAAGTTTTCTGTGCTTAAAGAAGATTCTGCGTATAATTTCAGCATGCAAGATTTAAAACAGAATTTTTATTATCATTATTCTTTAACTAATCATTTATTTATTTATTTTATTTTGAATTCATATTCACTATAGATACAAAAAAAAAAATCTGTTTTACTTTATTTGGTATATTTGGCAATTTTCCACTTGTCCAAAAGATACAGCTGGAAATTATAAAGCAACTATTATTTTTTGAATATTTTTTGGAAAGCTAATCCTTATATATAATTTTTGTTTTCAAATACTTTTCTGATTTTCTGTTGCTAATATTGAATGATAATCTGTCAAACTAGGCTTGGTTGATCGTGTTGATTAAAGCTCTTAACTAAGGCTAAAGATTATGAGGACTATTAAACGAAGGGCTCCCTAAAACATCTTCTTCATCTTCTGGTATATTATATAATTATATGTTGTTGATTTTTGTATTATTATAACTCCAATATCTGTCATCTGTATTAAACGTATTTTATTTAAGAGAGATTTTGATGCAATTCTTTAGACTTCTTTAAGGTTCTGTCTAACTACTGTCACATAAAAATACAGAGCTTTTATATAGGTTAATCATTCGGATTTTGCAATCGCAAATCTATAGAGTTTGTTTATATTATTTATTATTCTATCTAACGAAATTAGAACAAATTAATTTTTGTTTGATAAAATCTTTTTAGTTCTATTTAAACTTTCATTTTTTTCTTTGATTTTTTTTTTTTTTTAATTTTTTGTTGATTTCATTATACAGATCTTAAGTTAGGGCTTAAATGTAAACACTTATAGAATAAATAGTTTTGGAAGTCTGCGGCTTAAACTCTAGAGAAACGACTAAGTGAAAAAGTTGTATTGTTAGTATAGTCTTCGTTAGTTATATAGAGTATATACGGTTGTGTGCGCGGGCGGGATTATAGGTTATATGCATTTTTTGGTACTGGGGTATAGGGTTGCTTAGGCTTTTAGGTGGTGCAAGGCGGGTAAAGATGTGTGTTTGTGATAAATTCTGTCGCCTCCTGGAGTCTTCTTACAACTCGGCAACGCGGGCTTTCAGCTTGTCCAGCTCGGCATAGATGCTAGCGGGCAAATCGGCGCCCACCTGCGACTCGAAGTAGTTGCGGATGTCCTCCACCTCTTGAGTCCAGAAGTCTTTGGGCAGCGAGAACAGCTGCTTCACATCGATCTGCTCCTTCATGCCGGCCAAGTTGAGTTCACCCTCAGCAGGTATGTGTCCAATGGCAGAGTCCACATAGCAAGGCTCACCATTGACACGGCGCAAAGTCCACTCGAGCACACGGGAGTTCTCGCCGTATCCGGGCCACATGAACTTGCCCTGATCGCTCTTGCGGAACCAGTTGACGTGGAAGATCTTGGGCACCTTGCCACGCTTCTCCATGCTCAGCCAGTGGGCCACATAGTCGCCAAAGTTGTAGCCAAAGAAGGGGCGCATCGCGAAGGGATCGTGCATGATCACCTTGCCCTTGTGCTCGGCCGCAGCAGTCGCCTCGCTGCGCATGGCGGCGCCAATGAAGACACCGTGGGTCCAGTCGCGAGCCTCATAGATTAGGGGCACGCCAGCTGGGCGACGACCGCCAAAGAGCATTGCAGAGATGGGCACGCCAGCTGGATCCTCCCAGGCGCTGTCGATGATGGGGCACTGGGCTGCAGGTGTGCAGAAGCGTGAGTTGGGATGAGCGGCTGGCTTGCCCGACTCCTTGGTCCAGGGGTTGCCCAGCCAATCGGTGATCTGCACATTGGGTGCCAGGCTGCTCTCCATGCCCTCCCAGTAGACGCCGCCATCTGAGGTGGAGGCCACGTTGGTGAAGATGGTGTTCTTAAAGACCGTGCTCATGGCAATGGGATTCGTCTCCTGGGATGTGCCAGGTGCAACGCCGAAGAAGCCATTCTCGGGATTGATGGCGCGCAGCAGGCCCTGCGAGTCGAACTTCATCCAAGCGATGTCATCGCCCACGCACTCCACCTTGTAGTTGGCTAGCGAGGGGTTCAACATGGCCAGGTTGGTCTTGCCGCAAGCCGAGGGGAACGCGGCAGTGATGTACTTCTTGACGCCCTTGGGATCGGTGATGCCCAGAATCAGCATGTGCTCGGCCAGCCAGCCCTCGCGCTTGGCAATGGTGCTGCCGATGCGCAGAGCAAAGCACTTCTTGCCCAGCAACGAGTTGCCTCCATAGCCGGAGCCGTAGGACACAATCAGGTTCTCAGCGGGCTTGTGCAGGATGATGGTGCGCTCTGGATCGCATGGCCAGGATGGCTGCTCCACAATGCCGTTAGCTGGAGTGCCCACCGAGTGAAGGGCGCGCACGAACTCCTCCTTCTTAGCCAACTGCTGCAGCACAGCTGCGCCCATGCGGGTCATGATGCGCATGGAGGCGACCACATAGGCCGAGTCGGTGATCTCAATGCCGATCTTCGACAGAGGGGATCCCACTGGGCCCATGCTGAAGGGCACCACGTACATGGTGCGGCCCTTCATGCAGCCAGGGAAGCGCTGCTGAATGGCAGCCTCCATGTCAACGGGCGAAATCCAGTTGCCCAAAGTGCCCTTGACGCCATCCTTGGGCGTGGGAATTGTTTCCTCGCGCTTCTCGGTGCAGATGAAGGTCTTGGACTCCACGCGGGCAACATCGGCCGGATTGGTGCGTGCCAGCCAGCAGTTCTCGTACTTGGGCAGCGCCACAATGGTGCCCGACTCCAGCAGCACCTTGATGAGCAGCTTGTTCTCCTGCTCGGAGCCATCGCAGATGTGCACCTGGTCGGGCTGGCACAGAGCAACTGCCTCCTCCACGAAGCTGCGCACACCGGCAGTCAAGGAGTTGACATCGCCGTACGAGGTGGGAATGCCACGAATGTGGCTGTACAGGCCGCAGTTGTCCTGGCGCAGCTTGTTCAGCTGGGGCAGAGCACAGCCGTTGGCGGCACTGAAGAGAGAGGAGAAGAGAATTTATAAGTTATGGTTGGATTAAAGAGAGAGACTGGGTCAGCTTATGAAATGTGGAGAGACTATGCAAAGAGTAGCCGAATATATATACGAATATGTATATATGTAAAATATATCTTTTTTTATATATGAGTATTTTTTGTGTAAATTGTAAACCATTTTTGAAACAATATTTTTTGTACAAATTATTTTTAACAAATTTAACATTTTTATTTTTACTAGAAAATAGTAAATATTTAATATATTTTCAAAGTCAAATTGTATATTTGCAAAGTATTTATTTATGCAAAAACTGGAAACTATTTTTGCACAATGTTTTATTTTTAGTTTATTTTGAGAAAACGCACTAATGTTTTTTTTTTCTCTTTTAAAAATACTTTATGGGACATGCAACATGCTAGAGGTTTCTGGGTGTGGTGATGCATATGCTCGCTTTGCGTTACTTGTTCTTTGTTGTTGGGGAAACAACTCGTACTTACATAATTTTGCTTTGTTCAATGAGCTCAGGCATTTTGTTAGTTTTTTGTTTGCTTTAGATTTGTATTAGAAATTAATATTCTTTAAAAGACTTTGGAATATGGCGCACTAATTAACGGTTCGATTTGTTTGCTTTTGTTTTGGGCAAAAAAATGTATCACAATTTCAATTATCACAATTTCAACTTTGTTGTGGCTTTTGTTGGTTTATTGGGCTTTAGCTGATGCGCTCTTGTAGTTTCATATGTTCTTCCAGAGTTTCTTGTCAAATATCAATTTGATTTTCAGATCACTGAAATTTAATGTTTCACTTGATCTTTCCATTTACTCAGTCCACGAGTAACTGATGCCAGCTGCTAGCTGCAGTCGGCCTTTTATACGCTGCTCTGCCTGCCGGGCGACTGCCCGATGCGACTAGAACATGATTAACGGGGGCCGCACGATCGGCTGCCATTCGGCTTCGGCTCTCCTCGGCTCGCTTGTATTTGCTTCTTTCTTTTTATGAGCAACGCGCGTGCCTCAGGTCAAACTTCGGGCCAGCTGATTGGCTGTTGGGTCGGAGGCTCGGCAATTGTTTTGGTTTTTCACTGAGCTTCTGGGTGAGCGAGCGAAAGGGGTGGGCTGCTTGTGTCGCTTGACAACAAGCCATGTTGTTAGTGCCGCTGCAGCAAGTTACAGTTTATTTTTGTTTCTCATTTATTTTGAGTGTTTTTGGTTTTTTCTTTTCGTCGCTCTTGGATTCGTTTTTGCTGTTGTTTTGATAGCGCGCCTATTCGCGATTGATAAGAATCATTTAGCGCTATTTACGTTCCACTCGGCGTTATTTGGTTTTTCGCTCTGTCAGCTGCTGCTAATTTAATTACTTTGTTTATTTATGTTTTCCACTCCATATCGTTCCAGTGCGTAAATAGCTCAGTTATTATATGTATGTTGTCAATTACGTATCAATAAGCTCTTCCTACGTACAATTATCGTAGCTGGGCTGCCTGTTGGTCTATGCTTACCCCATCAAAAATTCACAGAACTCAGGTTGAGTAATATAATTATTTGTATATGTTGATTGAAATTCTTAATATAAATATATGAATATACATGTATTGTATTAGTATATCACAGTACATATACCCTCTCGCTTCAATGACTTATTATCTACTGTCAACGATATGCCATTTAAGATAATGATCGACCCAAGTACACCCCACTTACCTACTTGTATTTGCCTTATCAAAGTTCAAGTTCACAGTCAGTGTTATAAGAGTCCATACGAATATATATAAATTCTATATGTTTATACTAAGGGAACTCTTCTTCTTATACATATAAATGAATTCATATTCCACCCACTCTCATCTATTCCTTATAGCTCTTCCCTTTCAGAATTGATACAGCTAATTTGTCGCATATAAGCCTATGATAGTAATGCCTCCACTCCCCCCCAAGGCGGACGCACACGCGCCCACCTACGCATTCTGTCACATGGCCTTTACGATCTGTTGTCATGTTGCCAGAATATATATACATATATATATATAATATATAAGTATTAATTTATGTATATGTATATGTTTTGTTTGGCCACTTTCGCTTATTGACGAAAATGGTGACGGGGAAGATGATTCGATGATCTAGCAAAATTCTACGCTGTTCTATTATAATGTTGGCCATGGCCATCAGCCAACCGCCTTGGAGGCCATGAATGGACATAGTGAATTTCACATGACATGACGCGAATAGCCGCATGGAATTATCATGTGCTCTTCGAAGGAGAAATGAAGGTGCTCAACAATTTTGAGGGGTTATGAGTGAGCTCTGTATCCAAAAGTAAATGGCATTTTGATCGGGTAGTTCACCTCAAAGGAGCAGCTCGCAACCTTGAAATCCTTGAAAAGTTCCATTGTAGATTAATTTATCAGCCAACCTCCACGCGCCTCTTTTAATGGCAAATGAAAAAGCATAAAAAAATATTCAACACAAATTCGCGGAATGCTCTTTTTCGGTGTATTTATTTTTAAACCGTGGACTTGTTTTTCTAGTTGAGCTTGATAAGCAGCATCATCGTCATCATCATAATCATCATCAACTGTCTGCCTGAGCTACCCCGCCTGCCTGCCAGCCCCCTGCTCAGCTCCCCACTTCCTCAATCCCTATGCCCCTTGTCTCGGCCCCGCGCCGTGCAAAGATCGCCGAGCTATATTACCAAAGCGCATTTGATGACTTGACTTACTTTCTGAATTTACGTCAATGAGTTGGCGGATCAATAGGTAATAATGAAAATCAATACACATATAGCTAAATATATATTGTAACGGGCCTTATCAGCCTGCACAAACGAGCCCCGGGAGTCTCGATGCAATGGAAAATATTTTATTCTAAATATAGACTCAAGCTCCGTTCTTAACTGCAATCCGGATCTAGAAATTGTTGTAATAGCTGACGAAAGAAATTCGGATGTTGCTGCAGCAGGCTCTAGGCTTTACTATGTTAGACCTTAGACCTTACCAGCTCTAACAATGTCAAATGCCATAAAGAAAGTCTGCCAAATTTTGATTAGATTCTGTGATATAACAGAGCTATATAATAACTAAAACTATATACCAATAATTGCTCAAATAGATCTTATCATTAGGTCTAAAAATAAAAATATTAGTATAGTCAAAGGTTCAAATGGGAAAATAGCAATATAATTGCTAATTTTACTTGTCCTTCGATTTATTTTATTGGGATCTTAAATAAGTTTGTTTTCTTTGTTAAAATCCGTTGAGTTGTTGAGGCTAGGCTCTTTACTTACTGTGATAAAAACATGATTTGTTAATCTCAGCCATAGTTCATGGTTAGTCAAGCATCATCAGTCAAATTCAATGTAGATATACACATATATTTGTATGTATATTTACATATATTTTATTTACGTATATAGGCTTATGGCTGTTATTTATAATTTTTATGATCATCTAACCGGATCTAACGGAACCCCTTTTTCGGGCACACTCAATGCGTTATCAGTGCTTTGTTGAGGCTTGTTTCTTCTCTAATTGGCTGCATGTCGAATCACACCACCCCATGACCAGGTCTTTAATCAGACCTTAACAACTGCGTGGCACGTTTGTGAGCTTCAAGTTTTTGGCCTTTTTTTCATAATATTCCATAATATTTGCTCGTTTTTTCCCGGCGATCTTGATAATTCGCAGTGGTGCAGAGAGGTTAACACGATTATGAATTTATATGCTTGTTTACGCCAATTTTGTGGACGGGCCTCTCTCCCACTTTCTCGCGCTGCCTGCTCTCATTTTGCGTGCCCGAGAAGCCACGCCCATGCCCATGCCCATGCCCATACCCATGGAATGCGATACAAAAAATCATTTTTTGCTGGTTTTTATGAGAGTTTATTTAACTAAGATTATGAATAACCTATGAAACCGCACAGAATGGAGCGATTATTCACATCACATGTTGGCCACACGCTTTTTCAGTTCTGTCAGCTGGTCTGCGACGGGGCGTGGCAAATAGTCGCCCACTTGGTCCTGGAAGTACTGCTCGATCTCTTTGGCCTCCTGCTGCCAAAACTCTTTGGGCAGATCGAACAGCTGCTTGAGATCCACATTGCCTTCCACACCCTCAACATTCAGTGCACCCTGGCTGGGCAGCAGTCCGATTGGCGACTCCTCGTAGCATTTCTCGCCCTCCACACGCCGGAAGATCCAGTCCAGCACTCGGGAATTGTCACCAAATCCTGGCCACAGGAATTTGCCCTCGTCGCTCTTGCGGAACCAGTTCACGTGGAAGATCTTGGGCACCTTTCCGCGCTGCTCCATGCTCAGCCAGTGGGCGAGGTAGTCGCCGAAGTTGTAGCCAAAGAAGGGGCGCATCGCGAAGGGATCGTGCATGATCACCTTGGCCTTGTGCTCGGCCGCAGCAGTCGCCTCGCTGCGCATGGCAGCCCCAATGAAGACGCCATGTGCCCAGTCGCGTGCCTCGTAGACCAAGGGAACACCAGCGGGTCGGCGACCGCCGAACAGAATCGCCGAGATGGGAACTCCTGCGCTGTCCTCCCAGGCGGGATCAATGATTGGGCACTGAGCAGCAGGCGTGCAGAAGCGAGAGTTAGGATGCGCTGCCGGCTTGCCCGACTCCGTTGACCAGAGTTTGCCCAGCCAGTCGGTGACCGTGACATTGCTCAGCTGAGAGGCGTCCATGCCCTCCCAGTAGACGCCGCCGTCCGACGTGGAGGCCACGTTGGTGAAGACCGTGTTGCGGAAGATGGTGTCCATGGCAATGGGATTGGTGGCACGAGAAGTGCCAGGAGCCACTCCGAAGAAGCCGTTCTCGGGATTGATGGCGCGCAGCACTCCCTGCGAGTCGAACTTCATCCAGGCGATGTCATCGCCCACGCACTCCACCTTGTAGCCCGGCAGAGTGGGCGTCATCATGGCCAGATTGGTCTTGCCGCAAGCCGAAGGGAAAGCGGCTGCCACATAGATCTTCTTGCCCTGTGGATTGGTGATGCCCAGAATCAGCATATGCTCGGCCAGCCAGCCCTCGCGCTTGGCAATGGTGCTGCCGATGCGCAGAGCAAAGCACTTCTTGCCCAGCAACGAGTTGCCTCCATAGCCGGAGCCGTAGGAAACGATCTCGTTCTCAGCTGGCTTATGGAGGATGATGGTGCGCTCTGGGTCACATGGCCAGGAGGCCTGGGCCTGCACACCGCTGGCTGGAGTGCCAACTGAGTGGAGGCACTTGACGAACTGGCCGTCGCCCTGCTGCAGCACGTCCAGCACTGGAGCGCCTGCTCGCGTCATAATCTTCATGGACTCTACCACGTAGGGTGAGTCGGTGATCTCAATGCCTATTTTTGAGAGGGGCGAGCCCACGGGACCCATGCTAAAGGGTATGACGTACATGGTGCGACCTTTCATGCTGCCGGGGAAACGCTCGGCAATGGCCGCCTTCAGATCCGCATCGGAGATCCAATTGCCAAGGGTTCCGGGCGTGGCGTTTGGCGTAACTGGCACCGTCTCCTCCTTGCGTTCCGTGCTGATGAACGTCTTGGACTCCACGCGGGCCACATCGGCTGGGTTGGTGCGTGCCAGCCAGCAGTTCTCGTACTTGGGCAGTGGGAGGATTGTGCCCTGCTTCAGCATCAGGCCTTGGAGCAGCTTGCTCTCCGCGGCGCTGCCATCGCAGATGTGCACCCGGTCCGGTTGGCACAGATTCACGGCCTTGTCCACATACTCCCGGACAGCGGGCGTCAGTGTCTTCACATCGCCATATTGCACGGACAGCGAACGGCAGACGAGCCGAAAATTGTAGCACTTGGGCGGGGAGGCCAATCTGAAAAGAAAAATGGTTATCTCCGATAAGTAGGGTACGGTGATCTACCTGTTCAGGTATATGTTGAAATCCTAACACAGCTGCTTTTAGGGCTTACCAATTTTACCTGGCCACAGCCCGATTTATCTGCATGTTTTGTGCACAACTGTACCTCAATTAGTATTCTAAGTATGTTGGAAAAAAGAGTTGAGTTGCCGTCACCCGTCGCATTTGTCCCACACACAATTGTAAAACAAAAACTGGCTAATCAGCTGTTGGCTGGTTGTGCAGGTTTCTGACAATACCCCCTAAAGCAGCTGCTGTAAATGGGTATATCCATCAATGGAGGCCGGCTGACAGAGACTAACAGCATTCGCCCTTTGGCTCGAGGACTTTTCCTATGGCCCGTTAATGATGACAATTCTTTTCCTTACAGACTGAGTAATTGTAAAGAAAAATATAATGAATGAGATGTTTATTAAGTCTAGATGGGTTCTAGCCATTGCAGCGTATCTTATCGTTGCTCAATATTTTGTTGTTAATTATTTCAGTGTGCTGCTTGTGAATTCATGAAAAACTTGCTTGGACTTTTGCACAGCGCGTTTGGTTTGGGGAATCCGAAACAGCAGCCATAGCCAACCTTCAATTGTCAGCGACAACATAGCCAAGAGAAAGAAAGAGAGAGGGCGAATCCGAGAGAAAGAGATAGAGAGAGAGAGAGCGATGTGAAGGCGTCATGACTGCCTCACTTTCGTTTCGCTGAATCGGCCGAACGCAATTGTATGATGCAATATTTCATCAGCCAACAGCTGGATAATGTGTTCTCTGTTATGGCTATTCTAAGAGATAATCTCTCTCTCTCTCTCTCTTTCTCTTTGTCTCACTGGCTGTCTCTGATCACAGCTGTTTGTTGACCCTGGCTGTAACTGTTACCGAATGCCAAACAGGGCCAACATTTCGCATCTCAGTTTATCAAAGCAGACGGACGCCCTTCAGAGCTTGCTATCTATAATCTCATCGTCAATATCAATTTATCGGCGTTGTTTATCACATAAATCAGCTCACATAGCATTTATCTGGGGCACAATCGTGTAGTTCTAGTTACATTGTCTGCTGGGTCCAGAGTCCATTGACTATTCACGCCATAGTTCTTTGTCGTTTAGTGACGTCACACATTTATGTAATCTAATTTTGTTTCGGTCAGACGACAAATTTTTTTCGGAAACTGCGCATTTTCTAGTGGCGCGTTTAGCTACTCAAATACTTTATGCATATGCACATACATACACACATATGTATATAAATAATATATGTACATATATAAAAACTATATGTTTGTGGTTGTGCGTGCTCTGTATGGCAGATTGTCAGTGCGGTACGAGTTATTAACACACATACATATTCATATACATATACATATACATATGTGCGTATGTATATGCACACAGCTTGGCACATGGTAAACTATACTCGATGCTGTACCCGAAATGTCATCAAACTAATTTGCAGACAAATGAAATAATGCTCTCTGAGCGTAGATTAAATGAAAAGTCTAATTATACGAGAACTATTACAGTAAATGCAGCATTCGCCTGGAGCTTCTCATTGTGTTCAGTGGACCAGAATGAGACATTGACTAAGCCAGCTTATCTATTGACAACTGCTTAAATAACATTTAGTATGTTTTGTTTTATATTATTTTTTATTATTATATAATATATACTATATACTATGTATATATAATATATATACTATATACATATCATTTTTTTTTTTTTTAATATCTGCCATCATTAGCGTATTCTGTATATATTTATTTAACATTCATTTTGCTCACATATCTATGCTGACACTGTGATCACAGATATGTATGTGAGCAACATGAATGTTAAATAAATATATACAGGAATATCGTATATGTTGGTTAACTGTATTGCAAGGTGCCATATAATATACATACATATATCAACTTTTAATTGCATTAATAAAGATTAAATTATTCGGTAATTTATTTATCTATATTTTTTTTTTTTTCATATATAAACAAGTAAGAAAACTCTAGTCGAGAGTGCTCGACTACGAGATCCCCTGAACCCTTCAAGCAACAGCCATTTCAATCATTTTTAGCGTCTCTCTGCTTACACAAACACACACATACACACGCA
This sequence comes from Drosophila mulleri, assembly GCA_035047565.1. Classification (NCBI taxonomy): domain Eukaryota; kingdom Metazoa; phylum Arthropoda; class Insecta; order Diptera; family Drosophilidae; genus Drosophila; species Drosophila mulleri. The sequence goes on from JAWNPK010000168.1 coordinate 14,306,753, forward strand.
AACACACATACATAGACACCCATAGGCGCGCACGCATGGGCTGCAGTGTGAGCTTACTATGGGAACTTAATTGTTTAATAACTTTTTTTCTGGACGTACGTTCTCCATGAAACTTTCAGATTGTGGTTTTATCATTACTATGCGTATAATTGCCAAATCTCAAGTCTCTAGTATTTGAAATACGCCTTTTACAAACTTATGGGTGAGGGGGTGGATATAAGGGTGGGGGATGAAATTGAACAAAAATCGAAATTCTATAACGTACATATCAATCTACATTTAAAATTTGGAGACTTTAGCTCTAAAGGTGTAGGAGATATAATTTTATAACTGGTTTTCGATAAGGTTTTTGATCGATAAAAAAATAACGGGATGAGTTATCGATCTTTTGTGATAAACTCGATATGCGCGCGCTATATACGAGCATTTTAAAAAAAAGTTGAAGTTTCTAGCTTCTATATCTTCAGAAATCGACGCGTTCATACATACGGACAGACGGACAGACGGACATGGCTAAATCGATTCAGTTTGTCGCCCTGATCAAGAATATATATACTTTGTGGGGTCTGCCACGACTCCTTCTCCCTGTTACATACTTTTAACAAAACCATTATACCCTGATTTCCCATTTTCAATGGGTTCAGGGTATAAAAAAAAAATATTGTGCCAATATACTATATATATATTTAAGTATATATTTGTTATATTATTTACTATATATATGTATATGTATATTATATAAAACTAATTTGAGTTCCGAGTTCTATGTAGAATGCCTGTACTACTTTTATTTCTAATAAATTTCTCCGATTTCTATATTATTTCTATATACAATATTTCGCTGACCGATAAATTGTGCGCATTCTTTTAAACTAACCTTTCATCATTTGCGTCGAATCGAAACGCGAGGCGCTAATTAATTTGCCTGCTAATTCAAAGCGAATGAATATTTAATAAGTGTTTGTGTTGTTTTATCAAATTGACAGCATTTATAGAGATACGCGGGAAGCTCTATTGTTTATCTTTTCAAGTTTTGCCAACTTCTTGAGCTGGCATTGGCAGTCCGCAAAACGAAGCCCAAACCGCACCCAGATCAAATATTTACTATAATTTGTGCTGCTACCGTTTCGTTGGATTCGCTTTTAATACGCCTCTTAAATGTATTTATTTTGCGTATTTATTTTTTATTTATGTCATTTCTATGTGCCATGAGCTCGCTAATGATAAGAACTGACCATAGTTAAATAGGAAAGAGCTCTCGCTGGTCTCTTATGGCAAATGCTCAAAAATTCAACTGCGAGACTCTCATTATCAGCTATGACGCTTCTAGCTAATTATTCGGTACAACGACTCGACAATATTTGATGGCAGCCAAGCGCACAGAGCAAACGAAGAGTTCAATTTCAGCTGATTAGAAGAGCACAAGATAGCACATATGAAACGTAATAAGTATTGGAAACGGGAATGGGAATGGGAATGGGAACAGGAATGAGGATTCTAGTGGGAAATCGAAATGGGATCGGCATTATTTAGCTTGGCGCGCGCTGCAGTGCGTTTGTTATGTTGGCATTTTGCAAATGGCAAAGCGTTTTAATGTTACGAGCAGTTCTAATTATTAGAATAAGCTGAATATATGTGCTCAAAAATACCCTGTAACTACCCAGTAGCTGTGATATTGTATGACTATCATAATCATTCTTTGTCTTTGTATAAGAATTTTTCAAATAACATTTGAAGAGTTCAGAGCTCAAGATGCCCTTCCCTTATGTAGATGAATACAAATATTTGTCCTTATGGATGCAAAGTGATATATTTATACAATATACCCTGTAATTCTTGTAAATGCCTGCAAATTCCTTTACACAATGACCTTTTGTCAAGCATTGATGGAGCTACTTTATTTATACAATCTTTTCAGTGAAGCTTTTGTTGAGCAGACTCGAATTCTCACTTTAGCAAAAACAAAGAGAGAGACAAAGACTTTACATAGACTTAAGAATACTCTACTATTATTCAAATGGATATATTATTACTTTTACTATAGGGTATATTAGCCTCTGACGCCCATTTTTGTGGGCATGCCGCAACGCAAGCTGGCAGCTGCTCTTTGGCACATTTTATTCTCGTATAGCATATTTATTTTTATTTTTATTGAGTTTTTTTACTCGTTGCGAAAAGGAATACGCAGAAAATGAGCAAGCGCGTGTTTTTCTACTTATATGTATATATAGCAAATACATATACATATATATATATATATATATATGTATGGAAAATTTATAGCGACAACTATACATACATATGTATGTGTTGTTATATGTTGGATGTTGACGTGGCACTTTTATTTTTGGATATGTGGCAACAGTAAATTGAAATTGAACTTTCAGCTGATTTCCACGGCTAATTTCTCATGAATTTCTTCGTTAAAGGGGTAGCCCTTTCTTTCAGTGAACCATAAGTTGGCTTTGAACAAGTTCATCAACCAAGTCAACTAGTCATGGCCTTAGTTTCAGCGCCAGACAGAGCACAATCAGACACACAGACGCTTAGGGCACTACTAGCCACACAAACACACACACACGCACATACATTGGTATTGGGCGCCCCTTTTCACTCTTATCAGCTGGCCATCACAGCAAGCTCTCCAAATCAAACCAGTTCGCCCAGCTCCGGTTTGAACCAGTTGCCACAAATACCAATGCAAAGAGCAAATTAAAATTAAAATTGATGACCAAGCATAGCTAAAAAAGTTAAAAATCGAAAAAAGATTAATTTTTATTATTATTAGTATTATTATTATTATTATTAATTAATTTTGTTATTATTATCATTATATTATTATTTTATTTTGCTATACAAGATTTATACAAATCGAATATGTGCCAAATTTCTAATAGATTATAACAAAGAGTCGCTCAGCTGTTGGGCAGTTCATTTACAGTTATGAACGTCATAACATACATATTACCATACATATAATGCAATAAGTAGTAATTGAATTGTGACGTTAGGACGTCAAGGGAAAAGTGCTATCTGAGCATAAACATTTGTATATACATATATACATATCAAATAAATTAGGTTTTTTATTTTTCGGGAACTTTTCTATATGTGCCCTATATAAGGAGATCAGCCATGAACTGGTTTTATAGCTAGGAATAATTTGAGTCGCAAATGCTATGAAAGGTTTTTCCATAGGCGACTTGACGTCACACACTATTAATCTATTTGCATCTAGACTATCACTCTATATATGTACGTAAAAAACAGGAAAACTTTGGAATTAAATTATACTAATTATAAGTCAACTAAAATCCGGGTTCGAAATTCACTTGTGGGTGTATAGTATTTTATAAATTATACTAATCAAAATTATACTATAGTTGCTATAAGTAAGTAATTAAGTTTTCCTAGACAGATATCAGCAATATTTTCTAAGAAAAATGATTCAAAATTATAAATATATTTTTAAATAAGATCAAGATCAAGCAGAGCAGATTATACTCCACTTTTAAATATCCAGTATAAACTAGTTAGGTATAATTCTTTTTTAATTGGTGTTGAGCAACATTATACGATTAAGTATGAAGTACTACTCTCTAAATAAAGCACATAAATTCAATAATCAATATTTGGTAAATTTGCTGCTTAAAAGATTAATCGAATTCGGAGTACAATCTAGAACTTTTACTGCATTAAATATATATGTATGTGTTGATAGGCTATACATAGTATAACATATATATCGCTCACACTTATAGCTCCAATAAGCTCCAATAATGTTGTCTGAGGCGAGTCCCACTCATAAAAATATGCCACTAGCTCAGTGCCAAGGTCGACAGTGTTGTTGAATGTTGTTCTAGAAGAACTAAATTCCAACTAATAATACTACTACGTTAGTTTGTTTTAGAATACTCAAAACGATTTTTTCGTAATGCTTTATTTAATTTAATGAAGCTTTATAGCATATCAAAGTCCAAGCGACAACCAGAAACATCGACTCGATATGTGAGTGTGTGTGCTTGCCTGCTGATAAGCGAGAACTTCTACATAATGTAGGCGTGTATAAGTTGTCTGTCTGCGTAGACGTAATCTTATAGAGCATTTCATGTATATATGTAAGTGACGTGGAAGGTAATACATATAACAACATACATATAACAGCGACCCAAGCGATGTCTATGCAGGCGCACTCGAATACAGTGGGTGCAAAGTCTCGTTCTGCGGCGCAGTTAAGCAACTGAGCGAAAGGGATAGAGAGAGAATGGAGACAAGAATATTGAAGGATAACCAGTAAAATTGTCAGACGCATTTAAATTGATCATGCGCATAAAGTTTACCTCTCTAGATATACTTTAAAGAAAGAGTTGAAATGAAATCTATTTAAATACAATATAATCAAATACACTTCCTCTATCTATCTCCAGAGAAGAAGACTAGACAGTGACATGACACTAAGATCTCTGAAAGAAGACGCCACTATAAGTTGGCATTTTAGTTCTTTAGTAAGCACACATTTCTCTCAGTGCATTTAAAATATAGTTCACGTCATCGAAAATACCATCGATGGCGCATATAAAACATGTGTTTACTCGAAACTATCGAAATTAAGCATATATACGACCATTAGCTACCTAATCTTATCAGCAATGAGGAATTCTTTGAAACCGAATCGAAATTCGAAATCCGTGTGATAATGATTGCGAGTGTAGTAAACAAACAATTAACTGATAAGGCCTAAACAATACGGTATAAATGTAATTAGTGGGCAAAATTTTCATTAGTATTTTTGCTGCGCTTCAAATTGTTTTTATTGAGTAATCGAAATTCGAGACTTTTCCAATTAACTGGAAAATATTATTCATTTACACATATGCCATTCAAATATTATTGTTATTCATTCAATTGCCTAGGATGCAAAAAATATTATTGTGTTATTTGAATATTGTGCTTTTTTGTTTGTCATATTTCTATTTCTGTTCCGTTGCGCTCTATTGGGGGGCTCGCCTAGCGAACTAAATGCCAATGCGAGACGTCAATAAAAACAATCTTATTGTTGTCATCGGTTGTTCGGCCTGTCTGAGGTTATCATTCAGAGAAGTCAGACATAGAGAGAGATAGACAGTTGCTGATGTTGTCGTTGACTGTTGTCTGTTGTCTAGCTGTGGATTGCACAAGCACAACAATGTCTGCCACGCTGTGTAGCTGACAGATATACATACAACTGTAGCTCTTGGAAAAGAGGTAGACGCTAAGAGGAAACCCATGCAAGTCAAGTGCAAAAATTATAGAGGGCTGTTGTCAAAGCAGATTGACTTGGAAGTACCCTATAGACAGATGTCTGCAGACAAGCTTCCAGATACATTAACATTGAATGTATTCATTTGACATACATAAAAGACAGAGGCACAAAGAGACAACCAAGATGGGGAAACCACATTTAACCAACTTGCATCTGGACGCTGATTAAAATATACAATTATAATAAGCATACTCTCACTTTAGTTATATTGTTAGGGTATACGAAATGGTCAGGTCACACGTTGTGGACCGATCCAAAACACGCCACATACCATAAAAGCGGCTATCAAAACAAAAGGCAACAGCAAGCCAAACAAGTCTGCTAAAAGCCAAAGAGTTTTTTGTGCTTATTGCTTATTCTTAATTCTCTACGTTTTCATGTGGGTTTTTCTGATTTCCAGAGTCCGGCGCTGTTGCTAAGTGCCCCAAAAACAACAGCAATGGAAGCACACCAATGCAAACCGCACTTTGTGTTTATTTACGCACGTACACACACGCACACACACAGGCTGACAAATCATTCAGTGGGTGGGGAAAGGCAGCTAAACTTGTCGGTCAACTGCAGCGGTGCTCTTCGCGCACAGATCTTGCTCACTTGCTCCCTCACACACAGATAGCACCGATAGCAGCGCAAAGAAAACTGGAGCCAAAACAAAAACACAAAAACAGTGCGCTGTGTTGGTCAATGAATGCGAGGGACGGGCTGCAGCGTCGACTGAAAGCATACAGAGAAACAAAGCACAAAGCAAAATGAAGAATCGGCTCGACGCGCCGGAAGCTTTTCAGCCCACAAAAGTATGCAATGAAAATTTGATTTGTATGAAAGCAAAGTGACGAATTCTGATCAGCTGAAAAGTATGCTACACTTTTTTGTACAGATTCACTTCGGCTGAGATTAATTACCATAGAAAGATAAGGTTATTTACTCAAGTGGAAAGTTACGGTACAAATTTTGATAGCTGCGAGCTAAATGGACTTAATTTGATGGGAATATTATCAAGAGTTCAATTAGGATTGCTTAGGTTGGGTTGAAAGAGGCAATTGAAAGCTTAGAAATATTAACATAAACTTTGTTTGCATTGTTTGAAAGAGTCAAGGCTAACATCAAGGTGAATACTTTTTAAAAAAAGAGATAAGAGTTGAATTATTGTCTAAAAGTTATACGAATTGTGAAATATATTCATGAAAATCTCCGTCTTACGATTTTGTTCAACCATTCTTTTTTTATACCCTGAACCCATTGAAAATGGGAAATCAGGGTATAATGGGGGAAGGGAGAAGGAGGCGTGGCACACCCCACAAAGTATATATATTCTTGATCAGGGCGACAAACTGAATCGATTTAGCCATGTCCGTCTGTCCGTCTGTCCGTATGTATGAACGCGTCGATTTCTGAAGATATAGAAGCTAGAGACTTCAACTTTTTTTTAAAATGCTCGTATATAGCGCGCGCATATCGAGTTTATCACTAAAATATCACCCACACTGCTGCCCATGCCTGTTAATGCGTGCGTGCCTATGGGTGTCTATGTATATGTTTGCGTGTCTGTGTGTGTTTGTTTAAGCTGAATGACACTAAAAATTATTGAAATGGCTGTTGCTCGGAGGGTTCAGGGTATCTCGTAGTCGAGCAGTCTCGACTAGAGCTTTCTTACTTGTTTTAAATAATAAGAAGATGTATTAAATATTAGTTCGATTTTAAAGACTTTAGTATATAAAAATATAAAAAAGATTAATTTATTAGTTTACGGGAAAATATTTGTAAGAAACTTTTCTTCTGTTTATGTTAGTCTTGACCAGTCTTGACCAGTCTCCAAACTATACTTAAATTTCCCACATCAGTAGACTCTATTAATTTTTCATACATAGCTTAGAGACGTATGGAATCCTATTTTTATAATGTTTATTAAAGCCATACGTGGAATCTTTAAAACTGTTGTATATATCTATACTCCATTATTTGAGCGCCTACTCAGAGCAGAGTATATCTTAGATAGATTTTTTTTATTTCGCAGCTCTCTTATGAAAATTGTTGTCGTCTTGAGTTCAATTAAGCTATAGCGCATTAAATAAGTTTTCATAAATATACGTACTCTTTTTTTATATCTAATTTACTCAGTCAAAGAATACAACAAATGTTCGGATGGGTCTTGCTTAGGCAACCGGAATGTGGAAATCTTAAAAGTGTTGCCTTCTTTCGAGCGCCCTAGAAAAACTTCAACTAAGGCGGGCAAATTCATTGATAAAACGTGATTGGGAAAGGGTGAATGGGTAGACAAGGGGACAGCGCGCGTGAAAAATTGTTTATAAACAAACTGCATGTGTGCAAAGCTTTTGTAAAATAGAGAACGATAAAGCCAAACTGAGAGAGAGAGAGAAAGAGAGAGTGAGAGAGAGTGATTACTAAGAACTATTGTGGCTTGCTTTGTGGCCTTTGATGTTATTTTAGATGTTTTTGTGCTTGTTATTGCAGTTGTTATTGTTGCAGCTGCAGTTGATATGTTTATTGTCGTCTCCGCAATGAGTGCATTGATCCGTGGACTATCTGCGACATTAACATTGAGGCTCTCTCATGGGAATAAATCTGCGAGGGTATTTGCAAAATCAACTCTATGTATGCGATCAATATGGGACTTTCCTTCAACTGTATGCATGTATGAATTATAATAATGAATATTTTTCATTTATCACGGCGATGAGCAGCATATTATGTTGTAATATAGCCAAAAATTGAGGTAGGCTTTTTGTTGCGTACGTGACAAAAACGTACAGGTAACTTGAGTAGGCAGGCCAATGACAGAGAGTACCTGGAGGGTGCCATTAACCACCACACGACACTGACCCGCTTAAAGATCTATATAGCTATATTTATAACTAGTTTTAGATATGGAAACTCTTGAGACTCACCCGCCGCGCAGCAGTTGTACGCCTTTGAGCAGCATTTGCACTTATTGTGGCTTTCCCTTTTTCCTTGTCACCTTTCACTTTTTGCACGTTTCCTTGCTTTCTTTCGCTCAGCTGTTGCGGCTGCCAATTGAATTGCGTTTAATGAATTTATTTCGTTGTTTAATTCGATCAATCTGCGAATGCCTTAATGCGAATTTATATTTAAATAAAACTGCAGCTGAGCTAATTGAAGAGACGTGGCGGGCTTTTAGCTCTGGCAATTTTTCTTAGCTCCCTTCTCTCTCTCACTCTCTCTCTCTCTCTCTCTCCCTTTCTCGGTCTCGCTTACGCGTGGCACTTGTTGCGCTTCAACAACGGTCGCTGTCGCTGCTGCTGCTACTGCTGCTACTGCTGCCGGGGCACTTGTTGCTGCCTTCACACAACAAACGAAACTGAAACTCTACGTCAGCCTGTGCGCTTAAGTAACAGATGTACTACACATTATTCAGAGTATTTGTACATACATTTTAGCCGTCCGTTCCTCTGTGACTGTCTGATTGATTTTATTTCGCTCTTTCTCTCTCTCTATCTCTCTTGCTCGCTGTGTATTTTTTATGCAGCACCCGTTGGCTGATAAGATAAGCGGAATGCCCACATCGCCTGCTGATTGCCATGTACGTGCCACCCACCGCATGCACCAGGCGCCGCGCCTCCTGCTTCAAAACTACTGTAACCTGCTCAGTTAAGCTCAGCTGTTGCCACACATCCACAGACACAGCCGAACACACACGGACAGCCAAACTCTCTTGCCCCTGCGCCAAATTAAAATGATTCCTTATCGATGAATGTATGTGGCCTGTGGCCCAAGAGGCGGCAGCCCCGCTTACATCATTCATCAGCCGACCAGAGCCAGCAGCCGCAGCCACAGGCACAGCCAGAGCCAGAGCAGCTTATCTTTTATTTGTGGCTTTGATTTTGCATACCCCGCAATAAGAGTCAAAGAGAGGGCATATCGTCGTAGCAGCCTATGAAAGAATTCCCAGCGATACGATGTTTCCACTGAAGAAGCTAGCCTATATATAAAAATCTATGCAAGGATATCTCTATCGTTTTATCTAACCTAGGCTAAGTAATAAAGTAATTTTGTTAAGTAGTTGCCACCCACAAGGCTTATCTAAGTATTATATGCCGCAATCGACTTATAAAGAGTATGTGAATTCACCATAAATAACACCTAAAAATTTTCATCTGTGCATTACGCTCTATTGTTTGTAACTGGTGGTATTCAAAAAATGATATTCGTGTCTCTTTGTTAAAGTTGTTCACTTTAAGCCTGTTGGGACTTCAATTTAAATATAGAGTATCTGCTGATCAGTCACTAAAATAATTAGTTGACATTATTTGGCGATATTCTGTTTATGAATATAAAAATGTTTGTTTTTCTGGTTTGCAGAAGAAAAGCAACACAGCAATACACCCTGTATTCGGTAGACGTAAGGCAATGTCATTGAATGATCAGCTAGCTATAATTTTACGTAATGTAATATGTTTACTTAATAAATACAAATATTTTAATGAGTATGTATTCGAATGATGTACAGGGTATACAAAAGCTACTACCCTTTTCGCACAGGGCATTGGCTAGTCTACATAGTATTTAGCATATATAATTTGGCCTGTGTCGGCATACGCCCAGCTTATCAATTGATCAGTATCAACACGTTTATTATTGTTATTCTCGCCTGCAATACGGCACTCGCTCAGTGGCCCCAATGTCACACTTAATGGTGTTTTTAAACCGAATCGGAATATCTAGCATGAGAGCTGCCTCCATTGGCTGAACTATGGTCACACACGCTGCACTTGCATAATGAGCTGTTATTATGAGAGCGGTAGAGAAAGAGGCACGGAAGGAGAGAGAGAGACGTCAGTTAGAGTCAAAAAGAGAAAGAGAAGAAGTAGATTGCTCATGACTTATCAAATGCTGATTTTGCAGCACTGCAAAAAGCCAACTCAGCCAAAACGAAACTTGAACCCTGGCGATAAGCCTAATCTGCACATGAGAGTTTCTTTCAGCTTTTGGCAAGCTTTACTCTCAGTGCAAAGTGCTAGTGAGAATTATAAAAAATTATAATAAAGAAAAAGAAAGAAAAACAAAAAACGTCAGCGAATGGAGAGCAAGATGTCCATAAAAGACATTATGAACACCCAGTAGAACGCTTTCAAATGATCAGCATTACTGAAAGACGGAACTGAACTTTTCTGTTGTTATTTTATACAAACAAGTCCCAGAAAAAAATAATACACTCACGATTCTGTAACATTTCAATGTTCATTGAAAAATAATTAAAAGTCTTGTTAGTTTTTGCTCTTTTTCATGAACTTAACTCACTATTTATTTATATATCTTTATTTAATCATAATTACCTGCGTATATCATAATAATGTTTCACATAAGTAATTTCACTTTACGGTTTAATTACAATCAAATTTACACGAGTCCATGTTCTTCGCATACATACCTATACACATATACAATGGGGGACAAAAGTATTTTGACAACGCATTGCAAAAACTTAAACCGCTTGTTTCTTCATGCTGAGAGAGGTAACGGTACCCACTATATTTTTTAGAGAGAGCAAACATAATAGGCTTTAAGTGACCAAAATATTGCAATGATATCACACGTCATTATTTTTCTATAATTATTTGCATGGCAGACTATCGTTTTTTGGCTGGACAAAAGTATTTTGACATTCCTTTTCATATTCATTTTTAGTAATTCGCTTGAGATACAAAATACGTATTTTATTTTTTTTAGTTATTTTTCGAGCCCTCTTTAATAATAGCCTTTATTTGATCATATTTTTTGATAAATTATTGGCAATCCACGTGACTAAGTGAAATCTTTAAAAAATCAATCGGTCACGCAGAATAATGCAGGTATTTCTGTGGAATACGTTACAATCTTATAAAATCTATTTCTATGAGCAATTTACTACTAAATTAACAAAAAATAGAAAACTGATTCACTCAAAAAAAAACCCAGATCGCGAAGATCATTCACAAAAAACTGTAGAAGACCGCATAATATTGATAACATTTAAAGAAAATGTGCGGATTTTCCTAAAAGTCATGTCGATTAAACTCAAAAATAATCATAAATTATCAATAAGTAGAAAAACTATCCCAAGTCGGCGAAAGAAGGACAATTTTTCTACGTTATAGACCTTTCAATACCCTTGCTATCACTATAAAATAAACCAGAAAGGTAACGATTTGCTGAATCCTTCATAGGCAAGCCGCATTTATTCTGGGGACAAGTATTATGGATTGACGATGGTTCCTTTGAGTATCATGGATAAAAAAAAGCGATTTACAGAAGGTTGCCAAAGAATATTCGCAAAGAAAAAAGGCCTGTGTACGAACGGGTGTCACATAGTGAAGAATCGGTAGTGCTCTGAGGTTTCGTGTGTGTCGGCAGCCTCATCAATTTGATATTTATTAATAGGACAATGATGAAGGACAATTATTTACGTGTCCTGAATGACCACGCAACGAGTTCCTGTCACCGGTTCATTGGAAAATCATTTACACTGCAGCAGGACAACGCTTCATGCCACAAAGCCCATATTAGAACTGAATTTTCGAGGGATATTGAAGTCAATACATTAGATTGGCCACCTCAGACCCCTGATCACAATATTATAGAGAATGTGTGGCCTTATTCAAAAGTAAAACGTAACTCAAACTTATCAAGAACGCCCAAGGAGACTGATAACTGAGGTTTGAGGACTTTGGCAGGATGTTTCATTAAAAACATTATAAAATTAGGTTAGATCGCTTACAGAAGGTCCTTGATGTTAGAAGTGGGCTTATTTTTTAATAATATTATTGTTACTATCTCCATAGTTAAGTTTTTCTATCACTTTATTAAATTAATATTATTGTCAAAATACTTTTGTCCAGCCAAAAAACGATAGTCTGCCATGCAAATAATTATAGAAAAATAATGACGTGTGATATCATTGCAATATTTTGGTCACTTAAAGCCTATTATGTTTGCTCTCTCTAAAAAATATAGTGGGTACCGTTACCTCTCTCAGCATAAAGAAACAAGCGGTTTAAGTTTTTGCAATGCGTTGTCAAAATACTTTTGTCCCCCATTGTACATACATACATATATATTAATATGCACGTATATATATATATATATATATATATATATATATATATATATATATATGGTTCCCTTAAGCACTACGACAATAATTGATATACAATATGTGTATATATAATATATTTATAGTATGTTTGAGTTAAGAATTAGTTGTGAATTAACTATACAATAAGATATTGGTAACTATTTGGTTTCGGTTAACGGTTTGCGAGGATATGATCTGATGGCTCTTAACTGCTTTATTATAATTTTCCTTTTTTTTCTGTGGAGCGTTATTCATTTATAACACTTATGAGTAGCTTATCTGTAAATCATTCAAATTGGATTTTTCTGGGATCTAAGTATGTCAACAGATTTCATATATTGAGCTATATATATCAATATGTATATTTAGATATATATATGAGCTCTTCCTTAACTCAGCTGTACGCTTCCTCTGCTCTAGTTCTCTGCTTATCAACTAACTCAACTAACCCAACGACCTGTGTCATCGCAAAGGTACATTAATCGAACTCTTAGATGGCTTTACGACCCCGCTACGATTTATACAGACTGCAAAAGGAAATTGGTGTACTGTTCTATTTGGTTTATGTCATTTTTAAAAATCTCTCTTCGAAAAATTGTAAATCATAAAAAATCTCTGTATAAAGTTGCGCTTCCTTCGAAGTCCAGTTCTGTCCAGTTAGTCATCATATCATAAGTATTCTCTATTTTTATATTTTTTATGCTTTATTGTCTTCAACGTTTGCCGTTTACGAGTACTAGTACTGAAAATGTCCGTGTTCTTTCTTTCTATTTTTGATTATTCTTATGTTGCTTGATCCGAAATCGAGACTTTTGAATTATTTTCATTTTGATTTTATGGGTTCTGTGGATTATTTAGTATTAAAAACCTGTTGCAGTGATTTTGCGGAAACCGAATTTTAAATTGGATTATGTGTTTGTCTTTTGTTTTTTTTTTCTTTTTGATCTGCTAAAGTGAACTTAGGTGAGGGATTGATTAGATCAGATCAGAGAGCTTAATACCATCTTAAAAATTAGTCATTTATCATTATTTATAACGTTTATTTTTCATTCGTAATTCTTCGATCTCTTGTAATAGAATTTTACAACCACTAAAACTATTCACAGCAGTTTATTTTTTGTATGTAAGAAAATACTTCCAGTGTGTGTGTATGAATGCGTGGGCAGCAAATATTCAAAATGAATTAAATTGAGGCTAAGTAGAAGCAAGCAAGTGGCTGTAGACAGTGTTGAACAACGAATAAATAATATTTGCTTAGACTAACATTCGAGGATATTATTTAGAATATCACACATGCTATGCTTCTATCTTTTATTTTATATTATTTTTTTTTTTTTGTATTTTGGTTTGTTTTTTCTGTTGGTTGTCTGTTAGTATGTTTAGTATATTTTTGGTATTTCTTTCAAGTATTTCTTTTTATTTGCAGTCAACAACTGAACTAGTATTTTCATAAATATTTCAACTTGATTAACTTATCGTTCACATTTCAATTAATTCTTATTAATAATACAATACTTTTGCATTTATACATATACATATTAATCTTCGTATATTTCATCTGTGTAGAGCTAAACTGAATCTATGTATATAGTATTGGGCATGATAAGTTGAACTTGAAACTGAATGCTACTAGGTAAATAAAAAATAATGAGTTAAACTCTTGGAAATGCGTTTGGTTAAAAGTTTCTTTAGGATTACACTACGGAAAGCGTTTAGCAATTAAAAGTCCTCGTGGCTAGGCAGGGTATACAACTGGGTTATATATAGTATATATATAATATATATTTTGGGGTTTATAAAGTTAACAGTTAACGCCTAAAAACAGTTTTCAACTAAATGCTACTGCAACAGAAATGGAAAAAGATTATATGTATGTTTGTTAATTTTTTTTTACTCTCTTCAATAACCCGTTTTTAGTTCAATTGTAGCTCATTGTACATAGTTTAGTTGTGTGTAAGAGTGTGTTTGTGTGTGGGTGTGGGTATTAAAATATTGTTTTAACAATTTCGGGTTTTACATATTTCTCAAACTGTTTTATAATATTTTATTTTTTGTTGTTTTTCTCTTAATCTTAAGGTTCTTTAAATATAAATTTTGTTAAAATACTTAGTGTAAATATATAAATGGTTTTTTGCGCTATCTTCGCAGTATAATTTTAGCATATTGCCAAATATATATACATATGTATACATGTACATACATACATTATATATGTATATTTATATAGGTATCTCTTTGACTTGAACCCCATACTTGAAAGGTTTGGCTTACCCTGGCCACACTTGTTTATCTACACATCGTAGGCGTCCTTCTTATAGTTTTGCTTTCTGCTTGTTGGCACATTTAGATGATTGCCGCCCAGTTTTTTGAGGGGCGTGGCTGCATTAATTGTTGTCGAGCGCATCATCATCATACGCATAGTCATGGGCTTATCCTCCTCGTCCTCGTCAGAGAAATCACTCTGGGTTTTCACATGACCGCCCAGTGCGGGCCCACTAAAGTCATTCTCATCGTCCTCATCATCGTCCTGCTATTGCAAAGAGAATATATTATTAAAAATGTCAACCATTATGTATCCTAAAAATAAAAATATATCTGAAAACCATAATCATCTATATATATCACATATATTTATGTTCAGCTTATTTGTTATCAAACACAAAACATATGGACACGCGGCGTATGCGCAATATCACAAAGCTGCAAGCCGACGGCAAAAGCTCTCGTTAACAACCGACAGAGGGCGCTGCATGCAGCGCCAACAGCGACTGTTTTTGTTACTAAGAAACCATAAGAGAAGTTGAATAAAAATATGCTACATTTGTTTGTAAACACACTCGATAGAAAACAAATACAAAAACAACAACAAAACAAGAGAACAAAATTTGAAGTAATTGGAAGTAATTGGATTTACATATTATTTTGTTTTCTTGGATATTTACTTTACCTTCTGGAATCGCATTTCAGAACCGTCTTCTTAGCCAATCGAAAGAAACAATATGTATTGTTTCTTTGTTTATGCTACAGCCCTAGGTCTAAACATTGAGCTTTCTAGGTGAGCGTTACGGGTCTAAACTTTAGTTTATAAATATTTAGCTTAATTCGTAAACATTGCACTAAACTAGTTTGCTGGTAAATAATTGTAATTGTTTTTTCTCGGCTTTTACTTTTGAAGTCATGTTTTGTTTTTGTTCTTTGTAAAGAAGGCGCTGACGAATACTTGTTATCGAAGTTAATCGCTTATCGTTTATCAAACTCTATTACATTTAAATGGCATTG
The DNA here is from genome assembly GCA_035047565.1 of Drosophila mulleri. Lineage (NCBI taxonomy): Eukaryota > Metazoa > Arthropoda > Insecta > Diptera > Drosophilidae > Drosophila > Drosophila mulleri. Next base: position 14,322,424 of record JAWNPK010000168.1, read on the forward strand.
CGATTGTTTTTGCTTTTTGTTGTTTGTTTTCATTTTTCTTTTGCTACTGTTAAATTTTAGCTGTGCGTCTTTAAAAATATTCATAGTTTACTTAGTGGCGAATGCGGATCGGTTCGAATTGTTACGTAATGTGTGTGCGGCTTTTGTTTTTTATTTTTTTTCTTTCTTTCTTTTTTGTAGGGTATTTCTAGTCAGGCAGACGGCGCGTGAAATTTATCCTCACAGCGTGGGTGTCAGGCGTTGCTTTTTGTAAATTCTCTTCTGTTTAGTTCTTTTCATTTTTCTTTCTTTTTTGCTGTTTTCTTTTATTTTTGTGGGAGGTTACTTTTGAGTTAGTTAAGTTTAAGGTTAGGTATCTTGTTGGATGTGCTTAGTACTTCAGTTTCTAGTTCTGTAGAATATACAATGTGACACAGAAGAAAGAGAGAGAGAGAAGAGAGTCAAGAATTGTGTGATTAGCAGATTGTTGGGGTAGCGTGTGTTTTACTGGATAGATTGTTCTGCGGATAGGTAAACGACCAACTTACTTCAAAGTCTCCAATTGTGAAGCGTGTAGCCGCTAATAAATCTTGCGGTGGCATATCCGGACTCAAATTCTGAACGACATTAAGCGCGTGAAGAATGTAAGTTTGTTTTCGATCATGTTTTGTATTTTGTTTGTTTTAAAGCATTATTATTCAGATAGAGAAACAAGCGTAAGTGTGTGGGATGAGTCGTTAAGTGAGAGAAAGACACAATTAGTTACATTTATAGTACGATAGAGAGTTAGATAGAGACACTATCTTAGCTTAAGGTTTTTTCAAAACAAACACAACAATTAACTTGGACCAAAAATTAGATACAAGTACTTTGCAAAACTAAAGAGGTTCTCAAATAAGAAACATTTAACCAGCGGCTACTCACGTCGTCATCGTTGTCAATCATTTCCTTGGTTGAAGCGGTTGTCTCATTGCGCCTAATGGAGCCTTGGTGTATGTCCAGATCCACCTTGAGGCACTGGAAGCTGCGCATGAGGAACACAATGGGCATGGGCAATACACCAGCCAAGATCATGGCGAGGGCAATGCCCATGACCCAATTCGGATAATCCTTCTGTTCAACAATACCCTAACAAAGTCCAAAAGTAGAGATATACAGTATACCAGTATTTAATAAAAAGGCTGAGATGCTCCTCCACATACCTTATCGGCATTCCAGGCACCATATGTCGGATTTCGTATGACCATAAAGACAATAGAGGAGGCCAAAATGCAGACCATGATAACTGGACCAATATAGCGCCAGGTCAGCTGCCAGTAAATGCCGGGTCTATAGCCTGTCATCTGATAGATGTCCTCAGTGAAGCTGTGTAATCATATAAAAATATATATTATAGCTTACATCAATTAACTATATACGGATTTACGTACCGCTCATGACCATAGATAAAGATGACTGCTATCATTTCCATTAGGGCGACTACAACCAAGCCAATTGTACCGGCAAAAGAATCAAACATCTTGAGCCAATATTCACCGGCACCTGTGCAGAAGATGAAACCGACAATAAAGCAGAATAGACATACCACACCAGTGACATGTTGTTTCTTAACCCGCTTGATGATGTCTATGTCGAACAACGTGCACAGCATCCCCTCAAGAATGCCAATCTGTGAGCCCAGCCCAAGCGACAGTAGCATGGTGAAGAACAGCACCGCCCAGAACGGTGCGCCGGGCAGCTCGACAATAGCCTGAGTGAAGACAATAAATGCCAAGCCGGTGCCTTCAGCGGCCTGTGCAATTAGCAATAGAAATATTTAAATTAGATATAGAAATGTTAGAAAGTGAATAGAATCATAAATGCAGATACACGTATATCTGAATTCAAATATAAATCAATATGTTTATCTCCATCATTATCATTACCATTATTATCAGCGACAATCATCATCTCTACAATTTGATTACCTATTTGTATAATTTTATTATTTGTTTTTATTTCATTATCATTGTCATTTTTATTACTATTAGCGTCATCATCAAGATGATATGCCGAATATTATCATCGTCATCGCCATCTCTATCTATGTCTCTACTATGTCCAATAAATATATGTATTTTACGAACTGATTAAGTTATCAAAAATAATTGAAATAGTCAATAAGATTTTTTATGCAACCATCTTTTTAGTTTAATCTTAAGGCTAAATCCTGATAGACTTGTATATAATAAAGAATCGAAAGAAGAAAATCGAAAGAAGAATCGAGTAATATAATAAAGTAAAATGGCATTAAACAAAACTATGAATGGCAATTGCTTCTCTTGTCTGATCTCTTATTTCTAAAGCTTATGAATCTGGATCCGAAGCAATCTTTATAAATTTGATAATTCTACAGTATTTTGTAGATTGAATGGTAACGATCAGCATCTAGCTTGTGATCAAGATGATCAAGATGGGTCTTAATGAAGTAATGTCTTCATTCCGTCATTGTACTCATACAGAAATGAGAGAAATTGTTACGGACTTCAATTATTTTACTATATGTTATATTATATTATTATACTTACATTGTCCAGCTCCTTGGATAGGGTGCACTCACTGAGATGCAGTGCATCGAATTCGGTGGCATTGATCTTTTGCATGACTGACTCGTATTCCTCGCTGGAGGCATTCTTGAAGGGCAACAGCGCATTCTTAACCAATATGTCCGTATTGCTATAAATAGAGAGCGAGTGAATGGTGGTTTATTATTGGATAGCCAGCTCAAATCGGTTACAATCGGCATTGTAGACATTGGCTCGATACCTGGGCGCCACCTTCACAATGGGCCATGCAAATAGCTCAAGAGCTATTGTCAATAATGTAAGGGACGGGCAAGTTGGCGGCGGGGACACAATGCAAAAACCTGTGCAGCGCCCATTAATTGAAACAAATTGACAAACAGACGGACCTGCTGGACGAACGGACAGACGAGCGCGTATCGATTGGTATATCAATGAATAAATAACAAAGAGATAGATGGGTAAAGCCGCTATCCAATGCGGTTACAACTGGTTGATGAACGAGTGCACAGACTGACTGACTGACTGCCTGACTGATTGACTGAATAATCAACTGCGTGACCCACCCAATGTGAATCGTTGAAGCGTGCTGTTGAACTTGCAATGACCTGACCCCAGCCCAATAAAGTAGAGGTAGAGCAGAGAAGATACTGCGTAATTTACACTCTTTAAAATAAAATACAAATAAATGAACTTTTACACACGTAATGCATGAGCTCTCTCTCTGTTTCAGTGGGCTTACCGAAGTACTCAAAAATATATACCATATACCGGCTACTATATAATGGCTATATACCCTCTATTGCGCTGGACTTTGTATTGGGTAGAAACTGTATGTACTCACCTGGCCACACAGCGATCCACGTTGACGGTGGCCTTGAAGCCGAGTATGGCGAAGATGACGACACTCGCGTAGATGGCAGTGACTGCATTGCAGACAGACACCAGCAGCACGTCTCGGACGCAGTTGTTCTTGGGCGTATTGTAGCTGCCGAAGGCAATCAGCGAGCCAAAGGCTAGGCCAAACGAGTAAAACACCTGCGTGGCCGCGTCGAGCCAGACTGTCGGCTCCAGCAGTTTCTCCACCTTCGGCGTATACATGTGCATTAGTCCGGCGCCGGCTCCGCGCAGCGTGATGCCCCGTATGAAGAAGATGGTCAGCACAATGTAGGGGAAGAGCGAGGTGAAGTAGACCACCTTGCCGGAGCTCTGGATGCCCTTCATCACAATGAAAAAGACGATGGTCCAAGAGAGCAGCAGGCAGAGGACAATCCACCATTTCAGGCCGCCGGGCTCATCCATCGAGGGAGCCGCATCCAAGGTGGTTCTATACCAGAAATATGTCGTCTCCGAAGACTTTGCGCACTCCTCCAGCTCAAACCCAGTACCATTAACGGGACAAGCTGACCAAGGCAGCGGATACTAAGCAATAAGAGAGAGAGAGCATTAAAGAACTGCAGATAGATTAGACTGGATTAGAGACTCACTCGAAAACTATTGAACAGATAGTAGAAGACCCACGTGATGATCACGTTATAGTACAACGCCACGAACAGCGTCACAATGCACGAGGAGATGCCGATGCCGCCCAGCCAGGGATGTATGGTATTCCACACGCCCAGAGCGCCCAAGCGCATGCGCTGTCCCATGCCCAGCTCGATGAGGAAGAGCGGTATGCCCTCCAATACTAACATGATCATAAAGGGTATCAGAAATGCGCCTGTAACATATGGAAAGACAAGAGCTCATCGATTTCACATTTCACATTTGATTATTATGTTTCGTTTTATTTATATGTTGTTGGCTCAGGTTAGTGCATTTCCTATTCGTTGCATTTACTTGTTGCTTAATTTGCCTTTTGTCTCGTTCGTAATTGAATTAGAAGCGTGTGGGATTTAAGCTTGGAATGTGTCTTTCAATAAAAATGCGTTGTTTGGCACGAGGCGCTCCAGTCTAACCCGCCCCACAAAAAAGAAAAGTCCCCCAATTAAGCTCTTCCGGCAGGCGCACAAATTATATGCAAATAACCCTTGCCCTTCAACCCCATCAGAGCCCATCAGAGCCCCAGCCGAACCATTCATGCGACCATTCGAAAGCTCTGCAATTAGTTCGCATTAAATCTCATAATGTTATTGTTGCGCACTTGATTAGCTTTAGCAGACACACGATATCGGCTTGTATGTAAATAACGGCCAGGAGCGGAGCTAGCACTGGCCAGGGCCCAAAAGACAAATTCGTTTCATCTGGAGTGAAACCCTTTAAAGTAATTCAAGTACCTTTTACTCAACCAATAAATTATATACAGTTTCTTATTTCTCGTAATAGGAAACTTTGATTAACAGTAATTAATAACAGGTTGTAATGCAACTTTCTAGGTAGAAATTTAGAATTCAGCTTGACTGAGGACCAGAATGTTCTTCGCAATAACCGTGCTGATGCTACAAGCGGAGTCGTTATAACCGCATTCTACTGTACTCTCTTTGGCTTTGCATTTAATGGCAGAATAACTTAGCTCCGCTCCTGCGGCCAATGACTGCACCCAATATCGAGCAGCTGCAGCGAAAGTAATTAGCTTTATCAACGGCGAGCAGGTGACGATTGGCTTTAGCTGGGAGTGGAACTGCGATTGTGGTGTAATTGGAACTCCCCAAGGTATTTGTCCGCTATCAGCGGGTTGCCAAGTGCACCAAATGCCAAGTGTGAGTGGCACACGCTTTTTATTAGTGAAAAGCATTGCACATTTTTGGTCGTTCGTCGACCGACTGATACCAGAGAGACTTTTGGGGTAGGTAACACGATAGACTCTTCAATTTGAACAATAGGTACTACTCACCGCCGCCGTTCTGCTGGCAGAGGTACGGGAAGCGCCAGATGTTGCCCAGGCCAACGGAATAGCCAATGATGCTGAGAAAGAACTGCATCTTGCCACTCCAGGCCGCGCGATCTGGCTCGCCAGGTATATCCACCGATTGCACCGAATTGCGCTGCGGTGCAGTTAGGACAATGGTCACCCCATGGGTGCCATCGCCTCGCGCTCTCGTGTTCAGTGGCGCCATTTCGTGGCCGTTTCGCGGTGCATCAATGATTTTGGTGGCAGCCATCAACGTTGGCAATCAACTCTATGTCTTGGCCTTTCCAACGAACCGTCGACTTCTGCAAGGACAACAAATGGAAAAGCAATACAATTAGTCTCACCGTAGCAAGCTACCAGCTTACGTGCTTTATGGTCGCACAGCTGAGCCGGAATAAACCGCGAGTGCTCAGTCTCCAAAGAATTGTGTGCCGCCTGACATATGGCCAGGCGAGTGCGCTGTTGCATGTGCCACGGTCTAAGAGTCGAGCCCAATCACGCTTATTATACCCTGTAGTCAGCAAATTATAAAGCTATGCACTAGCTTGTGCCTGTCATAAAAATGTTTAAAAGATGCAATCAAATTTGTGCATGCATACCCTGTAAATATCAAATGCCAAAGCGTGTCTTCTCTTCATATTATGTGAAAATGAAAAAATAATAAGTAAAGTATTAATAAGTATGGTTACTTACTTAAACTATATTAACCTGCATCTGAAACTTCAGCTGTAGCTTGACTATGCTCAAGTATGTTTAGCTGACTGCCAAATTTACTCGTTTATACTTATTTGTGAATATATCTTTTTAAGACTTCTTTTAGTATTTTTAGGTATTTACTATTTTTTATACATTTATAGAAAACCCTGAATTTCTAGAACCTTAATTTTTTGTAAGCATTCATTCTAAACCATCTTTAAATATATATATAAAAAATTTTAAAATCCTTCATAGACTTGGAATTAACAACTTTGACCAGGGCATAGACTAGTCAATACCTCTTACATTCATACACGCTCAAATACATAGCTCACTCACTCTCTCTCTCTCTCTATCTCTCTCTCTCCCTCTCTGTCACTCCCTCATATTCGCTATCTCTTGCTTCGGCACTAACAAACACTCAGCATGCAACTCTTTGAGGACACTCTGGCTGTTTGATCAATAAGTTAGCCAGAGTTTTCTCTGTGTGTATGTGCGTGTGTATAATTTACTGTGTGTGGGTGTGTATGTGTTAGTTACTCATGAATTTTATATGGAAATCTGTTATTGCTTGCCATTTTTTGGTTCGTCCTTGAGCTGTGCTTTCAAGTGGCCTGGCGCGTGGGCGTCTCTGCCTACCGACGCTTAACTCAATTTGCAACCCAACTGCTAGTCCATTAAGCAAATTTCCTTTTTGCTGCGCATTTTATGCGCCAACTTGTGTACTTAAATTCATTAACTAACTTAGTTAAGCTAAGTAGTTGGAACTTTTTTGCTGGCAAACATTTCTTGTTGTCTACAGCTAAAGCTCAAATGTCAACAGTTTTCCATGAAAAGGTCACAACTAATTAAACGGCACTGACACACATACAGTGCTATTACCTCTGTTGCTGTCTGCGTGTGTGCGCGTATGTTTGAGTATGGCACAGTTTGGGAGTCACCGCTGCAAGTTCATGCCCTGCCATTAGCCCAAAACTGCACTCAAAACATGTAAACCCCAACCTCAGCCAAACAATCTGTGGCAGAAGGTCGTAGCAAATTCAACAAAAAGCAAAGGGAACCCGCACACACAGAGAGAGAGAGAGAGAGAGACACCAACACATATATATGTTTACATGAGTGTATGTAGGTATGTGTACATACATATCCACAGCTCTGTCTATGTATTGTGTGCTATTTACTTGGAGGCTCGTCTCGTCTGCTGACGTAGTAAAAATTGTCGCCAGCGGAAGTCCAAGCCATGCGGAAGCAAAGGCGCCAAAGAAAGATACAGAGAGAGGGAGGTGAGAGAGAGAGAGAGATAGAGAAACAGCCGTAAGAGAGCGACACGGTGTGGGTGTGAGCGTATATGTGTGTGTAAGCAGCTGTGCAGCAAGAAGCAGCAGCCGCAGCTGCTGCACAAATGAAAGAGAAACTCACCACGAAAGACGAAGACAGGGAGAGAGTGCAAAGTACGGACTGAGTGAGAGCGAGCGAGCTAGAGCATGTTGAAAGCTAAGCGAAAAAGCTTTTATTTTGGCGTCCTGCAGCGACAGCCGCTTCATTGATGGCAAATGCGCCTAGCTGTGTTTGTGTGTGTCTCTGTCGGTGTGCGACTATATACATATATATATATCAAAAGATATACATATATGCGTGTACGTGTAGGTGTAGGTACTGGCACTTCTTTGCTGTGTCCAACTTTGCGTATACGTAATGCGCTATGACGTCTTTGGCTGCCTTAAGCAAACAGCAAACAGCCAACGGCAATTGCGTATTTAATGAAGGTTCCGATAGACCAAAAAGGAGGAACGAATTTCCACAAATTGTATTCAATTATAATTATTCATAATTGTAAATGCTTAAGTTAAGTGCTACAAAATAATAATAATAATAATAATAATAATAATAATAACAAAGTCAAGATGATTTTGCATTGAAAATGATTTGTTTGCTGGGCAAACACCCTTGACCTAGTGCAAACAAATGCTGTTACAACAGTTGTTGTTGTTGTTGTCATTACAGCTGCTGCTGCTGTTGTTGTTGTTGTTGTTATTATTATTGTTAAAGCCATGCTGTCTGTTCTGTCCTAGCCATTCTATCCTTTTCACTCTCTGTTGATTACACAATCCCACTTGTGTTACGTAAAGCTGAACGCAAAAATAAACGTCCTGCAACAACGCTGAGCGCCGAGGCTGGCCATTGTTGTTGACTGAATTTGCTATTGTTGTCGCTGGCTTGCTGAGATTTCTACGTCGCAGTTTGTTTTTTTTTTCTCATTTTTTTTTTAAGCCACCTGGCAGCGAACCCACTCCTCGAGCACGCCCGTCCGGCGTTTTTTTCTAAATAAAGCTCAAGCTGTCAACTCGTTACTATTCGCAGGACACGTCTGGCCCTGGCCCTGTCACCGCCAAGCTATGCAGCTATATATATGTGTGTGTATGTGTGTCTGTGTGTATGTGCTGAAGCCCCTATGAGGTGTGCAAAAGAATGCTTAAACAATTTCCATAGGAAATCGCTCAATAATACCCTGCGGCTCAAATCGTTTTTATTGGCACTCGGGCAGGCTAGGCGCCTAACCTGACAAAAGCCATACATGTAAATATATATATAGATACTCCATTCATATACTCCATATCCAACAGTATATATCAATATGCAGATATCCTGCTGACGTCCAATTATATAACCAACAAAATGCAAACAGATTTACCGAACGCAAATAGCACAGCGAGCTCCTTCCCAGCACAGAAATACATTTTAAATGAATGGAAATATACCAGCGTGTAACCCCTAAAACAACGATACCTCTGTATACCTTTTACACACACACGCACACACACACGCGCACACGATGGCAAAAAGCTTGCCATTTGGCATTTGTGTTGGTGTCTTTTTTGGTGCGGCTCAACTTGAAAACCAGAATAAAGGACGATTCGAAATTGCGTCGTGCCAAATATTATATTAAAAACAAGAAAGCGCGCTCTTGGCAAGCAATGCTCGACTAGCCGATGCCCTGTAGATAGTAAACAAAAAACTAAATTAAAATCCCTATTTAAGAACATAAACTTTTGAGAACATAAATAAATACCTAGAATTACAGCTCTTTGAATAATAAATATATTAGATTTTAAATAGATTTATTCTATGTATAAAATATAAATCATTATACATATGTATGTATGAGAAGAAATATCAATACAAAATTTCCTATTATACATTTTTCCAAATCATTATCATTATAACTATTCATGATTATACTTAGAATAATATTAGAAATATTAATATATACGCATACTATATTTCAATTCATACTGATTTGTGTTTAAATTAAATAAAATAACAGATGCTCTCTTTGCTAAACGAAACTACTTCAAAATACGTAAAACATTAAAATCAAAATAATTATTATTACGATAATAAATACCAACATTTTAAAAATTCTTTTACATTTTTGTGTATCTATGCAGATGCATACAAAGTATACAGTAAAATTTTTTATTTTTTGCATTATGTTTCTAATAGGCTTATAGTAATTTTCTGAAAACAGGGTATTTAAGGTTCAACCCCCTTTTCAAAGCTTTTCAAAGCGTGTAGGGCCCGCGCGGGGTTGCTTTAATGCTATTGTTGCTGACTCCGTCAAGTTTAAAGCACACCGATAGACACACTCTCTCACACACACGCATGCATCAGAAATTTGGGATAGGAAGGGACGTCAGATGGGGCACACGGGGGAGCCTGAGTGCATATGACATGGCGTGTTTGTCAGAGCAAATCGATAAGCGAATTGAGGCAACCGATAGGGCTATGAGCATGAGAGAGATGGAGATAGATAGCGGGAGAGCGAGACAGTGCTAGGGTCTTAAATATTTTACATAAATCATGTAGTTTGATTGCCTGTAAAATGCATTCAATTCATGCAATCGATTTGCGCATTTTTTATGGCTTTTTTCGAATTTGTAATTGCTTCCAGAGCCCGCGCCCCTGCGTCGCTGCGTCGCTGTTGCACTTGTAAACACCGCCAATGCATGTAAATAGTTGCACATTTCCGAGCTATTTTCGGATTCGACATATTTTGGCATTTGCTCGGATTAGCTGGCGGCACTTTTTCAAAATTGCTTCACTCAAATGTAGCACAAGCGTTGCATTTGGCCTTTGCTCTTGAAAATATATGTATTTACTCTGTGAGGACTGTGCAAAAAAGCATATCGGTTGAGGATTGCAAATTTCTATATATATATATATATATATATATATATATATATATATATTTCTATATAGATGACCTCAGAAGAAGTCAAGTGGAATGCTTCATTGCAAGTTTGCTGTTTCAGTTAGTATTAGTTGTAAATATGTATATTGTTGTTAATATATTGTTATAGATATTCCCTAAAGTCTAAAGTCTAGTCTAAGTCTTAGAACACAATTTCTCTAAGCATATACACTTTGTAAATTAGTATGCATCATTTGTGTTTAAATTGAAGAGTAATTAATATTATTAAAAAGCTTTTCCCCCCTTTTCTAAAATATCACTGATCTGTAAAACTGATAATCTAGGTAGCTCAAATATCTCAGAGTTATTATCACAAAAATCGATCATTGCCAGTTTTAAGTGGGCTTTTTCCACTATAAACAGAGTATTACGCACTTGTTCACTTGTTCTGGCCTAACAATGAAAGTCATTCATTTGGCGCCGAAAATCTACGCCATATATATACTACATATAATATAGAATCGATGGTAAAATTCAAGTGCAGCATCCCTAGCCTCGCCTCCTGCTGCCTGCCCTCTCGCTTCGTCTGCTTGACGTCTCTCTCGCGCTCTTTCTGTTGCCGGCCTTGATTGTTACAAACTACGCCCGCACTGGACGCATTTGGCTTCCTGGAAATCCGAGTTAGTCTCTGTCTGTCCATGGACTGGACTGGACTGGTTGGAGCCACTTGGCACTGCTTAAACTGCTTTGCGTTTGGCTTTAACTGCTCCATTCAATGGTTTTGTATTTCATCTGCTTAGCTTTCTATTTATTTTATTTTACTGTTTATGCATCCTAACCTTGGTCTATTGCAAGCTGCCAGAATTCTTATATAAACACCTGCAGCTGATGTGGCTGTAGTTCAGCTGTTGGGAACATGGAAAGTTTTCTTCGAGTTGTGCTGGATATTAAACAAAATCTGTCCTTGCTTAAACTGAATATTTACGCACGTATTATTATTCTCAATATTGTCATAGCGGTTTACTAAATATATGATATAATGTAAGTCCAGGATAGCTTAATTTGTCTAGAATACTAAACTAAATTTGCATATTAAAGGTATCATATAAGATTAGTATCATACAATTCAGCTGGACTTGACTCTACAGTAACGTAGTTTGCCTGACTAAACTAGTGAAATGTTAAACAGATATTAAATATCAAATAGACAGCAAGTTGTTGAACTATTAAAGTAATCGTAACATAAGTTAGATGAAACTCAGCTGTTTCTCGCTTTAAGCCGATTTCCTGCGATTCCATGGAAACCTTTCATTATACGACACTCAAAAGCAGCTGATATATGCGAGACAAGGCTGCTATGAAAAAAGAAACTTAATCAATAGAATAATGGTGAGATATATGTAAGTAAAGCGATTCATCACGCCGTCAAATTCGCTTGGGAAATGCCAGAAACTAAATAACCAATGCCTTATATAGCGACATGCACTTTCGCTCTCGCTCTGTCAGAGGCAGTGGGAGCGAGAAGGAGAAGCCAGGGCTAAAATGCAATCAGCCAAGCACAAAGTTCACTTTCGCATGCTCTTTTTCTTCTGTGATATTTTTTTTGGCAACGGCTGGGCTGAGGCTGAGGCTGTGTATCCAAGAGGAAGGGAGATTTGCCGTGAGTGTGAGCTTTTCATTTATATTCCACTTTTTTGGGCAGAACAACCCCCAGCCAATGCCATTGCCAGCCTCAATGCAATTTCCCTTTACCACATCACGTAGATGAGAGAAAGAGAGAAGGCGAGAGAGAGAGAGTGAGAGAAAAGGTGAAAGAGAGGTAAAGATTGGGTAAGGCAGAGGGTGAGAGGTGTGAATGGATGAGCAGACGTGAAAAGCTTGCGGGATGAAAACGAAAATTATTCGAATGCATTTCCAAGCATGACAAATGTTTATGTTTATGGCTCAAAAGTCGTCTATATGATGCCCACTCAATAAACCCATTAGATAAATAAATGAATATAATATGTAAGTTGAAATGTATCAAATATGTGTAGCTGCTGCCACACGTGCTGTTGCCGTTGAGACATAAATTGGACTCGATTTTTCATGTTTTTCGCTTTAAAATTGATACAAATAAAATAGAAAGAAAATAAACTGCGACGTGCATGCAAATATTTGCTGATTGTTCAAATTGTATTTTTGGAAGCTCTTTGTATGCAAATATTTAAATGCTCGTAGTGTAAAAGCGAAGACAATTCGACTAAAGCACGTGCATCCCTTTTGCTACATACATACACATATATGTATATGTATGTCAATGTATGTGTGTCTTTGCTCGCATGTGCTGCGTGCGCAGGACACGTCAGGATAAAAGTGCTTCGAAATGCTATGCGCTATTTCATCTGTGCTTCATTCTTTCACTTCTTTTTCCGTGCGACAACGTACCAAACTTTGAGTTGGCTTAGCTTCTGGGTTTTGGGGCGGATTTTTCTTCGCACAGGACACGTATCGCTTTATTAGCCTCGCTGGCCAAATTCTTTGGCAACTCGTGGAATCTAATGCACACAACAAACACACTCAGAGGAATTCCAACACCTTTTTTCGTTACCACGCAAAATTTACGTTAAATTCTCTTTTGCTTGGGACTTTATTTATTTCTTCCTTTTTTTTTTTGTAAATTAATTTTTTATTTAATTTTCCCGTCACTTGTCTAAATTTTAACGACCGTCGCTTTGTGCTTTCCGTTGTAAACTGATTTTTCGCTTGGCGCCGAGTACCGAAAATGCTGCCAGTGCCATTTAATAGCGACTGCTCTGGGGTGCGACATGCACTTCATTCGATTTCATTTCCATTCGCTCATTCGATAGCTGAGTGTGGTGAAAAGCGCGCGAGCACGCCTTGTCACCACAAGAGCCACCAGACCCACCACCACAAGCACCACCATCACCTAACAAATGGGAATTGACGCACACAATCGGCGTAGGACTCGGCTATGGAAATTTTTCAGTTCTAAAATTATTTTGGCTAGCGCATTAAAATGCTCAAGCCCAAAAAGAGCACACACATCGACAGAGGTTAGCTTTCGATGTGAATGTGTGTGTGTGAGTGTGTGTGTATGAGTGTTAGAGGGCAAGCGACTCAAGGGAATGCCACCAGTGTCCTTTGTTAGTGTGCAGCGTTAAGAAAAGAGGAAACAAAAGGTGGAAAGAGAACGAGTGAGCGTTCAAATGTGTATGAAATCTTCAAAGTAATAGCATTATAGAATACAAATAATTACTTTTGTAAAAATTAATTCTCATTGAATAATAATTAACGTAACTTTATTTTTTAAATAATCGCAACGGCATTAGATCGGGTATACAAAAAAATTAAAGCAGATTAAAGAATGATTAAGTAAGTTTTAAACCAAACAAAATGTTATTTGTAAATATGTATTTATTTTACATTTTAATTTCATTCAATGTTAACTAACATAAACGTACATGTATAAACTTTTGTAGCTCTTCTTTTAATTTTAATTAATTATTTATAAATATATATATTTTTACTTTTCTTTAACACGCTGATTCAAGTTTGGCGCAATATTAAACATTTATGCAGCCCTAACAGCTAACGTTCTGTAAAGACAGCATATTCGGCCAGACTGTTAATAGCCCCAATACTTTGAGCTACTCCACACTAGATGGCGCTACTGACAGCGGCAGTGCTCGTGTCAACGGCTGCTGTGACTGGTCTTCGTGTTTACGTTGCGCTGCGATTGCCTTATTCTAGTTGTTGTTGTCAGGCGCAAAATTTCTGTCTCAATCGATTTTTTATTATATATTTAAGAAAAATAGCATTTAAAGACGTAGGCAAAAAACAACGAATATGGACAGGTAAGCAGACACTGTAACACAGTAATGTTATGCTTATGCATTTGCGAAAACAACTTTAATGTTTTTCTGTGACTCACTTGCAGTTTATTAGACGAGGAATTGGAGTCGCTAGAGGCGATTCTCATGGACGATGTGCGCATTGTGCGAGCTGCCAGGTAGGTCTCCGCACCTTGCAAACTCCTCTATATGCTGTATTTACTATATACAACCGGTAAATTCCAGCGGCGCTGTGGACGTCATCGAGACAACGGTGCTGCCGCTCACGGGCGAGGAGGATGAGCGTCAATATATTTGTGTGACGCTGCAGGTGCGTCCCCCAGCTGGCTATCCGGACGTGAGCCCTGAGTTTAAGTTGCTGCGTCCCCGTGGCTTAGACGATGCCCGGCTAGAGGCCATACGCAGTGCGTGTGAAGCAAAGATCAAGGAGTCCCTCGGTCAGCCCGTTGTCTTCGATCTGATTGATGTGGTGCGCGAGCACTTGACCGGTAGCAATTTGCCCAGTGGTCAGTGCGTCATCTGCCTGTATGGCTTTAGCGAGGGCGACGAGTTCACACGCACCGAGTGCTTCCACTACCTACACAGCTATTGCTTGGCCCGGCATTTGAATGCGATGCGTCGCACCTACCAGGAGGAGTTCGAGAAGCTGCCCGCTTGGCAGCAAAAGACTGCCGATCCCTTTCAGGCTCTGTGCCCCGTCTGCCGCGAGCACATACGCGACGAATCAGACAGCTTGAAGTGCGCAATGCCGCCCTCCGAGCTGGAAAATGCTCCCGATTTCGAAGTGACCCAAGAGCTGCGGCAAATGCAGCAGCACATGTCGCAGCTCTATCTGCAGCAGAAGAGCCGCGGCGCCATCATCGATGTCGAGGCTGAGGCCGCCAATGTCATAGCCATCGAAACGGAGGAGGATGTGCGTCGGCGTCGACGTCGCGAAGAGGCCGAGGCAGCAAAGAAGCTGGCCGGCACAGCAGACCCCGCAAGCGGCGCAGCTGCGCAGGTCAAGCCCGTGGTTAGCAGCTTTGCTCCTGTAGTGCAGGAGACACAGCGCGTGCTGCCGGAGCCCACAAACAACAACTATCAGCATCACAATCGTCGACATTATCGCGGCGGTCGGCGACATCACAATCATCATCATCACCACCATCATCATCGAGGCGAGGCAGCTCAGGGCTCTGGCACAGCAGCTGGCGGAGGAGGAGGTGGAAGTGGTGGACCTGCTGCTCCTGGCGGAGCTGGTAGCGGTGCTAACTCTGCTGGTGGCAAACAGCCAAAGGCGCAAACTGCCGGCAGCGGCCATGCCAGGTGACAGTGGCGCAGCACCTGGATGCTGCGTCTAACGATTCCAAACGAAACTAAAGACGCAGCCCTGATGCTAGCAATACCAATGCCACAGCTGTTGCCCCTGCTGCCCCTTCTGCCACCCTGCTGCTAATATACAAGAAAAACATGCATAACACTTCGTCCCATACTTCAAGACCCGCTCCTAAGCTTTAGTCTATTTTAATTTTTGATATTTTCGTTCTTGTGCAACACTCGATTTCTGTGAAAGATTGAGCCAGCCGTTTGGCTCAACTCCTGATTGATTGACTGTCTGAGCCAGACAATCTACTCAGGCATTCAGCTCCTGATTGATTGATCGATTGACTTATGTTTAGTTTAGCTGTATGGCAAGCGTGGTTTAGCGAATTTCAATTGATCTACGAATCTATATGTATATTTATGTATTTAGTTTTATCTTAGATATGTATATCTATATTTGTACTTGTAATGGCTTACAAAAGACTTGCTGCAATTATTATTGCTAGCGATATTATTAGGGGGTTCTGTTGTAATAGATGATAGTTATTAGCAGCACCAACAGGCAGCGCTGGCGTTGACGTACACACAAACACACACACATAGATACGAGCATACACACATAGAACAACTAAACACACTTTGATATTTACTACTACGCATAAACTGCAATCCGCACTTGAAACTTTAGCATAAATGTTAAACTCGTAACTCTTACCCCATCATTCGTAATTTTCCTGAGGCAGCAATTAGCACAAAAAAAAAACAGAGTAAGACGATGTTGAAATGAAAAGACAGTCGTCAGGCACAATATCTATAGTTGTAGGCATGTCCTCCTATTAGCAGCGCCATTCTAGTCAGCTTTAGATGACAGAACCGTGAAATTACAAATCATAGCACTAACTAGCAACCATATAGATGTATACGTTTGCATTCATATACTTAAATGTCTAATTAATAAAATGTTTATGTGTAAAACAAGAAGGCAAAAACGAAAAACATGCAATTCACGTAACGCATGTAACGAATACTACGAATACCAAATTTCAATGTGTCAAAAACAAAAATACAAATACAAAGCTCTCATAAATTAAATAAATAAATTCAGTTCCATAATAAATATGTTCTTTGTGCTTTAATTACTGTAAGGTATTGGGACCTATACAATTATCATAATATTTAAATACATTTATATGCTGATTTTTGTGGGCTATCAAGGGCTATCAAATCGTATCTTTTCAATATCTTCTCCCGATTTAGCTCGATTCCTTAAATTGAAGCAGCAGGAACAAAAATCAAGTATTGGCATAATTTCATTGCATTGATTGTGTCAAAATTTCAGAGAAAGCTGCAACTGATATCCGAAATCAGCAGAAAAATATTACAGAAAATGTTAACGTTAAAATGAAACAGCTAACAGAATAAATGTGATAGAAGTCGGAAAATATGTAAATATTTTCCTTATTGGATACGTGAGAATGATCGTTTGTAATTGGTATATAGAAATATTTGCTTAAAGCTGTAATTAAATTGTTAAAGAGTTAATAAAAAACAACTGTCATTTTTTGTTATTAATATTTTTTCTTTTTTTGTAAATGTTTATTTCACGTTTGAATTGTTTTTATTTTAATAGAATTACAAAAAACGTTGAATGCATTTCTCTCGTTTTGTATAACAAAATAATTTAGTATTAGTATTATACAATATTTATATAAAGGTTCTGCAGGTTTTTATCTTTTCGGTTTCACTCTATAATATTAGTTAGGTGTATTCCACTTGCATATACAAAACAAAATTAATATGCATTATAAATTGTATGTGTGTGTGTTTGATTGGCTTATTAACTAAATATTAATTAAACTTATAGTAATGACTTTTAGTATTTAATTAAATATTTTTTCTTTTCCTTTTATGCGGCTTTCAAGCTTCACTTTTACAATTAGTTTTAACAGAACAAAATCAAATTTTTACTTAAGTTTTTTTCTTTTTTGGTCGATACACAACTGCCACGCCCACAGCTAGAACACGTCCACAAACTGGCGATTTTGTGAACGGGATCGAAGACTGCAGGAGCTAATGACAGTGCGCATCGACTTACAATTCGAATGTTTTTCAATTTTTTAATTTTTTTGTTTTTTTTTAATTTTGTTAATTTTTATCGCTTTTGTTTCATTTTTATTTTATTTATTTCTGTTTTTTTTTTGTTGCATTTCTTTTTTAATTTTAGTTTTGAATTGCCTTAAAGCACTTGGAGTGTATTTTGCATTTTATATAAGTATATACAAATTATAAGCTTGGAAATCCATATTTAAGTATAACTAGTAAATAGAAGGCATTAAATATTAGTAGTAGCAAAAGGTTCTCATTTTAGTTAGTATGACTTGTCGTGTTTAGTTTTCTCAACTTTTGTGTGAATAGCTTTTTTTTGCTTTATAACGGTTGCTATAAAAACTAAATTTTGCAATCCTCCATTTTCTTTATTTTTTTTTTTTTTTTTTGTCTTTTACGCTTTACCGAATTTTGCAATATTCTTGGCGCTGTTCCATACAAATTTACAGTTTTGTATCGATTGGTAGCGTCTTTTTGAACTGATTCCTGTTGCTACATTTTCTACATTAATGTAGTCTCCGAGTCTGATGAGTAGAGAGTCAGGGGGCAAATTCACAATTGGGTTGATTAGTTGAAAGAACTTCAGTGCGTGGTTAGTAATTTTATGAATTATTTTTTTCTTTTTAAATTTTAATTGGCAACTCTTGCATCCGCCTTAAAGTCGGAACGGTTCGCGTTTCTCTGTGGGCGTGGTGCCGCGAGATGTACGCCGCATCGTCGAGCTGAACGTCGGCTCCGCGGAGCTCTTGCGCGGCGTCTGCATGCCCGAGGGCGTGGAGCTGCCGCTGATGTTGCGTCTGTGAAAAGGGAATCAATTAAATATATGAGAAAAGTTAAAATACTTAAATAGAAACTTTCACAATTGAACAGTAAAGTAACATACATAAATAAAGATAAAAAAATAACTAGCTTCGGTCTACCGAAGGAAATCGCTTCACCTAGTTAAATCTTGTACATTTTATTTATTATTTAATCTAACTTTGTTTTTCATTTTATTTTCTTTGTTTTATAGGTTAGGTTAAAAATAAAAAAGAAAACGAATATAGTCAAAATGTTTAAAGTATTAAAATACAAATTTAATTATTATAGTTTAAATCAGAATATCTAATCTTGAAAATATATTACATAAAATTTTTTGTGTGAAACTTTTATTTTATATTGGAAATTGTTTTGGATTCAGACAGACAGCTCGAATATATAATTCTCTCCGCAACAACATCATTAATAAAAAACAAGTAAGAAAACTCTAGTCGAGAGTGCTCGACTACGAGATCCCCTGAACCCTTCAAGCAACAGCCATATCAATAATTTTTATCGTCTCTCTGCTTACACAAACACACACATACACACTCAAACACACATACATAGACACCCATAGGCGCGCACGCATGGGCTGCAGTGTGGGCTTACTATGGGAACTTAATTGTTTAATAACTTTTTTTCTGGACGTACGTTCTCCATGAAACTTTCAGATTGTGGTTTTATCAATACTATGCGTATAATTGCTAAAGCTCAAGTCTCTAGTATTTGAAATACGCCTTTTACAAACTTATAGGTGAGGGGGTGGATATAAGGGTGGGGGGTGAAATTGAACAAAAATCGAAATTCTATAACGTACATATCAATCTACATTTAAAATTTGGATACTCTAGCTCTAAAGATGTAGGAGATATAATTTTATAACTGCATTTCGATAAGGTTTTTGATCGATAAAAAAATAACGGGATTAGTTATCGATTTTTAGTGATAAACTCGATATCCGCGTGCTATATACGAGCATTTTAAAAAAAGTTGAAGTCTCTAGCTTCTATATCTTCTGAAATCGACGCGTTCAAACATACGGACAGACGGACGGACGGACAGACGGACAGACGGACAGACAGACGGACAGGGCTAAATCGACTCAGTTCGTCGCCCTGATCAAGAATATATATACTTTATGGGGTCTGCCACGCCTCCTTCTGCCTGTTACATACATTTCAACAAAAACATTATACCCTGATTTCCCATTTTCAATGGGTTCAGGGTATAAAAAAAAAACAAACTGAAATCATTAGTCGAGCTTACAAGTTAGAAAACAAACGAGGCACTTGCTGTTGACATGCACTGGACTAACAATAACAATAACAATAACGATAACAAAACTCGAAACAAAAAATATATTTGAAGTATAGAAATTATAATAATTACTTTCTACAATTTGCTGAAATAATTCTACTGTGGATATAATTATACAGAGCTCTCTACTTCTGTATATCATACGTTGGCATATATTTGGAACTTTACCCCAAGCTGCTTGGATTGGCAGACGAGCTGGTGGGCGATGATGTTTTGGAATCGTTGAGGGGTATCTTAACCGGTATCCGTGATGGGCGGCTTTAGTATATGAATAGTTAGCATAAGTACAACCATAACCGATAATTAATATATGTATTTGTTTGCTACTGCTTAGAGACTAGCTTATCTTACTGGAACTAACTTATGAATTGTGAAATAAAAATAATTACAAATAATGTTATGTTTAGTATTATTTGGTTTTTCACTGTTCTATTGGGCATTACCTAGTAGGTGGTTTGAAGCCGAAGCCTGTTAGTGCTGGTATACTGGATGATCTACTCATGCCTCCATTGCTGGTAATTTTCGATTGTTTCAGGCACAAGTCGGTATATATTTTTGGTATTTTTTGATGTTGCAGTTAGTTGCATTTCAAGCATTCAATTTCGATATGATATTCAAGCCAATGCATTTTGTAAGTTAGCATTTCAATTTTTTTTTTTTTTGTATTTTGGATTTTTATTTTTATTTTAATTTTTTGTTGTTTAATAGAAGCCAATTTGTTGTGTGAGTTGTATGTAGATTAATGATTTTCGAGTATTATGTTGAATATGTTTCGGTATTATTTGGGTATTTTGTTGGTATTGTTGTTGTGTGAGTCAAAAGTTAATGCAGTAACCGAAAATAATTTTTGAAAAACAAATAAATAAATTAATAAAGTTCAGATTTCGATCAAATAAACCCCCTGCTTTACCCCCAACAATGGAATCAGTCTTATTTCGTAACTCGAATCTTACCTTGTGGGCGCTGGACTTGCCGAACCGGAAGCGGTTTTGCGTGTGATGGTGCTGGTGCCATTGAGCCGACTGCCTGGAGTGGATGCCGAGGCGACAGACAAACGAGCCGGCCGCGGTGTGGTGCCGGTGCCGGTGCCGCTGGTGGTGCTCGCTGCGGACGCCTTGCGCTGTGGTATGCGCGAGGGTGTGTGATCATCTACAAAATTGACAAGAACTGGATTATAATTGGTGCGAGATAATGGACAACTCGATGCACCCACCTGTGCTGTCCAGCGAGAGTGTTGACCCATGTCGCGAAGGCGGCTTGGAGCCTTGTCTGCTAAGCGGGCGTGAGTTGGGCTTGGAGCCGGCACGTGAGCCACCTGGCGTGAGGCCCGTGCGCGTGCTCGTGTAGGTGACCTTGCGCGGCGTGTAACGGCCCGAGGGTCCACCATGGCTTCCCTCGTTGTCGCTGAGCGAATCAGGCGTGCTGGCCGATAGCGATGAGCGCGATGGCCTGGACATGGGTATGGAGCGTACGGAACGCTCTCGTACCTACAGTGAAGTAAGGGATTCTATATTAATATCGTAATCCTCGGGGTGTTTGGTAGTGCCCCCTACTACTGGCCCTGTTGCCACCTGGTGCAGTTTAGTTCCGTCTGCTTCCTCAGGTTCAGTTCGACTTACCCAGTGTGTGGTTGGATGACAATGAAGCACGTGTGGACTCAGTGGTACCGAGCGGCTGGTATTGCAGCGCACGAATACTGTGCCGCCGGCGCCCATATGTATGGGAAAGGCGCATGGGACTTGGTCTTGTGCACGAATTTTCTCAAATATTGGCATTAACTCGGCCAAGTGCTCATCAGCTACATATATAGAAATAAGTTTTTTTTTTGGTTGGCATTTTGCTCTATATGCTTATAGCTGACTAAACGGTATATGATCATTTAAGCAAACTGGCCTCAATATAACCTAATCAATGCCTGCACATAACCTCAAAAGAACCCTAGCCTAACGGGGAGCGCAACTGTTGGCGCATTTCAATAAAATGTAGCTAGATTTAACTCAAAATAAATGACGCAGCGTAACATAAAAACAATTGGAGGATTAACAAATAAAGATATACGTAAAAGATATATACGATATGTATGTAGTATAGCAACAACAATACGTTCAATACAATAAATATATATGTTTGCAGAGTTACATAAATTATTCTCATGCACAAAAATCAAGAGTCGGCGCGACGCAGCGGCAGCAGCGAGCGAGCATGTATTTTTGTTTGTACTTTTGCTTTTTTATGGTATTTTTTATTTGTCAACAACACACACAATAAACCCAAAACGAAAGCTCAGAACTTACCTTTCGCGTAATCAATAATCGAAGCCTAGCATGGGATACACATTAGAGTTGGGGAGTAATAGTTCAATTTATTGACCAAGTTCAATTAAGCATTTTTAAAGTGTGCACTGGCTTGACGATTATACTAAATTTTACGGTTAGTAAAAACATTAGACAGATTACAACGGTTCAGATACTGTTGACAAAGTTTGATTCAAGAACTGAATTGTTCACAGATCGTTTTTGAATTACTGACCAACTCTATAGAAAGTGTCATTCATTAAAAGTCGGACGAAAAGAAACATTTCATTTCAGTAGATATCTCTCTAAGGAGGCACATTTTATAGCAGACTCAATGTCATTGTTAATAGATCACTGAAAAATTTCTGTGATTCACTCAATTGAACTTGTTCTAAACCAAACAACTCTAATATACGGGATTAGTGAAAGGATTGTGGGAGGAATCTTCATGTGTTTTTATACTCATTCACGAAAGTGAAATGAGTATATTGTTTTCTTTTCTTTTTTACTTTTTGATTTTTTTTTGTTTTGGTTCTTTTGATTAGTTAACCCACATCTGAGATTGGTTTGTTGATTTACCTTTATGATGGGACCCTGTCCACTCATATATGGCGGCAAGTTGGGGCTACCGGCGCCATTTTGCGAACTGTTGGCAGTTTGGGCAGCATTGGGCGTGGAACGTCTGGACGTAAAGGCGGCCATGCTCTGTGAGACGCCATCGGCCAATATGAATTGCTCGCGTAGCTCAATGTTAGTGCGTCCCTTGGCTGCTCCGTTAAATGCCGCGAAATATACCGAATGGCATATACATATATATATAGAAGCACGGATATACATATATACACACATATACGCCCAGCACGCATTTGATTGTTGTTGTATTTTTGTACATATAACAACAATAACAACGAAATTTTGTTACCGCATGGTATTTGTCACAGTTTTTTTGTGGTTTTTTGTATGTTTGATTTTGTTGGTGGTATTTTTGTGGTATTTTTTTTAGTCGCAGGCGAGTGCATGTTTGGCGTGGACAGGCGGGCGGTCGGGCAGCGCAAGCGGATTTTTGTGACACACATGTAAGTGGTTTATATCGATTTCGATTTCGATTTAACAAATAAAAATAATATACAAATATTTGAAAAAGAAAAACGGGGGAGAACATAAAAATTTGATTAGTAAAAACGAAAAACGGTATACAAAATTATTAATACAAAAAGTTCAATTCAAAAATTTGAATGATGAAAACAGAAATTAACGAATGTACGAGGCGTTACATAACAGGTAGGTACAGTCAACACGACTGTTAGTTAACAGTATGAAGAACTGTAGCTAAGTTACACGAAGAGAAAATACAGAAAAAGTAAAATGAAGCATGCACTAAAACGAACTAAGCAAGTTTTTATACTGTAGATCAAAATTTTGGTTAAGGTTAAATGCTAGGAAATAAGCATAGTGGTTCTTAAACCCAGTTTACGAAATATACCAAATAAGTAGAATACAAATACAATGTGTGGAATGGGGTAGGGCAGCGTTAACATTTATAAAAGCAACATAATTATGAGCATGATGAGGCCTATAATGTGAGCTTAGGTGTAGT
Source organism: Drosophila mulleri (assembly GCA_035047565.1). NCBI lineage: Eukaryota > Metazoa > Arthropoda > Insecta > Diptera > Drosophilidae > Drosophila > Drosophila mulleri. The sequence continues at coordinate 14,345,974 of JAWNPK010000168.1, forward strand.
TGGGTTTTAGGATAGAGTCTTTGGATTTTTGATTTCGCTGGGTTATTGTGTGTATGAGAGGCGTCAAAATAGGCGCTGGCTAAATTTCAAAAATTCTTCAAAAATATTGCGCGCGGTTAATTTTTGTTGTTTTTTTATTTTTATTATTATTATTTTTAAAGCAACTTTTCAACCAAACAAATTAATGATGTTTTCAAAAATTGTGTTTTTAGGTTATGTTGTTTTTTATTTGTTTCTTTTTTCTTTTGGGTTCATATGCTAGTTATATATTTTTAGGCACAAAAGTTTGATATTTATTTGTTGGTTAAATGACCATATCCGTTTGGTAATATTAATATGACATATTGGCATGTTTTAAAAAAATGTTTAGCTTGTATATAAAAAAATTGTATAATTAGTTGTTAAGCACAACTGTACCTAAGTTGATGTAGGTGAATTATGAGATATGATCAAAAATGGGTTTGTAAAAGAATGATGCATATATAATCTAAGGTATAGACAAAATGCATGAGCTGAGATGGGAATGGAATATATATGATTATCTTTTTTTTTGTGGTATGGTGAACTACAAAAAGTTACTCTAGAAATATTATGCGATTAATGATGGAAATTTAATATGATTTCTCGACAATTTTCGTGTGTTTACGTGAACAGCATTTGTTTATATTTAGAACGGTTGTGTATAAGAGTTCTGAGTGGTTCAACTTACCGCGACAAGGATCGTTCTTCTGAAGGAATTCATCCAAAGCAACCCAGCCGCCGCCCACGCGCACCATTACAGTGCTGCGGAGGATGCGAACCAGGCGCAATTTCTGGGAATCACCAAACTGTGAAGAGAAAATAAAATCGATAACAATTGTAAAGTCGTATGAATACCTTACGTTAATTTAGACTTACTCTATATTTGCCTTCGCCCACTTGGAACACACGGAACTTTTGACGGCAGGTGCAGAGCATAACCAAGCGTTTGACCTCATCGTGAATCTTATCGGAATCTGTGGCGGGTTTACGTTCCTGCCAATCAGGTCGCAGCGCGGCAATGAACTCCTGCCAATCGATAAGACCCTCGCCATTGCGATCGAACAGATCTGCAACGGCCTTCATTTCCAGGCCCGATGTATCGAATTCTGTTAAGAGAACTCAATTAACACAACTGTTTTGACTAATTTGATTTCAGAACTTACTCGTGTTGAGTATGCCATCGATAAATACATCGCGGGGTATCATGCCATTATTGTCCTTATCCATTTTACGGAACAAATCAGTCAAGCGCGATTTTTTGTGGTTCATGTACTTGAGGAACTACGGAAGAGATAATATTTTCAAGTATTATTGATTGATTATTGGTTAGATTCAAACAGGTACTCACTCGCTTGCGCCAATCATCCCAGCTGAAGTTGCGAGCACGCTCCACATCCTTCAGATACATGAGATGCTCATGAAGTAAGCGTTGACGCTCCCATGACAGCATCCAGACATCGCGCCACTTGTTCCACAGGAGTTTGGCACGTGGCGAACGGAATTCAAGGTCTACACCATTGGAGCTGCTTAAAAAAAGTTGTATAGGATTAGCACAAGTCTAAGAGATATTTATAGGAAGCACAATGAAAGCAAATAAAAGATCAACTACAAAATGCTTAACATACACAAAATACTTAACAGAGCATTTAGCATGAGCGCACAGTTTGAGCTGCACTGAGCATTAAATGGTGAATGAAACATCGATTGGTCGGTTGGTCACTTACCTTGGCGAGAAACGTGGGCCATAGTGGGGCAGGCGATCTCTATCGGGCGTATCACGCGTGGGCGTAACACGACTGTACAGCCAATTAAAGATATATACATATATTTATAAATATATATATAAATATATATGTATAAATATTGATTTATTGATGATGTGGAGCAAGTATTTAAGCAGCAAGATGCATAGAGTTTGATATGAGGCAACGTTTACGTAGCGTGATGAAAGTAGAATCACAAAAAAGAGACAAAAGAGAGAGACAAAAACAAAAACGATCAAATAACGAAACAGTATAAACAAGTACAAAACAACAGTACAAAGAAAATGTTGATAGTATATATAGATTTTTATACACAAAATAAATAACATGTCGCAGCATTTCCAAAAATAGTGTTGCATAGAGCCGAAAAAAAAACATTTTGAGAGTAAACAAAGAAAATTTCATTGAGCATTTTGAAAGTGCATGCACAGTTATTTCTTGAAACTATTTAAGAATCAGAGTCTAGAAACCCAGACAAATAACTCACCTGCCCTTGCGAGCGTTTAGGCCTTGATCGCGCGAACCCTTGAAGCTGTGGAAGAGAGAGTCACAAACAAATATTAGACAAGTTACACTATTAGTTGGGCCGTAAAAATCAAAATAAAGCAACAGTTTTAGCAGCAGTGTTGAAAGCCGAGTGCTGTGAACGAGGCAGTGTGTGTGTGCGAGGTGCAGTGAGTACTACGTGGTATGGTAAGTGGCAAAGGATACTAACTCTTACTACATTAATAGTTATATCTACATATGGTATAAATTATGTTAACAAATTATTTTCAATTTTTATAAATATTAGCTATTAATGTATTGATCAGGAGAAGTACAATATTTGCTTCAAGTTCATTAAATATAGATTTGTTTGGGATTCATTCTATGCGATGATCAATTTATGTAGGTACTTGGTTTGTTAACGCCTTATAGGGCTAGAAAACGTATGAATTTAAATTTTTATAATCCTTTTAGACTAAAAGGTACAATTATCCAAGTTAGAAACTTGTAATTCTTGACAATAGATGATATATGGTATTTATAGGCAATTATCTTTAGCATTTCAGCGTTACATAGACCACAGAAATAACTTAATGTTATTTATAAGCGAATGATTGACTATTTGACTTATAAAGGTTTAATGTTGCAATGGTTAAGCAAAATGCAAACTTTAACCAGTTGGTAATGTGAGCGTGTGAGAGAGAGTCAGTGTTGGTAAGCGCATTCGCCACTTGTTGATATTTTTTGTGGCTTGCAATTTATTGTGTAGAGTATAAAGTAGCAGTCAAACCTTTGACGTCGCAGCTGACCATCGGGCGACTGTTCACGCAGATCGTGACTGGAGCCACGACTACAGTTGTATATATATATTTTGAGTAGTTGTTGCAAGGTGTAGAGTATTGGTTTTTTTTTTGTATTTTGGGTAGACGATAGGCAAGAGTTTGTGTGCAAAACGTTGCAGGGGAAAATATTTGATATTTGTAGCAGTAAAATTGGTGAAAATTGCAATAAAAAATAAAATAAAAAATCAAAATAAACTCTTCGTATATACAAATATTAAAGGGCAATTTTATAACACTTACACTGGCGTTTTGCCGCTACGTGAAGGCTTGCGAGCGCCAGGTGGCAGTTGACGCGGCTTGCAGGCGCGATCAACTTCGTTCTGGCGGCGTGCCGTATTCTCCATGAATTCTTTGTGATCCTCTATCAATTTCTCCACAGGCGGTATCTCATCTGGCAGTTGTTCATGTTTAAGATCTATAAGAAAGGAACAGCATTAATTATCGACCACATAGGAACTGATCAGAGTAACTTACTCAATAACGTGCCCTCAAGGCCGCTGAGCCAAGCGAGCAGTTCTTCAATGTTATCATCCAAGTCCTTGAGCGACTGCAAATGCTGCTCTAGTTTCGATTCACGGTTGATGGCCCATTGACGCACCTCCTCCCAGCGTTGCTGAATGATCGATAGCCAGTTCTTGATAATGGGTATGGCATCGGGATAGGCCTTGCCAATGATCACCTCCGCATACTCAAACGTTTCGGTCTTCTCACGTTCGCGCACGCGCAAGTCCCGCATGAACTCCGTATGAATCTCCATCATCTCACGGGAGACCTTCTCGTCATCAGGAGCATTCTTGGCATAGCGTAGCTTATGCTCCGCATGATCTAGCCAATCGAACAGAGCCTGTACACTTGCGTTCAGTTTCTCAGCATCAACCAAAGCAACTTGGAGTCGCTCTCCGCGTTTGCCCACAGCATTCTGAACCTCCTCCCAAATAGATTGCAGCTCGTCCAGTTTTCCACCCACTTCGGGATTATTGCCCGAACGCTCCAGATCCCGACCAGTCTTAAGCACGCCTTGCATTTGACCAGCCCTCTTCTGCAGATCCTGTTCAATGTGTTTGTGATGCTCGCACAAGCCCTGCACCGTCTCCAAATCACCATGTACTGGTCCGTTCTCATTGACACGACTCTTGGCTTTCTTAAGCCAATCGAGTAGCTCTCCCAGAGCATCGCTAAACTGTCCAGAAAGCAGCAAGGCTTCTTCCAGTTTACGTTGACGTTCAATGCTCTTCGTCCAGACCCGTGTCCATTGTTCCTTCAGTTCCAGCAACATTTTATCAAGTACTGGGCGATCGCCCTTCGGTGCACGTTCCATGAGGTTCTTGCCGGTACGCATTGTTCCATCGTATACAGACTGCTTGGCGCCCAGCTGGCGATGGGTCTCCTTTAGCTTACCAATGTATTTCTTAATCTTCTGTGGCTCCTTTGAAGCGGTGGCTTCTTCGATAATTTGATCCAGCACTTGCTCAGTTTCCTGCAGATACTGCATCATGCCATTCCAGGCATCATTGAACTCACGTGCTTCTTTGTAACCATGATCCAGAGCACGTGTGCGCTCTGCCGCCTTGCTGACTACGCGCTCCCAGCGATGCTGTACTGAGACCAGCAGATTCTTAATAAGAATCACATCTTGCTTCTGGCTGAAGTATTTGAGATGAGTACCCTTCTTGTCTAGCAGCAGCATGGCCTCCCGATGTGTGCTCACATCCTTCTGAAGTACCTTATGTTCCTCCATCTGGGCCTGAATGGTTTCCAACACGCGCGAGACGGGCTCAGCATTGGTCAGCTGCTTCTCAGCCTGGGTTAGCCACTCAACAAAAGCTTGAAGTGTCTCATGGAATTCGGTAGCCTCCTTAAGTGCAATTTCCAGCTTAATCTTCTTGTCGGATGCACGTGAAACAACTGCATCCCAGCGCTGTTTCAGTGTACGCAGTGTATGTTGTAGATTACTGGAAGAAACCTTCATCTGGTTCTGGCGCTTAATGTACTCTTGGCCTTGAGCTTGTATTGTTTCTACTTTAGGCCTGTTCTCCTCCAGCTCATTATAGACTTCCATGAAGCGTTCTAGCTGCTCGGTGGCTGTCTCTGGCAAACCACCTACAGGCTTACTCGCACCAATCACAGCATCTACATCACCTAACCAGCCCAAAATGTCCTGAACCTCAGCAATGTAGCCTTGAGCCTCGCGCAGAGACTCCTCTAGCTCATGCTGGCGATCGCTAGCCTTTTGCAACAGTTGTTTCCATTCGTTGTTCAGCTTACGCAGTTTCTCCTGAGTAGTGGAGGCTTCCACAGAACCCTTCTCAGTTTCAATCAGTTGTCTTCCGGCATCATTGAGAGTATCCACTGAGTTTTGATGCGCTTGTATATCGTTAGCCAACACCTTAAGCTTGGCCAACTCAACTTCGAGCAGTTGCGGATCACCGGGTATCTACAAGAAAGACTGATTAGATTATGCTTACTAGAAGCTACAATGTGGCTGGCTTACCGGTTTCAACTGATCCAATGTGTTGTCTGTCTTGTTAATCCAAACCAACAGCTCATTGAGCGCATGTTGGAATTGACCCAAGTGGAGCAGAGCATGCTCCAACTGCTTTTGGCGATCGACCATTCCACGCAGCAAAGCCTCCCACCGGCGATTGACCACGGACAGCGGTTCCCTTATTGATGCCGCCTGCTCTGGCGAAGTGCGTTCCGTCAGTTCCACAGCTTGTCTGTAAGTGGTTAGCAGAGAATTAGCATTGAATATTTAAAACGGATGATTCAAATGCAGACAGAACAACAACAATAATAATAATTAATAATAACTTGCGTCTTCTCGGTGCACATGCATTGGTAATGGAACCGTTGGTTCCGGTGGTTTGCTGGCATAAATCATAAAAACACATGCATAAAGCAAATGTGAAGTAACAAATCTCAGATCTCTGATAACAAATCAAAGAATATAGATTTGCAATCACAATTCAAATATCACCAATCGAAGATTTCAGATCGAAAATTATGGATCCAAGATCATAAATATTGCAGCACAAGGAATATTCTTGATTATAGATCACAGATCGTTGATCACTGATTGGCGATTGCATATAAGACGATGCACAGGCACTTAAATTAACACAGTAACAGCGAACGAACTATAAAGAACGTACGAAATTTTGAAACTATCTTGCCTTTCGAGACCTCTGCCAATTGTACGATTGTAGGTAGACCACACAAATACGTCGTTGATTTATCATTATTACAGATTATAAGATATGAGAATTTAACTACAGTTAGTTTAAAGAAATTCAAAACTTACCTGTTTAATGCTTCTACTTCGACCATATGCGGATCGACTTCGTCCTTGAACGCCTTGAGTTGTTCAATCTGTCGCTTAACAGCATCAATATCGGAGCCTACAGCGCCCAAATGAGCAAACTTATCCTCGGCCTTGGTGAGGAACTTGAGCAAATTCTGCAGTGTCTCATGGAATTCCATAGCCTTCTCCATAGCATCGATGAGGTTTTCTTCGCGTTTAGCATACAACGCTGTGATGTTATCCCAGGCGTTATCTAAGTCTTCGATATGCTTCTTCACCTCTGGCTTATCGGGCTCGCCGCACATGTTCATCAAGTTGCTGCCATGTCGACGCACTTGCTCCACCTCTGGCTTAGTCTGATCGATCTCGTGGCGTATTTCCTGCAGAGCCACTTGTTGCTTCTTGATGTCTTGTGGTTGTGCCGCTGGTGGCTCCTGGCACGAAAGCGTCTCCTCTAGATCCTTAAGAGTCTTCATCACGCTATTCAACTGCTTCCAGAAGGGCTCCGCAACACTCAGTATATCGTCCAGGGAGCTGCCACGTTTCTTAGTGGCCTTCTGCACATCATTCCACAGATTGTTTAGCTTCTCTAGTTTAGCTTTGATGTCGCGCACTGCGGGATCAGCCTTGTTGCCAGCCTTGGCAATAACATCGTTGGCAGCTCGTTGTACAGCGCTAAATGCATCCTGACGCTTATCTAGATCATCCATTAGAGCATCATTGTCTTCGATTTGCTCACGAATCTTCTGTGGCAGTGCTGAGAGTGGGTCCAATTGATTCACCTGATCCACCGTGTTGGCAAGAGCACGTAACATGCCTTCAAGCTTATCGGAGAACTGACTGGACTCCTGCAGGGCACTTTCCAGTGCCTGTTGACGTTCGCGTAGTTCCAGACGCAACGCCGCATAGCGGGCATTGTCCGTGTCAAGAATCTCATTGATCTTGGCGCTATCTTCTTCGGCGACCAACGCGCCCAAAGCTTCGCCAGTTTTATTCAGCTTATCGAGCAGTGGTTTATGCTCGGCTATGGAGTGTAACAGACGCTCGTTCTTGTCTTGCTGCAATGTGATCTGGTCGGGACGCAGAGCTGGCATGCTCAGACGAGAGATTTGCTGTTCCATATCATCCAGCCAGGTGGTCAGACCCGAATGAGAATCAGCAAAGTGTTCTGAAAGTGGCAAAGCTTGTTCTAAGATGCCCAGACGTTCACTGCACAGCTGTGCAACTGTGTCTACAATCTCCTTCAGATCGTCCAGCTTCTCACGAAGTGTTGCCGTATTCTCACTTTGCGGTGATTCACGTAGAACCTTCTTGGACGCGGCAGTGACATCACGCACGCGTCCTTTCTGACTGGATATGTCATCATTGATGGACCGATGTTCTTGCAGTTGTGCGCGTACCAATTTAGGTTCCATAGCCGGCAGATCCGCCTCGCGCAATGTGGTGTCCATGTCACGGAACCACTCCAACAGCTCATCAATATCGCCGGTTACTTCCTTAGCTCGCTGATTGCTTAGATGCAGGCGCTCTGCCTTACGTTGAATCTGCTCTACGATGGCATCGAAGCGACGATTATCGCGGGTAACAATGCTCTCAATGGTAGCGGCACCTTCTCCCGGCGACAATTGGCATAACTGTGGTCCAACCAAATTGATGGTGTCCAGCATAGGACGCATATCGGAAAGCTCGGTCTCTAGACGCAACACATCAGCTTGACGTGGCTCACTAGGTGCTAAAGCGGTCTCGGCGCTCTGCATCCATTCGACCAAACGATTGTGAGCGTCATGGAACTGCTGCACCAACGGCAAAGCATTTTGAGCGTTCTTGAGCAGATCACCACCTCGATTTGTCAAATCACCATAGCGACGTTGCAGAGAGTCCAACTTATCCTTCAGTTGTATGGCTTCATCATTGGAAATGTGCTTCATAAGCTCTGCGCCGGATTCAACAGTCGACTCCACATTATTTGCGTGTCCTGCAATGTTCTCGTTTAATTCTATTAGATGGTCCATTTGTTCCAACAGCTTCTCGGCATACACAGGCACAGACTTGAAACGCTTAAGTTCATTCTCCATGCTTTCCATCCAGGCAACCAAGTCCTGATAGCTCAAAACCAGATGGCGCAACCCTTGACGGGATTCGGCAAGCAATGCGCCAATATTTTCGCTGGCATCTACCAAACCTGTATAACGTTCGGTCACACCGCGTACCTTCTCTCCCAGATTAACGGCCTCCTCATCGCTGACCAAATGCATCAGCTGGGCAGCAACATCTGCGAGATCCGTAAAGTCAGGTTTCTTGCTCAAAATCTCATCGTGTAGACGATCATGCTCCCGAATGCGTTGCTGTATCTTTTCTTCATCTGTAGGTATCAGTTCCATGGCTTTAACGGCGCGCTCCGTATTATCCAGCCATAATTCCAGTGGGCTAATCTTGTCATGGAAGCGCTTTGCCACCTCCATGGCCTCTTCCAGATCCTGTTCACGCTGTTCGGCACCATCAGTTAACGCATCGAATCGCTTCATCAGATCATTAAGCTGCTTCTCAATAGAAGCGCGCTCAGCGGGTTCGCAATGATTGGCCACCTCTTTGCCAAGGTTGGCCAATGAGCCCATGGAGTTCTGACGATCTAGCAACATTTTCTTGAGGAACTTTTGCTCCTGTAGCTGCGCCTTGACTACCTTGTAGTCGCAACTTGGTGGCTTCTGGTTAGCAACCATTTCTTCAGTATCACTCAACCATTTAGAGAGACCTGCCAGAGCTTCCTTGAACTTGCCAGACTGTAAGAGAGCCACATCCAATCGACGATCGCGTTCGTTCATACGCTCCTTCAAGTCGTTCCACCGGTCATTCAGCTTCTCCAAATCCTTCTCAACGGCGGTCGTAGAAACTCCACTGCCAGCGGAACGTACCAGATCACGTCCCGCCATGTTGACTTTGTCTACATTCTGAGCCAGGGGTTCTACCTTGCGCTCTCGGAAGTTGCGGAAGTCCTCTTGCTGGCGTCTTATCTGATCTAGCTCTGAACCCACGGGCTTCATACGTTTGAATTCCTCGCTCACATCCTGGATATCATCCAGCGCTTGTGACTGCATATCGTAGAAATCTTGCAAAGATTTAAGTGTTCCCTGTAGATTATCCTCATGATCACGCACACGATTATCAAGACGACCTAGGGTCTTCCGCAAGGTAGAGATTTGCTCGCGAGTCTGGGTAGTATCCGCAGAAAATCCGGCGTCTACAAGAACATCAGCGGCACGCTCAGCATCCTCCAAACGACCAACTAGACGATCAAGTTTATTCTGAAGCTTGCCTACATCATCAATTTGCTGTTGCACAATCCTAATTTCACGTGCAGGTGGCGAAAGCTTCTCAACCTCAGCCTCCAGATCATTCAGGTCTATACCCAGGCTCTTCATCTGCTCGTTGAACTGCGATACAGCTGTTGCTGCCGATTGCAGCTCCCCACAGCGATCATCTAAACGGCTTTGCAATTCGGATATGCGATCAGCTAATCCATCAACTTCACTAGTCAAATGATCAGCGTCACCGCCGGCGGCGCGTGCCTCGGCACTAATATCCTTTGCCATTGCCTTGAGTGATTGCAGTGGTTTACTTAGATTCGTCAACTCTTCGCGGATAGCCTTGACGCGTTCGAGCAGCTTAGGGTCTTTCGCAGCTCCGCCCAGGGCATCATGTGCGGCCAGTCGATCCTCGCAACGACCCAGTGAATGATCCAGATTGCGGAGTTCATCATTGAAGTCACCCAAACGCCGCGAGCAGTTCTCAATCTCATGAGCGCGTGCAATCAAATCATTGTTCAAGTGCTCCCAACGATCGCGTATGTCTTGTAACTCAGCCTTAATTGGTTCCTTGTCAATGTCACAACTGCTCAGGAATGTTTCACCCAGACCTTTGGTATTTTCAAACTCTCCCGAATGTTTCCAAACCTCGCTACGGAACGTTTGCAGATCACGCAGACGAGTTTCCAATTTCGATTTGGATAGCACGCCGGGGGTTAGATCCGCCAATTTATCCTCTGCGGTACGCAGCCAGGCAAGGAAGGTCTCTGAGGTCTGTGAGTATTTCTTGCAATGCTCCATGCAGGTCTGTAGTCTCGTGTGGCGATCGACTGCCTCACGACGCAGTTTCTCCCATTGCTGTTGTATGCGATCCAAATCACGTTTGACACCACGATCCTGTTGACGGTCGGACAGATCCTTGCCCTTGTTGATCAACATTATGACTTCATGCTCACGCGCCATAACTTCACGATAGATGGGCTCGTGTGTGTCTATCTGGTGTTGCAGTGTTGGCTTATGGGCGGATACCAGCAGACGGTCGGTCAAATTGGACAACTCGCCGGATAGCCAGCCGAGCGTCTTCGAACAATTCTCAGCAAAGTGACGACCATCGCGCAGAGAAGCCTCTGTTTCAGCCTTCTTCGTATCCAATTTCTTTTGCAAAGCCAGATATTGTTTCTCCAGTGCTGCCACACGGGAGTTGACATCAGCGCGTGAAGCTGGATCGCCGAGAATATTGCACAATGTAGCCGCAGATTGCTCTACGTCAGCTAAAAGTGGACGCTGACCCTCGAGTTGTCGTTCAAGGTTCTCGATCTTGCGCAGATTCTCTTGGTGATCGCCTTCGGTTGGCAGAGCATCCAGATTATCGCTAATGCCTTGCAAAGCTTCACGCAGACGATTGACAGCCGCATCAAACTCCTTTGAGCTATCGGCAGCACCGCCGAGACTATTGGCGCGGTCATCCAGCTTACCCATTAGATCATCCCATTTGGTAATCACATCCTTGAGCTTAATCTCAACTGCTTGTGCATCGGGTGAACCGGCTAAATGATCGACAACATCGTGTCCAAGTTCCTGCAAGTGCTTCAGCTGTGGCTGTTGTGTGCGGAACTCTTCGCGCAATACTTGCACCTGTTGCACCTGGCTCTGAACCATGCGCGGGTCCGAGGAAATCGGTCCCAGCACAGTGAGCATGCGCTCTTTGCTATCTAGCCAGCTCTTGAGATTGCCATGTGTGTCCAGGAAGTCGCGCAGCTTCTCAGAGAAAGCAATGCGATTCTTGCAGATGTCATTGAGATTCTTCCACTTCTCTTGTATATTGTCGTTCTCCACACGCAATTGATCGGCGCCGGGCACATCCGACTTGCGTCGCAGAATGTCTTTAATTTGTGCCTTTGTGGTGTCAAGCAAGCTCTGCTTTTCGTACATATCTTCAAGGATCTTGCGCGCTTGCTTAATGCAGCGATCGGCTTCGTCTTTATTGGACACCGATTCCTTAGGTACCTGGCGTTGAATACGTTCCAAGAACTGCGCCAATCCTTTGAGGTTTTCGTACTGCTTGCGCAACTCCTCACTAAGGTTATCAAGCTCATGCTGACGATCATTTAGACGAACTCCAATCAAACCATAGCGATTGTTAATCTCGCTCAGCTGTTGCTGCACCGGAGACAGCTCAGAGAGCTGGAAGCCATCCTGAGAGGATCTGCGGCTACCGAATCCACTGGAACCAGTCGATAGTGGCGACAGTATGCCTCCCTTGGTCGGGCTGGGGCTTCTGGCGTCTCCGGACATGCGACGCAGCGGACTTGTTCTCTTAATAGGACTGTACGTTGAGCGTTTACGTGAAGGACTCTCGGGCCGAACAAGAGCATCATATTGGGAGCCAATATCGTTGATCTTGTCAATGGTTGGCGCATAGTCACGATAGTCCTTGCAGATGGGCTTCAATTCATCATTCTGTTGGCGTATCTTGTCCAGATCGATAGCTACAGGCGCAAGTCCATTAACGCGTCCTTCTGTGGTAGTCAGCCAAGATAATACCTCGTCCTTAAGGCTCTCGTAGGCTAGACGACGTTCAGCTTTCTGCTTGGAGAGTTTGGCGCGCTCATCTATGCTGATGTTAATGTTGCGCCACTGAGATTCCAAAGCCTTGATACGATCACGCAAAGCGCCCGTATCGGTCACATCGCGCATCCCTATCAGATCCTTGCCATTACGCACACAATCCTCAAACTGTGGCGCCAACTGGTCCTTTTCACGGGCCAAGTCGAGCATGCGACGCGCTACCTCCTCTGTGGCGAGCAAACTGGTCTCACGGCTGTCAAGGGCCTCCTGTAGGCTTCCCATGCGCTGTTCCACGGTGCTAATATCATCCAGGTACTTGGAGAGACGACTGTATACATCATCCAGGAATTCTCCACGCTTGTTAGCCTTCTCATACAGTTTTTCAAACTTGCCAGTTACATCGTTCAAATTTGACTCCACCTTCTTGGCTATACGTGCATTGGATGCACTAGCTAGCAGATGCTTGGCAGAGATTTGAACGCTATCGATGCTAGCTTGATGCGATTGCAAATCAGCTAAAAGTACTTTGTGTTCGCGTATTTGCTCCTGTAGACGTTCCTTGATAAGCGAAGCGGGACGCAAGTTCAATTTGAACTTATCCTCGGCTTGATTTACCCAGCCCACCAGGCTGTCGAGCGCATCTTGCACGCCTTGCGATTGCACCAGAGTCTTATCCAAGGTCTTGCAGTGGTTTCCAAGCGTATCCAAAAGCTGTTGATAATTGTTCTTCAAATCAGCGATAGGCAGCTCCAGCTGATTGATTTCCATGGGACTGAGCTGACCGCCCAAACTGCGTAGAAGATTATCTAAAGCTTGCTGAGCATTGTCCACCAGACGACCGCTAGACAGTAGTTCATTGTGCAATGCCTTGGCCTCATTCATCTGATCTTGCACGCCCTTGGGATCTCCAGCGACAGGTTCAGATATAACACGCGAAACACGTGGTTGAACGCTACGCAGCCATTCATTGGCTTTATCCAATGCATCCTGGTACTCACGCTGCCGGCCACCCAAGCCCGAGACACGATCTTGCAACGCATTGACACGGTTGAGTAGATCCTTGTACTGTGCGGACACCAGAGAAACTTCCTGGCGTATGGGACTCTCGGCACTAGACAATGGCTCCACGTGAGGCAGCCTTTCTGGCAGTGAGGTGCGGAAGTCGTTAAGGACAGCTAAGAACTCCTTGCTCTCATCCACAAACTTCTGCGCGGCCATGGTAATAAAACGTAGGTCCGCCTGGTGGCCAATCACATCGCTGACAAACTCACGAATGGTGTCTGCCTGCGAGGCAAGTCGCGTGAGGTCTGACAGCGAACGTTCCTTATCCTCGAGCGTGCGACGTGCCAGCTGCAGCCAGTCGGAGAAGATATCTAATTCGCTGCGCAGCTTCGTCAGCTCATCGCGTCCGGCCTCAAGGCGACGCAATAGACGAAGTGTACGATCATTGACACGATCGACGCGTGAACGCAATTCACGACCAGAGTTCTCCAGAGTGGTGACCTCTGGTGCGGAGAGCACATCACCACCAGTGAGCACGATTTGACGTATTTGTTCCAAACATGTGGCTACTGGACGCTGCTGCGATTCGATTTCATCCTTGATTTGCTATGAAAATGAAATGAAGTGCAAATGAAATATTGGATTAAATGGATAAGATTTTGATGAACATTTATTAGAGAAACTATATTACCTTGAGCGCGTTGATTTGATTCCGCAACTCATCGATTTTCTCTCGTGGTCCACCAACACTTGAGATTTTCTGTTCGACTGAGGTGACCCATTTAAGCAGATCGTTTACATTCTCCTCACACATGTTGAACTTCTCGAATACTGCTTGCTATATACACAAATTTTACGTTTGATAATGATGGTAAAAAAGACAATAATTAGTAAAGTTTTAAATGAAAAACATAACTTAACCAGTTACAGGTTCATACTTAAATATATCATACTTGGAGGTAAAATATATATCTTGATAGATCATAAATAAAAATATTGAAAAGAATGTTGTATATAAATAGTATATAATCGAAAGGCATAACATATGTAACACAAAATATATATAGAGAGCACACAAACATACAATTGCTGAAATAGAACAAATTTGAGCGGCAGTAAAAGCATTTTTTTAAGCATTTTATAGGCCAGGCGAGAGTTATGATAAGTTAGGCTTGCAAGCATATAGTATAATAAACATAAAAAATAAATAAATGGTTAAAGGACGCACAAAATAACACCAAGGTTTACTACTAGGCACTACTAAATAATTAACGAGCACTACTTTTGAACTGGGAAGACTATAAGTTTTATACTTTTTAGTATGGAAAACTAACTACATTTTAATGGGTTTTGTTTTATTGTTGTTGAGTATTATTGTTTAGAATTAGTGTTAAAATTTGGGTTTATATTTTTGTTTTGTCTTGTTGTTGTTTTTTTTTAAATATGTTGAGCAAACTCAAAAAAATAAAACTGCAAACAAAATAATATAAGAATAATTGTATGTATAAAATGCTGAAAATAGGTAGAAAATCGATATTTAAAATATATGCATATATAAAAATAAATACTAAAAAATACTGACTAATTTGAGTAAGCTAAGAGCAAGTTATGATTACCAAACGAACTACATGTGCTGGGTCTTATAGCATCTGTAGTCGGACCAAACTGTAACGTAAACTAACTTCGCAAGGGTAAAGATACTTTTAATTTATATATATGTATATATGTTCCAGTTATATTGAACCTTAGTTAAAAAATAAATAAATAAAGTGTTAAAAGTGTTCAAAAATGTTAGAATAGGATAATGGAAGATTAATTAACAATAGATATAAATTGCATGTAGAATTTCCGATAGGATTGATTGCTAGGTTTACCATATAAATACACAAATATTCTATAGCGTTACAGTTTGGCATAGTTAGGAATGAACCTCAATAAAATTCTGCCTAGTTGGGGTTACGAAAACTAAGAATACAAAAAGTATTTGTTTGTAAATGTATATGTGTATGTATATGTTTTGTGTTATCGATCGATATGTATGTATAGATATATGACAGAAAAAGATTATAAATAAATTATTGCCGACGTCATTCGTGCTGAGTAGTTATGGAGAGCAATGGAGACGCGCGTTGCGTTGCGTTGCCAGATCAAGCAATTTGATGATTGATTTTAATACTTTCTGATATGATAACCGATCTGTGGTGTGATTATGTTGTATGTAGCGCTTGCTGATATACATAATTCTTGCTGCATTCATAAGTTGAAAAACTTTTAAAAGCAAGTTCAGCAAACTTAGTTGGTTCATTTTTAAAAAGTTATGCGATAGATTTGATTTAATTGATGTGTTTTGTGAACGAGAACAGATAAAATTCAATGCCATGCGCTGCAATATAAGAAAATTTTTGTCCATTTTTCAGGACAAGCAAAATAAAATAATAATACAATCATAAATATGATTAGCAAATAAAAATTTTTTAATTTTCATTTTAAATAAGCAGACAGCTGTTAGTTCGATGATAGAAAGAAGATAGTAAATAGCGCAATGGTCGAAACAAATGTAACGAAAATTTGAAAAATAATGATTATTATATAAATTTATATATATAATATACCAAAAAGAAACATGCCACGAAGTGTAAAATTTTGTATATATAAATTTTTTTTAGTGATTTTTCGAATTTGATTTATAATTGTTTTTTCTTTTTATTAGGTGGAAAGTAATAAACAACCCTTTTAGTAGTAGACACAAGTGTAGAATAACTCTGTCAAACTTACCCTCTGTTCGGCTGGCAGCAGTAAGCCCTTCTCGGTGGCTTTCACTAAATCAATATTATTTTTGGGTTCGTTGGGATCGTTCAGACGACCTTCAGTGGCATCGATCAAGCCACTGCTTATTGCAGCGGCCAGTGGTAAGATGACACCAGAGCTAGGATCACGTACCACCGTCGAGGAGGGATCAATTAGGCCGGAACTAATGGACTCGGCCAATGTATACTTCTTACGCTTGATGATATCGGGGTGCATTTGGAAGGGGTCAACTAGACAGCCATTTGTTGGATTGTACAGGTTAAATGTGATGGCCTCTAGCAAACCAAATGAACGCTTGGGTGTACAGATCAAGCCACTCTCATAGGCCTCTTGTAGTGTGCATAATTTTGAGGTTTGGGTGTTTAATACATTCGCCTTGTTGGCATCCATCAGACCCTTGCGGAAGGCCTCTGGTAAACGCACGAGCTTCGCCTTGGCCAGATCTTTGACCAACGCTGAATCGGGATCAATAATGCCAGTGCTTGCGGCATCCTTAAGCGTGTATATCTTGGGCGACGTTTCGATGACAGTTAGTGAATCGTTTGCGCTGTCATCGCTGACGGGGATTATTGGTTGGTAGGTTAGCATGCCGGTTTGAAGATCCAAGCACTTGGATTCAGCCGCCTGATCGAATGTGACGGGCTCCCGTACATAGATCAACAGCGTGGGATCAAATGCAAAGTATAAGGCTTTAGGATCAACGAGCGTGCGCTTTGTAACATCTACAAGACCACGTTCCTGGGCCAAAGCATACGGAAGGAATTTAAAGTTATCGAAATCTCGTACGAGCGCGGTCTTTGGATCGATTATATTGTATTTGATAGCTTCCTCAAGTGACATTTCGCGAGGTTTGCTGATGACAACGCTTACGGGAGTTTGACTTAAGAGTTCAACGCTATCTTGACGGCGTACGATTTCGCTGCGATCAGTTAGAGGGCGCGGTATGCTTACTAGTATGCCACGCGAGAAGGCTACATCGTAGTTGTATGTAGATTTTGATTTCGGATCAAAAACGCGTCCCTTAGATACATCTATGTCACTATTCTCTATAGCTGCCGTTAGCGGTACTTCTTTGCCCGTTAGCTGGTTCTTAAAAACTGTACTCGTGGGATCTATAAAGCCCGAGTGTATAGCTTCAATTAAATCGAGATATTCGCCCGTCGTGGGATCACAGAATTTGCCTGTTTCGGATCGGTAAAGCTGCATTCGTAAAACCATTTCAAGACTCAATAGACGACGGTTGGAGACAATTAACCCACGTGCCCTCGCTGTCTGCAAATCTAGCTGTTCATTTCCCAGGTTATAAACACCGTGGGTATCATCAATGAGCTGCTCCTTAATAGCATTTGCTAAACGCATATACTTGCCAGACTCATTATGCTTAACTAAGCTGGAAGATAGACTGACAACATCCTCAACACAGGCTTCATTTAGATTCAGCTTGCGATTGGTGACAGGGTGTAAGACTTGACGTGTGTTCACATCATAGAAGCCCATGGCCAAGAGTTCGTACAGCCCAAAGCCAGCATTTTCTATATCCACAATCAAACCCAAGTTCATGGCTTCACCAAGAGGCACAAAGCTGGTGCTGCCTGGTTCCTTAAAGACACCCTCTCTTCTATTAATGATGCCATTGCGACAAGTCTCACTGAGACTAAACATTTGCTCTGACTGCTCATCAAAATAGCAAGGTAGCTGTGGATTAATGACGAAGCTTCGCATACCCTCCAATAAAGTAATTTTACGTCCTGTCTTGGGGTCAGTCAATTTTCCAGTTTTATCATCAAAGAGACCTTGATGAATAGCACGCTGTACACTTATGGGAGCATTAACATCCATAAGAATGCCAATATTAAAGGCATGCTTTATGGTCACTGACTGGTTGTTATAAAGTAGTTTGGCATTTTGGGGATCTATGAGACCTGTGTCCTTGGCATGTGTCAAATTGAGCTGTTTATACAAACCACTCTTGAAATCTCGGATCTGCACGCTATGTTCGTCTATTAAATTGGTGTCCAATGCCTTGGCAAAGTTCAGCTTTTCACCAGACTTGGGATCGATAAAGTGACCATCCGTTTCATCGTAAATATTCTTAACAACTGCCTCAATGAGACGCAAGGGTTTCTTAGCCTCCACAAGTACACCTTTATCGAAGGCTTCCTTAAAGTCAATATGCTGATCGTTTGAGTCCCTCACCGTGCCTTGCTGACTATCCACAATGCCTGTCTCGGTGGCTACACCAAATGGCACAACTTGACCACAAACATTGACGACCGTCGAATCGGGATCGAGTATACCCCTACGAATGGCACGTTCAGTTGTCAGTTTCTCACGCGTGATCGTATTGCTAAACTGGCCGGTCTTTGGATCATATAAACCTCTGTAAACTGCATCGGGCAGACTGCGTTTTCGTTTGGGCGGTATAAGAATACGGTTTTCGAGAGCTTCGTTCAGAGAGAGCTTTGTTGAAGCATACGGATTAATAACAAATCCACCAACTGGATCCAAGTAGCCCTTCGCAATGGCCTCATTCAGAGAAATAATGGATTCTGTTTTGGGATCCAGTAGCACCAACTCTTCAGGATTAATGAGTTTCTGTGCAATGGCTGTCTTTAAGTCGACCTCTTTTCCGTCAATATTGAATTTGGCTGTCAAAGGATCGTAAAGACCACGCAGCAAGCAATCGACAAGGGACCAAGGTTTCTTAGTACTTATCAGATAACCTTTGACAAAGGCTTCGTCTAAGCTAATATTTGGTGAACTAAGAGTGCCACGAACGGTATCCAGAAGACCAACTTTTGCAGCTTCCTTACCCGGCACAATTTTATCATTCTCGGTATCCTTAACCAATGTCGAGTCCAACTCAACAAAGCCCATTTCAATAGCCTGCTGTAGCAGAATATCTTCACCTGTAACCGGGTTTAGTACCTTACCCGTGCTAGGTATATAATATTCGCGCTGCAGCACCTCGGGCAGGCTCCAAGTTACGTTATCGGTCTTCACCAAACGCTGCTCAACACCGACATCAAATGGTACAAGAGTATTATTCATGTTATCCTTAATTTGGCCCGTTGTGAGTACTAGCTCATCCTCAATAGCGCAGTCGAGCTTCAACTCCTTCTTAGTTACTGTATCCACAATCAGCGAAATCTTAGGATCAACCAAACCAATTTCTATGGACTTTTGTACATCTACCTGATTTTGAGACTCGCTATCGTAGAGCTTGCCAGTCTCTGGATCGTAAAGACCTTTGCGAACAGCTGCTTCTAGGGAAATTGGCTTACGTGCGCCGGGCACTAAGAAGCCCATCTGCAAAGCAAGCTCCATTGGTATTTCCTTCAATGTCTGTATATCTATGACCGTACCAGCCTGCATATCAACCACACCCAACTCAATTGCCATACGCAATGGGATTACCTCACCGCTAACAGGGTCGCGCACCGATATCGACTGTATGTCGAGTTTGCCACTGTTGATAGCATCAACAATGGAACAAACTTGACCATCGTCAAGCACCACTTTGCCTGACCGGTGATCTATTGTAACATTCTCAATGGCCGCAGGTCTCTGCTCTTCGGGATTGACACTAATTATCCACTTACGTTCAACACATTCAAAAAACGGTATTTTCTTGCCTGTCTTGGGGTCCACCATATGCCCAGTGTGTTTGTCCATCAACGGACGTTCAAGTGCAACAGCCAGGGTTTCATATGTCCCTTTACTAAAGTTCTTTACTAGTATTCTATCAGGATGAAAGATATTCATATCAAACACTAGTGTTTGGAAAGAAATTTTCTGACCAGTCGAAGGATCTATGAAACATTGAAGGTTTGTATCGTAAATGTTCAAGTCACTGAAATTCTCAGGCGTCAATTCGGTATCTACATCCACCAGATAGTTTACGCGGTTGACAACAATCAATGTATCGTCTATGATTTGTAGTTCATCCAAAGGACTAAGTTGTTCCTCTTTGAGCAATGTGGATACACTTTCTGGTCGTGCCTCACCATCCAGTATGACTCTGCACTCCTCAGGGCTGATTAAATTCTGTGATATAGCATCACCTATGACCAACGTCGTAGGTACTTCACGGTTCCCTGTGTGTTCCAATGCAGTGACTGCAGTTTCCACTGTATCGAGTGCTTCATCATCGGGTGTTGACTCTACAGTGCTACTAACTGTTGTTGTAGTTGTTATTTTTGTCACAATTGTTGTACTACTTGAAGAGCTCTCAGGTTCGATTCCTGTCTGTTGAGGCTCTTTTCCAGTTTGCGTGAGAATTTGAGTAACCTCTTGTGTGGATTTAGTACTTTTATCTGTAGTTAACGCATCAACCAGAGCTTTACCTGCCAAGATGGGTGCTCCAACTATAGCTAGTGCGCCCAATTTGGCCGCGTCTTTGACATTCTGCATTATCTTGTTGCCACTTTCCCCAGTAGGTTGCTGTTCTTTCTCATGTGTTATGAAATCCACAACAGTTTGATGCTTTTCTGTCAAATTTTCTGGTTTCTTGATACTCTCCAAAGCTCCAGGTTTTTGTGGCTGATCTTCTGTCACCGAAGTTACTGTGGTTATTGTTTCGGTCGTGCGTGTAGTTGCAATTGTTGGTTCTTGATTTAAATCTTTAGCCTCTGCAGCCTCCGCTGTGACGGGGATCACTGTTTCCTTGGTGGACGAGACACTCACAGTTGGTTCTTTATGAGTTAAGTCAACCTCCTTGGGTTGTTCCTCTGCGTCAGCCACAGCTACAACCTCGGGTACAACCGGCTCATCATTAGGCAACTTCTTTATCTCTTCTGTTACACTAATAACTTTTTGTGGATTCTGCTCTTCAGTTGTGGTTGTAATCGTTGTTGTAGTGGTAGTTCTAGTGGTTGTAGACTCACTGATGGTAGGCTCCTCGACAGACACAACCCGCTCCTCCACGAAAACATTCAAAGATTCAGTTGGTTGCGGTTGCTGCTCAACTTCTTTTGGCACTTCAATTAGCTTCTCTGGTTTTTCCTCGCTTGACACTATTGTTTCCGTTACGCCTTGTACAGTTGGCTCAGAAGTTTTCGCTGTTATCACCTTTGTTGTAATGGTTGTGATGGTGCTTTGTGATTCCGTGCTAAGTGGTTCTTCTTTTATGGTTTCAGTTACGTTACTTACTTTCTCCTGGAAAGGCGCAAGTGGTGCTGTGTAAAGTGGCTCTAACGCGGATACTTCGTCCTTAACAGTGTTACGCGGCGCAGGCTCTGGCGTTGCTCCTTGTTCAAGTTTAACAGTTGTCTCTTGTTTGGCAGCGGTCTCCGGCGTCGGTTCTCTCTGAGCAGGTTCTGGTGAGTCCTTTTGCGGTTGAACTACAGTAGATTCCTCTCGAGATGTAGTAGAAACAATGTCCGTCACTTTAGTAAGCTCTCCTCTTTCTTGTGAGATTTCTGCAATTTTTGTTCTTTCTTTTGGCTGATCTGTCGCCTTATCCGTTTGATGCTCATTTGGCTTCTCACTGATTACTGCTTGGATCGTTTCCATAACATTCGCTTCTGCTTCTGGTTTTCCCTCTGCAATTTCCTTGTCTGTCACAGTCTCCATAGCTTGCACGACTAATTTCTTGTTTTGTGACTCATCTTTGGGTACATCAGATAGCCCTTCGTTTGCTTCGGTTGTTTTTGAGGTAGTTATCGTTGTGACGGTTGTTGTTGTTTTTGAACTGGACGCTGTGGTTGTTTCTTCCGGCTTCGGTTGATCTTTAGGTAGCTTTTCATTCGCTATAAAGTTGGCCGTTGTGCTGCTTATAAATTTCTCCGTATCCTGCAGGAGGTTATCGACCTCAGTGATGGATTGTTTTAATGGTTCTTCCGGTCGTTGATGAGCTGCCATGCGCTCATCTTCAATAAAGCTTACTTGAGGTTTCTGTGGTTTTCCTGTTTGTAATGTTATTTCCTTGTTACTACTTATTGTTGTTGTTGTGGTAGTTTTCGTTTCTTCAGCGTTGGACTTGGCAGACTTCATTAGACTCTTCACGCCACTGACAATAGCACCACCTGCTAGCACGGGGGCTGCAATGACACCCAAAGCACCCATTTTCGCAGCCTCCTTAACATTCTGCAGTGTCTTGGATGGCTCCTTATTGGGTTTAACTGATATTTCAGGAGTCTCCTTCAGAGATTGAGTGGTGCTAATTACCTGTAGCTCTTGTTTTCTTGTGTCTGAGCTCACCACAACGGTTTGTGTGCGCTCTTCGACAACCACTGACTGATCGTTTGCATTCGGAACAAAAATTGGAGCCGCCTGCTCCGCTGTTTCGCCTGTTGTGGCTTTGGTCTCGCGCGTTGTTTCTTCCTCGCGTAGTATACCTAGCTCCTTAGCCTCCTCTAAGCTGCACACCTCACCAGTGTTTACATTCTGTACCTCATTATTCGATATGAGTACGTAACCCTGCATTAGTTCAATCGTTTTAGTAGTCACCGTGTGCACTGCACGTATTGTCTCCATGACCTCTGTCTTAGGTATGGGTTTCTGATTGACAACAAAATCGGAAAGGGGCTTAACGATTAGCACGCCATCCTCCAGTGCTTGTCGTAACGATAATCGCTCGCTAGTCACGGGATGAGTAAAGGTCTGTGCAGCTACATCGATAAGACCGCGTTCCAGGGCAGGCACAACCTCAATAGCATCCGCTTTGGGCGAATATGGTATTGACATGATGAAGTCTTCATTGATAGCCTGCTTAATGGGAAGCGGTTTCTTGGTGCTAGGATGCAGTACAACAGACTTTGTGGGCTCCACTAGGCTCTTTTCTACAGCAACTGGGAATATCATCCCCACGGGTGGTATTTCTACTTTTACCTTTTGCTTATCATAGCTCGCGTCGAACAGATGAGCTTCGATCGCTTCAGAAATGTTTAGACTTTTATTTTTGTAGTTGAATGTGGATTCATCTGGATTGATAATGCCCTTTTCGATGGCTTCTTCTAAGGTACACTTTGTTGGTTTAAGTAGTTTGGAATGTGGGTCAAGTACTTCACAAACAATGGCTTCATGAATGCTCAAGGGATAACCACTTTCGGGGTGTACAATTGTCTGTGTCTGCGGATCAATTAGGCCTTGTGATTCAAGTTTTAGTATGGACAGACTCTTGGCCAGTGGCATAAGAATATGATTTGTTTGCTCCGGATCAATTATCTTTTGTTCGACAGCCTGTCGCAGGTTTAGCACACGATTACGCTGTGGATCAGTCACGTGACCGCGGCGTCCATCAATCAAACCAGTATTTAAAGCTTCAGTAATATTTACAACTTCTCCTTGGGGATTTGTAAAGTTTCGTGTATCCTCAAGTATTTGACAGGTCTCCTCATCAAGAATGCCCTTCCGTAGAGCATCCCTCGGCTTTAATATGACTTTGCGCATTTTCTGCAGCACGACAATCTTCTCCTCTGTTGTGGAAGTTGTTGTCGTTGTTGGTTCATAATCAAAGGAACGCCCACGTTGCAGCTGATCACGTGATACAATGCCACGCTCATAGGCCACCTCAACAGGTATCTGCTCACCGGTTCGTGGATCAACCACAAAACGAACTGTGCGCAATGCACCTTCGGCAGCTACAAGTGGGGCACCCACCACGCTGAACAGACCCAGTTTTGTAGCCGTAATCAAATCAATCGGTTGTCCCTCGGCATCAAGTATCGTCGCTGTGCGTGGATCATAAATTGATCTCGCAATGGCTTCTGTGACCGAAATCTGTTGCTTAGTTTTGGGATCCACGATTTTGATAAGTTGCTCGTCAACTAAACCCTGACGCGCAGCATCAAAAATGTTCTCTGTCTCTCCGTTTTGTGTGAATATGACGAGCCCTGTAGACGGATCGTAGATGGCACCTGGTGCTATTTGTAGGGGTTCCGGTGATGCCAATTCACGCTGACATGTGTTCACCTCTACGAATCGTGGGGGAGCATCCTTCAATGGCGTCGATACCTCCAACACATCGGGCATGTTGTTTACTCTTGTTATGCGCAAAATAGTCTTCTGACTGGCACCACGCGTCGCCGGCACAGTCTCGAGTATAATTTTACCTTCCGAGATAGCGCTACGCATTCCCAGAACTTGTTGCCTATTGTTTGTATAGTTGCCATAGCTGTCCAGGATGTCACGCTCAAAAGCAGATTTTACAGATATTTTATCTCCAGTGTTGGGTTCGATAACAGCTACGGATAAATTGTTAATAATCTGCTTATCTATACACTCCTCGAAGTTTACTAGACGATCTGTGCCCTGAACATGGAACACACCTGTGTCTGGGTTGAATAGACGCTGTTCAATGGCATCCTTTAGACGCCAACCACCAGGCGGCAGCTCCATAATCTGACGCTCTGTGACATTCTGTTCCAAATAGCTGCTCTTCTCCAGATTAATAAACTCCGAAACAACGCGTTGTGGCTTGACTAATTCCTGAGAAATTGGTATTTCAACTGACTTTTCAACATATTTTGTATGTTGGGTGTTGAGTTTAATAGGCTCCGCTTCCGGTATAATTTGTTTGGTCACTATTGTTATGGTTGATTTGGTCTTTTTACGATTCGTAGGCTCCGGCACCGTTTGATTACTATCGGGCACAAGAAGCCCATAGTTGAGCGCCTGCTGTACAGAGTAAACATTTCCCGTTTTGGGATCTTTAAATAGTTGTCTATCCTCATCAATGAAACCCTGACGCACTGCCTCGGTAAAGGTCAATAGAACTGTATCGCCTGGCTCCTGAGAGCCGGCACGTATGGTCACATAACGATTGATCGTCCTCGTCACAGTCTCTGTGGTCAACGTAATGTTAAGCAGGCTGCTCAGCAGTAAGGCCCCCTCAGGTGTGATAAACTTACGCTCAATGGCGTTGTCCAGAGGCACTGTTTCACCAGTCTTAGGGTCGAGCAAATACCCAGTCTTCGGGTCAATCAGATTGTGATAGACCAGATCGAATACGCTAAGCTCCTTACCACTGGCATTGTGCACACCAATACCGCGACTAAACATTTCGTAAACCTCCTGACGCACCAGACCCTCACCGACGGCCACCTCTAGTGGAACTAGACTATCCCGACCTGTCTCTAAGGCAAAGCCCGTACTCTTCCGACGTAAAATATCGCGCGAGAGGGCCACATTAAAGCTAACATAATCATTGCTACGCAAATCCTTGAAACCATCGATATCAAATATGGAACGCTGCGATACCGAACTGATCAGGCCACGTTCTACAGCCTCGGGTATGCTAATTAGCTCCCCAGTCATGAAATCACGATATTTACACTCCGCTGGCAACACAATGCCATCTGCAATAGCTTCCTGCAATGTGATTAGCTCACCCTTGCGTTTCGTTATGCATTTGAGGTGGTTACCATCTAAAACACCCGCTTCGATAGCCTGCATAATGCTTAATTTCTCGCGACGCATGGGACTTGTGATCAGAGACTGTTTGTCGAGCAAATTTAAATCACATACATCTTTAAGTGTATACGGCTTAACAATCAATTGACGGTTACGTGCCTCCAAGAAGCTAAGCTTCTCTTTGGTCACCTCGTTTAGATAGCGTCCGGTTTTAGCATTCAAAACGCCCGATTTTAACGCGTCTTCTAGTGTTATTTTTACATCGCGTTTAGCATCGACTACTTCGCGCACGCTCGCATCGATTAGCTGATTGGCAATAGCCGAATCCAAACGGAACTTATCACCAGAGTTGCGATCTACAATCCAGCCAGCATTATCCACCAGGCCATGGGCAATGGCATCACTCAAACACAGCGCATTCGATTTAATTGTCACCGATTCGTGCCGTATCAGATAGCCACGTTCGTACGCCTCAGCCAGGCTGATTGTTTGGCCCGATTTGACACGATACAGGCCCGTCTTGGCATCCACACTGCCAGCACAAATGGCATCGACAATATTTCTAGGTTTCTCGGGGGACGCCACATCCAATGGGGATTGCGTTGGCAATGGCAACTGCTCTACTGTGACTGTGTTGTTTACCTTGATGCGTTTCTCCGCCGTCTCATAGCCGGATTCCGCTTCGCTAATCTCTCGCTGTATCACCTCCAGCAATGAGAGTTCACGTCCGGCCACGTCTCGCCCTGCACCTGGCTGTAGCAACTGAATCGCCAGCTGTGCATCGATCAGACCCTGTTCGGCGGCCTGTTCAAGTGATATGCGACGCTCACCCACAAGCATTTCGCCAGTGCGAACGTCCAGAATGCGCAACTGTATGGCTTCGCCAATGGTAAGAACGCGACCTGTGCGCGGATCACGTATGCCGGCGATATCCAGCACAGAGGTAATATTACCTCCCCGCTTAAGACTACGTATCTCATTGAATTGTATTTGCGACTGTGGTGTAACTCCTGATTCCTGTCCAGCGGCATCTATGCCATCGCTGCTATATATGCTCTTCGAAGAGCTTTTCGTTGTTTTCGTTGAGCTGAATCTAGAAATCAGAAAGAATTGATGTAATAAAAGTGCAATCCAATTTGTTTCTTGCTCTCATATCTTCATATCAAAAGTTACGTTTTTTTGCTAAGTGTATTTAATGGAAAATTACGGCAACTTCACTTACTGTGTTGTGCTATATGTTGTTGTATAGAGATCATCCGGGCGTGCAGCGTAGCCATCGCCAGTTGGCACGCTGCCCGCACTGAAGTCAACTCTAAAGGTCTTGAGCGGTTTCTGCAGACTTTCAGCGTATTGCTAAACCAGTCAAGAAAAAGAAAAAGAAATGCTCATTAGCCAAAAATGTAAAACAAAAGTTGCGTAGTTCAAATTTTCAATTGAGAGAGAGAGAGAGAGATTTTGGGGAGAATGTGTTAGTTTTTGGGGGAGATTGGGGATTGCATTACCTGAAACTCGAACGCGAAGTCATAGTCACTTTCCTCTGCCACATGGAAATTTGTGGTTTGGGTTTTGGTTTTAGTTTGGGCCGCTTTGCGACCCGATCTATGCTGAGGCATGTCTAAATCTTGCGTTTCTTTCAATTTGACATAGTCATAGTCAGCACTGGTGGTTATAGGCACTTGATTTAATTCTGACGTTTCTTCAATGCACTGCGAGATTTATAATAAATTAAAAACACGAACAAACTCACGCACATATTTACGTCTTCAAAACTTGTCTCTACTATTAACAATTTCCTGCGAATGTATCCGTGCATGTGTGTGTTTGCAAATGCTTTATGACAGTTATAAATGTGTTGCGATAAGAACCTAAGTTAAAAGCCAAAACTTTGTAGACAAAAACAAAAAAGAAAAAAACCTACTAGCAAAATAATTGTAGACTTTAACTATGGTTGGTTTTCAAGTCGGTGGCATAGATCTTTAACAGTTTTTATTTAAGGTAATAAAACACTAAATCAGATATATGATCTAAAGGCCTTTGGTTTAGGCAGTAAATTAGTGATAAATAAATTAGAAACTAATGTCAATCAAATTTAAACTAAAACAGCGCAAACACAAGAGCTAGAGGAACTTAAAATGTTGTGTTTCTAGCATATAAACAGAATTAAATTATTATTTTTTTGAGACTACGAGATTTTTTGCTAGCACCTCTCTAATCAGCAGGTTGATATCTAAACATAACCTGGAGCCCTTGGCTCTGCCCAAAAATCAGCTAAACTTGTGGGATTCATTTTCATTCACCAAAAATCAAAACAAAGTAAATAACATTTAGAATGCCGGCATTTGATGACTTATCAGCGCTCTTAAAACATTAAGTATTATATTTATCAGTACACCATACTACAGCACACCATATCACGCACACACACACACACACAAACTTAAATATTAAGTGAGACACAGAAAGCAAAAGCAAGCCTTTGTGAAAATAGAAATGACGCTATTATTGAGGGCCACACACACAGTCAGACAGATATACAAATACAAACGTACACTGCAATAAATACCCGGCAAATATATATAACTGTATATATATATATATATATATATACATTTACATATGTATATACGGCTGATATTGAGTGCCGACTATATGGCTATAACTCTCAAAGTGATTTACTTCGACGCGGGTGATTACCCTTCCCAAGAAGTGCATAATTAAGTTTTATCTTTGTTTGCATTCAGCAAATACAACAAGACTTGCATTGATACATGACAGAGTGCCTGGAAAACGGTATCTCTGATCTGATATCTGAACATATGGCCAAATGTAAGTTCAAGCTTTGAAGTATCAGCCAGACACGCGAAAATTGGATTTATTCAGTAAGACAAATACCAAATACACTTTCAGAAGTATTATATTCTAAAAAGCAGAACAATGCAATGCTCATACTAGAAGTATATTTTATTGGGTTTAATAGTGTATTGATGAACAATTGTTATTCAAGTTAGAAAGTTTTTAAATATTGTAAATGAATAAAGTTTCATAAATAGATGAATTGAATTGAAGAATACCCATAGATAGAGTATATAAAGCAAATTTAAAATTCAATTGACTGTCAGACGTGGAGAAACACACACAATTGTATTTGCCACAATTTATTTTATCAGCAACCGCAATATACAACTTGCTAATGGAGTTGATTTACTTTAAAGTCTGTTCGGCAATAAGAAACGAAAAACTAAAAAACAAAAATTCTTAATTTACGCTGCGGCAATCACTTTTTCTTTCTCTTTTCTCACTGCTCATTATTCAAAACGGCTGTCGAAGGTCGCCCTAGAGTTAGTAGCGGCAACAAATAAATTATAATTAACAAAAATGCAAAAAGCAAAAATATATATATAAATAAAAAAAAAAAAAAATAACAAACACATTAAGAGCGCATAAACACACACACACACGCACATTGAGAAGCGAACACAAACAATGATGTCATTCGTAATTTCTATATAATCTAAAACAAGTTTGCCGTGCGCCCACAACAACAAAAAAACACACACACACCATTAAACAATAACAACAGTTAAATGAAACTGAGAGCTCCTGCAAAAAGTAGGCCTTAAGTTGCCCTCGCTCCGCTCTTGTGTCGGTATGAGATTTGCGCTTGACACGCTTTAAGAAGCTTTGCCGGTTAAACGACGAGCTTTCCAGCTGCAACACGCTGCATACCGCTGCATACGCCGCACGCTGCACAACTAAAATAGGCGGCGTCACGATGCTTCTCGAGAGATGTCGCATTCGCTTTCGTTTGGTTTTTCTTCTAATTTAATAGACCACACACACACGAATAACAACTAAAAATACTTGTGTGTGTGTGTGTGTGTATGTGTTTAAGGCGGCGGCCAAAATTTTTCTGTCTAGTTTAATCGATAAAGAGCAGTGTAATGCATGTGTGAGAAATGCAGAAAAAACCAAGCGCAATGACATATGAAAAAGTTGAACGAAGATGTAACAACAAACAGAAAAGCGCGAGAAAATGAGAACCAGACAAACATGAAAGACACGACAAATATGATAAAAGTCCTAAAAATATAATAATACCTAGGTGACATATTTTACGCATGTTTTAGCCTGCTAACCTAGCCTAGGTCAAAATATATAAAATGAAGAAGATACATTTTTTAAATCACCAAATCATTACCATCGGAAGCTTATGAAAGTGAAACTAATTCGCTAAGAATGAAACTATACAAGAGAAATCTAAAAACCGATTATCTGAAGCTCTTGAAATGAGTCTAAAACGTCAACTCGAAACTAAAACTATCGTAAAAACTTTTGCTACTTTGAAATGAGTATCCATTTAGACATCAACAATAAAAAATTCTACTAATCGTAAAAACTATTGTTCTATGCGTAGGCAAAGAAGGAAGTTAAGAAAAAAAATATTTATGACATTCTAACAGGTTTATTAATCAAACTGAGTTTAGTTGGTGAAAAAGATTGTGTGAAAAATAAATATATCAAAATTTGAAAACTGACACAGAAAACTAATACGCCCCATGGCCCTGCATTGAAGCAGAGTTTAATAATAATCAAAAGTATATAAATATGTTAACATCTGACTGCAACATATTAGATGGAGAAATTACAATTTAATTTAAAAACTCTTGATTAGATTAGGCCTTCAGCTTTGGCTTGCTGACAGACAGCGCTGATGGCAGTCATTGATAATCGTTGTCAGATGTCACTAACTTAGGATGAGTGTGCATGTCTCTCCGTATATATATATACATATATATATATATATATATATGTATATGTGTGTGTGCGTGTGTAGGTCAGTTGACTAGTCTAATGGATCTAGTTAAGCGCAACACTTTTAAATACACTTTTTATAGCCGTTTCGAAATTGTTTTTTGAGCAATTTTCTTTTAACAAGCTCTGGACTCATGCAATTTGTGTTGCCTCATTAAAAACACAACTCCCACAAAATAAACCAATTTGTTGTTCGTTTTGTCTGCCTTCATTAGCACTCAAATAAATATAGAGTATATGTATGTCCACATGTGTATATAACAAAAAAAAAAAAGAAAAAGCATATGGATTCTTGCGACATGTTCAAGGCTATATGAATATTGCATATGTTATTTCTTGGTTTTATTTTATATATTTCGTTGTATTTTCAGTTTTGTTCATCTTTTATTTTCAGTTTCACACTTCGCATTCTAGGCGTTATTTTGCTCTTCTATTCACATTTGAAATTTTATTTTTATTTTTATTTATTTTTTATTTGGCACTGTGAATGACTTCATTTTCTGAATTCGTATTTGGACCTCGTGTGGGCCGCAGAACTTTATATAAAATATTTAAATTTCTATTAAACAAATAAAAGCGGGCCACAGACGTGAATGTCGAGTATTCAATTGAATGCACGCACACAGCTAAACTAACACAGATACAATCGCACTTTCTATTTGTATGTGACAACGCGGCGTATGAGCATTGCCGCGCCGGCCCTATACGTGATGTATTATTCTATTATTATTTTATTTTTCGTTGCTTTTTGGGTTAGGGTATTCTGTTGGGGTTTTGCTTACACGTTTCAAATATGTGCAAAAAATAAATGAAATATTTGTAATTCAAATGAATTTATTCAACTTAAAGGGCAACCTTATGTAGGTTTTTTTAGCCTTTGTTCACGCAAACACACACAGAGAAACTCATACGCGCGCACACACAAAAAACTTCTTATTGGTTTAAGAAACGCGTCGTACGCGTTCAGTTTTACGTCGTTATACAACCACGTCGCATTTGATACTGAACGGAACTACTCACAGCCGTAGTTCATACGGCCCATGAGAGCAGCCAGAGCTTTTGAAATTATTGTGCTAGAGCGCGAGCTTTTGCAGAGAGCAGCTAAATATGCCGGCTATGCTCTCATCAGCTGTTGCTTTTTCCGGCTGATTATCAACTAAAATCCATTGACAATTGCCTATTCGATTCCTAGGCGGCCAAAATGTTGCAAACAATACACGGAAGTTCGCGTTGCGAATGAAAACAACGTGTTTGAACAATGTTGTTTGTCTACCGTTCGAAGATTGTTGTTCTTTTTTTGTGGTTGTTGTTTTTGGGGCCTGTCAGACTGCTAAGACTGAAGATTTGGGTTGTTTTCGATTTTCGGTAAGAAAAAATAAATAAGAACAAAAGCCGACAAACGGCAACTGATCAAATTGAAAGATACTCTGGAGACAGATTTAAAATCAATTTTTATATAGATTCATATATTTTATAAAAATATATATTTATAGTTAAGTTAAGTTATATGTGTTTTGGTGAGTATTTATAAAATTAAAAGATAATTTGGACCATGTATATTTAACTTTCTGAGCCGCACACAAATGTGTAACATTTTGACATCATAAATAAGTCCATCGCAGGTCTACAGGGTATTTACATATAAAAAAAAAAGAAGAAAACCAGTTTGCTGTGTAGTCAAATGGTAGAGCTAACCTTCTAAATAACAAAATGCTCATTCACTCCACTTAATGCCAAGCTTGGCCGCCCATGTTATGCATATCAAGTTAAGCCTTAGACATAAACCCCAAAGCTGGCAATGAAGTTGTCTAATACATATACATATATGTAAATACATATGTATATAGCTATGCCTAGTAGCATTTCATGATGTCACTCTCAGTCAAGAGCAACACCTTTGAGAACACAATGGACATACATATTTAGAGTATAGATTCTTAGGTAAAAAAAAGTGCTAATTTTGTTAAGGGCTCCGCGAATACCTCAACTTGAGTGTGAGCTGATGACAACACCGATATCTATACAGCTAACCACTTGATCGGTTGCTGACCCACACAACTAACGAAGTGGGGAAGCAGTCCTTTCTCTATTTCCACTCATTATATGTTAATTGCAAATTAAATATTTACACAACTCTGCAAATATGGGCAATATTTGAGTATGCAAAAATGGACAAGAAACACACCAAAACGAGTTGAGTTTCATTTTAACTCTCTGTCTCTGAACTCCGTGGTAAAATGAATTTTTTAATTGAATTTCTGGACACATAACTAAAAAAAATATAAAAACCAGTTGCCAAAAATAGTCTACGAACAAAACAGAAGAAATATATAAAAGA
The DNA here is from genome assembly GCA_035047565.1 of Drosophila mulleri. Classification (NCBI taxonomy): domain Eukaryota; kingdom Metazoa; phylum Arthropoda; class Insecta; order Diptera; family Drosophilidae; genus Drosophila; species Drosophila mulleri. The sequence goes on from JAWNPK010000168.1 coordinate 14,378,571, forward strand.
AATAAAATCTTAAGACTTGACAGTTGAAATAATTATAGCGACAAAAAGTCAACAATGAACTGTTGATGACGTTGTTTGGCATTGAATTTCCTACAAGCGAAGATTAGGTATCCGAAAAATATGCGAAATATGTTTATAATATATTCATATTGACATCATGTTATAAATAGAATGCTTAATTGCTAAGTTGACTTCATTTGCCTAATTGGCCAACAAAAGCAAAAAATAACAATAAAAAACTAGCTTCTTATATACAACGTATAGAGGTGAAATTTAAGATAGATAAACTCGTATATCTTCGAGGTGCAATTTGCACATTAGACAAATGATTGTCACGAGCATAAAAAAAATATAAAATGAAATAAAATAATTTATATAAAAAAAATAGTTTAACATTTAGATAAATTAATCAAATAGTGATTTATGGGACAACATTTCAAGCTCTGACAACGCAACGGAATTGCGCTCTGATGTCATTATTTCGCGAGTAAGTATGTGTGTGTGTGGGCCTATCTATTTTGAAGGTTAATTTAATAATAGCATTGCATAAGGCTGGCAAAAAGATACAAAGATACAGATACAGATACAAAGTGCGCTAGAATTAGAAGAGTATTCATTGAAAACGAAAGCTTTCAAGTAGTCTCAATGTTGAACTTGAAGCTAAGATGCTGTAGATAGATATGATATCAGCTAGCAGTTACAATTGAACTGCACGTAGAGTTGTTTTTGTTTCTGCTTATAGAAGTTAAAACTGGAATTACGTTATGCTTTCAAGTCTATGGGACATTCAGTTCATTTGAAGATACTTATTTTTGTAGTTTTAATAAATAATACATATTAATCTTGACAGTGATATAAGGTTTATTGGTCAGAGATTTGAATACTTTTTGAATCTAAATAACTGTTACTTTTTCTAAATATGCATTCTCGGATGCAGAAATGAATCTGAGAAACTATTGATAGATCTGATATTAACAATATACCTATTTACTTTATAAATCATAAATAATATAATTAAATACAGTTCTTGAGCCGGAGAAACTTAATTTTCGCCTATGCTATATAGATAATTTGCATAATAGCAAATATCACTTATGTTCACAATAAATATACCTTGAGAATTCGATAAGCTGTACGCCACTTAACCTATAGATACAGACACTTAAGCACCTCTTTTTGTAATTAAACAAATATTTTGCTACCGAGCAAGTGCTTGAATTCGTTGCTAAGGTTGCGTCATTAAAATTTCGTTACCTATAATTATAGACACTTTTTCAGTCATTGAACGACAATTGACGTTTGTATCTAAATTTAGCACTTGGCATCAGGAGTTGTGCAGCTCACTCTCACTCCCTCACTCTCTCTTTCTCTCTCTCTCTCTCTCAATCTCTGTTTTTTTTTCTCTCAGTGATCATGTAGATACTCACCAGACCATCGCTGCCGTTCACCTCGATTGCAGTTTTTAGCCTCTGGGACAATTGTTCCAGCAATCTGTCGTATTTCGTATTTAGATTATCCAAACGCTGGCTGTAATACTGTGTGGCACCCGGATCACTGTCCGCCGGGCGCAGATCGCGACGAGGCGGCGAGAACGAGGGCCGAGCCTCGAGCAACCAATCCACGAAACGCAGGCATTTACTATCGTAAATCTGGGTGACGTCACAAATGTTGATCGCGTCGATGACGTTGATGTTGTTGTTGTTGTCATTGTTGACCGCAGCATTTTGGGTTAATTTTTCGGTTAAATGTTAGTATTTTGCTCGTGTTAAACAAAGTTTAAGAGGGGTTTGTGTGGGGGTAAATATTCTTGTTCTAGTCATATATTTAGTGCTTTTTATTTCATTGATTAATCAATACGAAATTACGTTGATTACAATTGCTTTTTAATTGTTTGTTGTGTGAGTTTGGTTTGCTGTTTGTTTGTTTGTTGTTGTTTTTGTTGTGTTGGTCAATATTGTTGTTGTTGTTGTTGTTGTTTAACCCAAGTGTTATTGACGCACCTTGTACCCGCAGTTTTATACTACTCGCAATCGCACGCTTCACAAATGAAGCACCGAAATTTTTCATAAATGTTTTTAAAAAGCATTAAATATTGAAAGGTTCGTATAGAGTACAGATATAGCAGAGACAATAGACGAAAATTGTTGAGGGTAGTCAAAGGAAAATAGGTAAACTCAACATATAGAATATTGAGTCACATAGTTGATATCAAAATTTCGAAAATTGTTCACAATCACACGCACAATCACACAGAAGAAAAGGGTAAAGGAGTAGATGTATAGCATGGGGCATGCGCTATAGATTGCTCTTTGTGTATCTAATATTATTATTTCTGAATGTGGGTTGAGTTTTTTAATATTCTCTTTTATTTGGCCTATATGAGATCTATAATCTATCGTAAGTTAACTTATTAAGTTTAATTTATAAAAATATAAAAACAGATTTCTACTAAAGAACTACTAAATCGTCACGAGTAGTCCATGCTTAAAGCCTATAGATTTCACAAAAACCGATATCTTATAAAGGTAAAACTCAAATAGAAACTCATTTTACATCTGACATGATAAGATCCTTTCGGCAGAAAAGTAGTTTTTCAGAGCAAATCTATACCAAATGCCCTATGCTTCTTGTATATATATAGAGAATTTTCAGCCATACAAACGACAGTCATTCAAAATTTTTACCTTAGCTTCACGAATGAGACGTCCTCCAGCCACGTTGACATTTTCGATTTTTGGTTTTCGTTCGATAGCAGCTCCGAGCAGTTTCTATATATACATATATATTTTATATATATATATATATACATACATTTGCGAGGGAGGTTTGGTTGTAATTTGTGGATAATTTTTTTTTTGTTCATTTTGGTATTTTTTGTAAAAGTTGATTGATTGAGTTTTTGTTGTTTCATTGTGTTTGTGTTTGGTTTTTTGTTTTTTATAGAATGTGATATTGATATTGGTTTTTGATATTGGGTGAAAATACAAGAAATTAGACAAAAATACATATACAATTAGTTTTCAACTACAAATACAAATAAGACTACAATAATGATATGATGTATAGATGAAATCGTAATGACATTTATGTATATAAAACAAAACTACAAATATATAACATTTATTTATAACAATAACAATAATATTCAGAAATGTACAACGTACACACGAATTGGGATATGCGAATGGGGGTATTCGAGAGTTTGGTGTAGGGACATCATATAGTTGGTGTGAATACATGAAGTGTATATATACATATAATACATAGCTGTGTGGAGGGTCATATGTGTGTATGTGTATGTAGCTGCCTGACAACAGAGCAGCTTGCTACGGTTTTTATTTGTTTTTTGATTAGACAAAAACTACGAAATATTGAGAGCCGGAGGGGACAAGTCACAATAAGAATTTACAGGGTATGTTTGAAGGTACATTTTACAAATCGAAATATACATTTGTATTTCTACTACATTTATAACACACAGACATTGCAAATATGTCCAACACCAATGTTTTAACCCATAAATAAATTGGTATATATTTAAATGTTTATTAGGCAAAACTACTTTTTGGGCAGAGGAGTTGGGGGACGGAGCACTGGTTAAGCAAAAAATAGTTAACTACGCCTTCATTTCGAATTGAATATTAAAATATATATATACATCATACAAATATTATCAATAAATTTATATATACTTTGTGTTGCGTGAAGTGAAATAGCCCTAAGGGGGGAACTGAATAATCTCTCTAAATAACTGAGAGGTATAACTATACAAGATTGGGTTTATTCTAAATATATATAGATAGAGAGAAAAGTTCATATATTCACTAAAAGCTAACTGATCAGAACTGATTAAAAATTAATAAGTCAAAATGATATAATAGGTATATATTGAACAAGCGCTACTCACGTCTAATTCGTAAGCTGAAGTCGCTGTGGGCATGGCCGACAGACGCTCGGTGGTGCCGTCCACCCATGACTCCTCGACTTGCACGCTCGATTGGAGATTCTTCATAAGTCCAATCGCCGTCTCGCATGAGCGCATTCTGAAAGAAGCAGGTGTGAAGAGGTGAATAGGTGAATAATGTATATAGAAGCATATATGGAGACTTTAATGAAGCATATCACACGGGTTCCACCAGCCGACAGGTGATTTGGGTTGGTCTTTATTCATATTCATATTCATATTCACAGTCAGCAGTGGATGATTGAGACATGACTTTGATCGACAACGATTGGTTGTTCGGCCAAGTTAATAGCTTCAGGAAATGCTATATATACCATATCGTATCCTCATATAACCTAACTAGTAAGTTCAATTGAACTTATTCTAACAACTCGAGCTCTTACCTCTCGCCCAATTGATTGCAAACCGCACTCCAGCGCGTGTTCAAACGCTCCACGTTCGAGTGCAGACGCTTCAGATCGCCCAACACCTTGGTGGGCACGCCCATGCGTCCCAGTTGGTCAGCTGCATCGTTCATCTTATCCATTTGCGGCTGCTGTTGCGTGATTATGTCCTGCATGTGGGTCAATTGCTTGAACACATGCTGCAGTCCTTCCGCTGTGGAGGGCAAGTCCTGGTGCTTGGCCAGCTCATTCTCTAGCTCGGATATGACATGCTCGTTGTCCTCGAGTCCGGCCAGCGAAGCTTCCAGCAGCTTCAAGCGATCCTTGTGCAGGTTGCTCTGTGTGTTCAGCTCCTTCCACAACTCATTCAGGTTATCCAGCGATTTCTTAAGCACGGGCGTCTTCAACGCAATGGTGCGGAAGGTCTCCTGCAAGTGCTTGAGCTCCGGTTCGAGCAGATGCAGACGGCGCTCATAGTCGCTATGTATGGCAAGCACATGTTCAAGCGAATCCAAATCACGTGGCAGTGGAGCCAAAATAATCTGATCTAGCTCACGTGCCATATCCTCCAATTTGCTCTTGATGGCAATGCATTCCTCCGTGAAGATGCGACTCGCCTGTTTGCTCTCCTCTGCAAATGAATAAAGGAATTAAAATGAGGATTAGTTACAGTTTTTTTTCCTGAAGATTACCGCGCTGCTTGGCACTAGCGAATAGTTTCTTCATGTTGTGTTACGTTTGATTTGTGACTTGAGACTAAGTTGTGTGCTTCCTGGTCGAAGCTTCGGTGCAAATCAAGCGCACATTAAATTCAATTCAATTAAGCGCTTAATTGGACGCCAGAGTCAAAAGTTGACAGCTGGCCAAACGCCGTCAATTGAAAGGCGACTTGTCGACGCCCACGCCCATTTCCCACTAGTAAAACGCCCACCAACTCACCTTCGGCTCGGGCGCGCTTCTCAAACTCATCGAACAAGCGATTGACCTCGTCCATTTCGCGGCGCAAGCGTCGCAGCTGTGGATCATTGGGATCGCCCTCGCTGAGCAGCTTGTCAGCATCATCGTTCAGCGCTCGCCGTATGGCCGTTCGCTGCTCGGGTCCCATGGCCAGGAACTGATCGAAGTCCCAGCCCTTGACCACACGAATCGTGGCAAAGATCATGTTCTGGCGCAAGCGCAAATGTTTCTTTTGCCACAGCGCCACGGAGCGGTCGAAAAGACGCTTCAGACGTTCAGCGGCATCGATGGCCTCCTGATCGGGTGGCGGCAACAGCAGACAGGCTCCGGGAATGGAACCCTCCTGTCCCTTAGCCGTACGCACTCGCCACTTGACACGTCCCGAGTTGTCCAGCAATGTAACTGTCTCGCCCTTTTCAATCTGCAGCTGGCCCTGTTGCTTGTAGGCGCAGATCGCTTGGACCGGACCCTGCCTGTTCACCGGCTGCCTGCGCTTGTTGAGCGGCACAATAGTCTGAGCACGACGCTGAAGCGTGGCGACGGTCTCGCCGAACGCATTCAGCTCCTCACGTAGATCCTGCATGCCGCGCAACAATGCCTCACCCTGATCCAAGCCGAAATCAGACTGCGAGTATTTACTGTTGAGTATCTCGTCGCGTTTGCTGAGCCATTGCTCGGCATCCTTGATCTCGGCAAAGTACTGATGGTATTCCGTTGCATGCTTCAGATGCACCTCCAAGCAGAGTGTAAGCTGTAGCAGCCACGCCCACTGCTGTTGCAGGGCCGTCAAATGGGCCTCAATGCACTTGGATGCCGGATGCTGTTGATTGAGCAGCGCCTCGCCACGATCCAAGATTGTGGCAAAGTGCATCTCACGCTTCTCCAGTTCGGACATTAAGTTCTGTGAAGATTTACGAACGGCAATATTAGTAAAGCATATAAATAGAATTAGCGGAGTGCACTTGGTTGGTTGCCTTCAATTTGTTCTTTCATTTCGAGGCTATTTAAAACCGATCTTACCTCGTCGCCATTACCAAATGCACGCTTGGAATTAGATAAAGCACAATACACATATAAACAACAGCAACAACGACTATCAACGGCATGCCGAAGATTTAAGGAATAGTAGATAGATAAATAGGAGAGAGTAATACGATCGTACAAAAATACTAATCAAGATATTTTCATTAAATAAATAAATGATAAACTTTTCACTTCAAGAATACTAGCATAACAATAATAATAATGATAATACATATCATATGGCGAAACTCCTGACTCTCATTTTTCAATACGAGATTTAATATTTGCCCAGACGGGAAAAGGGAGATACAAGTAATAATAAAAGTATGCGGACAACTCATGCATGGAACACTTTTTCAGTCATGCTTGTGTCTGCTTGACATAGATAAATCTTGATCTCACATTGATCTTAGGGTTTTGCTATTTACCTCATAGTATCTGTGCACAGAAGGCAAATCGAGTTGTTTGTCCGCCCAGTCGCGTGTGATCTCAACCTGCTCCTTCTCGTTGAGCCATTGAAGTTCAGCTGAGGCCTGTCCAAGGAAATGCTGAAGTGAATCCAGATCGGATAGGCGCTTCGTGGAGGTGCTTAGCAGCTCTGCATAGACCTTCTGCAGCTGGTTGAGTCGCTGCTGGTAGAGGTTCAATTCATCGCCCGAGAACTTCGTCTGCTGGCGCTCATCGTTCAGTATTTTGCTATGGAACTGATCAATGATTTTGTGTTCGTGCTGTTGACGATCCAGTTCCTCCTTGACAGATGGCAGATCACTGCCATAGTCAGCGGCAAGCAATTGTTTCTAGAATAACAACAATAAGTTTGGGTTAGCTAAAAGCCATTAATATTCGTTAATGTTCTTAACTCACCAATTTATTCTGGCACCACTCAATGTGCTCCTGCAGATCGCGGAAATGCGGATTCGTATCGATCTGTCGTGATTCGACCACCATGCGCGTTTGACGCGTCACGGTCGTCTCGTGGACGGGAAACTTTAAGCCGGACAGCTTCTGAACCAGGTTCGTATGGAAATTGGTGCGCAGTTGAGCCCAACGTTGATGCAATTTGTTGACCTTCTTGTGCAGCTCGCTGACATGGGGATAGCGACCCTCGTTGAGCACATGACAGTCCTGGTTCATGTCCTGCAAGGGCTCCTCCAGATGCCTGATATCTGTTTCGAGTGCCTCGACAATACTCTTGGCATCTACTGGATGCAAACGCTCTATGCGCCTGCTCTCCTCCGAAATGCGCGTCTCTAGCTCGGTCAGCTTGTGATCCACATGCTTGATTTCGCGTTGCACTTTATCGGCGAGACGCTGTAAGCGCTCCAAGCGTTCAATTTCCTGCTGTAGAATAACTTCACGATCCTGCAGGGCTGTGGTCATACGATACCAGGCCTTTTCAATGGCATCTGGACGCAGATCTGCCTCCACATCCACTTCACCCACTGTTTCGAAGTAACGCTCTAGCTCCTTATAGATCTGTATGAGCTTGGACTTGTCGCGTTTGCGTGCGCTCACCTCCTCGCTGCGGAAGCGCTGCAGATCGCTCAGCAGACGCTTCATCTCGATCAGCGTGGGCGGGAACGAACGTTCCTGCAAGTAGGCGGTCTTCTCCCGACACCAATAGATGAACTGTTGTGCCAAATCGCGATACTCGTGCACGCGACGTTGTGACTCCATGTCGAACAGGGGGTGAATGGATGGGGGCTCCGGGAATACATCGTACAGGGATGAAATGTACGTTATCAGCGATTTCTCATCCGGTTCATTGGTGTCCACATCTGAGAATAGGAATTAGGCAGATTTTATTTAGCATACAGTTATATTACGAACTATTCAATGATAATCGTCACTCACCCTCTGGGTCCAATAGACGCGTAACACCGTATTCTTTCTCCACAATATGGAATGCCGTCTCGAGGCGTTCGCGCGGCCGATCGTTCCTTGCCTTTCGCCAGTCAAGCAAGTCCGGTCGGTTGCGATGCACCAACGCCGAGAAGGCCAATCCATCACGCCACGACGACGTAAAATCATTGACACGAACGCCCGGATACCGAGCCGTCGAGCGTCGCGCCCAGCGCAGTAGGGCCTCACGTGCGGATACGTTGTCCTCTTTGCCAACAACAATATCGGAAATCTGAAGAAGATTAACATTAAAATTAAATTAGATATTTGACGATTAAATTCATTGGCTAGATATACGATGATGCTTTTCTTGTGTTGAATGTAAATGGAGCAAATTTTCCTAAAAAAATTCATCATCAATAAATGGAGATAGATCATCTGCCATCAAATCTTCATTCTCGGATAATAATAATTTCGTTGAGTATAATCGAAAACCCTGTTTTACCTCTCTGCGCTGCATGCTACTCGACTCAATGGCCGGCGGGATCGCGCGCCGATACTCCAGCTCGGAGCTACGTATCATCTTAGCAGGAGGCAGCAAGTCCTCCGCCGGTTGTTGATTCTCCTCGGCGCGACTCAGCGTGGTCACCTTACGCACGATGTGCGTGGTCACACGCCGATGTCCATTTGGAGCGCGTTGCGATGTTTTGGTGCTCTCCACGCTGGAGCCAAGCACCTCCGTGGAGATGCGCTTGTTGCGCGTCACCTCCTGATAGCTGCCGGTGGGAGCCCCACTCGAGGGTACCAAGGCGCGACTGCTATCCGATGTACGCCTCAGGCTGCTTCTACCCCCATCCACTGCATCCTGGAACGTGACGATACGCTCGAAGTTCGAGCGCTCGTGTGGCACAGTGCCAAACGGCGCCACGCCCGGATAGTCAGTGATGACTGCCTCGACAGTGCGCTCCCGCTTCGTTTCATGGCGATAGCGCAGATTGGAGTCATCGATATTGGTCGTTATGGCTGGTCCACGGGTGGTGTGCACCACCTCGCTGCCGCTGCTTACATGGGGTGGACCGCCATTCGTTTGCCGCACCAGCTGCTGAGTGCGCTTCAGAGTCGACTGCGAGCTGGAGCTGGAGTGCATGATTTCGATTTCGACTCCAGCCTGTTATCGTTATCGTTGTCGTTATCGAGATATCGTTGATTTATTGTTTCGTTTTGTTTGTTGTTTTCCTTCTTCACTTGACGTTCTTTCGTTTTGGTTTGCGTTTCGTTTTTTCTTGTGTCTCTTACTCTCTCAGCTCTTGATTCGTAATTCTATTTTTGTGCGTGATTTCAAACAAAATGATTATAATTCGCTTAAACTGCCTGCACCAACCGCCCCACCGCATTTCTCGTGCTCACAGACAATTGAGTTGCCGGCACCGCAATTTGCGTTTAATTAAGTCAAAAGCCGGCCAAAACCAGCACCGGCACCGGCACCGACACCGGCATTGGCACCGGATGTCTTGCTCTGAGTCAGTGCGAAATACTCAGCCAAATGGCACCCACAGAGTCAAGGGCTTCGCCCCACTGTGGTGCTCAACTTGTTGTTATTGTTGCTGCTACCGCTGATGAGCGAATTATTTATGTCTTGTACATACACATAATTAGCCAGCCAACCAACTAGAGATTGGCCGTCCAATTGTCTAACAGTCTTTGGGATTTTTACCCTATGCCTTCAGGTAGAGTATATCGTGTTATTGATAGAATATGAAACGGATAAATGGGAAAAAAATGTATATATCTGCGAACCTGTTCATATCATATGCATCAAATATATATAACGTATCTGCAAACCTGTCCAATTCATATATATCAAATGTTTGGCATGAGTGAAAATGTTGTTCAAAGACCAGAAAATCTATCATCAGACATCAAGATTTCAGTAATCGTTTATCTCTAATTTATCACTTAATTTTGTAATTCAGGATAAGTAACAGCAATATTTTCCTAACTTGTTGTTTCGTAATATTGTATATATTCCAATGCTAATTTTATACTCAAATACATTAGTGCATCTGCTAGTCGTTGCGCCAAATGTAATTTATGTATTATAAATATTTCTTTTCATATATTTATGCGCACGATAAAAAAGAGTAACAACAACCATAACTAAAAGTTCATGTGCACGGAACGAGCGCAGCCGCGGGGCACAAATCACGACAACAACAATACAGCTAATTGTGAAGCTAGAAAGGGAATGATTTTGCAAAGGAACGTATTGGGATGGAACACGGATGAATTCACACTCTCGATGGCTAACAAGCTGTTCCACAAATTCCATAGAGAACTGTATACACATAATGTGTATAACGGTTTTGATAAGATATGTAACAAATGTCTATCAAATTCAGAGACGAGATACTTCGATGGCGTGAAATAGAATTTTGATAAATATTGACTTCGACTTTTAGATGGCTGAGCTTATGCATTTGATTTATTTGTTACTATTTCAATTAGCTTGACAGTCTCTTTGTTTAAGAGCGTTGATAAGCAAGGCCATCAGATATGATATGCATTGTGAACCTCTATGAAAACCCAAATCTAATCATTATAGCTCAAGATCAAGCAAGAACAACAACAGCAGCAAAAAGTTGCTTGGCCAAAATGAGCACCCACCCGTTAATCTACCAATGAAAGGCGACGCCTGCGCAAATGCGTGACATGGCGGTCGACAGCTCCTCCTCCCATACAGACAGACACACACACACACACACAAAGACACACATATTCACACTCACACAGATCAACAAAAAATGCTAATTGCAACATTATTAAAAGCAAAATAAAATAAAAATGCTGCAGTTGAATGAAGTGATTTTTGTTTTGTTTTTGGCTTTAAGTGTCTGCGGAGGCGACACTAAGAGGCGTTAATGGCTTGACATTTTGAATGGAGCCGCCGCAGCAGCAGCAGCTGTTGTTCTCTCTATAACCAAGTAGCTGTTGCCTATTTTGGCTGCTGGCTACTGTTTGAAGTTGACGACGCGTTAAGAGCTACGCTTTAGACAATATTTGCATTGGCTTTGCAATGACAGCACATAAATTCAAATCGAGCAAATCATAAAATAAACAGCCCAAACAAAAAGCACGAAAATATTTTAAACATTTATTTTTGCTAAAATGAGCTGAAGCGGAACACTAGAGGGAGATGCTCTATGTCTGGGCACGTCATTATTTTTACTGCTATTGCAGCAACACTTTATTACGCTCACACACTCACACACAAACAGACAAACACTTGAAAAAATGAATTCGTCTTATGAAGCACACTTAATTGAAACAAAATTGAACTCAATTGCATTCAGATTGAAATCAATTGATATAGGCGGCATTTAATAAATCAAAAATAACGATACTGCAGCAGGCGCATTAATAAACCGAGACAGACACAAAGATTGAGACGCGGTCAGTTCGAGGGGGGCTTCTACGAGCCGCTAGCCAGATACAAATCCCATATGGAAATTGAAATTGAAGCTCGGCGCGTTCTCTGACATCATGCAAAAAGAGTTTTAACTTGTCATGTCTTGTTCTTTGTTTTGTTTGCATATTGTTGTTTATTTTTTGTTTCCTTTTTTTTATTTATTTATTTTTTTTTTGTGATTTGTTTTATTGTGTTGTTGTGTTTGTTTTATTTGTGTGTATTTTAAGCATTCTTTTATTGGCTTTAACTTGCACTTGTTTATGATTTTTATTTATATATATTTTTAATTAACTTGGTAAATACATAATGCTAAATAAAATTTTAAAAATTTATAAATTTTATTTTAATTTAACATCATGACTATCTATTTAGTTAATCTAAAAACATATCTCAAACATTTTTATTACTTCTTAATATGTTTGAAATGTACAATTTTGTACAATTGATTTATTTTTATCTTTTTTTATTATTTTATTTATATTTTTATATCATTTCATATTGTTGTTCTCATAATATTTTAACTTTAAATAGTTTATGTAAACATTTCTTTTATTTATTTCCCATTTAAAATATACTTTCTTTCTAATAATCTGGAGCAAAAAAGCCGCGCGAATTTTCACCCTTATTATTTATTTATTATTATATATTTTTAAACATTTAACAAAATGCAACAAGCCACACACAATATTAGTTTAGATTTCTATCGTTCTACGCTTAGCTGGACATAGGCATTTTACGACTCATAGATGGATTTACAATGTACAATTGTATTTATATCTCTCTCTCAATATATATACATATACGTTAAAGATAAATGCGACGGGGGGCACTAACAACGAATGTGTGCGGCGACTCAACAACGACTAAACGCGATCGGGCCAAGTTAAAACGCTTAAAGTGTTGCTCAGGCCAGGTGTTTACGGTTGACGCCGTCGCTGCTGGCAGCGCTGCTAGCGTCTGTTGTGGCGAGAATAGAAAAAGCAGCAACAAAATACGCATTTGAGACGAAACGGAATTGGCACAAGAAAAACGCCAACCGGCGTTGGCGTTCCAAAGGCAAGGCTTGAACAAAAATTGTTTAATTCGGAATTGGAACTGAAATTGCGATCGTGCTGACAGCTGTGCGTGTGTGTGTGTGTGTGACCGTTGATGCCAACGTCGACGTTGACGTCGCTGCCAGCAGACAACCCCGTTATGGATTGCTGACTTCGAGCTCAGCGCTCCTACCACATGACGTATGTATATTACAACAACAACAACAACAACACCTGTGTGTGCATACATATGTGTATGTGTGTATATATATATATATATATAAATATGTGTAAGTGAGTGTAAGTGAGTGTGTGTGTGTGTGTGTGTGTGTGTGTGGCAGTCATAGCAACCAACGCCTACGCCAACGCAGCGCCGCAAGAACAACAACAACAACAACAACAACAACAACAACAACAGCTGCCAACGCAGAACAACAACAAATATGCAAAATGAAGGTTACAATAGCAAAGAGCAATGCAGAGCTTTAAAATGCTCGACCAGGAGATACCTACTAAATAGAGGCGAATATTCTCAGACATCGTAGTTAAAGAAAGAGTTGAAATATAATAAAAGTCATAATTAAGGTCCACTACAATAATCTACAATGTATCCTATATTTTTTTTAAAGAATGGTTTTAAAACAAAACAACTTGTCCTGCTTTAATCAAAAGATTAAAATATGTGAAGGCTATTTCCCATGAGGTACACCATTCTATGTATTCTTTATGCTTAAGTATAGGTATTATACATAGATAGATCCACGACGGGACATTTAAGCAGTTATATATTATAGCTTATATACTTTGATAATTTATTCTCCGATAAAATTAAAAGACTTTGAATATAGTTTAGAGAAAAAATACTAATATGTACATATATCCAAAAGTCTATGAAGGAACCATACAAATTGACACAAATTGGACTATTATTTTTTGTTAATGACTAAACCTATCAAGTTGAAGCGGCGAATACAAAGCAATAGATAAGCATTTAGCTAGTCTACCACCTTAGACAGATAATCAAGGAACAAAACAAAAGTCGATTAATTGGCTTGTATTTCTATTGCTTATCGTAACGCTTATCATGTGTCTTTTAGCTTTGCAGGGTATAAGTAACAAAGAAATTACATTAGCATTTGCGGCGCCTTAACTTGTTGCTGCTGCTGTTGTCATTTGGTTTGTGGTAGCCAAAATTTACCATGTTGCTACAATGTGTGACTTGGGCTTCTATTCACCTTAGTGAGTCAAAACATTTCGGGCTGCGTCATCGAGCCAAAGCCATCAGAGCCATCAGGTAGTCGCTCTGCTAGTACTTCTTGGCCCAAAATAGAAATCGAGACAAAAGTCAAAGCCATAGAATGCTCATAATAACAATAATAACAATAAGAATGCCAAACAGAACAAGAAAAGAACAACAAACCAAAGTCTTCGGGCGAAACCAGAAAGAACAACAAGTTTTGTGATTAAGACTTGTCGCTCTGCGCAGTTGCACAGTGGGTCAAGTCAGTTGTAATCGGAGAATCATCTGCTCACTAATTAGAAGAGACCAAACATCGGCTTCTATTCATACCACTGCGGCTGCTCTTGTAGCTGACTGACCCCACGACATTTTCCTTACCTTTGCCGATTCGCACAAATCTAAATTAGGCAAAAGTAATTTGAATTTGATGCTCATAACATATCACGACTCAGTCATTACACAGCTGGGCAAGCTGTGCGGCGCTGCTCCAACTGGCCGGCCAAAGCCCATGGAGTGACCCAAAAATAAAACTTGGAAAGACCACCAAAACGGCCATCACTTTTCTACAGGTTCACAAGCCAGAAACAAACCCAAATGCTGGGAACTCTTTTAAAGCCTAGCGAAATGGCCACAATTGGGGGAAAAAAAAAACAGGGAAATTTTGCGAATTTGGCCATTATTAATGGGTAATAAAAAATGTACTAAATGGGACAAAGAAACATGGCTGAACGTTGAACTACAGATAAAGAAAAGTAAAACAACAAACTGAAATATTATTATAAATAGCTAGCAAGGCAAAATAAAAATATATTTTATATAATTTAAATAACTTAATGGAATATAATCTATTGTATTACGGTTAATCTTTAACAAATATTTTTTAATTATTGCTTTACTGCTTCGACTTTTAGAACATTGCCCAAGAAATAATCTTTCATTTGTTTATTTTTCTATTCAAGCAGCGCATGAAGTAAACTTTTTAGTTCGTTTTAAAATAAAAGCTTGCTAAATTGCACTATTTAGATCAGTTCCTAAAAAATATTCGTATTTGTGCATACTCGTCTGTATATTTTGGGATATTTATTGGCTTAGCTTTTTAGTTTATGATTTAGTGCTACACATCGTACTAAATGTATACTAAAACTTATTAGGTCAATAATTTATAAAAGGCCTGTAGAATGAATAAACATGTTAATGTTATAAAATCGGCTGGAGTACATGTACTAAAAATTGTAAAAAAAAAAAAAAAACAAAAAAGTAACTCTCGCATATAAATTATATTCAAGTAGGTTATTATTTTTAAACACTTCGAAGTATTGTTAAAAATGTGGTTTAAAATGATCTAAAATGTTTTCTAAACAGCTTAATTATATTTTCAAATTAATACATATAAATATGCATATATATTGAAAATAAAAATTTAAATAAATTAAAAACTTCAGTTAAAGTGTTCATAAATCTTTTAAACAGCTAAACGTGCGCTCAAGTACTTAAATATTTAAATGAATTTACTTTGCGGTCGATCTAGAAGTGAGCGCTAAGGTGTGCTAAAAGCAATCATTTCGAGCAGCAATTGAAACGCGTTCGAATCATATTCTAATCAAAAATGGTCACACAAACTGTCACCGCAATATCCTCTATAGATGGTTGTCTAGAAAGTGTAATTGATGAGAGTGGGTGTTGAAATCTCTATAAATGTAACACTCGCAGGCGGGAGACGGGAAATGCCATGTAACGATTGATTTATATGGTAGGTAGAGCGGTTTACCTCCCCACACACACATACAGACAGAAAGAGGGGACAGCCGGGTCTGTGCTAAAACAGACAGACTGACAGTTAGGGAGTCACATATATAGGAGGCTAATTAGCATTTTGCATGAGCGACCAGCCCGTGCTGCCCTACATGGCTAAAAAGCCAGTAACTACAGCTGTTTTGTATTACCTGCTACGTATATAGACAAAACATATATGTATACAGCTAATAAATATACATACACATACGTACTCGTGCATTGTATGCAAACAGCGAAATGGAGAAGCGCTATTCGTTTCTAGCTACTGCAATATTTGCTGCTGCTACCAATAGAATTGAAAATCTAATTAGTCAAAAACAAAACGAGGGAGAAGTCTCTGACTAGTTTATTAATACCGATGTGATGCAAGAGGGTAAACAGTTGTGCATTATCTATGCGTTTTCTGGTAATTTGAGCAGCGTTTCGCACCTAGAACGTGCTATTTGTGGTGGCTAAACAGCATCGCAATCTCAAATAGCTCACAAATGTGGCAAGTGCTAGAATCCCAAACAGTAGCTCACTGCGATTGCAATTAGAACCCGCACGATCAAAATTGTAAATACTTCTCTAATCTGTTATCGATACGAAAAACAAATCTGTCGTGATTATCGTTTATATGGCCTGTAAATAAGGAAATATAATAGGGAAGCCCACTAGCATGAACAATTTGTGTAGCTAAATAATATGAGAAGATGGCAATTGTAAGACCCATAAAGCGTCTCTTATATCATAGAAATACCTAAACTGAACCATGTATATGCCCACAGCAATTATTGAACCTTTGAATTTCCATACTGTTTTCGCAGTTAACTCATATGACCTATTATACGTTTTTAATTTGAGTTCGGCTACAAATTTTGAATGATTTTAATCACAGACTAAATATGAACCTTAGACTTAATATAGGTTGGCATAAAGAAGGCCAAGCTAGCGCAATATTAAAGGCAATTATTCAAAGTTTTCGCTTTGCAGCAAGCAAATCTTTTTAGCCCAGATTTCCGAAAATAGCTCAAGATGATTTAGCAGAAAAAACTGCTCAGATTTTGTACATATGATAATGATCAGAGAAAGTACTGATTGAAGAAGCAACTAGTTAGAAATTCAAGCAGAAAAACATTGTACTAAGATAAGTTTCATTTGGCATCTGATTACAGTTTATTAATAGCCTCAGAGCGTACCATTATAACGTATTAACATAAAATGGGATTCATAAAAAATTATTTAAAACTGTTTTTAAAAATTATATTAGAATATAATTTTGGTTACATCTTGACAGTGAGTTAACAGTTGCTGTTAAGCTGTTAAGTTCATGTAAGTGTACCAAGTAACTGCTCCCTTGCTTATAGTCTTGAGGGTAAATATGAAATATTGACGCGAATAGCTATAACAAATAGAAATAATTTGTATTTAACTATTATATCACGTAATTCAGCTATTCAGTCGCATTATGTGAGCTTTGGTGTGGGCACGTCATTTGACAAGCCAAATATGTAACATTCCTAGCTGCTTTTACTGTCAGGCGGCAAAGCGTGTGGGCTCGTCATCAATAAAATTATAAATTACATATCACTCTATAACTATATAACCAGATATCTGACTGGCCACTCAGAATGTAGCTAATGTGAAGCACACAGATACGTACTTGAGCTATTGAAATGATTGTTGTTGCTGCTGCTGTTGTTGTTGCTGTTGCTGTTGCTGTTGCTGTTGCTGTTGCTGTTGCTGTTGCTATTGTAATTGTTGTTCATTCATATTAATTATCAACGGTTGTGAATTGAAACACGTTCGAGCCGCATGTAAGATACTCCTCAAATTGAACTGAACTGAACTGATCTTTGCTTATATGGCTAGCTTAAACATTTGCATATGAAAATGCGGAATTTTTTGCGTGGTTGCGCCTCGCTGTCTAAACTCGCCAATGCTACATATATATGTATGTAAATAGATATATATGTATATATATATTGAGAATGTATTGAGTGATTGAGCGCATGTTCAACCTGTTTGCAGGCACTCCGGCCATATTTGTGCAAAAGCTGCTAAGCAATTTATTAATGAAACGAAATGGCAAACATTTAAAAATATTGTGACTGGCTATATACACATCGATCTATACATATATTTCGATATAGATTTTGATGTTCGATTCGATTTTGAGCAGCTGCCCACGCATCATAAATAAAATTCAGTCATCGGTATCATAAATTGAGACATATAAGTGCATTTTATTTGCTTTGTTTTTCTTTATTTTTCCATTTCTGTTCTGGTTCAGCTAGCAAGTTCGTTGCTTGCGTTGAAGTCTTTCGTTTTTGTTTCGTAGTACGTGACACTTCTAACGCGGTGGGTCAGCAGTATTGTTATATGGCTGATGTCATGACCAAGACATAAACAAATAACACATTTTATTTCATTTCATGCCATAAGCCTTCTGTTATTGGCTTTCAGAAATAATACGCTTTTGTATTTTGTTCCACCTGAATCAGCGCTGAGCGCTCAGCGACTGTCATTGACTCTATTGTGGCGCATGTCTTACAATAAATCAAAATACCGAATGCTGATGTGAGCGGGAGCAGTAGCACGAGATACTTTCTTTGCAGAACAAATCTGAAATTGAAAGCTGAGTTTTCGCTAACTTAACGCATGGGCACCTTAACTAAACAGCAACTGCTTGTTTCTTTATTTTTTCGGTTTGCACTTTTATGGTAATCTGCCCAAATATAGCCGGCGCATCTGTATCTGTCGGATACAGCAAAATTGAAACACCTGAGCTGTGCCCAAGACAAAAACAAGCGTTGAATTATGTGCAAAAATTGCTTGGAAAATTAGACGCGAAGCTTATAATGAAAACGTTTGTCAGGCGTAATTCGACATAGATTTCACAGACTTCTTTAAAGCCGTGTAGCTAGTTAGCCAGCGGCACTCTTTAATGCTCTGTAAACGAGAAGCCCATCGGGTATAACAAGCCGAGCTAAGTCAAGGACAAGTTAGATCATCTATAAAATATACAAAAATAAAATGCATCGAATATATAATACTCTTTATTATGGCATATATTAGCTGATCTGAAATATCTAATATATTGTTTTTTAAATTAAATAAAGCAGAAATTCACAAATTTGGCAATGTGGAAGAACATATATCAAATGCAGTTCAATTAAAATGAATAATCTTGAAATGAATAAACAATGAATCTAAAAACCTGAACAAAATATACATATTTATAGATTTACGGCTATTTGGCAAATTTCTTAACAATCTTATCAAGTATACATAAATTATTTAAGAGGTATTATTCAAATTTCTGACAATTTCTGTTTACAGGGCAACTTTTCGTGGCGCATGCTCAACCTGTTTAGCCTGCTGCTTAAGTCATAAACTTATGAATTTGTCTGTTTTTCAGTCTTTCTGTCGTTTTGTGCTCAAATTAAACAATTGAGAACGCGCACAGCTTAGCAGCAACTAAGTATCTCCAGCTGACGGAAGTCAGCAAATGTTTTAAAGTCAAGGCGAAGGCCTGTCAGAACCTGACTGCTTACATATATACACTATATAGATATATATGTATACTCTACACACCCCGTGGCACTGCGCGTCGCCTCATTCGAGGGAAAATCTGAGCTTTTGTGGGTGTTTCAAAGATCACAGCGATTAGCTATGAGGCACAATTTATAACTTAATTATAGCCAAAGCAGCGTTACAAACTGCCGCCGGGTTAGCTTGGCAAATTGTTTGCAATTTATTGGCATCGGCTTCGCTTTGAATTAAACATTTCGTATTTTGCACATTGACCTATAAAATGCGCCATTTAATTGAATTTAATGCAAACGGGCAGATAGACAAACAGACAGAGAGACAGAGTCGCAAAAAATAAATAACAATGCGAATATTTATGCAATTGCCGTATAAATAAGCATTATGTCATAATTGAAATTCAACCGAAACGCGATCTCCAAACGAGATTTCGTTCAAGTCAACGCCCCGAACACAGTTTGTCTGAGTTGAATGCAATTTCGAATGCAAAATGGCATAATAAAAACTCAATTCAGATCAAAGCTAAAGTGTTTTTAATTTTGTGATCATAGCAAAGAATGATATATTATTTAGATGATTTTAATTAAAGAGAATACGTATATGATATCATAGTCAGTTGGGTAGATGGCACGATAGGGAGATAAGATAGATAAATCAATGAACATATGGAAAATATACAACAGATGGAGAGATATAGATAGAACTAAGATAGAGATATGGAAAAGACGAAGATAATGCCGATACATCCGTTGAAAATTAAATAGTTCTAAGACTTTCAAAGAGCAGTAGAATTTTTTGTTAGAATAAATACGTGCTGAGAGTTCCAAATATTTTAGATAAAATTCAGTGAATTTTTTATCTAATTAACTCACATTTAGGTTCAGTTATTTCGGAATATATAACAAACATGAGGAAAACATTCAATAGGAATTTAACAGATATAATATAAAAATTGGGATTTATATGTTTGTGAACATCTAAACACAACTCAGTTAGAGAATCTCTCAATCCGTGCAGCTATGAAGAAATATATGCCCATAAAACATCAGAAATCAGCCCCTTAAAGAAACTGCCACAACTTGATTATACCCTTCCTTTTTTTCTCATTTTCATTTTGGGCTAACCATTTTTGGGGCTACATAGGGTACATATATAACATTCATTTTGTGTATAATAAGCAGAAATATCCTTTTAAGTCGCGCTCACAAATTTGCATTGCGAATGACTAAATGACATCAGCGACTCACAAACAAACAGCGACAGATACAAAGATACAAAGATACGCAGAGAGCGAGAGCGAGAGACACCCGCAACTGCAGGCCGCAATATACATAAATCCTTGGCCAACGACAATTGCCAGGCCAAGACGAGACGCGAGAGGGGCGCGCACGTTAAATGCGAGACAGCAAGAAATAATAAATAACATAAACAGTAAATGACGCGCGATTGAGTTTCACATTGTCAAGTGATTTACAATTCGTTTTGCCTCAATTGAATCAGCAGCAACAGTCGCTGTTGTTGCCTCATGGCCGTTGTTGTTGTCGTTGTTGCTGCCGCTGCTGGCTGCCACCGCGGCTGACTGGCAGCATCATTGAGCATTTATGCGCCCCATCGATCAATCCGAGCCGCCGAGCATCGAACGCAGCTCGATGCGGCATGCGCCGTCACAAATTACGAAATACCCGAGTTTTAAGTTGCATCTAGTTTGGTTGCTGTTGTTATTGTTGTTATTGCTGCTGCTGCTGCTGCTGCTGCAGTTGTTGTTGACACACATTGTGACTCGAGACACGGAGACGTACGCAGTGCGGAAACGTGCAACATGCCCGATGACTAAGCGAGCCCCTGAGGCGTGCCCCGAGCCAAGCCGAACTCAACTCGAAAGCTGAGAGTTGATATAACTAATGAGAAAACCATCAAGGAATTTACTCGTGGACAGCTCTGAGAAATGTTGTTCACGTTGTACATGCAAGTGCAAGTGGCATGTTAAACACCTATTAACTCATGTCAACTTCAACAAAAATATTTGGCTGGAACTAAATCGCAAACTGCCTGAAAAAGTATTTTAAGCTTAGCTCTATGAATCTTCAGAAAACACTGCTGAATTCAGCCAATGGAAATTTTAGCAACCAAATTACACTGCATGAATGTATTTATAGCACTATTAAATATTTTAACACCCATATATACTCGTACATATCTATATCTGTGTATAAAAGAAGCTGAAAATCTGAAAAGAAATATTGCTAGTATATTTCTAATATTTCGGCATCCTTAATTGTCAATCGTTAATTCGAAAAAAGAAATTTCAATACCAAGAATTTATTATATACTGCAATATTTATATATCAAAACATTTCTTTAAATCGTGATAATATACAATAAACAATGTTAATATAATATTAAAGAATAAAGAAGAAAGTTATTTATTGCAATATAAAATAAAAACAATTCAACACTTCAACAATTTACTCTTTCAACCTCAAAGTTATGTCAATTATTTATTTTGTATCTCATTTTTAATCTATTGAAAAAAGTGAGCTGCCAATAAAACAGTTTATAAAACACTTATGCAATCTGATGCAATCTAACAAACATTCCAATATATCGTATAATTTTCTAATAATAATGGGTTCCCATTAATCCGTAGCTACTGCTCGAGGGTCTAACAAACGATATCTAAGATAATATTGATTTATTTGAAAATAGTTTAATTAATACAATCGACTCAAGCGGACTCGATGCTTTTGAGGTTGCAATCATATTTCAGAGATAAGATGCTTGTTATTTAGTGAACAGCTTCATTATGCGCAACGGTGTCGCAACGGGCACAGCAACCTTTTCCAGGCAGAGCTCCATGCGATCGAGTGCGTTGTTAATTTTCGTGTTATTTTATGTTTTTGGCTGTGTAGGTGGCCTGGCCAAGTGGCTGATTTGTGGCGGCCTTGTGGACAATAACAACAACAGTTGACGAACTGTAGCAGCCACTTGGACTTGGTTATGTGTGTCAGTCAATCGCTCAGTAGACGCTGAGACGATGCTGATGAAGAGAAGGTAAACTGGCTACCTTAAAAGGCAGCGCCGCGTTCGCCAAAATAAGTCAACAGAGCCGGAGAGCTCTGCTGTAAAAATAGCAGCTGCTGGGTAGGAGTAGATCAGGCACAATATTTAACCGAAAAACCGAAGCTGAAATAACCAACATGTGCGTGTCTGTGTGTCTGTGTGTTTGTGTGAGCCGAGCTGCAGTTGTTGATCAATGAATCGATGACGAAACTATAACAGAAACTCTCATACATTCATATGTGTACATATGTATATATATATATATGTACAAATCTACAAGATATACAGCAAATACGCCCAAATGAAAACGAATTCGTTCGTTGTGTGAATATTTGTTAACGATCTCACGAATTGGGCGGCCAGTTTGAGGGTCACCTTCGCCCAATTGTTGCGTGTGGGCGCCACTGACGCTGACTTTGATACTGTCGCCATGTTGGGCAACATTTCGTGGACCTGCCTACAGTTATCCAACACTTGCTCCATTTGCAGACACACACACATACACACAGTCAAAACTCACAAAGAAACCAGTTCAATGCTTGCTAAAATGCAGCGAATAGTTGAAGACAGAGAGTGATTGCTTTTAGGATTGTAACGAGAAAAGAATGCATAGCTTATATAAAGCCAGTAGACAATTACAAATACAGGAACTAGAACTTTCCGTCTTACAAAGAGAGCAGTACGCAAAGGGAGGAGAGAGAGCTGATTCAGTGAAATTTGGTCATCCTAATTCTAATGCAGACAAACGCATAAGTAAAGTAACGAGAGCCACTCGGTCAGATAGAGTAAAGTAACGAGAGCTAGTCGTTCAGATACTCTCGTCACTTTACTTCTTCGTTCCTTTACCCAACAACGTTAAGCTGGGCTTAACAAAAGGAAGCGTCAATTAAACTTAAGCTAATTATTGGGCCCTAACATAAAGAACGTAACGAGAGACACAGTAAATAGAGTAACAGAAAGCTTTAATAGTAATTTTCAACAGTTGATCAGTAATAAAAGTTAAGGAGAAGTGCCTTACGATCAAGATCTTTCACATAGCTCTAACAATTAAAGCAAATAAAACTGCCGCGTATCGTAAATTTAACAAGAAACAGGTAAATGCTTTTTACATTTACATATATAGTGTTACATATGAACTAAATCAATTATGACGGGTATATCACAATGGTTATTTCGTCAGTGTAAGTGCTCAAACTTCTTAAGAGATTAAAAACGTTCTACCTATTTTTGTTTTGTAACGAATAATTACCATCAATATATCAAATGAATCTATCTCCAAAAACTTGCTCCAATTACAGTCAATTAATATATATATATAAATATAACGAATGCTCTACATTACCTGGAAATGCAGTATAATGGTCCAGATCAAGCCCAGCGTTAGCTTGGGATTACCATCCACAATGTCCTCGGCGCGTATGTTCACCAATTTGATATTCTTAAAGCGCAGAAAATCCAGCGCCATTTGTGCATTCTGCAGCATGTGGAAACGCATTTTGCCCTTCTCTCGTGGCTATGGAAATGTAGCGAATAGGCAAATCAAAAACGAGTACGAAAATCTCTCTTGGACATACAAGTTGTCGGTGGAGCTGGTTGTGACTACTTACCAGGTGTTCGCCAGATAGCACCTCCAAGAGTGAAAGCAAATTGTGACCATCGCGCAAATCCTCAAATAAATCCACAACTCGCCGATTGGCCTGGGCAGGTGGCAAAACGAAGAAGAAGAAGAAGAAAAAGAAACAAGTTAAGCGACAGTTGAAAAGTAAAAGTTGAAGGTTACACAAATATATACATAAATATGTATATGCATGCAGGGTGTTAAGAAGGTGTTCACAACGATTCGGTGTTTAGGAATTCATAATTAGTGGCCGGGTGCATTTAGTGAAGAACAATAAACGAGCATAAGGAAACGAGCAAATTAATAATGCAATTTTTAGTGTACAGCAGTGTACAAAATATTTATAAAAGAAAACTTTAACAGCCAAAGAAAAAGTAATAATAATAAAAGTCTTTAAATAAATTCGTGAAATAAAATTGAATATATTTTTCTCTCAGTACTAGATAAATATATATTATATAATTGCATATGCAAAACATTTATACACATTGAAATTCTGATTGAGATTTGCACAACTTACAGACTGTGAGCAACAGGGTATACCATTTGTGGTAACACAAACATGTAGCATGGTATAGGTCTGCAAATTTAATAGAGTATTCAAATTTTAAAGCAAATATTAAGAAAACTCGAAATAAACTAATTGGGAAACGTAGTATTTTTTTTTTTTAATGCAAACACTATACCTTGGCATACTTCCAATGCTGCTTGTGGTTAAGAGAGAGAAAGAGAGCATAAATAAATGCCATTTTAACTTTACATAAATTGATAAGATTCCTAACTTTTGCTCGTAAAAATCGTAAATGTTTAATTTGGATGGGGGTCTTAAATGGAGCACTTATGTTGATGATATGTATGTTTCATGATAACCGTGGATCAGCGGCTCACTCCGTGGCTCTGCTATGCACTCACCTTTTTAAGATGTTTGTTAACCCATTTTGTGAAAGTCTTCTTTTGAATGGCATCGCGTTCGTCTGTGGCAGAAATGAGAAAGGTTTATATTAAAATTGATCGAGATCGATAAAGCTAAATGAAATTGTTAATATTTCATTGGTTTCTCATTTAGGATTCATGCAACGGCAAAACACTTGGATTATGTCAATCAATCAATATACATATATGGGTGTCACACACTTTGATATGATATGATCTAAACTGCAAGCGCTGACGACATCAACGAAAATTGCTGCTGGATTGAAAAATGTACGATTTATGTTAAATATTCAACGCCTACTTATAAAACAAAAGCAAAGCCAAGAACAAAATTAATAATCAAAATCAAATTTGTATCCATAATAACTATATTTAATCATATGCGAGTATTTAATGTGTGGGCGCTGAATTATGGCCTAAACTTTTAATGAGCTTGTTTGTATTTTCTTCTGCTTTGTGGTGCTGTTGCTGTTTTAATTGAACAATTCATTTAAGTTAAGGCTACGTAATTAGCTTCAGCGAACATTTGTCAATTGTCCATACGAATCTCAGGGCCTCAGACATTGACTTTGGCCAAAGTCCGATAAGGCTGACGATACGATAAGCATTTTTTTTCTTTTTTGTTGACGTGATTTGTTGACCATAGTTGAAAGAGGAGTAGGAGAGGGACAGAGTGGAGGTGAGATTGAGAACAACTGAGAGAGCGAGAGGGAGAGAGCGAGTTGGTTCTTTATCTATTGATAATGACATACAATAAAAAAACCCAACAGTTAGGACTAGTTTTTCGCATCGATTAACTGAAACACATGCTTAGCGCTTTGGAGAACAACGTAATTAGTGTCAAGTGTATCTATAGATTATATCATATCATTCAATAGTATTATATCTAATCGTTTATGACGGCAATTAAATGTAACAACTTTGCAAATCTTTTTATTTTTAGAAAATCCATTGTGCATGACTCATAGTCAAAATAGAAATATCTGTCACTGATTTTAGCAGGTCAAATTCATGAAACTCCTCAGAAAGTGCTTAGAATTTAGTCGATATTCTTAAATATTTTGATTGCTCCTAATCGATACTTCATTATCGGAGAAAATTCAATTAGGGGCACTTGAAAACTAATAAATATCCAATAAAATACTATAGCCCCCTTTCAATAAGTCTGTATAAATATTTAAGTGTTCATGTTTTTATACATACATATTTATAAATCGATATTATTTTTCTGTGCCTTCATTCTCAATTAATATTAGTAATTTCCTACGAATTGTCAGGAACAGTGGGCGTGCAAATCAAGCTAATATCACGTTAAAACTTGGAATCACAAATCTAGATTTCTTTCTTAAGTCTTGAAATCTAATCTAACGTAGCAATGGCAGTTGTAAATCCATAAGGGTAAATAATAACATAAAGCGAATAACCCATCAATGCGAAATATAAAGTTCAGTGCCCATTTGACTGATATCAAGTCGAGTGCTAAGGTACATAGTAATAGTTGTAAATGAAGTTTTACGGTTAATAAACCCGATAAATTGTAGTGCAGGGCAAACAAAGAGGACAGCAAATAGCGTTGAGAGCAGCAAGAAAGACGAAAGCAAAACAAAATGTGCAAAAAGAAAAAAAAATAACACTTTTATATATATACATGGGAATCTCACGATAAAGAACAGGTAACAAGAGAGTTGTGGAAAGAGAGTGAGTGAAGAGCGAGGAATACAACTGTATTTTTGCACTCTCTCTCTCTTTCTCTCTCTCTCTCTCTCTGTGGCTCTCTGTCTTGACTCCGAACTCTTTTTTTTTTAAGTATGTGTGTGAAGGCTGTTAACGTGTTATTAATCGCATTTGTGTTTGTATTAATTATTGCTGACTGAATAACAGACTTAGCCAGAGTTCTACTTAATTCATTAATGACTCACGACATAACAACTGTGCAAAAATCACTGTTGTTACGCCCCCTTGCCGTCGCCCACCTCTTGCGAAAATACACTCATTCAAGTCAATACGGATTAATCTATTAAAATTCTAGCTATATTCAAGAATGAATAGTTTTTATCATTAAACTTGTTTTTAATAATTTAATCGAAATGTTTTCATGGCTGATAAAATCTGCGTTAAAGAATTTAAAAACATTTGCTCAAACAAGAAAGAGAATAATTCTTTGACAATCGAGCACTCTTCGATATGTATCGCTCATTTATCGTTTATCATTGACTCTATCGATTCATATATGCTTTGATTGCTAAAAACAATTATTACAGCACAAGTCTTTCAATATCAAGCACTATTTATTGGTTTATGTCAACTAGTTCACGGTAATAATATGTATTATATAGTATATTTAATATAATTCCAAATGTAATTTGTAATAGTTATCGATTGGTTTTTTTAAAACAGTATAGATATGAACTAGTTTCTGGAATCAGTTTAATCTAATTTATGAGATGATTATGATAATTGAAATATTAAAAGACAACTTATAAAATAATACATATCTAATTTCGTAAATATTTTCTATCGCCAAGCGGATGTGCTTGGGGAAATCTCCAAAAAGATTTAATACTAACTCAGCGCATATTAGACACGTATTAATAATATTATATATTATAATAGGTAGGGTAGAGCTTGAAGTGTTTGGTATATTTTAGACTGAAGCCTAGGTAACCGACAGTAGTGAACTTTGTATAAATATTTCTTGAGCTTAGATGACTTTTACTATACATTCGTATACATTCCCGGGAAAAACTGAATCACTAAAGCAGCTTAACACCTTTTTATTATGTTAACTTATCAGGGAATTTACTTTGCCTCTGTAATGAGCACAATTGTAAGCCTTTTCTTACTACAGGGTATCAAATGTTTATCACTTAAAGTATGCCTGAAAAACGTCAGTCAGTCAGCATATCATAGTTCATAAATTTATAAAGTTCATTTCAATTTGACAACACGAAAAGGTGTACAGTGTGTATGATCAAATGTGTATGAGTGAGTGTGTATATGTGTTGTGTCTGTGTGTCTGTGTATATATCTCTCACACACAGGTAAGCACACTATCTGATATACCAATTGGTGTTGTTGTTGCCGTTGCTTTTCGTGAGCGCGTGATGATGTCACGTTCTAAGTTGAATTTTGCTGCCACGATTAAATGTTTGTTAACGTATTTCACTGTTAACGTATTTTACGATTGTTGTTGTTTTTAGTCAACTTCAAAAAGAAAAAATTCAATACCGTAGTATACGTATTTAAAGTTCGCTAATGTTTATTTTTGCATTCTGCCGTCGCGCTTTTTGATTAGCGCACTTCAATGACAGCGCCCCGAAGCGAAGGACGTTGCTTGACCACAACATCAACAAAAATATAAATATCATAATAAAAGCAACAATTACACTAGCAATGGTAATAAGCAACAACAATTTGGCAAGCACTCATAATTGGTAGGCTTTCTACTTGAGTTTTCGATAAGCAACTTGCTGGGTCATTATGAAAGTGCCTATAAATAAGTCTTTAGAGTAGTCGACCATATCTTATTTTAAATTTACCAAAACTATATTAGGTAAGAGAGATTACATGATAAATAGTTTTATATTTCAGTTACCCTATAAACAGAGATATTTTGGAGTAAACTTTGTGGAAAATTATGTGGGTTAATAATCACTCAAACCAGATTCTCTTGAATTCATTAATATATTTGATATTTATAACTGTAAAGCAACAGTTTGGCATAGTTCTTTGAGCTCTTTCAAAATGAATCTCTGCATACAGAACCTTGTTTGAGCCCCACGATTTCATTCGAAGCAAATTAGTATATGATCTCATCGAACTCATCGTCTAAAAGAGCTAGAGTCTTTAATTTCGGCTGAGCAATTAAATATAATTAACATTCTTGATAGCTTTGCACATCCATTATTAATCCTTGCCCGATTTCTTCGATCGATGAGTGGAGTCTCTCTCTCCAATTACACAATAAGGTATTTTTATGAAAGATTATATGCAATATGTATGGGTATTTATTGATCACACACAGTTGCTTAATGCCTTTTTTACCGCACTTAAGCTTTGATAAAATAACATAACGAGTCGGTCAGAAGAAGCATTACTAGACACACATTTATATATACATATGTATATTTATATTTATTTATATATAATATATCCTATATATACAAATTATAAGCGTTTGATGGGCTCAAAGTCCGCTCCAATTTGTGGTAGGTAAACATCAAAAGAATTTCAAAAAGGCATTTATCATGGGGTAATCGCCTACCCATCAGCAAATTAGCAAATCGGTAAATATCGAATATTTAATATCGAGTATCGAATTTCCATAGTTAACAGTTTTCGGAAAATATTCAGATTTCGGGTGTCCGCTCAAAGCAAAAGTCGAATTAATAATCAAAAATAAAAAGCAAATCAACATAAAAAGCTCATAAAAATTGTGTTTTAGAAAATCATAAACGGGTTCCAATGTACAGAGTTCTTTCTATATATGTATATTATGTATGTAAAACAGAAATTCGGAGAATTTTGAATACGGCTAATTTGTTTGAGCGAGCGGGTTAATTGCCGCAACTGTTAGGGGTTCACCAACAGAGCCAATGCAAAGAATATGACACAACTCAGCGAATCCGCGAGTCAGTAACCAGTTCTGAAAAATGTACGCGTAAAATCAATAAATGAATCAATATTTTTTGGTGCCGAAGCAAACGTTAAAATAATATTGACATAGCTTTGCATACGACATGGGTCCGTCGAGCGACCAACCTAAAGTAAAATACCTCATACTTGATTGGCGGTGAAATGTTTACTGTAAATATGGGCAGGGCTTGAACCATTCTTCGTTCCATCCATTTCATGGTCAGGGTCAGACAATCGAAGTGCTTTCATAAAACGGAAAGGTGTCAAATGGTTTATCTCATGGTATTCTTTGCATATTTATGAGCAATATAATATATATACTTATATATTGATGATTGGAGCTCGGCCAACGACCTTGAACCCTGACCAGCTGCCAAAAGCTCGTGGACCGTATCATAATTACAGTAAGGAATTATGCAAGCATATTTTTTCACCTAATCGTGATTTCGTTAATCATTATGCAAATGCAAATCATTTCCGCAGGCGGCATTTTTAATGGAACCATTGTTACTCAAACAACTGGCAAAAATAGAATTTAGCAAGATTACGATACGGAAAACAAGCTACCAACGAGAGACGACTAACGAAGTGGAGCGAGTGGAGCAGTGGAGGAGAATCAAAAGTTAAGAGCTTAAAGACGTAGATCTGTCTTTTTAGGAAGTGGACACGCGCAGAACACGCGAATAGATTACAAAGCTCTTTTCAAGGATATTGATAGATATCTTTAAACTATATGAAAAAGAGACTCAATATTAATATAATGTTTTAAAAGTAGCGAGTACGTGTTGGAGAAATGAGCAAAGGGAGTTCAAGTAGCAACTTAGAGTACTGCGAAAGGATATCTCTAAGAAATATGCAAAACATGCTTATCAAATATAATCTATATAATATATTTCCCTTTCGAATGTGGTCTGTAACATTTCTGAACTAGCAAATACCTTGACTACCTTGATAACGAATAGAGCGTAAACATTTAAATTACAAGAAATCGGGAACAATTTGAT
Source organism: Drosophila mulleri (assembly GCA_035047565.1). Classification (NCBI taxonomy): domain Eukaryota; kingdom Metazoa; phylum Arthropoda; class Insecta; order Diptera; family Drosophilidae; genus Drosophila; species Drosophila mulleri. Next base: position 14,409,055 of record JAWNPK010000168.1, read on the forward strand.
ATATCAATATATGTTTAGTATAACAATCTGGGTAACATAAGCTCCCTAGTAGGGGGTAACCGGATATCGTATAGCTGATTAATAGCATAAACAATTAGCAACTCGTCAATAAACAACGAGTAACGGGCAGAGCATTCAAGCAATTCAGTTATTCAGTTAGTTGAGCATCTGAATGACAACGTGTAACAAATAACGAGTAACGGCCAAACGAACGAGTAACGAACAACTCGAGTGATAGAATGAACCTTTGCCGACTTACGCATAATATCCCAATCTTCTATAAAATGATCCCAAATGGACATGGTACCTTTAAACTGCGTCAACGCATCCTCGTAGCCGCCCTGCGGCTGCGACTGCGTGGACGAGTGCTTGGCCTTTTTGGCCGCCGGACTAGCCTCGATCAATCCATGCGAATGTCTCGGATGGTGCTGCTGATGGTGATGGTAATGATGAGTGCTGCTGCTGCTTTGGCCATTGGCGTACAGTTCCCGATCGCGTTGCTCCCGCTGGACCTGATGATAGTCGAGGGTGCCATTGCCACCTGGGGAGACAGAGATTCGTGCAACAGGCGATGCGGTTGAGCTGCTCGTCGTTGTGGCATGATGATAGCTCTGGTGGTGATGATGCGTCTGCCTGGAGCTGCTCCGTTTCATCGAATTGGTGCCGGTGCCGCTGCCGCTGTTGTGATGATTGCCCGGCTCATGCTGCAGCTCATTGGGATCGAAGCCGAGACGATCCTTATAATAGGAATGCGATGTCATCTTGCGTTGTCATGAAATACTTTCGCTTGCGCGTATCTTTCTTGATTATTATTTTTAGCACGTTCGCTGCAGTTGTCTTCTTTTCTTTTCTTTTCTTTTCGTTTCTTTTTTTTTGGGTATTTTTCTCTTGTGGATGGCACTTTGTGATTTTATTTTTATTGCTCCGCTGACTGACTGATTGACAAAACGAAATTAAAAACGCTAAACTTGGAGTTGCGAGTCGCGAATCGCGAGAGAGATGCAAATTAACCGCATGAGTCAGCGTTACGTACTTGAACGTGAAATCAACAGCAAACGAATCGAATTGCAAAATAAAACTAAAATTTAAATCAAGTGCAATAAAATGTGAGTAAAAGTTTTGTTGACTCGCGCTGTTTTTGTTGAGGAAGTCTATTTGCGAATCTCTTCTTGCCGGCATTTTGTTCCAATTGGCTGACAGCCAAAAAGAAAAAACTAACTCAGCCGCCGGCTACGCAGCATTTGTATCTTTGCTAGCGAGTATCTTTTGTATCTTTTTAGTGTATAGTGTATGTGTGTGTGTGTTTGTGTCTTTCTTTCTACATGCTTTCTGCAAATGACAGACGACTCGCTGTTTCTGCATTTTGTCGTCCGGCTCTTGAACTGTTTGTCCCTACAAGCTACAGACAATTGACAAAACCTAGAAATAAAGAGCAAGAGAATAAACGGGCAGAAGTTCAAATGCCCTAGGAAATCGAATTACAAAAGTCTTGACAGACCTAAAGAGTTCATCTTTAGAGATTTATTTCTCAACTAAATCTTTTACTCTTTCTTATAACAAGAGAGTATTTGTTATAATAAGAGAGTATTTATTATTTAAAAAAAAAAAAAAAAAAAAGAGTAAAAAACTTAGAAGTGACTTGGAAGTACCTATTTATGCAGACTACGTATTAGAAGTGAAGTTATGAGGTCCACGATGGAGACCCCACACAGTGGATTCTCAAGAAAAGCAGAAACTTTCAGGTTATAAATCCAATTAGACGGTGTCTTTGTTTTAGCTTTTATTCAAACCTAGTATACGGTAAATCACTTTTTCAACTAATTTGAAGTTTCTCTTCAGAAAATAGAAGACGAGTTTCATGAGCTTTCAATTTCTATAGTTTACTTTTTATTAATATATATTTAGAATATTTTATAGCCAATTGAATAGTATTTATATAACCAAGTCATAGATCAGATAGAACGTTTCAAGCCATTAAGAGTTCTCGGCTATCTTGAACTCTGCGACATTTTGCTGCCCTTTCGAAGGTTATGTAGGGTATGGACGTAAATTGTCTGCCCGGGCGCGGTACGGGTCGCAAATTGAAATTATAAAGATAAATTGAAATCAGACAGGGCAGCTGCTGTGACAGCTAGAGGTACAGATACAATTGCAGACACAGTCACAGATACACATACAAAAGCGCAATAAAAGTGAGTTATGCTCTGAATTGTTTGTATTCTCCTGTTTTATATACATAAATATCTTTTTTTTTTAGCTGCACTTTAAATTGAACAATGGCCATTACAAATTTGTACTTTCATTTGCGACAAGTCTGTAGCTCACTTTTTATTTTTAGGTGCTTATTCAAGTTGAGTTACAAATGGAATTTCTTTGATAACTTTTTGCTGTACTCATTTTTTATTATAAATTTTTTTTTTTTTTTTTTTTTTTTCATTTTGCATTCTCGATTGCATGAGGTCAGCAGTTGGGGTGACACCAGCTGGCTTTCTTTCAACTTGCAACTTCCATAATAAATTTATAAATAACTACATAAATAATAGTTGAAACACGCAACGCGCAGCTGGCCAATGAGACAGGCTGTCGCGCTGATTAGATACCGATGGCCCCTCAACACAACAAACACAGATACATTTACAGATACAGATACAACTACTCGGCGCAACAGATACTTATACAAATATCTTTTTGAATTTCTCTCGTGTTTGCCTGCTTGTTGTTGATTTTTTTTTTTTTCCAATTTGTTTATTGCTTCCATTTGTTATTGTGCATTGTTTTTAGTTTTCGCACGACAAAAATTAACAAATGAATTCGTTTTGCATTGCACTTTTACTCAATTTTTATGATTATTAAATTTATATACTGTTTGTTGTTGTTTTTTCGGCAATTGGTTTTGCATAAATTTTTCTTATTTATTTAAATTGCAACTTTCTTCAGTACGTTTTCACTGCTAATATTTTTTATTATATATATCTATTTTAATTTTTTTACATTTGTTTGTGTTGTAGTTTTTCATTCACATGCAAAAATTCACACAATAACTCATAAAAATGTGTTTCTTGTTTAATAATTTTCACATCACTCACTTCTATCACACTTTTTCCAACACACACTGTGTGGCACAGTTATTATTGTGTGTCACACATGTTTTTTTCCAGTCGCTTTTTCCGTGCCAGGCCTAAGCTTAAGTGAGAGCGCACATTAGCTTGCATTCGAAAGAAACAACAAAACGTTGCTCAATTTGTGTGCTGCATTGTTCTAAGTCGGAAAGAGCAGAGGCAGAGAAAGAGAGAGAGAAAGAGAGAGAGAGAGAGAGAGAGCGCAGTCGAAACTATGTCTGAAATGTGTGCAGCAAGGAGCCTTAAGAATGCGGTGGCTGACAACAAAACGGACAAACATCAAGAACGAACTACTCAGGTAGACTTTCCAGCGAGACGACTCTGGAGACAGTGCGTTTGGCATGACTAATTTGCGGACAATTCCACTGGAAATCAAATCTGTGCGTGCACGCAGGCGCATTGCCTACCAAAATCTTGAAAAAGGTACCGAAAATAAGAATAAAGAAAACAAAACTAAAATAAAAAACAAAACACAAAAAAAAAGAAGGCGAACACACACAACAAAAAGAAACTGGTTATTGAATGAAAAGCCAGCCAACAGAAATGGCAAAAACAGCCACACAAAACACACAAAAAATTTGAAGCAAAGCTAAAGAAGTTTCTTGGGCGTCTCTTTTGAAGCTGAGACCTGGCAAATATTTGAAAAATGCACACTCACACACACACGCAAGTAGGCCCAGGCACACTCACAAACACACACACGCACTGGAAGAAGAAGCAGCGCGCAAATACAGCTGCCAATTGCGTGTGAGTTTATTTCATTTTTATGAGCCTGATAAGCAACAGGCAGGCAAAACGCACTCGATCAGTTAATCAATAGATTTTAGTCACTATTATTAATAGTTTTTCATTTTCTTGCTTCCAAGATAAACACACTTTATATTTATGATAAGTTGCGAGCGGATATTGTGGGAATTATTACGCTTTTTTATGATTTCAATTCTTTTTTTCTGCGCACTTTGCACAATTTTTCACACACACGACAACTTTATTTCGCGTTGTTGTTGTTGCTGCTGCTGGTGCTTAGGGCCAGGTTAGAAAAACGGCTGTGCGTTGGCAGCGGCAGCAGAAATTTACAAATTGTTGTTGTAGTTGTTGCTGTCGCTGCTGCTGCTGCTGTCTATTCGGACACACTCAAATAACGGAAATAATTTGCTTGCAGAGGACGCCAACCGCTCGGTATCGTTGTTCAAATTGGACTGAGAACACGGCCAGAGCGCAAGCAACGATTTTGAATGGGTGCCGCGCTGCGAGCGCCGACTGCATGCATGTGTATGCCAGTGCTTGAGTGTATGTGTGCATGTATTCGTGTGTGTGTGCGTGAGCTAAGCAGGTGTAGCGCTCTCTCTGTGCCTCTCTCTGTGTCTTTGCTCTCTGCTGTGCGACCGTGTCTGTGTGTGTGTGTTAGTGTGGGCTGAGCACGATCGTGGGAGCGCCAGGGCTTAAGCTCGGCGAGTGCGTGAGCGAGTTTCTTCTACATCTAGATGAATGACCCAGACGAAAGACTCACTTACTCACTCAGTCACTCACTCAAAAAATGCCACATATTTGGTCAACAAATTCGCTGAGCGCCTCTTGCTACGGGTTTTTAATTGCGACAACTGCGGGCGGGATTGGCAAAAACGCTGCGGTCAAGCATGTGGGCTGCCAGCAAAAATACAAGAAATAAGAAATTGACAAAAAAAAAACAAACACAAAAAAATGAAAGAGAAGAGAAAATAAACCGCTAATGGTCATGGCCGTTAATAAACAAAAAGCCCTAATTTGGTGCGCAGCTGAACGGGCTGAAAGAAAAAAGAAGCTGAACTAAACATTTGCTATTCAGCAAGACGCCGCGCAAGATTCTTTCGTTCTCTCTTTCTCTGCAGACATTCACTTCCTTATTGCACTCACTCTACATATGTATACGAAAATAGCCACAAAATGAACTTAGCAAAATATAAACAAGCAGCGGATCTGACATGCGGGTGCGCTAACTGGAACACCACTAGGATTGAGAGTACGCTTGAGAGTACATGCGTGTGTGTGTATGTGTTTTAGTAAACATAACACACATAAAAACGGCAAAACTAATCTATGAGGTGTAAAAATAGTTGAAGAATCCATAAAAATGTAAAAATGCAACCACACCAAGAGAGAGGCAGGCACACAGAGAGAGAACGAGAAAGAGAGAGGGAGAGCGCGCGCAGTCAGAGAGCGCTGTCAAAACAGCTGAGTGCTTTGAAAGTTGCAGTGCGTGTGTGTAAAGCACTTGGCCCAATGCAGTTGTCACAGTGTGCAATATGAACGAAATTATAACAGTTATTGAGAGTGCAGTCTTATGAAAATGGAAAGCTGAACTGAGCCGCATTGATCACATAACAGCTGTGTGCTTCAATTAACGGAAATGCATGGCAATTGATGCCGAAATTGAGCAAAGTTTTGTCACACGAATGACTCAGTCAGCGCCTCGAAAGCCTTGGAAGTCGTGACTAAGCCGCACTCCAAACGGGAGTGCAAATGAGTAGGCTTAATGCTAAAGCTCACTGGGTGTGAGTGCGTCTTTGTATGTGAGTGTGTGTGTGTGTCTGTATGAGTCTCATGTGTGTGTGTGCGTGTGTTTAAGTGTGTTTCTGTGTTAGTTTCTTAGTTTTTTTTGCCTTTCATTCATTTGCATACGCTGGTCGCACTTGAGTGATTCTGACATCCAGATATAAACTCAAGCCGCTGCCGCTGCCTTTGCCTCTCTCTCTTTATCTCGCTTTCCCTCTCTCGCTTATTAGAGCAGCCCACTTGTGCAGCGCCTGCTCTTTGAGCGCTCAAGTGGCCGGCCTTAATCAATACAAGTGCGTTATTCAGATTACTAGCTGCACTTTATATAAATGTAAATGTGTATGTGTGTGTGTGTGCATGGATTTGTGTGGGTGTCTAAATGCGCGCTTACGCAAATTTCATTTTTAATTAGTCGCAAAATCATTTGAGCTGATTTCAAATTGGCAGTTGATTTAATTGCCAGCCGACGACTGCCTTAGGCTTTTCGAATTGCCTTCAGGCACGCCAACTAGCTAATGTAGCCACAATCAAGGTAAGCTCAAACCCACACGGGGGTGGTCTACCCCTCTGGCTCCCCCTGACAACAGTTGGATAACAGTTAGACACACAGCTCAACCTGCCGTTTATTCAGAGTTATTTTTTGCTCTCTGCACTGCCCCACATGAGCTGCGGATTAAAGCCAAGTTTTTGCAGTTCGCGGGGAAGGCCAATTGCAAGGATGAATGCTTGATAAATGATTCGAGCTTTATTTAAATGAATTGTTTTGAGTGTCTTAGCTCAATTGCACATTATTCGTGAATGCTACGCATGTATTTCAATGTGCATAGAACGTTAAGTATGAAATATTCGCAGTCATGCATTCATTCACTCCTAACATTTATTCATAGTTAAGATTTTATTGATATACATATATTTGTTTTCGGCTGCTCATTTAAGTTTGACAACATTCATTGACATAAGACTCCTGAATGCATTTATAATCTGAATTTGAAGAATCTCTCACACCTCCATAATATGCCAATATATTACAATAGTAAGTACCCAATGTAAGTGAATATCACTCATCAGAACTAACAATAGGGACTCTTTTTATTATATATTTATTCATAGCAGAAAAACACAGACTATTACAAATGCAACGAACTAATAGAAAGTGCTAAAAATAATATTCTAAGAATGTCAGCTCTTGGATAATCTAATGATTCATAAATATTCTATAATATATTCTATATAATTATGTTATAATGAATATAGAGAAATCATTATTTACATTTATATCGTTTGATTAGCTTTAATAGTACATATATGTAAATAGCAATTTTGAGTGTCTGAAGCAGCATTCATTGATATTCATGTTTCATATTCAAAATTTCATTTGTTCTGGGTATTTACTTTGGATTTGCTATAAATAATATTTTACATGGATAATAATAATAATGATTAATTACAATTATTAATATTCATATATCAAGTGAAGCTGAAAATGATTTCATCATCAACATTGGGCTAATGTGAATATGAATAATTATTGCGAATAAAATACATACATACATACACACTTATTCAATATAGTATGAATAGTATTCACAACACTCACAGTTGTTCATTCTCTACATTTGTATTCTAAAATAAACTATTATTTCTTGCAACAGCTGATGTCTACGTGCATTCCTCTTACTATTTTCATGAATAGCATGAATGGTAGTCATGAATAACACGCTTTAATGCTTTGCAAAACATGTGCAACGAAAACCCAGAGAGGAAAAATGTCTGTTGAGCAACCAGCAATCAGCAACCAGCAACCAGCAACCAGCAACCAGCAACTAGCAAACTAGCCAACCCACCTTTGCCATCTATTACAAACAGCCCACGCACTGACGCCCAAGCCACTTGAATTCCGCCTGTCAGAGGCCACATCCGTCTCATGACAAACCGGCAATGGGACAGACCAGACCAGAACAGGCCCGGCCAGGCCAGCCCAGACACGAGCCGAAGTCGACGTCGAATCGAACCGAAGAGTCGACCCAAGACCAGACACCAGACACGACTCAGACTCACAGTCGGACGACAATTTTCCGTAATGATAATTGAAGTGCTGCAAAATATGCCGGTTGTGCAGGGCGGCAACGGAAAAGTAAATACAATGAGTATCACTCACTCAGTCAGTCAGTCAGTCACTCACTCAGTCAGTCAGCGGAGTGAGTTATTAACCAAGTGCGCGTCATTCGCTTAAAACTGGAGATGAAGACATTACTGGACAATGTTTTCAGGCGCTCAATTGTTTCGAAACGAAAATATATGTCAAGTCCAATTGATCTTGGGAATGTACATATATACAATATGTATGAATGTACATATATACAACTCAGATACGTTTTGCGAAAGGTAAAACAATGGCATTTCCATGTTGTTTTGTTTTCACTTTGGCATTGAATAGGGCACCAGCAACTGACCCAGTGACAGAGTCCGACCCCGACCCCGACCCCGACCGGGACACCGAATACGAGTCGCAGTAGACTCCCCCCCTTTCGAAGTGCTACTCGCTTACCCACCCACAGACAGGTTTTGTGTAGTAGGCGTACTGACTTTTAATGTTAGGCACCAGAGGGTGTATTAGATTCCTCAAGCATTACGTGCTCGGGTGCCAAGATCTACGTGACTTTATGGTGGTTAGCGTGTGCGCATGGCTTTCCAAAGACTTTGATTGATGAAGGTTGAAGTCTTGGTCTAGACATGTCTAGGCCTGCTTTTCCTGCAATTATTTGAAATATCACTCCCTTCATTTCATACAGGGTATGCAGCGAAGATAGGAGAGCAGCTCTATTGTACTTCGGATCCGAAAATATCGTTACATTTTCAGTAAAACGTAGTTTTCTTTCCAGTAATAATGCCTTTTGAACACCTGAATTCTATTATAGATTGTTCTTTGCATTTTCCTTTTTATAAATACTCACTATTCCGATAGATCGAATCATTAATTCTTTAATCTTCTGCTCGTCAATTTCTCTTTCACGCATATCCTTATCCTTTCTTCTGACAGCTTCTGACCTGTATTTGGCATATATTTTTGGAATGCTAGGGTATCTTTTAGACAGCCTTTGGCTGCATTGCTAACAGTCTTTAGCTTGTTTACGTTTCATTTGCGTGTAATGTCATTTAAATGATTTGCGCGATTGTTGTTGGCTTAGTCAAAAGGCCAACTTGTTTCGCAAGCTCGTTTTTAGCCGCGATGACGTCATGGACAACAACCTCCCACACAGACAACAGCTGTGATATGTATAACAGGCCATAAATAAGCCCAAACACAAAAATGATAATCGCTTTCGTTGTCGTTGTTGTCGCTGTTGTTGTTCTTGGTGTCATTGTTGGTGCAATTTTTATTTTTATTAATTTTTTTTTTTTTCGCTTTCAGTTAAAGGAATTGGTGCTGATCTCATTGCATTTTTCTCTGAAAGTTTCTCGATTAAAGTTGTGGGTGTAACGCCAACAACAATAAAATATATAAATGAAAAGAAGAAGAAGGGAACACTTGTGTTATTTTATTGAGACACTTGAGGCATTGCACAACATCTGCTATATAACAGATACTAAAGTAGAGTAGCAGAAGTTAGGGTGGAGTTAAGTCTGAAGTCTCTTGACCTCGCATATTGGTTAAAGTGTTTGTGATTGTTGTCGGCGGCGCCAATGGCAATTAGTAGCGTAATTAAATATTTGCGTACAATGCAATGCAAATACATTTTCGTATTGTTTTATGCTTTATATCAGTTTCCATTCAAATTGCTATTTGTTTTGCAATACCCTGCAAATTAGCAAACAAGCCTTGAACACCTTGAACATTCAGTTTGAACTCTTCATAGACCTCACTGAACTCACCGATTGGCGCAGATGCAACCCACTGATTGATGCTATAAAGTAATGGTAATACTTAAGATATCTTTGATTTATTTAATATAAGATATATTAAATAGAGACTTTTAAATCGAATCAACTTTAACAGTCTTTCCTAAGTTTCTACAAATTCTGAAAAAAGACCTATCTAAACAAAATTTTCTTGGGATTTAAAACTTTGTTTGAAGATCTTAGATTCATATGAACAATAAGTTTTTATATTTCGTATACATCGTATGCTTACACAAAGTAATTTCAGGCTTTAACAAAAATATTTCTTTTTTTTAATCTTAGAACTTGGCTAAATAAAGGAAAAATAATATTTATATTTGAAACTAGCTGTGAATTTTAATATTGTTTTAATGTTTAATTAAATAAGCATCGATGCAACTTTAACTTTTCATCAAGTAAAGAATAACAAGTATTTTTATATTTAAATATGTTTTTTAATTGAATCAAATTATAGAAGACGTTCAAAAGCCTTTGGCGGCTCGCCTACAGGGCGTTCACGGCGTCAAGCACTCTTATTTGCCAGATCATATTATATTGAATTGCGCAGAGGGCGGCAAACGGGCTTTTGATCAACGTTTATTTTTGGCATATCCACAGAGACACATAGCCAAAATAAATTGTCTGTTCCGTTAAGAGTTGCGATGTCAGTTTGTTTGTTTTTTCTTCTCTCTTTTTATTTTTTTTTTTATTTTGGAGTTGACAAATTGACACACAAAATTGCTTATCTTAATGAGTCACAGAGACACGAAGAGCCACAGTCAGCTAGGGAACTATGCCATATGGTTTGCACAGCCTTCGCTGGAGACAGATAAAAAAAGTATCAGAGCGATAGGAAAGATGTGTACAAATAGTAAATATTGAGGAAACTGGAAAAATTGACAGACTGAGAAACTAAAAAACTGGGAAGTTGATTTGGTTAGGAATGTGACTTACAAGTTAGCTGACCTTCACTCTTTCGGTTTTTTTTTTTTACTTCGAGCCCGAGCACAACTCACTCTAGTAGCTAATTATGAAAGCAATGCACATAAAATAGTCAACAGATTGTCAACAGAGATCATTATTTCTTATCGATTTATAGATTTATTTTTGGCCAGTTCGGATTTGTTTAGCTTTTTGTTGTCTTTGTTAGTTGCGTTCGACTAAGTCGTTAAATTCAAATTAAATTCACAGTCACTTAAAATTGTCATAATTTCCAAACGGTTAATTAACGTTCGGCTTAAGAGCGAGCGAGATGGAGCAAATGCAAATTGAATTGAAAACTAATTAGAGATATCAACAGACACATACACTGATATATTTATATGTATACGTATGTATGTATATAGATATAATACCCCATACACTAGCCAGATTTGACAACACGCCCCGCGATATGGTCGAACGACACGCATACATAATGACAATTAAAAAACGAAAAAAAAACACCAAAACGAAATCAGGGAAAATAGCAACAAAGCAAAATACAGCAAAAACATAGAGTGAGAGGGAGAAAGAAAAGTAAAGTAAAGACAGCTGTGGAGCATTACGTGCCTGCCAAACAGAAGCAGGTTCCAAGTGCAACAACTGTTCCCGAGCTGGGGGCAGAGGGGGCGGGAGTGGGTGCTCACACAGTTATCAGTTTTCAATTAACAACATCGTGTTATGTACCCCCGCAGTAGTAGTAGTAGGCGTATCTATAAGATACAAAACAAAGCACAATGCCGAAATAAAAACACCAAAGAACACCAAACAAAAACGATAAAAAAAAAAACAGCAAAAACAGTCCAAAAGATACGAAATTAAAAAAAAAAGAAGACGATCTGCACTCTGACGTATTACTAACTCTAGGCAATACTCGTTTAGTATTCACAAAGATTGCAACAAGCCCAGTGCATAATATATATCTCATGATCCCTAAACATTTCTAGCACAATGCACACATTGGAGCATATGGGACTTTACTATATAGAACCTTTGATGAAAAATAAAAGTTAGGATATGCTATAGACATTCTTGTTGATGTACATATGCATATATAATATATATGTATATCAGCTAAGCTTTAAATATTGTGTATAGACAATAGAATATTAAATTCAATTACTATTTATGAATAAAACGAAAACAATAAATATATGTATATCTTTTGAGAATTTCGTTTCATATCTTAGTAAAATTTAAGGTATACTCAAACTGGAGAGCGTAAGAAATAAAAAATCTATTACGTTTTGGACAAAGCAAATATGAACTACAGCCATATTCCCTTAGAGTGCATTAACACATATTTAATTTGTGATATTATAAGAATAATTTTACCCCCAATACATTTGGAATAACATTTTAAAACAAATTATATTTCCATCCATAATTTGGGACCACTTTTAATTCTACACCCGAAAATAATTGAATGCACAATCTAAATTCATTGAATAGAGCAAAATCCGACTGCTTTTCAAAATAATACTAATTTTAAACATTTTTAAAGATTTTCGACTCTTATTGCATCTTTCATTATGTTACCTTAGTATGCTAGAAAACGTCTTTCTCTTTGAGAATAGAATTCTTCAATGGAGCGACAACTCTGGCAGCGGTTCAACTGTACTTCCGGTACGGGGCCTGTTGCCAGGCCAATTAAACATTAAAACAGTGCACACGTTCGATTTGTGAGCCGCATAGCAAGTAGCTCGAATAGATCAATGCGATTCCATTGAACACGGCTAGAGGCAAGTCATGAAATTTATTAATGAAATATGCTAAATAAATATCAACTCGGCTGCAATTCAGAGGTTTGGCCTGTCGCTCAATGGACAGCTATCGATAGCGGCCCGCCGCCCGATAACAAGCTAACTATAATGCTTATGCTGGGCTCTTTTTTTAAGCGCTGACAGCATACTATGAACAAATTGGTATGTGCCTGGCGACTAAATTAGGTAATTTGGCCAATCAACTCGTCACTCACAAAGAAATTAATTTTTTGGATATATTAATAAAAGAAATTGGTTTGAATTCCAACATGAAATACCCTTCCTGCTCATTTTATTTCGCTGTTTGTCGATAACATATCGATCGATGTAATACAATTTATCGTTTGAATTGAACAATGGAAATTTAACAAATGATTATAGCATTAAGACAAACATCAATTTACATGTTTATTTGCCATCTTATCAGTAGTCAATATCCATAAATCAATAATTAATTATTATGGCCTCTCATTTAAGAAATAAACTTGTGTTATATCGATAACTTATCGATTGCCATAAATTTACAAGTTTATTACATTGTTTTTGATTTTGATAGCATTTTGGTTTTTGATTCTCATTATTATTTTATTATTACACTAATGATAGCTCTCCCATATACTAGACTGTCACCAGTTGATGATCAAATACTCCCCTCTTGCTCTCTGATATATCGGTATATCTAATGTAGCCCGTCTTAGAGCACTTCAAGCCAACTATATAACCGGCGAACGGTGTCAGAAATTTCTGCCCACGCGCCTTACAGATTTTGAGCCGCAGAATTGGCGCAACCAAAAACGGAAACGTCGCGCAGGCGTACGTAAAAAAAAATAGACAAAGAAGGAAACAGTTACAGACTAAGGAAAAGAGAGCGCAATAGAGAACGAGAAAGACAGAGAGAGGAACAAAGACAGAGAGAGTATTAAAAAATAGGCATAAATTAAAGCGCTTTTAACAAATGATGTTTGAACAAATTATTAACGAGTCCAAAACAAAATTATGTTGAATGATTGAATGAACGAATTGATGCGCCAGCTGAGAGGGGCAAGCAGAGGCGAGAGAAGGTGAAGTAGGAAAAGGGGCGTGGCCCCCCGTTGACTCAATCGGTGTGGGTGTTGATTTTATAAGCCGAATGCGAATCGCTGAATCATAAAAAATCATTTTTAGTTTACAGCCAAGTTTTTCCGTTACACGAACACAAAGCGTGTGGGTGTGTGTGAATGAATGTGTGTGTGTGTGTGTGTGGGTTAACTGGCTCAGGGCTAATTAAAACTCTAAAAGCAGCAGCAACAACAAGATACAACAAATGCAAATGCAAAACTTTGCCACATTACAAGTTGTCTAACGAACAAACTTTGAAAATTGTTGCAAATCGGTTCGATTTTTTTTTTTTTTTTTAAACCTACGCAACTGCCCCGCCATTCGTGGGTGTCTGTCTGCTTGCCTGAGTGTGTATGCGTGTGTGTGTGTGTGCCACGCCCCCAGCGTCAGCTGCCGCCAGCTGTCAATCTCAATCGACGGATCTATTTTTCGTTTTCATTGCAAATCTTGTCTTAAGTCTGGCTTGTTTTATCTGCTATGAAATGTTACGTATTTGTGGGCGTGACTCCTTTGTGGGCGTCACGGAAAGTGATTGAAAGTGTTGAATTAGTGAAACACCCAAGGTTATATCGGGGATTAGCCAACTATTTGAACTTGAAATATTATTGCAAAGAGCTGATCGAGTTTAGCAGATGAGTCAAGATCAAGATCTAAGTAGGAAATCAACCTACATCCAATTGCTTTTTATATTTATATTTATATACATTCAGACAGCTCATAAAACTAACCAAAACAGACATTGGAAATAGCTTGAGCGCTCAAGAATGTGGCAAAAATGTCCAAATTTAGACAAGAAATATTTGTGATTCGAAAATGTGTTAAAATTCCAATTTATGTCAATTTATTTTATGTATTTATCTGGAATTCATAAATGCTAAAAATCCATTATTTATGTTAAATAAATATGTAGGGAAGACACAGATGAAAGTATCTCTAGTTAAATTATATTAATAAATATTATTTATATTTCGTAACTGCTTTCGTTTGTGATCGACAAACGACCTATATTGAGGTCTTAGTTTATTTAACAATTTCAGAGAGTTTCTCTTAGTATTCTTAGCATATAGATAACTTCCATAACTGTTTCCACTTATACAATCAATATAAATTAGAAAAAATTTGAACTTTACAATATCATTTAAATCTTATTTTGTATTTATTGGTATTTCCCAACTCGTCGAAGAAATAAATTTAAATTTAAATTTAACCCAAAATCAAACAGAAATTTGTATTCTAGAAATTCCTCAACTAAACTAAATCCAAGCACACACATTTCACATTCCACTCCATTGCACCTCCGTCAAGAGCTGGGTAACGGGTCACAAATGGCTGAGAGCCTGCTGCAACTAAATATTGTAGAGCACTCATTGGACTCAATACGCAAAAAAGCTGGCAGCGAAAATTCGTTTGTTAACCGAACAATGCCCTCAACGGAGGCAACAACATGACGGCGACATAAATTTCAATTTTTATGTTGCAATTGCGAAAGCAAGAATATCGCGAAAACCTTATAATGGAGATGAAGCAGTCAGATACTCTTTCTATTATGAGAAGTACTTTTCAGGAATTCTTATCTGATAACAAACACTTTAGAGATTTTGTGTAAGATCTTAGAATTAATAAAAATTTAAGATTTTTGTATTATTTTGGCGTAGTTATTGCTAGAGATATTTTGATAATCAGCATTGTGATCATATCTATCTAAAGAAGATCATTCGCAGTTACAGAAGGTCGAGCTCGATATTTATCGATATTAAAAACTTAGAATAGTTAAGATGGTATACGAAATGTTCTCTGCAAGAGAATCTTAGCTTAAAACCGGGAACCCCAAACAGATGATAAATAGTATCCTAGTTATTCATACCCATATGGAAACATAGTTAAAGGCAACTGAGCTCTTCACGCTGATAAAATAAATCATATGCGATTATACGACATGATATTTGGAGTCGTCTGATCATAGCAGATCCCACAACAAAATCGAAATACCCTTCCTACAAGTGCATGAAAAAGCGCAGCAAAAGTCTAAAAACATGGCCAGCTACAAATCGCTAGTAAAAGGCAAGCAGTAAAAGGGGGCGTAGGGGCGGTGCGGACTGAGGTGGGGCTGGGTGCAACCGCCAACTCTGTAGGCTGCGCAGCGACTCCGTCGGCGGCACAGAAATAGAATAAAAGCGACAGCAGCGGAGGCTGCACCGTTAGGCGTGGAATTAGCGCATAATATGCGACTTCCAACAGCGGATCGGGAGCGCCGAGAGAGCGAGCGAGAGGGCGATAGATAGAGTGCGACAGAGAGGTAGGTAGACAATAGAAGGAGAAGAGAGCGAGCGGGAGAGGGACGGAAACTGTTGGCAATGTATTGGAAAAATGTCAATGCGGCGGCAGCCGTTTAAATGGCCTAATGCATTGAGTTGTGGCACAGTTTGACAGCAACTGCCTGAACATAAGTGCAATGAACCAAGCGTCGCACAAACGTGTGGGAAACTCGGGCGAAAAGCTGCAGTCTCTGAGCCCTGTTCAAGTGGGTAGTGCAAATATTTGGCCAACAGAGAATTGGCACAGACAATTGTTTGGCATCTGAATAGGGATGGGATTATTGTGAATGAAACTGGGCTGGGATGGGATTATCAGCATGAAGTTGGCTGATTGCGAACGAGAATAAAATTATATTTAGGCCTATTTAATACGGAAGCAATTAAATTTGCATACTAAACGGTTTAAAAGTGAGAGGAATCTATCGATAACAATGATATGTGAGTCGATATAGAGATATAGATTGACAGCAATCACTTAAAACGATTATTAATATTATCGAAATAAAATTATTATTATATATCGGCAAATCATTCTCATCATGCAGATCGGATGAACTCGATTATGGTAATTTCAACAATTCGATTTATCAAAACTATCATTTTAAAAACTCTAAATTCCTACAATATCATTCGTAATATCATATCATATCATATTTTCGGCAATGACCACATATAAAATATTGCAATACAATTAAAGAAATAATAGATATTTGGAAATTGGCTCGACTCACCCGCTATGCGCAGGACGGCACGATCCGCCGGATCCAGCTGCAGTATGCTGAGCGGCTTGTCCTTAGCCCATTCGCTAAGGGATTCGCGATCCATCATAATGTTCGCTGCGCTGCCCGTGGATGCATAGATGCGGCGGCGTTTGCACAGCTGCTGCTCGGATTGATGATGCCGTGGCTGGAGCAGGGGGCACGAGCCATGTGCCGATGTGCCAGCACCTGTTGGTGTTGTATTCCGGATGCCACCGTTGCCGTTGCCGTTGCCGTTGCAAATGGCCGCCAACTCCTCCCCTCGCCCGGCGATCGCCAACAGCTGCGGCGAGTGCGGCGATTGCGGTGTGGAGCGAGAGCGAGCGTAACTCCGCGGGGACGCCGTGTTTGCCGCGTCTTCTGCTCCGTGTAGTGAAGACGAGGTGTGCGAGCGAGATAGTGCGTTGCTGCTCTCTCGCCTGCTCCAGAGCTGGGCTTTGTATTTCTTTACTTAAGCACTAATTGAAAATTTTACTAAAATTTAGCTAATGTTGTTTTTGTTCATTTTAATACTTGGCTGTAAATAAAAAATAAAATTAAATAAAGAAAGAAATTAATAAATAAGTATTGTGCGTGTTAAAGATTAATTTTATTTTTCGATAAGAACAATAATATGTTTCTTCTTTACTTATTCAAATATTTATTTGAATATAATTTTAAACAATTATTGAATCCTTAAAATTATTCGATTTAATTATTCATTATTATTTCACAGCATCCGATTTTTTTTATTGTTTTTATATATTGTTATTCTTATTTATTTATTTTTATTTTTTTTTTTATTTTATTTTATTATTATTATTATTATTTTTTTTTTTTGTTATTTATGTGAAGTCCAACAACGTTTACGAGCTTTTTATTGTATTTTACATTCAACTGTTTTTCATGTTCTTTTTTTCAATACTACTTTTTAAATATTTAAAAAAAAAAATGTTTTTTGTATATTTTTTATAATTTTTATATTTTTTTTTATTTTATTAAAGGCCACAGTTTGAGAGTCGTTTACGTAAAATTACCCACAGCATACTTTTGGGCGGCACTGAAAATTATAGCAGCTGACTGTCTGGCCGCCGTTGTATTTGTAAAATGCGCGGCAACAATAGCAACGGCAACAACAAAAACAAAAACAAAAACATGAAAACACTTGTTATCAGCTGTTCCCGAGGCAATGGTTTGCCAGTGGGTCAATGCCAGCCAATAAAACAACAAAAACAACACACACACACGCACGCACACAGTGAATAAACGGAAAACGCTGTTTGCGATAAATGTGTTTAGTTTGGCAGTCACTGTGCCTTGGATAACACCATAATTGAAAAACAAAACAGCGCTTTCGACATCGAAAAACGGCCGCGCAATTTACAATCAATGAATTTCGAAGAAGCAGCGGAAACTACGTTTACTGATAAACAACGGTGCACGTGTGCAAGTGTGTGAGAGTGCAGCAAAATGTCAACATAATCAAAATGCAGAGAGCAAGCCAACGACAAAGAGATAAAGAGAGAGAGCGCAGTAATAGAAATGCGAGACCGGTTTCTTATGAAGAGAGACACAGAAGGAGAGAGAGAGAGAGAGAGAAGCGGCAGAGAGCATTTGCGCAAGCGCACTGCAATACCGGAAATAGTCGCCGCTGCTGCTGCTCCTGCTGGCGCTGCAGACGTTGCGAAGCAGCGTGCAATGTGCAAGAGTAAAAAATTGTCGGACCAAATAAGAAAACAGTAGAACCAGAAAAACTTTTATTGGACACCTAACGGCAGGCTTCCAGTTCAGCTAGCTAACTCTCTCTCTCTGTCTCCGTCTCTTCCTCATCGGCTCAATGGCCAATTATCGCTGCTGAATTGTATTATTATTGAGTGCCTTTTGGCAAAAATAACTGTATACGTATGAGTGTATACAAGTATACTCATGAGCGTGTGTGTTTTTATTTATGGGAATTGTTTTGACGTGGTTTTGTTTTTGCCGCATGCTTTTTATGACTTTTATCAAAGTCTTTTGTGGACACATTTGGGCAGTCACATCGAATAACTAACTGTACAACAAAGATAGAGGGAGGGGGCATTGGCTAGGCAAACGTGATTGGCAAACTTAAAATTTAGAATGCCTGTCAGCTACGCTCGAGTGCTTATCAAACTGTACAATGCCCAGGTTGACATATGTGCTGGAGTGCGTGTCAAACTGTACAGACAGACTCTGTAAGCTTTGACGCCGACGTAGGCGTCACTGTCGGCCCTCAAATCAACAAAGTTATCACAAAAAGCCCAAAATGCAACAACAAATAATAAAGCAAAATAATTGTGTGCGTGCGCTTATCAACAGATAAGCAGTCATGAATTCTTTCTTCTTTTTGACTGATAACTTGTACAGTTATAATTCAGAAGAAAAAAACGAAAAAAAAAGCATAGAATCGGGCGGCCTTTACTTTTGTACCTATCGACTAAATATAACGAATGTATTCAAAATAGATTAGCAAATATAGACTTAAACATATCCTGCAATATTGTAAATACTAAGATTGATGGAGAGGGAAGGCAATTTCAGACCTGAAGAGGTTTTATTATTTCTTTTAATTTGCAATTTCGCTATTCCTATATTCCATTTTTTTTTTGTAAATTAATTTTATATACCCAGGGTATCAAAGCGCACTTAAGTTCTTTAAACTGTTTGAAAGAATAAAACAAAAAACTAGTTTCATCAGCTTCAATACTTGCATATATTTATATATTTATTTAAATATACATAAGCGTCATCGAAATACTAATCACAATTCAGATCAAATAAGTTAGACAGACAAATTATAAAAAATGAAATAATCAAACTATCATATGTGTTTTGTCTAACTACCCAACGTAATATCGATTGTAGGGTATCTAAAACGTTAAAGCGCTGATCTAATCGCTGTCCAAATCTAACGAAGATTGCTCAAATGCTGATTTATCGTATGGCTAAGCTATATGTATAGTGTGCTAAGACAGAAGCTCTTGAGATGCTCTAAAACTACATTTTATACAGATTTAATTAAGAACATCCGAATGGTTCGCACATTTAACTTGTAAATTAGCAGACATCCCATTTGAATTCGAAAATAGAAAATGAAAACGAGACGAGCTGCCCTCCGGCTGCGCCGCGGAGCGAATATATATAATTAAGATTTAGGAGCTGTTGCAAATAAATACCTATAATTAGAGCTAAGGACCCAGAGCTAGATGTTCTAGATGACAGACAGGAAACTGGATACCTGCAGAGGCTATAAATTGTGAGCTAAATTTAGATAAATATGTATGGATTGAATTGCAAATTCAAGAAACCAGCAACAAGAGCTGACTGAATGATGGACTACAGATCTAAGTCTTCTATAACTATGTTAAGAACTGAAACAACCTATTTGCCAAATTGCAATCTTAATTTGATTTGAGTGAGCTAGTTCCAATTTTGGCAAATTCCTAAGTCTCTCACTAACTTATCTTTTAAATTTTTGCCTAATGCTGCTACCCAATTGTCAAAATCAAATAGCTTCTTCTTGAGGTTTTTTTGGTACGCACATTCCTAAGCCTTGGTTATCAAGCAAACCACCGGAACTGGCGGCTCAGAACTTGTATAACGATTCCGACAACAATGTGGTAAGCAACGCCACATTTATATAACTCGACAAGTCGTTGCTCGATTTCTGTGTGTGAAGAGCCCATAAAAAAGCACTTGAAGCAAACACCGCAAGACTCTTTGATGACCAGAGAGGAGTCTATTTCATACGTTGATTCCTCGCCCAAACTAAGACTAAGGCAATGCCAAGACCTGATTGCACGTGCACCGAGTTTAGATCAGCAATGGGGTTCCCAGTGCCAAAACGAGACACAAAGAGAGCAATCGGCGAGGCAACCGAGAGAGGGCAGTAACAAAGTCAATTAAGCGACAGTTGAACGGACAATAACAGCAAATGGGAGAAATAAAAACCGTCACAAAACAATAAATGCTGATAAAACGCACACAATGGGCAACCAGTTTGACAACGTCATCGCTTGGAAAAAGTAAAAAATCACATAAGAGACTCTAACAAAAGCGAACGACTAGCAGATATCCTATTATACGCTGAAAGTCTTTTCCTGTTCATTCTAACAGGAACAATATGGACTCTAAGATAAATCTAAGAACCAGGCACATCTAAATGAGGTCTTACCTCAGTAGGATCATCAAAGTTTGATCGTCAGTATGCTCTGAGAGTCAATCGCTATAAATTAGTTACATTTTATATTAGTTGATATCAAAAGTGGCCCTAATAGTTATTATCTCGATGAATATTAATTTAGGCTCATCAATATTTGTGAATATCATAAATATAAATATTTCAATCTACATTGATAACACGAAAAGTTATTAATTTTCATATAACAACATCAAATTAACATTGATTTTTATTGATCTTACAATATCGAGTGAGTTATTACACTGTCTAAATCAAATTCTACTGATTCTACATAGTCTATAACCACAGCATACCTTATCTCTGTCTCTACCAATATTTACAGGGCATTAAATATAGAATTTGAAACAACATACCAGCACGTGAGGGGGGTGGGGGCTGGATAGGCCTGAATATCCGACCATGGGAACTAGTCGTAGTACACTTTTTTAATTATCTCAAAAGTCGACAGGCATTAATAACCGGCATTAGTCTCGCCTTACATAAGCAACTAGAAACCAATGAAATCATATTCTCAATTGCATTGATTGAGTAAACGGCTATATTAGATCATTATATTGTTTGCGTTATATATCGGTGATTATGTCATGTATCTATCACGAGCCTGGGGCCGTGGGGCCGTGCAATTAGTTATCGGACAGCCGCTCGGGTCACCCAATTAGGCAAACATTTTGCATATCAGTTGAAAACGAGCTCAATTAAAAATGATAGTTATTTCAAATATTTCAAATTTCATAATTTACATTCCAGTTTGCATTGGACGAACAACAGCTGGCGGCATAATATCTAAACTGAGCCATTATCTAGTTTATTACTGTCAATTTTAAGCGTAAAATTAAGCAAAGTCTTATTTTCGAATTAGCATATTTGTAGCTTTAGGCGATACAGATCTTAGATCTTATTTGTGATATTAATAATATTGCAATAAATAAATTTATTAACAAAAATATTGCAATAAACATAATTAATATTTATTTGTATATATCGTACGTATAATTATAGTGTTCACAGTTTACTCTTCGATATTTTCCAATTTTTAAAACTGTTTAAATTTGAGTTTTAATTAGCTCTCCTGATCCCATTAATTGACCCCAGCAATTGTCATTCGTATTTACTTCGTCTTTTGGAGTGTGAAAAGTTATTAAAAGTTAATTTCTGGCTACATTTGTTATATTTAAACATATTTATGACCATCACATTATCTTCAATCTTTGCAGAATATTCAACTTCTCTTAATGAAAGCGTTTTTCAAAATTATCGTTTATTAAATACTAACGAATTTCTTTTATAGGCCTATAAGATCCTACGGTTTTCACGCTCTACGCTCTATACGCATTTTCAGTATTCAGTTTAGCTCCACATATTCCTATATTCCGATGTCCAATCATTCCCCAATATATCGCGTATTCCTCAAAGATCAGTCACTGTTTAAAGTGTTCGTAAGTCTGCATCATCTAATCATCAGTTGGTCTTTCATCTTTTTTCAACAGTCTAGCCGCTAATTGTTAAATGGGGCCTGCTTGAAACACTTTATTTTTCATGTTTACGAGCGTCAGTTGGCGGTCTAATTGGGGCTTTCCTTTCACGTTGCGGCCTGGAGAATAGAGTTTTGTTTTTCGTTTATAGTTTTTGTAGGCGTTTCCTCTGCAGAATTTTAATTAGCTGGAAATTTTGAAGTTTGAAGCTGGGCAACTAATATTAATTCCATAGAAACTGACTTGTTGATTGCGCTGCTTGTTCACTTATCAGTGATGCCACATGCCAGATAACCCAAGACATGACAATCATGATGATGATGATGCAGATGATGAAAGATGCAAGAGATATCAAGAAAGTTCTACATTACTTCTAGTCGGGCTACGAGTATCTACTATGATTTAATTGAAGTGACGATGATGCAAGAGACATCGATAAAGTTTTACATTGTAGAATAGCTTCATTGTAGCTACTGGGCTTTCGCTTTAATTAGGCTAATCGGGCAACTCTTGAGCGGCACGCCCTTAATTCGCATGCAAAGCGGCGACACTTGAACTTTAGTTACGAGTTCAGAGTTCCGCTGAGACTATGGATGGGCAACTGGGGGTTGGGGACTGGGGACTGAGGACTGAGGATTAGGCCGACACACCCAGACGCCAAACAAACCGAGGGCAACTTTTTAGCCAAGAGATATAAAAGCAAAAAAACTAGAAACATGGGCCAAGTGCATGGTAAAAACGCATAGCTTGTCAGACAGCTAAGAGAAACAGAAGAATACAGAGAAGAGTAGGGGCAGTGGATGTAGACACAGGCAGACGAAGCAATAAAACAGCTACAGTCAACGCTCGAGTGCATTTTCCGGGCCAACATCAGAACAACAACCACTACAACAAGAGCGATGGCAGCAGCAACTACCTCGGCAACCCTTGAGTTGTTGCTTTTCTAGGCTAGGGCCGCAAATCAATTTGATGATGTTACAACTAGTTAAGTTAGAGCAGGAGAGATATACAGATGAGAGGGAGAGAACAGTGAATGCGCTCTAATGTAAACGCGCCGATCTAAAATGTAATTCTTAACAGCAAACACTGCATTAATTATAATACCCGACTCAAACATACCCCGTGCTAAGAGTTAGTCCTGAATAATAATAAATTTATATTCAATTTTATATCAATCTGACTAAATAGCAATATTTATACTGATCGAGGGATATATACCCACCCAGTACTGTGCCAGGACTTATTAATTTAATTTTTCACCAATGAAAATCACTATAAGTTTTCAATTGAGGAGCATTCACTGTATTGGAACAGCTGCCAAAAGGCCAAACATCAAATACTCTGTGTTCATGTTAGTATTTGCGTGCGTGTTTGGGGGTTGATTGCGTGCATTTTCAGCAGCCACTGAACTTTGCTGTTATAAAAAGAACAAGCAAAATAAAGAAAGACGAACACAAAAAAAAAAAAATTAAAAAAGTAAATTGTAAACAGAGCGCCGGTAAAGTTGAGAGCGAAATATCTTGCACTGGTTCCTCTTCTTCTCTCTATCTTTTACTCTCTCCCTCTCTCTCTCTCTCTCTCTCTCTCTCTCTGTCCGCTCTTCGCGCTGTCTGCTTTATGAATGTTGTTGTGGTCAGTGTCAGGGCTGCCATTGGCAGGCGGCAGGCAGCAGGTTGAATGTCAGTGTGTGTGTGCGTGTGTGTGTATGAGTAATGCGTGCGATTGACTGATCAAAACGGAACATTCGAAATGTGAGTAAAATGTGTCACTCACCACTCGAAAAATTACCCCTCCCTGACTTTTACTATCGATTTTTCATGAGGCCCGCAAAAAACAACATTACTTAATGAATGTAGATAAAAAATATCACATGCATCGGCTTATTAGCATCACACTGCGAAATATAAAGGGAGGAGAGCTTTCGATGTCAGCGCTGACAAAGATAACGTTGAGAACAGTGCTGCATCTTGGCAGAAGCTAAAGCAGCGCAGCCAGCAGATAAACCGGCCTTTGCTGGCAGAGCCGCAGCTGCGACGTTCTCTGACGAGGGTTGAGGGTTGACACAATTTACAAGCACACACATATGCACACATGCATATATAGATATGTGTATGTAAATATGTACGTTGCCTTTGTGCTCCATTAAAAAGTTTATAAACAAATTATGTAGCTGTTTATTTAACTCTCACACACTCACATATATGTACATATACAAACACATTAGCAGAGCAAAAACAAATGTTGACGGCTGGAACTAAAATTCCTCATGAGAACAAATACCGCTTATTGTTGGAGCTTTTAAATTTTGTTTTGTGATGATCTGCTCCATGCAGTTTTTTCTTCTTTTTTCTTACTGATTCTCACTTTGCATTTGTCATTTTGCAGAGGACCGAAACACGTTGAATCTTTGTGTTTTGCACAATTTCTTTTGCACGTTTTTTTTTTTTTTTTTTTTCTTTTTCCTTTTTGTTGTTTGCCATGCATTGCCCTCAAATCGTGCTGCGGTCGCCGACGCGAGCAGCGCTGCTTTGTAAGCTGACTCATAAGGAGCAGCAGAGACGGTGGCAGCATGAGAGTGACAGGGATAGACAGAAAGAGAGAGCAGCGCACTTACAGCAAGAGAGATGGTTGAAAAGATAGACAAGGCGACACGAAGTGAGCGCAAGGAGCGACTGAGCACCCAGCTCTTGTTGTTGTTGTTGCTGTTGTTTTCACAATATATATATTTTTTTATTATTTTACTTTTCGTTTTGGCTTTTCTCGAGCAACATTTTAGCTTTTGTCCGTAGTTGCTCTGATGCTTATGTTAATTTTCACACACACGTACACACACTCACGTTAATGTATGCACTGCATACACAAAAAATTATAAAATAATTTATGGCAATTTAAGCAAGCGAATCGTTCGAGTTGCTGCTGTTGTTGCTGGAAAATCTCTTTTACACGCTTGCAGTTTGAATGAGCTGCACAACTATTTTTTTCGGTGCTACGCTTTGGTTTGCAATTCGTTTACACACACTTTACAATAGAGTTGATGTTGCTCTTGTTGTTGTTGCTGTGCTTGGTGCACTTCTACATGTAGATACCGTTACACTTGTGCAATTTACAATAGTCGGTGTTATTACACCGACACAGACATCACTTACACGATTAGACAGCCAGACACACACACAGATATGCACATGTAGAAGGCGTATTTACAACAATAAATTATAATTCACGTGCCCAAATTACATACACACGCGCACGCAATGAAAATTTCTCAGTGCAGCGAAATTTAATTCTACCGAAATGCAATGCGAGTAACGGACCTGGCGGCAGTAGTGGAGCGCGCACACACGTCCTACCTCGTTGACTTTTGAATTGAAACTGATATCGTCTATCGATTGAGCAAGTGAAATAATTCTATCCGGCGGCGATTGCACTCAGAGAGAGAGAGAGAGCGCGCGTAAGGAGAGCGCAACGGTTTCTGTGAAACAGGTCCATTCTGCGCATGACACGAAGGCGTATAAGGTAGGTTGTGCATTGTGAGTTCTTATCTGTCTGCAGTGAAGCGAGCTCATTACGTCACATACGTTTACATTTGGGAAGCGCCAAGTTTAAATTCGTTAAGTGAAATACATTTGATTTGTTTCCCCAATTTGTATATAGAGTCCAAAGTATGGTTAATTTCTATGTTAATTAGGAAGAAATAAATAATCTTCCAGGCTTACAAAAAGTAAAAAAGAAATATGCCAAATACATATAGTTCTTTTAAAATTACTTAGAAAACGTATGTAATTTGAATCGTGAGGTCGTTGGAAGGGCATCGAGTACTCAATTATAAAACTATCGATACATACAATATCGACATTCGCAACTACTATTATACCGGTAGAAACTATAAAATGATTAAATACAGAATATTCACTTGTTTTTCTTTTAACTTTATTTAGTTATTACTTTTTTGTTTTGGGGATTAATATCATGTCAATAATTTAATTGTAGCTCAGCAGCATGCCTTTGGCTACCTCCTGAGCTTTGGCCGTACCCGCGAGTTGCTCAGATATTTTCAAGGCGAACTCGTACGCTGTGCCGGGTCCACGACTGGTTATCAAATTGCCATCCTGGACGACATTTTGATCGTCCACATAGCTAAGAAACATATTAATTAATGGTTGAAGCAATTGGTATATCGATAATTGAAGTAGCTACCAGTATTTCTCAACCAGTTGCGGCTTCATAGCTGGATACGAAGTCAGGGACTTGCCAGTGGCAATGCCGTGCTTGGCCAACGCTGTGGGTGCTGCACAGATAGCTGCAATTAGACGCCCTGCTGATTCCTGTCTCTGCAGCAACTCGCCAACTGCCTTTGATTCACTCATGGCGTTCGAGCCACCCAGACCCCCGGGCAAAACAATAACATCGTATACCTCGTTCGTAACAGCCTCCTCCAACGATTTATCCGGCACAATCATCACGTCCCGCGAACATTTGACTGGTTCGCTGCCTTCCAGTCCAGCTACCGTCACATTAATCTAAAACAAAGCAACAAAACAAAATTCTTACTATAAATAGCCAGACACTCGATTTTTTCACTTACGCCCGCGCGGCGTAACACATCCGCAGCAATGGTGAACTCCATTTCTTCAGCACCTGGTGCCAGAATAATCAAAGCACGTTTCCCACCCATATTAGTGATATACGTTCCCTTCGGCTGTTGTATACCTATGCTCAAGGCGCTGTTTTCGCGACTTCTGCCCAGAGTCAGCAGTCGTAGCGGCCATCGTAGCATTGAGTACATATCGATAGTTTTTGTTGTGGATTTGTTATCGATGTATAAAATATTGCCCTAGTTCCAAATTTGTAGTTTTAAATTTTGAACATTGACAAGCAGACTTTATATTTAAAAAAAAAATGAAATTTTTTGAATAATATTCAATGACTAGAAACTAAGGTTACTTTTGGAATACAGGGCTGCAAGAGAATTAAATTAGTCGGAAAGTTTAAGGCTCCCCAAGAAAGAAGCAATTCAGTGAACCATTGAAACCATATTAGGCTTTTCACTTTTCATTTGAGACAAAGTTGCATTCCAAGTACTACATAAATTTATATTCCAATTATCGACTTCTAAAAAAATTCTTTAAACTGATTTGATCATTAAAACTTCATTATTTGGGGCAGTAAATAATTGAACCAGCTATGAACAAATGAACAAAAGTTTATGTTTTGACAATATTCAAATCCATGTCAACCAACTTTTTTAGTTAAATATATTTTTATTGAACAAAAAATATGGGTCTATGTATTTTGTTTTTTGCTTGCGATCGAATAGGTTTTTGCTTTGTTTTTGATTTTACATACATATATGTATATAGACATGCAACTGTGTATTGCCAGATGTAGATTAAGTTCTTGAAATAAAAAATACATAAAACTAATTATGTAAAACCGCAAAAAACTTGCAAACTAATTTGAAATGTTTGTTTTTCTGTTTTTGTCGTTTGTATAAAATATAACTTAATTGAATTATTTGTTAGACATAAGAGCTATTTGTATGAAAGCGCTTAACACTAATTGTTAGACAGCTGATTTTTATTAATTTATGTTTTATTTTTAAATTTCAATTGAATTAAATTAATTGTCTCTGATGATACACTCCAATATTAATATTATGGAAAAATGTTTACGTCGTAATTTAAGTCACATTTAGAACTTGTTTGATTTGTGTTTGTTTTGTTACGTTAGTTTTTGTTTTTGTTTTTTTCTTTTCTTTTTTACTAATAACATTTAAAAAGATCACCAAAGTTACAGATTTCCCATATTTAACGTTGCTTACGTTTCTCAATAAGATTTTTTTCTTTCTTTTTTTAATTTTATTTTCATATCATATAATTTTATATTATTTAAGAATAATGTATTTTTGCTCATTTCTGCTTAAGTAATAATTAATTATTGATTAATTACCCGGCGTTTTGGTATAAACATTTAAAGTAAGAGTTAATGTTTTTTTTCTTCTTTCTTTTTTAAATTGATCTTTTTCATAAGTGGATCGTATGTATATATGTATATATGTATATATATACATATATATATGAAGTGAAGTAAGTATTTGTAAGCTTCTGATAGATAGTTTTGATACCTTTGATTTACGAGTACTTTTACTTTATTCAAGATTTTTCTAATCCAATTTCAGCTAGGGTTCTTTTTTTATTCAATATAAATATTTTTTGTTTTATTTGTTTTTGTCTTTGCATGTTAATTGGAACACTACAACAATGGGGAGGGCGTGGGTGGGGGAGTGGCGTGGTTTCTTTTCTGTATGGGACTAATTGGAAGAATAGAGTACACAGATATATATATGTATACATATATAAATGTATATATACATATATATACCATATATCGGTAAGTAACATATAACGTATATAATTGCTTTGGAGTTAGTCCTTCTTTTTTTCGTTCGTTAATTGTGGCATAAATTTTTATTTCCTTTAGGAAGAGTTGTGCAATTGCTGTTCTAGCTTCGATTCATCTCTATTTAGAATACATATATATATATACCTATATATACATACACATGTATATATATATAGTTGTAGACATTTATATATTGTGTGTGTTTACTTAGTAGCTAATATTTAGTTAATTTTATCATTGAGTTTTGCAATAAACGGCACATTTATAAGTATTATTAATTGTTTTGTTTTGTTTTTGTTTTTGTATTTTAAAGCTCAATCAAATTTCGACACATAGAAAGTGAGAGAAACATTAAAGTCGGCTTTGCGGTTGGGTTTTTAATAGACATTATATTATGCTCGGAAATCTCACTCTACTCTATATATAAATATACATACATATACATAGGTAGCATATGAGATATTGCTATAATGCTTATTGTTTTTAGCTGCACGACATTTGAAGAAACCATGAAATGTGTTTATGTGTGTGTGGAAAATATACTATAAATCTTATTCTTTTCGTTTTTTTTTTTTTGCATTTGGATCAGATGACTATATATATATGTATGTATGTATGTGTACATATATATAGTTTTCGCTTTTGTATTTTGATAAGTTACGCAGCCAAAATCGTATTTTTGTGTTAATCACAAATGTCAACGGAGTTTTTGTTTGGAGTCGGCGCATATAGTTAGATTTAGAGATATACATATATATATTTATATGTTGTTAAAGCTTTAGACTTTGCTCAATAAATGTCGTGCCTCTTCTATGTGTTTTACAAGTACAAGTTACAATTACAAGGATACATTCATTGTCGGCACATAAATTGTGTTTTTTTTTTACTGTTTCTTTTTTTTTTTTTTTTTTTTAGCTTAAAGTACATAAAAATGTAATTGGTAATTTGTAAAATTGTTGTTGGGGTTTTAATGTTGAGAGACCCTAAAACTTATAGAGACCCCGTAGATTTTACTCGTTTTGTTTGCATTGTTTCGTTTACATTGTTGCTTTTGGATGTGCTTAAAATTATAATTGATTTTTTATTTTAAGGTTTTTTTCTTTCTCTTTTGGTGTTTAGAAATAAACGTACAAATTTAATCCCTTGTGTTAAAACATGCTAATTAATTAATATTTTGTTTATAATAAAAAAATACATTTACAAAAAAAAAAAACTTTTTTTTTGCAAACTCACTTATTTTGCACACATTGTTTTTTTTCGTTTGAATTAAAAAACTAATTTGTAATAGAAAATTGTTTCACTTAAACATGTTTATAATTTATGTATTTTATAATGCTCACATATATAATGTATGTAAATGTGTTTCTGTGTCTGTATATGTGTGTGTGTGTGTAATGACACATTTAAACAGGCTTTGTTTTAAAAAAAGAAAACAATAAAAATTGATTTAAATAATATTCTAATAGAAAATTTAAATCTGAAACAAAGTTGTTCAAGAAATTTTTGTTATAAATAAATGGGTTGCATTGCATTTTGTTTTTGTTTGTTGTTGTTTTTTTTTTTTTTTTTTTTTTGTTGGTTCCATAATAGAACAAATCAGCATAATGTTAACTTGAACTGTGTCTTCCATAAGAGTGCATATATATAGCTCAATCTATATATATATGCATATGGTATTTTGTTAGATTTGTAAAATTGGCAAATGTATATGTAAAAACTAAAACTAAAACTAAATATGCCCTATGAGTTAAGGGATGCAGCGGCAAAATTATTTTAAGAAATTATGGAATATATATATATGTTTATATATATATTTATATAGAGCATTGCATATGTTTAGCATATTAATTGTTTACCCGTACACCACGTAATCTGCTTAAGACTCCATTAAATAGAATTAACAATGTTTTTGCTTTTAAATTATGAAACTTAAGTTGAGCTAATAAGAGGTACATAAATTAGTTGGACATTGGGATTTGATATGCCGTGTTTATATTGTGTGTGTGTGTGTGTGTGTGTGTGTGTGTGTGTATGTGTTGATTGTGTGTGTTTGTTTGTGTGTGTGTGTGTATTTCTACAAAACATAAGCTTTTTAACTTAAATTACAAACTCGCTGTTAACTTAAAGACAGCAAATTTTGACTTTTAGCATTCGTTACTTTCGGTCCTCAAACGAAAACTTGTTTAAGTTTGTTGTTTGATTTTGTGTGTTTATACGCTTACAATATAGTTGCCTAAATATATATGTACTCATATATATACATACTATATAATTAGCCATTGTTTTGACCAAAAGTTTGTCCCTTGTTGAAATTGGAGTTTTCGTTAAATATGTTGGTTGTTTGCTTTCACTTAGATTTTTTTTTTTTTTGTTTTTTTTTTTCTGTTTTTTGGTAGTTCCGCACTTAATTCTACTAAAAAGCTTGCCCTTTAATAATTCTGGACTTTTTGAGTTGGATTGATCTTTTCCCTTCACTTTACTTGTTATGGCTAATTATTACACTCTCTTTAATGCTTGTCGTATTGTTGTTTTGTTTCTTTTTGTCATTTTTTGTTAATTTACTCTTTTAGGTTTTAAGCTTTTGTTGGTGGTCTTCGTTCACAGTACAGAGAATTCCGAGTTGTTGTAACGTGTTGTATGTGTGTTGTGTGTGTTTGTGTTTGAATCAGCAACTTTTTTCATGTCTTGATATACTAAAAAACCTTTGGTTGTCTGCACTTTGTTTGTCTGCACATTTTTTTAAACTTTGTTTTTGTTTTTTTGATTTTTTTTTCTTTTTCTTTTTGTGTAAAAATATAATTAATTCTATTACAAAAGTTCATCGCAAATGTGTGTTGTTGTTTCAGCTGTTGTTGTTGTTGTTGTTGTTATATTTTACTTTCGTTTGTTCCCTTTAGTTTGTTTCGCTACGCTTTTTATTATAAAATTTGTTTTTTGAGAATTCTCTTTCACATTTGTTGCGTCTGCTTGTGCATAAACATTCGATTCCCTTTTGTTTTTCTAATCCCTACGATTTTGGCGTGTGGGTGTTGAGTGTGTATTTGTGTGTGTGTGTTTGTGGCCTAAAAGCTAATATATTGGCTTTTCTTTAACTTAAATATATAAAAAACATCATTTTGAAATTATCCTCTAATGATTTCGACTTGGCTTTCGTACATATTTTCTTCATGTTTTGCTTATTCGAATTAATTTTCGAAATTTCAGTGCTCATTGTTGATGTTGGTGTTGCTGTTGTATTGTTGTTCCTTTTGTTGTTGTTGTTTTGGTTTGACTTGTTCCTTTTAGCTGCTTAGGCAAAGTACATGACCTTCTTCGTATCGGCATGAACCGTTATGGCGCGTGCCATGGCCCCGGGCGTGCGATCTTCGGATGAGCCGCTTTGATGTGATCCTTCGCCGGAATCGTGCTCCTTTTCAACCAGATGGTATCTGTGACGTTCCGTCGAACGGTATTTGATAAATAAATTATCTAGTCTAACATTATTTGCTTTGTATAAATAATAATTACCTGGCCCGGAAGGCAACCAGATGGGCGTAGTACGCTGGCGCTGGGATGCTCACAGACCGCGTGCAACGGACATACGTGTGGCACAGCTGATAGGTAAGGCATTGCAGCTCATCGGAATCAAAGTGATTATCGTCCCAGAGCACATGGTAGTGGGAGGGACGACTGGTGCCCTGGATGCCCTGATGGCTGCACAAGTAGAAATCAAACTCTGTGGGATGCGTGATGCCGACGTCGACGGTGGTGCCAGCTGGTATATTGCCCGACTTGCCGCTCTGCTCGCGTTTCTCGGCGCAGAAGAGTCGCGTATGATGGCGCTTCTGAACGACAATGAATGTAATGCCTGGTCTGTATTCCGGCTCCAGTTTGATGCACGCCTCGCGTATAGCGGTCAGCTCATGCTGCAGCACGTGTGGGAACTGGCCCTCGGAGACGCCGTCACGATAGAGTATAATACGATGCGGCTTATAGCCACCGGTGGATTTGTAGAACATGATCAACAATTCCCGCACCATGCTGCTCAGCTCCTGTATGATCTCCTGGCGGTGCTGCTGCACACGCACCGTGGCTGCATAGCGCGACGGATGAGCATCCATTGAGCCAACCACAGCGGCTATCGATGGTTTCTTGTTGTCGCCTGCCGGGGGATGGGTGACATCGGCCCCCAGGAAAATGACGGGCTCATTGAAGACCTTGGGTCGTATGGATGGCACTAGAATCGAGTTAATGCCGCCCAGCTTCACATTGATCTTGAGGCACAGATTCGAGAGCGTCTGTGGCGATGTCTTGTTCACATTCTTGGCCTGGACGCACTGCGTGGCCATGCCAAGGACCGTGTCGCCGACACGTTTGACCTCGGCATAGACTGGTGTCTTGCCCGGCAGGACGACAACCACAAGCTGCAGTCCAGGGAAAGTGATCTTCAAATAACGGAACATGGGCTCCACTTGATCCGGCCCCGTGGCATACTTGCAGAAGCAGGGTTGCCCAATGATGGGCATGCCAGCATCATTAGAGATCTTTTGCAATTGTAGCGTAAAGTTCCGCAATGCATCCTCGCGCACTGTGCGCTGTGGCGCGAAGCAGGCAATCGCCCAAATTCTGATCTCGACTCCCGTGAAGAACTGCTTGCCACGCATGTCCCAAACGCCTTGATTCGGAGAGGCCAGGCTCACCTTATTCTGTGGCGGCAATAGCTGTTGCCCGGTGATCCCCGACGACATACGTCCCCCATATTGAAGCTTTGGCGGTGGCAAAACCCGGCCACGCACCTCCATCATGGAATTGGAGATGGTTAGCCCAAACTCCTGCACATAGGGATCATTGTTGAAGTCCGCGCGCTTCACCAGCGTGTTGATCTCACGCTCCCGATCGGGCGCCGAGCGTGCAGTCGCTTTGATCATGGTCGACGTCTGCATGTCGGTCAGCTTTTTGATGCAACGTTGGCCAGCCACAATGTTGCACACCTCAAGCGGTAGATAGGTGTGCTTGTGCTCCTGACCCACCTGCAGACAGGGCAAATGCGGATAGCGCAGCTTCATGCGATACTTATCCAAGAAGTACTTGGCCACAGTGCACTCGACAGTTTGCCCATTCTCCAGTTGCAGTGGGAAGCTACGAAAAGAAAAGCAATTAGAAAACGATTTCTCAAAACTAATCGGCAAATCAGGATGCTAGACGGAGGTCATCAAACAATCACATTTAGAACAGCTCTGTCCAAAAAGCTACAGTGGATTTATCAAGAATCAGAATAAATTACGGCGGTTTTAAAGAGCCATACAAAGTACACATTGCTAGTAATAAAAAAAGATTTGGAACTGATCCCGCTTGACTTAGAAGATCTATCAGTTCTTCTAATTTTTTTTTTTTAAATTTGAGCACCCGCTGAAAGTAGATAGAAATTTCCCTTAGTGTAGCTCTTCTTAAATCTAACTTTCACTAATGATTATTTTTTCACAATCCACTTTCTGTTGCTAAAGATTGCACTCCACTGCCTTTAACTAAGGTTTACAATCCCACTTTCGCCAAGCATTCGTTTGCTAAGGATTACGCTTTCTTCAGGCCCAACTTACGATTGCATTTGAGCTGGTCGACGGGTCACATTGCAGACGCGATATTTCCGACGCATTTGACCACAGTGCGTGATTTCAATTTTGAGTCCTTTGATTTCCTTGGTGAACTTAACGCGCTGCGAATCGGTGAGCGGTTTGCGCTGTTCGTTAATGTCGCGAATGTCCAGAACCTCGCACATAAAATCAATTACCGGCTGAGCCTTGTAGAAAGCAGTAGCCGAAACTGAAAGGCAAGGATTTGTATATGTTAAACTATTTTAGTTTAGGCTTTTTAGTCTCCTCACTCACCATCAATGTTGAGCATCATTTTCCACTGAGATGGCCGCACGCTCTGATGGAAACCAAACCAGACCTCACGACCGCCGCCCAACGGATGATAGTAGCCGTCCGGTGAGCTAAAGAAGCTGCGTCCAACTGGCGTATATGCCATGCTAGGCAAATGCCGCATGACCACATCAAGCGCTAAGATAGCATCATAGGGTATTTGGCGCGTGCGCCCCTCCAGAGCCTCCTCCAGATTGAAAAGCGACACTTGCGCCTGCCACTTAATCGTCACACGAAAGATGCGGTCCTTGCCCTCGCCGGGCAGCGTTACCTCCAGCTCCAGTCGTTCGTTGCCAATGGGCAGCGGATCCCGTGTGTACAAATTGTTACGTCCATCAAAGACTGGCTTCAGCACCCCAAAGATCTTGCTGTAGGCCTGCACCATAGTCTCGATGATCTCGCGATTCACCTTGCGCGGACACTTGTCCGGCTGTATATTGATGTCATAATGATGCACGAAGCCGCGTGGCATTGTCACCTGAAAGTGATTCGCACGCAGCACTATCGGCCTGCCCTCCCTTCCCAGATTTGGTCGTCGCGGGCACGTGAAGACGGGCATATCTGGTTGCGTTGTGGGCGACGCCGCTGCCGCAGCAATCGCCGCCGAAACGCCCGTGGTGCCCAATGCAGACGCCACTTGAGCAGCAGCCGCAGCCGCGGCACCACCAACCGTGGCACCCCCTGCAGCAACATTCTGAGCACTCGGACTGGTCACAGCGGTGGGATTTACCGAAGAGCCGGGCGCTGGCGGTGCTGCAATAAGTTTAGAGTTAGTCGATTCAAGAGGAAAACTCTGCTCAAGAGAAAGAAAGAGCAAATCGATAAAAAAAAAAAAAAAAAAAAAAAAAAAACGCAAGTAATTAACCACTAGGCGACGCTCTAGCAACTAGGCAATTAATTCTACTAAGTAGAAGCTAAAAACTTTTCTATTCGGTTAACCGAATTTTTAATACTCTTGCAGAAAGTTTATAAATGATGAAGAATCAATACTCTGGATTCCATATATAGTTTTTGAAGGATCTCTGAACAATTATGGGAAACGAAGTATATCTTCATTTAGCTTTCTTGTTACTTTATATAATATTTTAAATAGTTGTTTGAGCACAGCTGCTGCTTCCATATTAATTAATTTAATTTAATAAAATACCAGGATATTTGGCTTTGGTTTATTTAAAAACATAAATAACAATGTTATGTTCTATAAATCACGGATGAGAGTTATCTAAAAACATTTTGAAGTTAAAATATTCGTGGTATATTATTAACGTTATTGATATTATAATTCTAGTTGTTATATATTTCTGTTAGCTTTACGTTAAGTGTGGAAACATTCAAACAATCCAATTTGTTTTATATCCTTATATAAACAGATACGCAGACAATTTACCTTTACCTTTATTCATTTCATATATTTAACAACTTCTGAAAGGGTACTCAAAGAACTTTACGAGTAACACTCGCATGCAGTTAGTTGCACTACACGAGTAAAACAAATAAACATAAAATTTATGCAACGTTCGATATAACGGTAAACGCGCTGTATACATACAACTTATATTTTGTGTCGAGGTTTTGTTATCGTTTTTAGTACATTTGTGCATTTAGTTTTGCATTCAACAAATGTAAAAATTAGAAACAAACATTACATGAAACGGAAAAATGTTAGTACAAATTTTGCACATTACTATGAAAATTAGTGTGTAGACTTTTTCGTGGAGGGGTTAGTATGGTGTAGACTTTTTGTAATTAGAATTTAGTAAGTTTTTTCTTCAAACAGCAAACTTAATAAACGTAAACAAGTTTTTGGTTTTCAATTTTTTGGTTTTTTTTTTTTTTTTAGTAGTTTAGTAATTTGGTTTTGTTGGAGAAAAATTTACATGTGAGCGTGTCGAAGCTAGTCTGCGCCTGAGAGGGGCTCTGAGGCCGCGTGGGCGAGGAGGTGGTCCACTGTGACTCTATAAAAAGAAAATTTAATCAAAATCATAATAGTCAAAAATTAAACAAAAACGAAGTCAATTAAACAAAAATAAAATATTAAAATAGAACACAAAAGACAAAAAATAAAAATTTCAACAAATGGCCAATCATGTTTGATCAATTAAATGAATATAATGAGAAATGAAGACCAAACAAATAGAAGGCGATAAAGAAAAATGTTGAATATTATATAGAGTGCGATTAATATTTTTAGTTACAGCTTTCTCCCAGCTTCATTATCCACATATCATTTATAATTAATAATCAATTGTAAATCAGCCGCATGTTTATTTGTTCGTGTATGTAGTGTAAATATAGGTATGTATATGTGTAAAGATCAGCAATAATATCATACGACTAAATATTTGTTATCATGATTGAAGCGCTGAAACATTTAACTTTTAATTAGATGCTGCCCCACTGTACTATCAACGAGACAGATATAAAAGTCTACCATCACTATTCTACGTACTTGTCCCTCTCAAATCTAATACGCAAAATGCAAAAACTAAATTGCGCCGTATTGAACTCCTCTCTGAAGGGGTAATCGAACGAACGAACGAGCGAACTAACGGAAGAAAGGATGAACAAATACTTCACTCGAACCCCAACGGAATAACTCTCAACTATTGCGTTGCGGTCGTTGACCTAATTTGCGCACATGTTTGACACAAACGCCTGGCTGTTCCTGTAAATCTAGCCCTCTCTATCGCTCTCTCCTCAATTGATGCGCCAAAGTCTACAGAAGTCTACAATCGTTATTGTGCTCTTGCTCTTTATGCTGTTAGCTTAATGCAGTCGCTTATTGGAACTTTGAGCGCCATTGCATTTCACAGTTACTCAACAACTGTCTCAAGTGCCTCGCCCTCGGCCATTTTACGCATTCATTCATTCTCAAATTTGATTATGCTTTGGAGAGTTGTGTTTGCAAAGACAGGCGACGACGAGTGTATGTGTGTGTTTGCAGAAGTAGAACAACGAAGTGGGGGAAGGGGGTCTGACTGTATATGTGTAACATGTGGCAGATTTGTACTTTTTTTTTTTTGCAATTGCAATATTTGCCACTTACGTTGTCCGACTGGATACATTTTGCACTAGTATTTGTTTAAGAAATGTAAGAATGTATACAAAGGTTTTCTGTTTATTTGTTTTTGCTTTTTCGTGTATGTGTTTTAAATGTAATTGATTGTTCTGGTAGTTGGGTTTCTTCTTTGCTTTTCGTTCCTACTAAATATTATTATTTTTTGTTTCTTTTTTTGTATTTCAGCCTTTTGCTTATCACACTTTAAAGTAGTTTTATTCGTTTGGTTGATTTTCGCATTTAAATTTGTTGTTGCGGGCGTATATGTTGTTGTGGTTGTAAAAATTTCAATTTTCACACAGGACACACGTTATGTTGTTGTTGTCGAGTCTTCTTTCAATTAATTATTATTACTATTAATATTTATACTTTAAATATTATTCTTATTGTTGTTTATTGTAAGTATTGGAAAAGAACACAAATGTAGGCACAGCTTTCGTTTTATGTATATGTCTGTATGTATATGTATACATACAAATACATATTCATATGTATGTACATATGTATTTCTAATGCTCTTTTATTTTGGTTTTACAACTAAGAACAATTATTCTTTATGCTTTATCTCGATTTGGCTATATCAGTGCGCGTGTGGGTGTTTTATATATGTTTGTAGGTGTGTGCTGGGTGCTCCGCTGGACAAACGACAACGACGACGACGGAGGTGCTTCTACAGCAAGAAAATGCTTTTGTATGCGTTTTAGATTGGGCAGCAGAAAATGTGTGTGCACACGTATATATATAGATTTGTTTTATTTTTTCGAGACGTCGTTTTTGTGCACCCGAACACGTATGCGCTGCCAGAAACTATGCACAAACGCTAGCCAGACTATTGTATGGGAATTTTCAACAATTTTTGTTAGCTTTTCACGTCGCGCATTATGCAAAATATGCAATTTTCATCAGTTTTTCACACTTGAACGTCCCGCAGCAAACACAAAATTTTTAACTCGCGACGTGTGTGAGTGAGACGCATACTGTACACGGTAACCACACTTAAATGAGGGCAAAGCACTTTGGCTGGGGGTTGGTGTTGTGTGTGAGTGCGACGACAGCATGTTGCTCACGGTCGAGCGTGTGAGCGTGACGCATTTTCTGCAGCTTAAACAAACTGGCAATATTATTTTTAGAAATTGATCATATTATCAAGATGTAATTTCTTTAGCATGGTAAAATATTATAAATTACATGTTCATGCAAGTCGCATTTTAACTCAAATTGGCACTGCTATACTCAAAATGGCACCAGCAGTGTTGGCAAAGTTTGGTTTAAGTGTTGAAAACGGCAGACATTGCTGTGTGGCCACACTCGATCAAGTCTGCACAGTTGGCAACTCTGGCTATTGGCAGCGCCGTGTATGTTGTTATAAAACCAATTGCGCTTGTTTTCATATTTGCTAGCTGATTTGTATTGAAATGTCAATACCATTTAGTGGCACATTGCGCCGCTCGGGCGGCATTGTGTCAGCCATAGGCAAGCAGCTAAAAAGCGTTAATCTAAAAGGCGTCAAACGCGTTACAGTGCAGTTCGATCCATTTGGCGAAAATGTAAAAGCCACACGGTAAGCGAGAAGGAAAGAATGAGTGAGGAAGTGGGAGGGAAAGATGGGAGGTTGATAGGGTTGGAAAAGCGCTTTCCCAGCACCCACAATTTATCGATTATGAAACATGCGCATTGCAACGCATATGGTAATAGATTTTCACGAAACAAAAGTGCGTTCTCGACAATTGTTAAAAATAAAAATATACATATGTATATCAAATAAAGTAGACAAAGTGCACCAAATTAGGACACGTAAAATTTAACGAAAGAAAATATAAATGTGACCACTGTGTGGCGCACTAGTTCGTCCTGCCACTTACCATAAACCTTGCCAATAATGCCCACCGCTGTGTTCAGTTGCAGTGAGGTGCCCAGATCTGGGGGAAACGGCAGCGTATGGAGCTGAGCTGGTCCGCCAGCCAGCTCCCGCTCCGTTGACATCTTAGTCGGTGTCGGCGTCAGTTTGAGGCGTTCTTCCCTCTATTCCCACTGACAGAGACAGCTGGAAGGAAATGCGAATAATACTATGACAAATTAGTGAAGGAATTGACTTAATTTAAAGAAAATATATGTATTTATATTAAAAGTATATAAAGGCAGTCCAAAGCTTAAAATGTGTTCTAGTTAATCACATTCAAATTGCATTAAATAAATTCATATGGAAAATTAATCTATAAATAGACTACAGCTAACTTCAGAAATGGAAGAGACTGGAAAAATCAATTCAATATTCAAAAAGAAAGCAAATTGATTGACAAATGGATGCTTAAATGTCATAATAATGAAGTTATATTGGGAAGTAAACTAAAGGATAGACAAGGCTAAATTATTACTAAATATTGATAAATAAGAGCATTTAGTAAACGGTGACTCTGAATAAAGAGTATAGAGTTTCGAGTATCGCGAATATATAATATATATATATATACATATGTATATCTCCCTATTTCCTTCGTTTACAGCATCTATGTGCATAATTATAATGTAATTTAATATTCCCCTCCTTCACAGCGAATTTCTCTTTCTGCTCTCCACGCCCAAAGTTTCGCAGTCGAATCCGAAGTGCATTGTTAAGCCGGATATAGTCTGTGATCGTTCGCCAGCTTTCATTAAATTTTCGCTCATCGAATCCGCGCAAGGTAAGATCTCTAACTAAACCAATCAATCAATCAATATTCACATGATCTCATTTGAATTTATAGAGCAAGCCAAAGTGAAGGAGATTCGCTTCAATAGCGATAATCTAAATACCCTGGAATTGCTGCAGCTTCTGAATAAGCACGTCTCTACATTAGCACCGCCGGAGGAGATTGTCAAGAAGGTTCTGACCAAGGCAGAGAAACAGAAGCTGGGGGGTGGAAAGAAGGCCATCAAGAAGAAATAAGTTCTATCTGTGACCAAAGACACCCAGAGACCCTACATCTCCAGCCACATAATGGCGCGGAAGCACAAGGGCACGCTGGCTGTCATTGAGCAGATCTATCAGGACATACCCGCTTTCACCGATATCTTCACGGAGGAGAGCTTCTACACGTTCGCCTTTTGTTTCGTTTGTGCCACAATTTTGGTGGCATTCATTTTATCTCGCTTTATCACCATCAAGCCCGTTGATTTCTGATTTGTGAGCCAGCATTAAAAATATTTAAGCTTTAACATGTAAAACACTCCACTCCATTGTCTTTGCTTCGCACGACTGCCCCTAAAAAAGGGCATGGGTATGGGTATGGGCATTGGGGCGCTGGGGCCTGGCAACTCGACGAGTCAACCAGTCGGAGATTCGACTTCAGAGCCTGTTGCCTGTTGGTAACACAAACCAGTTTTGACCAACAGCTTCTCATGCACTTTCAGAGGGTATGCGCCATTTCGAGGGGACAGATGTAACGCATTGACTAAAGCACCCCTGGTATATAAATATTGCAGGAACGGATGTTTAATATATCCTTCTCTTCCCTTTATCTCGAAAAATCACCTAATATCCTATCCTATATAAACTAATTTATATCGAAGCAACATAATATGCTTTTCGAATTGACTAATGCAATGATAATAATGATTTTTTAGTAGAGATCATAGAAATGAATTTAATCAGATGTCTCTATATTTATTGGATTCTTTTCTTATAGAATATAATATATGGAATTTAGATATACCCACTTTTTAATATCAGGTATTTAATCACTATTTTATTTATAAACAAATTATTTACGGCTTGAACTCTGATTGAAGATTTACTACGATGTCAAACTAAAATTCATAAGAATCTCATTAGGTCAATATGAAGTACGCTGTTTCCTTAGTCTGTAAAAATATCTCAATTTTTTCCTATCTAATTTCAACGACTTATCTATATCTCTATAGCTCTACCATGATTTGATTAAATTAAATAAGGCTACTAAAATATTATTAATAACATTTATAATAATTTCCCTTTGAGTTTTTATTATTATTATGCCTGAAGGCCTTTGTTGCTCTGGCTTAAAGAAATTGTTACTTAGAATTAATTCCTGGCAACAATAAATAAATAAATAAAATAAATTATAAGTGTTAACCACACATAGAATAGACTCTTGATTGAATATATTTGGGAAAAATAATAATTCATATATACACAAACGGAAACGAAATAAAAATGTTTACTTTATAATTGAGAAAAGACCAAAACTTACGCTTTTGGTTTTTACATCAAAATTTATCTACATCTCATCTAAGATTAAATGCTCCTATCAAGTGTAAGAGTATTTAATGTTCGGCATAGTGCGTATAACTCCTTATTTCTCTCTGTCACTCTTGCGAGTTCGCCTCTTTTAGCAGCTTTTGCTTTTCTAAACCGGAAAATCATCTGCTTTGGTTGCAGTCAGCCGAAAATAAAAAAGTTGGGACAGCCGCAGCAGAAAAAGGAGTGGGCAGAGAGATTGAGGGAGACAGAAAGAGACGCAAGGCACAGCCTTATAATTGCATTGATTGAGCTTCGCAAGAAAGGGAGCTGGCGAAGAAGAGGGAGAGGCGAAAGAAACTGCGGAATATAATTGAACAAAGTTCCACACACATTATTGGAAACTCACATAATTGGACCTGGGTGAAGAAGGTCAACCCGAATAAACCAGAAAACTGGTCGCAGTGG
Source organism: Drosophila mulleri (assembly GCA_035047565.1). Classification (NCBI taxonomy): domain Eukaryota; kingdom Metazoa; phylum Arthropoda; class Insecta; order Diptera; family Drosophilidae; genus Drosophila; species Drosophila mulleri. The sequence goes on from JAWNPK010000168.1 coordinate 14,451,190, forward strand.
CATAACTATAGCCCTTTTTTAGCCCAAAGAGAAAACCCTTAAACAAGAGTGCTTACACACATACACACATCCGTCTTCTTATTTGAATGTTTTGGCAGTGCTTAAGGGTTAAACAGGTGTTTGCCTTGCATTAAATAGACCAAAGGCAAAGAAGAAGACGCAACAAACGAAGAAAAACACACAAAATTTCACTTTCGTTTCGCTGTTTCCAGTTTCTTTTTGCCACACAAACGCAAGTTCAGAGAGTACTCAGAGGGAGAGGGAGATACATAGATAATAGTGTGAGTGGCAACTAAAAATTTCCAGCGCCCCCTTCAAAAAGTAAAATAAAAATGCACTACTCGCTCACGTATGCAAAAGCCAAAGCTTCGAGTTGAACTTTTAAAATGGCGGGTGAATCGTGTCTGTGCACATGTGTGTGTGTGAACAATGCATATCGATTGGAATCGCTGCGGATAAAAACAACAAACTGTTGAGATGCAGCCTGCATTATATGGAGAAAGCTGTTACAGCACACACTTCTGTAACGGCCCAAACAGACATACATATGTACATACATATACATATGTAAGTGTGTGTGTGCTTTCCAGTGTTAGTCTGTTACATACATACATATGTATATGCATACACACATTTTCATGTACATATATAGACAGTGTCGTCATTCAAGTTCAATGTCAGAAAAAGCTTTAGATTTCGTCTTCAAATTGATTTGCCGAAAATGTTGTGCGTGGGTTTTTGCCATGACGGCCATATTGGAAATTCTCTCGAGTCTGAATACCCCAATAGCGCCACCCCCTCAATTTCATTAAATTAGTGTAGGACGCCGCCTGTTTGCATAACCCATACTTGGGGTTGGGGCTGCAGTTGGTAGTTGGCAGTGAAAGTGCTCATAGAGCACAGTGGCAACTCTCTACATGTACAGTTAAATGCTTTAGATGCCTATACTGCCGTACTTTTGGACAGTTGTGTGTCCTTCAATCAATTTTATTGGAATATACAAATATGAACACTTACACACACACGTGAATTGTTGCACTTGTATATGACCGTGCGACAGCAGTAAAAACGAAGAAAATCGTTCGTGTGACCTTTCTACCAAAACATAAACACAAACTGGCTCTCTCAACACAGCTGGTGGTCTCGCTCGCACATACATAGCTTTTGCTCTAGCCCAACGGCCATAGCATATGCTCAGGCGCCAGCACAGCACAGCATAGCACACACACTCAAATAGAGACAATACATATACATATGTATATTTATATATGTACATAAAAGTTCCTTGAGTAACTTTTAGCTAAAATGGCGCGCGAGCTGCAGTCGCGTGGGCGTGCAGAAATTACTGCAGCTGTTCTGGAATATGCAGGCAAACGCGAGTCTCTTGACGTTGCCACCCCCACACGCACACACACTCATATACACTATCAGCTCACCTTATCGCTGAATTGCAGCTGATGCGGCGCTTTATGGATTTGCCTATCAGCGACAAGTCGTTCGCTGTTCTTCAATTTGTCGTTTTATCTTCGTTGCTGATTTTTTTCGATTCGCTGCTGCTTCTGATGTTGTTAATATGCTTGTTTCAAAATTGTTACACATTAAAAATTAGTTGACTCCCTGGCTTGAGATCTTCACAAAATTCTGCTGATTTTTGTTAGTTTCTTTCTGTTTGTTTTTTATTTATTTTGTATAGTTACTTTAAGTGTTATTGCTGTTTGGTTGGTTAAATTTGTGACGTGATTACTTAGAGCTTATTGCTGAAAATTGTTGCCATTGCCGCAACGCAATTTCTTTTGCTGCTGTTTTTGTTGTTGGTGTTGCCAGATCGTTACCGGGATAAAGTAACTTTTGCTCTCTCTTTCACTGTACCTCTCTCTTTCGTTTACGCACACATTCTCACATCGGCAACAAACTTGCAAACCTATTTTTTCTTATTTATTTATTTTTTTTTCTTATTTGTTTATTTGTCTTAACAAGTTTTTTGCAGCCGCTGACGTTTGTTCATATATGTACTTCTCTGCAAGCTTTTATGTGCAAGTGTGTGTGTGTGCGAGCAAGCCAAAGATTTGGACGTTGACGTCGCTACGTTCGCTCGCTTCTCACCAATACTAGCGCAATTTGCTCACCGCTCTGCCGCTGCTGCTAATTGTTGTTATTTCTTTTCTTTTTTGTAGTTTTGTTGTTGTATTTGTTATTGCGGTAACGCGCTGACTTTTATGCCATACAGTCGAGGAAAAAGCTTTTCTCAACAATGCGGCGCGCAGTCATGCATTAAAAAAAAAAATAAAACAAACCTACACACTCACACATCAACACATATGCGAATGTGGCAACAGCAGCAGCAGCTTGCTGCAAAATGAAAGCAGCAACAAAAACAACAACTTACGACGCAAAACAGCGACAGAATTTTCGTTTAATTTATGTTTAAAAATTTAACCGCTATGCAGCACTATTTTACACATACAATTACACAGTTAAAACGAGTGCGTTTGTTGTGTTTTTATATTTTTTGCCGAGATCAAAATACGAAATCAAAATCAAGCGATTTAGCGAACGCGCGGTTTGCCCGTTTGAAGTTGAATAAATACACATATCAGCGCCAAGTATTCGCAAACCATGCACACACACTCTTTTCGTTGTGTTTGTGTGTATCTGTGTGCGCTTGCTGAGAGAGCGGCGGCGCGTGAGTGCAGCGAAAGAGAGAACAAAAGAGAGCGCCACTCTACCACAGTGCGTGCCATTTATATGCGTATGTGCGCCAAAAAATCATAACAAACACGAGTCAAGGGCAACTTCGGAGTAACGGTTCTTTCTAGCAACAGACTGGCAGCATTTATCGCTTTAAGGCGCATACAGTAACAACTCGACGCAATGCACAGCAAGCTAATGATTAATGATTCAAGGAAATATGAGCTGTAGAATATTGCAATATTAATATAAAATGCAAAAACTTTCATTTCTAATATACGGATTTAAAAAAAAAACATACTGTTGGTATACACAACTCTGTAGTCCACTGATTGTTCTTGAACATCAAACATATTGCCATTTCTGAGTATTTGTCAGCTCGCTGCAGCTGCGTTTCTTCAATCAAGCCACGACAGATAATAATTCTCACTGTATTTCTTCCATAAATAGACAAATTTATTTATCAATAAATAATTCGTCTCTAACTACATTTTCTTAGGGATTTGTTGGCTCGCAGGACCATAAATAAGCCTGTGGATAAGATTTATTTGTTCGTACTTACAGCTTAATTGTGAAAGTCGTCGTTGGTTTAAGCGAATCTTTACTGTACTCAGATAGTATTTAATTCGTATATAGGAAAACTTGCATGGCCAATTTATTTTAGAACCGAAAACTTGATTAAATGTGCAAAAAATTAAAATATTGATTCGGGTAGCATTTTTTCAAATTCGGGAATTACGATTAATCGCGTCTCTATCTTGTGTGTGTGTGTTTTTGTGTTTGTAGGTGTCTCTGCGTTTGTTTGCCTGCCCTATATAGAGGGTATATATAGATATCTGTGTGTGGGCTTTATGAATATGTGTATGTATTGTGCGCGTTATTTCTTCTCATCCGGTTTGTCGGCCGAGGCGGCAGATGCTGCAGCTGCGGCGGTGTCATCTGACTCTCCCTTCTTCTCGGCAGCGGAAGTGTCCTTGGAAGCGGCTGGGGGTGTGGCATCGTCGGTCGCCATAGTTGTGCCCGCCGGCAAACTCTTCTCCAAGGCACGCACGAACTCCTCCAGATTGCCCGAGTAGGCTGCAACGACTGCATCATGGGACAGCTCGAACTGCTTGACCACGGGTCCCAGCTGCGCCGATTGGAGGGCGTTGGAGAACTGGGCGAGCGCCTGCTGGAATTGTGGGGAGCTGATGTGATCCTTGATCTGTTGCTTGCGATCCTCATCGGCATCTTCAGATTCCGGCAAATGCACAATCAACGATTTCACGCGCTCCGGATCCGAAATCAGTTGATTGATCGCCTCGGCGCCGGACAGTGCGGTCGAGAGGTCGATATTTAGGGAACGACCTGCGCCATGTTCAGGGGAGAGATTGGATAAATAGGCTTGGAATGGATTCGCATAAGCTCCGCTGGCTGTTGCTGCTGCTGTCGCATTTGTCGCATTTTTCTTACCGGATCCATCCGCATCGACAGCCAAGCTGCCGCCTACGACCCCTCCTCCACTGCCGCCGCCTGCTCCTCCGGCTGCATCGCTCTGAGCGTTGCCGGCGCTGCCGCTAGTGCTCCGATTTCCACCGGACTTGCTCGGCTTGCTTGGCGCGGACACTGTGCGCGGCACATTCACGTTCTCCGGTGTCTGCAGGCCGGCGCTGCCGCTGCCACCTCCTCCCGATGAGACTGCCGTGCGAGACGAGGGCGTGCGGGAGCTGCAAAGAGAAAAACAACCATGATGATTATAGATTTTTATAAAACCAATGGACATAAGATAAGACAATTAGAAGGAGTGCATGCTCCATAGCATGTGCGAAATTTCGTGAGGTAGAATCGAAATATACCATACATATTATTTATGGTATTACAAATTATATAGAAACTTATAATATACACCGATATTTAGTATATTATTGTAGACAAACATGATCATATCCATACGTTTTATATAGTTGAGCTTAATACGTTATTTATATAGATAATGTATTAAGCATTACAATCGGCAGGTAACTAAACAGATTGGAATTTCCTGTACCGTAATTGGAGCTGTACAACGGGTAAATGGTTCACAATTCTAGGATATCTTTGCGGAAATCTGCAATTAGTTACTTATTATGGGTATATATCTTTGGGGATATATCTAAATAACTATCGTAGTTATGTTGCATTTGTTCCATTAAAAACATCAAAGAGAACTCATACCATAAATAATATATGCAGAAATCGGATATCGAAATTAAACTTATACATATTTCATAATTATTAAGCCACTATAAACTAAACTATTTTATAATTCTCTATACACATCTGCTAGGATCTTTAATTTAATGCAATACACTTATGCTTCTATATTCGATTAGGTATATATGTTCCAATATATGTATTTAAAGGTAATGAAAATGTTCTACTTTGATATAAAATCCTTCTTCCTGAAATATTCTGTTTCCCATTACTCTATTTTCACAATTAATTCGTCAAATTTTTAAAGTATTATTAGCTTAAAAATGAAAAAGATTCGAATATAATATATAAAATACATATCTTCTGCGGTATATAAAATGCGTTTCTTTCTTATATGCAGTCGTACTATATACATACAGTTCTTCTAAATGTATTTATCTGAAATACTCTACAATTTTTTAAGATCATCTTAAGACCTTTTCCGACTACAAAATCTATTGTTTTCACTTGTGAAATAGATGCAAAACGTAAACCAAATTTCACAATGCAAAGAATTACAATTGAGGGAATAATATATAAAGATTCTATTTAAAAGACAATTTCCCTATATTCTTTAACATCTGAAAACTATTAATATATATATTCTATATAGATCGAATGTAAATACTCTGCTCTACTGGGCTCTTACTCCTATTCATACAAAATTTGACTAGATATACTTGAAATTGCAGACGTTCTACAATTTTGTCATTTCCACTGTCTCAAATGTCGTGTGTGTAACGTTTCCACTGTTTGAATCGTAGTGTCTCCCGTTTCCATGGTCTTAAATGACGAAAAGATACCGATTCCACTTGCCCTGTTTCTGCCTAGCTGCTCACATGCATATTATGAATAAATATATCTTCTCAGTTATCCCAATTGTACTTACTTCATTTGACCGAGCAGCGAGCTGAGTCCGCCCATTTGGCCAACGCCACCGAACAGCTGCATTAGCTGCTGCTGCGACATATTGTTCAGCATGTATTGCAAGTCGGTGCCCTCGCTGCCGCTGCCGCCGCCGCCGCGTTGGTGGGCGGAGGGCGGATTGTTGAGCAGCTCATTGATGCGACGGCAGTGCTCGTCATCTTTGTCGGTTTTGGGCTCCTGCATCCAGAAGAACATGCGACGAGAGCTGGACTTGAATTTCAGTACATAGACGCGACCCGATTTGCATTGATCCACGCGCTTGTACTCGAAGTCGTCAGGGAAGACGATGAGATCGTCCTCGATCTTGCCACTGGTGCGATCTTTCCAGCAGAAGTGCATCAAGCCATCATCGCTCTGGGTCATGTAGACGAGACCCTTGCGAGCATCTGGATGAACCATTTTGCCAACCATATTCATGCGTCCAGCACGAAATTCCACAAGATTGGAGCTATTGGAGCTGCCCAAACCGCTTTGCCTGCCAAACATGATGCGGGCACTTCTCGAAAGCTGCAATTGTATTTGGAGTTAAGTTGGTTTTGTCTCTGCTGCTTTTCGCACGCTCACTGGATATATAATGTGTGGGAATAAATACAAATTTGGTAATCCTTTAAAGAAAAATCGCCTGCTTTGCGGATGACGAGCAGTTTTTGACACTTTTTGCTAGTGATGGGAGTAGTTCGATAATAAAGCAAACTAGAGTTCCCAATGTCAATGATATTGTTATAACAGCTCCCTTTGAGTAAAACAAATTTTACGCATTTCAAAGTTAAAGCTGTCACATACTCGTAAAAGTACCTAATTTCCATTGATATGAATTTACCCAAATGAATTATTATGTTATATAGCAATTTTTTGTTGTATGAAACGCATGCAGAATTTATATGAGTATATTTATGATAAGGATTTTTAATTTGTATGCTGAATGAAATGCAACTTAATATAGTTCTTATATAAGTGATAAGTAATTAATAAGTAAATTATAAGCAAGCACATTAATGGTACAAATCATTGCAACAGTCTGGCAGCCTTAGTATGATTACCAGTGTGACCATAACGTTTCAAAGCTAATATATATTTGTGTAAGATTTCTTCGCGACAACAAATCGCAGCTGAATTTATTTAAAACCGAAAAGTGTTCGAGTGAGGAGCTCGCGAGGAATTAGTAACTAATAATTAATTAAAAAAAGTCTTATATACTGATTTAATTACATCTAGAGGTAGTAGTTTGTTCAAACGCGAAACTTAAAGCGCAATAAATCGTGAATTGTTTGTCACTCAACTCAAGTGGTAAGAATAAAATTTATTTCCGCATAATCATTGTCAATGTGTTCGCATTTTCATTTTTGTATTTAAAAAAGAATCGTTTTTGTTTATTTGATAAAACAAATGCGTGACGCAGTTACATACATACATATGTATGTATTTCCATAAACATGAAGACAAATAATGTCGCCATTGTTTTTGAATTTCTCATCTTTCGTCATTGTCTGGCATGTTCCAGCAGCATCTTTTCTATTCTTATTCCGCATTTTGCATTTCTTTTATCTGTTTAACCCTTTGGCGTCTTTGTTTATTGCGTTGCCAACATTTTGTTGTTGCTGCTGCTGCTGCTTTTGCGCATTTTGTTTTTAGCTGTTGCTTCACGCTTTGCTGTGGCCTATTTTCCGTCTATCTTATCTTTTTATTTTTTTCTTTCTTTGCCATATTTTATTTCTTAGCATTTGTGCGTTTGCTAATTCACCTGGGGAGCAGGTTGCAAAACCAGTTTCTGCCCTAGTCACAATTTATGTCCATTGCTATAATAAATACATTGACTAATATAAAACGTACAAAAACGAATATTAAACGCAAAGCAAAAAAAAAAAAAAAAAAGATGGCAACAACAAACACGAAGGCGAATGGCCGATAAGATAACGGCAACAGTTTTTCGTATTTGAAAATTGTGGGTGTGTGTATGAGCAAAAACTAAACAACTGTGAATTCGCATTTGGTTGCAGCGAAATTGATGAAATTCTCATTTATGTCGTTTATTTATTTTTATTGTCTATCTGCTCTGTAAGCAAATCCGCCCCCACTGAGCATCTGGTGCCTGCGGTTGGTGTTTTTGGATCATGTTATCGACATAAAATGCCAACTCTGCGAATTTATCATTGCACTCCCATGATATTTATTATTGTTGTTTTTGTTTCTGATGAAATTCAGCTCTGTCCATACTTGTTTGCTAGTACAAAAATCATGAAGCTTGCCGTTTCTCTCTCTCGGTGTGAGTTTGTGTGGGCCAAATATAGAAATGCGCATTATTCATACTTTACAGTCACTGTTAACGGCTCTGATGGCTTTCAGTGATTGCAAATAGAGTGTTTTTAATTGATTTAATTAAATTGACTCCAATTAAATAGTAAAAATAATTTAAAAGAAAAATATAAGCTAAAGTTTGATCATTTAAGCACAAAATTTATTATATTCATACGTGATTTCACTTAGACTAACGAAAATGTATGTGAATACAATTTCATTTAATAACTTTAAAGAAGTGTAATGAGATCTGAGCTTGATGTATAACTGGTCACAGTACGAACGATCACAGTGACTCAGTCACAGTTGTGATTACTCATCTCTATATTTGTAAAAAGCTCATCACGTGACGAGTAGACGTTAAGGTTGAAATCGAAAGCTCAGCTCAATTAAAAATGCTTTAATATGTTAACTGATTTTTATTTTTAATTTCAGCTAAAATGCGCACTCTTTACGCTCTGTTGGCCCTGGTGGCTGTGGCGCAGGCCGTGTCCTTTGCTGATGTTATCAAAGAGGAGTGGCACACCTTCAAGGTAAGTAATGCAAAATTGAAGACTTGATTGAAGAAGAATAGACGAATAGACTTGGATTGAGTTATCCGGTGACGAGCGCTGGAATCAGGGGAAGTTGGAATTTAGTAATCCGAGAATGGAGGAAGGAAAAAAATTGCTCGAATTTAGAAGCAACTGTTTTCGTAACAGGTGTCAATTGCAGGTTGTATGATTAATGCCTTTGTTACTTAGGATTTTGAAGACATTGTTCCGCTTTACTTCTGTTTCAATGCATTTTTAACCGTTGAGTCATGTGTCATTAATAATATAAATATTTTTTTTATTATTATTTATTTTTTATATTAATTTTACTATTATTAGTGTTGCAATCAATGTTGCAGCCAAGATGATTAAATGCCTCTCACATGCCGGCTCACATGACAGACTCAATATAGCTGAGCCGTCATATGAGATGCCGACATAAATCCCTTTATCAGTGGCCTGGCTTGCAGTACCGTTAGACCGCCCAGCCATTGATAAGCGCGCGTTCCGGCTTGTGCCTGGCATCGATCGATGATAAGTCACACGCATGGCCAACCAATTCAAAAACACATTCAACTCTAAGCAATTGACACTAAGTGCTCACTGCTGACTCATTATTCAGTCGTATTTACATTCACATATATGTATGTATGTATATATTTGTCTTGCATTCTTGTTTATTAATTATTACTTTTCAATTTGTTGGCTCTTTGTCTTTGCCCTGGGCTAGTTTTACGTCGTAGAGCGCTTTGAACTCGCTTTTAATCAGCTTATCAGTTCCCACTTGCAATAAATATTATGAGCCCACTCTTATCAGCTATGAAACGCTTCAAAAAGTTTTCAGCTTTGTCTAGACTAGAACTGGATCATAGTTGCAAATACTTAAAATTATAAATAAACAGCTTCATTTCAATCTAGAAAGAGACAGAAGAAATCCCTGGAAGATGTAGATATCGTCTTCAAAATTCACCACTAACTTTTATTATCGCTAATATTATTTTATCGAAATATTCCATTGCTTCGAGCTTGAAGCTTAAAAAAAAAAAAAAAATTAACACATTTATGTTACTAATAACTAGCTGATATCGGTTTTAAATTTAATTACTCAAAACAAAAAATTTAGTTATTCTTTAAAGTTTGCTAAACTTAATAATTCTATTGTCTTCAATTTCACTATAAATTCTTCTTCTTTTGAGCGCCAGCGAAAATTGAATTTAGTTATTTACAAAATAAATATTTATTTTGCTTGCTTGTAGAATTTTCTACCTATTTTCTTAATTATAGTAACGTTCTTATTCAATGAGGAAATTCGCCATTTGATTCTTGGCGCCAATTGTTACTTGATAGCAATTTAAAAAAAAAGTGTTGTCTACTTTTGCGCGGCATTTACTTTTCCAGTGCTGTACAGTGCGAACAGAATACGCAACAGTTACATATCAATTGAATTTGCACACCGGGCATATTGAATTGTGTTTACTTATGAGCGTAAACAAACTGTGTTTATTGCGATTGTTCATATTTAAATCGGCAAGTGGATCGCAAAAACAAATACCAGGCCGCGAAGAACTTTGAACCGAAAGTGTTGCGATAAACGTGTGAATGCGGCCCCCCAAACACTGTCGAATGTTGTCTTTCTTCATTCATTTTATTCCATTCAATTGACATCTCAATTTATGCGCAAAACAAATAACAACAAGAACAACAATGCAAAGTTAAAGCGCGTAAGAGTTTCGCGAAATGGCGTGTGACTAGCTTGACGAGCTTATCACTTGGTTTAATGTTTATTATTGCTATGCTGTGTGTTTTTTGTGCTGTGCGACGAAAACTTGCGCGGCTCTTCATTGTGTTTTTGCAAACTGCACGAAAATGGAGAGCAAAGTGGAATTAGCAAGTGGGCGATTAGTACTGTGAGTAAACGCGGGAGTAGCCTTTACATACACATATGCATGAATATCCTAATAAATCAGCGGTTTATATGTATGTATCAAACCGGTTCGTTCGTGCGAAACGTTTTCAATACATATCTGCTTGTAAGCATTAACACACACTGATGAACGTCTATTTGATTGTATGTACAAAAACACAAAAAGCATTTCATGTGCCACACGCACATATGTATGTGAGTACATACATACCCACACATGTACGCCTTATTTTTAAAACTGAGCGTGTGTGTGCGCGTGTGGCGCGCGGTAGCAGCACTACGTACTAAAACAGGCATACGGACATTTTTTGATATTACCCACCCGACGCTCGACGCAAGCAGACGCAGCACTTGCGAGTGAGCGCTAGAGTGCAAACAAAAAGCGTGAAGGAGAGAGAGTAACCAGAGAGGGTAACCGCGCGCGCGCGTAAAATCAAAAGTAGAGCGAACGAGACGGAGCTATTGATAGAGAGAGAATTACCCGTTAAGAGACATTAAAGGAAAGCACGCGCGTCATTCAGAAAAACGTGCTAATGCAAGCAGAGCTATAAAAAATTACGAATATTATTAAATTATATAAAACACGTAACTAATAAGTTATGGCCAGCTCCGCCAGTGATTTGCACATTATTGCGGACGTAGTGGTGCCCGTTCTGTTCATAGCTGCACTCTGTGTGATCAACTGTTTTGTTCTGCGCATCATAATGCGTAAGCGTAAGGAATACCAATACTTAACAGAGCGCACTGCCAATACAATAGAAGCAGCAGCAGCAGCTGCTGATGGACCGACCACCTCAACGGCCTGCACGGATCGCAGCTGTCCAATCGAGATGGAGCGACTTTAGCGGCCAAACTCCGTCAGCCAGTGTTGCCTTAGCATATAAACAAATAATAATAATTTTAGTACAAAAGTAGTCTCGGATACTCAGTAACTGTATATTTACAGAAAATATGATTGAGAAATGAATAGAAAAACAAAAAACGAGTGCAAACAGTCGTTTATCATGATTTTATCTATGGATGTTTAGGCATGTGCATTTAATTACTGTTCCTACGTTGATTTTTCTATTAACTTTTTACGGACTCGCCAAGTCTCTTTTTTAATGTGTAAATTTGTTTAATAATACAAATAAATAAATGAAAAAATAAAATAAAAAGTAGTTGTTATTTGCATGTGCGAAAAATCAATAGGCGGATTTACGATGTTTACCCTTTGCACTTCTCCGTGGGAAGTTCTCAGAACAGAAATTTTTCCGGAATTACATCAATAATATGCAAGAAGAGCGTATGGCCAAGCGCTTATCGCAGCAAGTCATCCAACAACAAGAGCACAATTATTATCAACAGAGTCACCATTAACATCGTCATCATCGTCATCGTCATCATCATCATCATTACGATTACCATCCGGTCGGGGCGTCAATTGCTCCCATGTCAGCTATAATTATACGAGTTATGTATGTGGGCTGGGCGGCCTGTTTGACCAGTTTGTTTGAATGCATTTAGTGAATTTTTACTGTATATCAATTTAATGTTCGTTATTCTGTCGATGTTCTACGGGTTGGACAAAGCAGGGATATGAGTTTTCATTTTTTGTATTCAGCATAAACAGATCGAATAGTAATCGTAATAGAGGATTTCAGATCGGTCGTTTCAGCATATTAATGAGTTCTTTTATATGTTAATATATATTTATATATTAGGTATATACAGGAAACATTTGAGGGTGCATACCATTTTGAAAGTATGCTACAATCTATTTTGTGGTCCGTTTCGCTTACATAAACATCGTTTTTTTTTTTGTATTGTGGTTATTTTTACTATTCTTCATAAAATTGTTAACAACTTCAGGCCGAATTGACTCGTTAACATTTTTATGGCTAGTTTTATGGCGTTAACGGGTTTTATTGGCCTTAGCTACTGGGCTTTGTGGCACCTTTCGTCCGGTAAGCGATAAGACAGCTGTCAAAGGCTTATCTCATTGCAAGAACAATAAATCGAATCTGTGAAATTGAGTCCGAATCAGAATCCGAATCAGTATAAGAATCGATGCTTTGGTTAGGTAAACCTGAACTTCGACTCGCCGTCAGTCAGGGCATGTGCATTCGATTGTGTGCGGCGCTATCTAATCGTTAGGTATAAAGCTAATAACAAGTCCTGATAACAGCTCTCTGATAAGCGTAATTGTATATAAGTATATATGTGTGTCTACACTCTTTCTAATTGCAGCTGGAGCATCGCAAGACTTATCAAGATGAGACCGAGGAACGCTTCCGCCTTAAGATCTTCAACGAGAACAAGCACAAGATTGCGAAGCACAATCAGCGATATGCCGCCGGTGAGGTTACCTTTAAGATGGCCGTTAACAAGTATGCGGATATGCTGCATCATGAGTTCCGCGAGACCTTGAACGGGTTCAATTACACGCTGCACAAGGAGCTGCGGTAAGTATAGCAGCCAACCTTGAATAGACTTAACTTATAACTAAATCAATCCAAATAGCGCTTCGGATCCCAGCTTTACTGGCATTACGTTCATCTCGCCGGCGCATGTGAAGCTGCCAAAGTCTGTGGATTGGCGCGAAAAGGGAGCCGTTACCGAAATTAAGGATCAGGGACATTGCGGCAGCTGTTGGGCATTCTCCAGTACTGGCGCCCTCGAGGGTCAGCATTTCCGTAAGACAGGCACTTTGGTCTCGCTCTCCGAGCAGAATCTGGTGGATTGCTCCGCCAAATATGGCAACAATGGCTGCAACGGAGGCTTGATGGACAACGCCTTCCGTTATATCAAGGATAATGGTGGCATCGATACCGAGAAATCGTATCCATATGAGGGCATTGATGACTCCTGCCATTTCAACAAGGGCAGCATTGGTGCCACGGATCGCGGTTTCGTCGACATCCCACAGGGCAATGAGAAAAAGATGGCGGAGGCTGTGGCCACCATTGGACCCGTCTCAGTGGCCATCGATGCATCGCACGAGTCATTCCAGTTTTACTCTGAGGGCATCTACAATGAGCCCGAATGTAATGCTGAGAATCTCGATCACGGTGTCCTCGTTGTTGGCTACGGCACAGATGAGAGCGGCAAGGACTACTGGCTGGTCAAGAACTCGTGGGGCACCACTTGGGGAGACAAGGGATTCATTAAGATGGCTCGTAATGAGGACAACCAGTGCGGCATTGCTTCCGCTTCTAGCTATCCTCTGGTCTAAGCGAATTTATATTTGCGATAAATGTGTTTGCATCGACGCTCAACCTCATTAATTTAATCACAAACAAAACACCTTTTATATTCCAATGCGAGCATCTCAGAAGTAAACGTTTATAATTTAATGGGCATAATTAATTATCTGTAAAAGTTCATCAATTTTATATGATTTGCCATTTACATATATATTGATACATATTAGGCATATTACAATGTTGATGTTTTGTATGAAATAAAATTCTATATTATAAAACTTGAATGTTTCTTAATATGATAGAAGTAAGGGAAGTCGAAATGCTTTTATTTGAATTAATTCATTTTAGTTATTTGATATTTTGTTGGTATAGCTAAACTATTATAAGTCTTTTATTGAGTTTTATTTACATTTAGTCGAACATTATTAAAAAGACAGCAGCTGATAGAAATTTACATTCCTCTAGCCCTGGCACACTCGATTTATATACAAATTAATCGATATATGTTGGTCGCACGCGTATCGATACCAAACAGCTGTTGTTTTATAATACATATAATGCAATACTGTGCTAGCTAATAAAAATATAATTAAAAAAGCCTTAAAGAATGTTATTAACGCTGCGTGTGCCGAGATCCCGCCTATGTCTGGGCCGCCAACAGCATCGTCGTCTCTTGGCGAGCACCGCTGCCGAGGAGGCCAAGAAACAAACAACACAACACCCCTTGCAATTGGAAATTAATGGAAACACGTACCCCACAGACAGCTGGACGAATGTGACCCCAAAGATACTGTCACATCTGGGTTTGAATAAACATCTACAGCGTGATCATCCATTGTCAATAATACGACAGCGCATTGTCAATTATTTCTATGGTGCCTATCGTAATCAGCGTGGAAATCCCTTATTTTCCGTCTATGATCAACTTAATCCATTAGTCACGGTGCAACAGAACTTCGACAATCTACTCATACCCATCGATCACGTGAGTCGTCAGAAATCGGATTGCTACTATGTGAATCGGGAGCATCTGTTGCGCGCTCATACGACGGCTCATCAAGTGGAGCTGATTTCGGGTGGATTGGATAACTTCCTGGTTGTCGGCGAGGTGTATAGACGGGATGAGATCGATAGCACACATTACCCAGTATTCCATCAGGCAGATGCAGTACGTCTTGTTACTAAGGATAAGCTGTTCGAGCGTAATCCTGGGCTGGAGCTATTCGAGGAGACGTGGAGTGGTTCGTTGGCAGATCCAAAACGCATTTTGCCCTCATCCAAGTGTATGGATCAGACAAAGCAGCCGTGTCATACTCTAGAGGCTGTCAAGCTGATGGAGCACGAAATGAAGCACGTCCTGGTGGGTCTTACAAAGGACCTCTTTGGTCCCCGCATTAAATATCGCTGGGTGGACACGTATTTTCCTTTTACTCAGCCCTCGTGGGAGCTGGAGATCTACTTCAAGGATAACTGGCTGGAGGTGCTCGGTTGTGGCATTATGCGCCACGAGATTCTCCAAAAGGCGGGCGTTCATCAGTCGATTGGTTATGCCTTTGGGGTGGGTCTAGAGCGTCTGGCTATGATTCTATTCGATATTCCGGACATTCGGCTGTTTTGGTCGAACGATAGCGGCTTTCTGTCACAGTTTAGTGAACAGGACCTACAGAATCTGCCCAAATACAAAGCTATCTCACATTATCCACAATGCTCAAACGATTTGTCCTTCTGGCTGCCAGCCAATGTGGAAATCGATGCTGGATTCTCAGCCAATGATTTTTATGATCTAGTGCGCACCATTGCCGGAGATGTGGTGGAGCAGGTGGGATAATGTTTCCTTAAATTTGAGTAACATCATTTATGCTTTATTTCTGCTCCTTTCAGATAAGTTTGGTGGACAAATTCAAGCATCCAAAGACGGGCAAATCCAGCCTTTGCTTCCGCATTGTTTATCGGCACATGGAACGCACATTAACTCAGGCTGAAGTAAATGAGATACATAAACACATAGCCGACGCCAGTGTGGAGACCTTTAATGTGCAAATACGCTAGTCATAGTTAAATAAAATTGTTTTTAACGTAAAAAAAAAAACGATTTTTTATTAAAAAAAGTAAAAAAAATATCTATGCAATTCCGTGTAAAGTAATCGATGACTTTTCTGTACTATCGATAGACGATATTTGATCGCTTTATAGCACTGTTTTTAAGGCTTTACGTGCAAGCCGTAGAGTGCGGCGTTGTTAAAGTATTTACATCTACATTAACTTATGAAATTCAGGTTAAAATGTCCATTTTAGAAGCAGACGATGTGCTATACAGCATTTTGGCATTAGTCATCATTGAGAATGCTCTGGAAATCTATATAGCCTATCGCCAGGTGAGTCATAAATACAATGCCGGCACGTGCCAGTGTTCAAGGCGGCAATTAATGTTTGTCTATGTATTTTACAAGGTGTAGTATCTAAGTGTATAGTATGCGTATATTTAGCGCGTTAAATGCCAGCCGAGTTCGTTGATTTGTCAGAGACACTGTTGATGTTAGATATATTGCATTTTTCGCCCTCACAGGTGAAAGTCTATCGAAATGCGTTGACTGTGCCCACTGAGCTGAAGTCCCATATGAGCTCGGAGACGTTCCATAAGGCGCGCAAATATGGCCTGGATGGGGAGAACTTTGGCATTTTTAAGGCCGTGGTGATGGACGTGCTGCTTCTATGCCTGGAATTGTATATTGGATTGATCGCATTGCTCTGGCAGATGTCGGTGGATGTGGTCGAACGTCTGCAATGGGACTCGAGCAATGAGATTATTGTCAGCCTCGTCTTCGTACTCATCTCGAATGTGTTGTCCACGTTCAAATCGCTGCCATTTAAGATCTACAAAATTTTCGTGCTAGAGGAAAAGCATGGCTTCAATAAGCAAACCGCGGGATTCTTTGCCTGGGATCAGTTCAAGGGCTTCCTGGTTACCCAGATTGTGATGCTGCCCATTACAGCGGCTATCATCTTTATTGTGCAGCGCGGTGGTGACAATTTCTTCATCTGGCTGTGGGTATTCGCTGGCGTCATCTCCCTGGTGCTGCTCACTCTTTATCCGATCTTCATTGCACCGCTCTTTGATAAGTACACGCCCCTGGAGGAGGGCCCGCTACGTCAGTCCATCGAGAATTTGGCTGCCTCGCTCAAGTTTCCATTGACCAAACTGTATGTTGTGGAGGGCTCGAAACGTTCTTCGCACAGTAATGCATACTTTTATGGCCTATGGAACTCGAAGCGGATTGTGCTCTTCGATACACTCCTGTTGAACAAAGGGAAACCCGACGATTCGGAGCTGAACGACGATGAGAAGGGCAAGGGCTGCACGGACGAGGAAGTGCTGGCTGTGCTTGGCCATGAGCTGGGCCACTGGAAGCTGGGACATGTCACCAAGAATATTATCATAATGGAGGTCCATCTGTTCCTCATGTTTCTTGTCTTTGGCTACTTGTTTAAGTATGCGCCATTCTATGAGGCACTGGGCTTTCCACCAGGCACACGACCCATACTCGTTGGTCTATTGATCATTTTCACGTACGTGATGGCACCTTACAATGCCATCATCAACTTTGCCATGACAATATTATCGCGTCGTTTCGAATATCAGGCGGATGAGTTTGCCCACAAGCTGGGCTTCGAGCAACAATTGTGCCGTGCTCTGATCAAGCTCAATTTGGACAATTTGGGCTTCCCCATCTATGACTGGCTATACTCCACCTGGAATCATTCGCATCCAACCCTGCTGCAGCGCTTGGCACGCCTTAAGGAGTTGGGACAGTCGCAAAAGAAGGTGCAGTAGATTACGAGGTGGGCATTTTGGCCGCGCATTCAAGTGCGAGACTGTAGACCAAAGCATTTAGCTTCTCTCTCACTGTCTCTGTCCCTCACGTTCTCTCTCTCTCTCTCTCTCGCTCGATGTATCCTGTAACCCGTATCCGTATCATAGTAGTCCCTCTCCCTGTTTAGTTGTATATTGTGTAGATTTCAATAAAGCAAGCGATAGCCGACTTGACCAATAAACAAACAAACAAAACAACAATTATCCAAAACAAAAAATACAACCAAATTCCAAAATGTGGATATCAAATGTATTTGGCTAAAATGTCAGATACCTTTAACGTACAATGATTGTCCAGCTGTGGAATGATCCCGCTATAATACTCCTCTGTCTAATCATCATTCTCCTGATGGATAATCTGTGGAACCTCTACCTTATTCTGCGCGAGGTAACAACCGAATCCCCATTGGCTCTGTATATTATAAGAAATCCTCGCTGTAGATTAAAATGGTTTATGGTGCGAGGCACGTGCCGGAGGTGTTGCGTCCGTATTTATCCCAGGAGCTGTTTGAGAGAATGCGCAGATATAAGCTGCAGAAGAGCTGGTTCATCATAGTCAATACGCTCATTGTGGTCGTAATTTGTGGCTGCCTTGAATTGTATTTTGGTTTCTACGGACTGCTTTGGGATTTGGTTGCCATGTGCGCCATCTGGCCGTGGATGGAGCACGAGATCTGGATGTCATTCGTCTACTTGATCTTTCTCAGCATTTATATATTGGTTAAGTCGCTGCCGGGCAAAGTCTATGAAAAATTCTGCATCACCAAGCTGGTAAAGCAGCCCAAGCGTAGTTGGTCGGAGCGCATTGTCATGGAGCTGGTGGACATCTGCTGCACACTGCTGCTCATGGCCACAGTGGTTGCGGTGGTCGTGTCCATGGTGAACGCCTTCAATCAGTACGCCTTCGTGGGCATCTACCTGATGGCCGTGCTGCTGACCGTGATGATCATGTTGATAATCCCCTTTGCGATTGATCCTTTCATTGGCCAGCGTGTGCAGCTGGAGAATCAGGCGCTAAAGGCGGGTCTCGAAGAGCTCACTCGCCGCGTCGGCTTCTCAATGCGCTATGTGCACATTATACACGTCCGAGACCCGAGCATGGGAAGCAATGCCTTCTTCTTTGGCAGCTGCTGCCTGAAGCGCATTGTGATCTTCGATACGCTGTTGTTGAATCGGGGATTGGCCAGCGACGCTCGGCTGCCGCCGGAGGAGAAGGGCAAGGGCTTGCCCAATGAACATGTCCTGGCTGTGGTCGCCCACGAGCTGGGCCATTGGAAGCGGGGCCACTTCTATAAGGCCATTGTCATGTTCCAGCTGCATCTGCTGATCACGCTCGTGCTGTTCGTCATCTGCTATACGCATGGGCCCATCTACCAGGCGGTTGGCTTCGATGTGGGCGTCCAGCCCGTTATAGTGGGCTTCATTGTTATCTTTGGCTTTCTGTTGACGCCCTATCTAACCATCTCCAATGTGCTAATGCTCACGATGACGCGACAGTTCGAGTACGAGGCGGACAAGTTCGCCTTCCAGCTGGGCTATGCGGCGCACCTTCGCATGGCGCTGCTCAAGCTCTATGCGGACAATCTCACATTCCCCCTGTCGGACCCCTGCTACTCCAGCTGGCATCACACGCATCCCACGATGCTGCACCGCTTGCAGCGCTTGGAGCGCCTCGAAAGAAATCGAACGTAAAATTGGAATTATCAACAAACAGAAAAAAAAACATAGCTAGCTACGAATACATGTGTATATTCAAATCCAACTGACACTTTCGGATGTAGAATGGAATAGATATATTTATTTATATATACCGATTGTTGATTTATTTGTTATTCTATTGTTTATATTGGTTTGGTAACATGATCATATCCTGAGCGATGGTATCCTACGACGTTTGGCCGAAGATAGATCCGCGAATACTGCTCTATCTGATGATGGTGGTGCTGTTCCTCGACCACATTTGGGAAATAATATTGGCCAAGCGACAGGTGAGCGAGGGCGGAGCTCTCAATGCTGATCAATCAATCAATCATTCACCTGCATCATATTTTCGTCCAGTAGCAACTGACCTGCCTGCATGCCATTATGGTGCCGGACCCGTTAAGAGATATTATACCGCCGGAGATCTTTCATCGCGCCCGCGTCTATGAATTGCACAAAATGGAGCTCTTTATATGGAAACATATAATCGATTTGATCGTCAGCCTATTGGAATTATATTTTGGGTTCTATCCATTTGTCTGGGGGCTGGCCGCTAGCACGTTGGCCCCCCTAACAAGTCGAGAGCTGTGGATTAGCCTGATCTTTGTATTCTATCTAACTATATATATATCGCTGCGCTGCCTGCCCATCCTGATATACGACAAGTGCATCTTGGAGCTGAGATATGGAACGCACCGACGATTTCCTTGCTATATGTACCTGTTGATTGGCGTATTGTGTATTATCCTCGCACAGATAATCCTAGCACCGCTCACCCTGTTGATTGTGTTCAGTGTCCAGATGTTGGGATTCTTTTTCTTTTTGTATTTCTGGGCGATGTGGGCCGCCTTTACCTTGTTTCTCGTCTTCTTTCTGCCCTACCTGTGTGTGCCTTGCATTGGTGTCCAGCGTCGATTGCCGGCCAACAGCCCCCTCTATGCGGATGTCCAGGTCGTTTGCGATCAGACGGGATTCCCCATGAATCGGGTGTTCATCATTCAGACCAAGTCCATGCAGTACAGCAATGCCTACTTCTACGGCAGCTGCTGCCTGAAGCGCATCGTCATCTTCGACACGTTACTCCTCAATAAGGGTCAGCCGGTCACGCAGCTGCAGCCGTATGAGATTGGACGTGGCCTGACCAATCCCCAGGTGGTCGCCGTAGTTGCACACGAGCTGGGCCACTGGAAGAGCGGACACTTCTACAAGGCCACATTCATCATGAAGCTGCATTTCCTTCTAACGATGGTCCTATTCGGCTTGTTCTTCCACTGCCCGTACCTGTATGAGGCGGTCGGCTTTGCCCCGGGCGTCTGGCCAATTATTGTCGGCTTTTTGATCGTGCTGCGATTTGCACTCACGCCCTATCTGACGCTGGCCAATTTCCTGATGCTGTGGAATCTACGACGCTTCGAATATGCCGCAGATCGATTCGCCCATCGACTGGGCTACTCTCTGCTGCTGCGCTCAGCGCTCATGAAAATCTATGCGGACCACATGAGCTTCCCGGTCTACGATAGCTGTTATGCTCGTTGGCATCATACGCACCCAACGATATTGCAGCGATTGGCCTATCAGCAAAAACTGGATGAGGAGGCCTACTTTAGGGCGTAGTTGATCCGTCTCTGTATAAATTTGTAGTTGAAAGAATTTTACTTTTTTTTTTTGTTTTTGGCTTTAGTTTTATAATTGGAGTAGTCCGTGTATTTAGTGTCCGCTTAATCTAAATGTTTGTTGTGTTCTTTTTCTAGCATTTTTTACAAAAATTACTGGTATTTCAGTACTCTTATAAAAATTCCAATTGAGCGACCATGTCGTTTGGGTGCATTACCAAATTGAATGTTAACATTAACAAGTGGTAAGTGAATTCTTCAGTTAATCCTGATATTCGTATCGCAGTAATCGTAATATCCCTTTGTAATATCCTCAGCCAAACGCACATCACGTATGCCAACAATTCAACGCGTTTTCTGATCAACAACCCGTCCGGTTTCGTTTTTCGTAGCATGGGCTCCACGGTCTGTCGCTGCTGCACGGATTGCGCCAGCCAGGGCATTGGCTTCCTTAAACGACATTTCGGACGTGGCGGAAGCATTCGGAAAACGCCATCCCTATGCGATATGCTTTTATCTATTGGACTTAACGACTATGCGCATTACGAACCAAACGCCGCCGATCACAAACTCCAGCCCGATCAGATGGACGACGGAGACCAGCAAGAGAGCGAAGAGCAGCAGGTGAAAAAGCTCTTCACCTGGCATCTGGAGGATGTGCCCGAGGTGAAACCGCAGCGTGCTACCAAAATCATTAGGCGCAAGGGTCGATTGCAAGTGTCATGTCTTGCTTGGCATTTGGACAGCTGCAAGTGGAGGAATTTTAGCGCCAAGGACTATGAGATGCCCAAATGGTATGGTATATGCCCAAATTGATATAGTTGAGAGTATTATTTGACCAATTTACAAAAGATGCTATCGATTTTTCTTACAACAGTATTAGTATTATAATTTATGAGTTAGATCTTTTTTTTATACCCTGAACCCATTGAAAATGGGAAATCAGGATACAATGGTTTTGTTGAAATTTATGTAATAGGCAGAAGGAGGAGTGGCAGATCCCACAAAGTATATATGTACATATATTCTTGATCAGGGCGACGAGCTGAGTCGATTTACCCTGTTCGTCTGCCTGTCCGTCCGTTTTCCGTCTGTCCGTATGTATGAATGCGTCGATCTTAGAAGATATAAGAGCTAGAGACTTGGAATTGGAATCAAAAATGTCTGTATATATATCGAGCGTATATCGAGCTTATCACAAAAATCTATAGCTCATCCCGTTATTTTTTCGATTAAATTGCTCTAAACTAAAACATTTTTCTTTATTATACGAAATAGCCATTGCTTGAAGATCAAAGACACTATGGACTATATAGATGAGGTAGTTAACGGCGCAATGCCGACGCCGGAGCAGCAGCAGTCTGTTTTGAATTCAAATGGCAACATTATTCCCGATATGAATTCGAATATTATTGGTATTAATGCGTTGTTGCAAAAGTTGAATGAATTGCTTGAGGAGCAGAATCTGGAGCAAGGCAATGTGTAGATGCAGAGGACTTGAAGATCCAACCACAATAGTATAAACAAATATGTTGTGTGTTTTTGAGATTGTAATCTATCAATAGTTTATTAAAACACCATTTTTCATATCATAGAATTGTTGCTTGACATATATATGTATTGTATGTAGTATCTATATAAATAGATACATATGTATATGTATATATTTATAGTTAGTTGTAGTTTATAGTTATAGTTAATAATGTATTTCGGTATCGTGTTTTGAGAAACTCCTCTCTGTTGCTGTTGTCGTATGTATATCATATGATAATCCATCTTAAACATTAGCATAAGTAAGATATATAATATATAAGTTAATACGATATTTGTTTTTCTTTACTTGGCATTTTGTTGCATCGCACAGTTCTCTCTATAACATACATATATATTTTTTGTTATACTGTTATTGTTTTTGGAGTTTTCTTTTTATAGATTTACATACGAAAATTTTCTGCGTTATTGTTTTGTTTTAAAAGCTTAGTTAAATGTTTACTGAGAAACGTTGATTTTCTTTGGCTATTTTTAGTTGGGGGGCGAATCAAAATTCCAAATTGAAAAAAAATTGTTTTACACCAATAAATGGCTTCAAGTATTTATAATAGCGATAGCACCTTAAGAAGAGTTTAAATCAATGTAAAGCAGATTTTTTCTGTTTCCGTTTTTGAAAATAGGTATACATATATCTCGTTAAAGCACATTTAGATCAAACATCATTAAAAGCTGTAGATTCTTCCTTTTTGTTTTTTTTTTTTAAATAATATTTGTTCGCTATTTGTGTGTGCTTAAGTTCCCTTTTAGGACACGCCTCTGCATAATCCGTGCAGCCCTTGGACAAGCACGAGCACAAGTATGACATGTGTTCAAGTCGGGCGTTAGGGAGGGAGGGAGGCGAGGGAGGGAGGGAGTGGGTAGGTCGGTTGGTGAAGAGGACGCTTGCCAACTGTAAGTGGATTTTAGTTTTCTCTCTCATTTTGGTTTACCCACCTTCTCTTTTCATTCTTTTTTCACCTGCCTCTGGACCGTGCTCGAGTGCCAATTGGCAGCTGTTTGTCGAGTGCTCTGATTGATGCTGGCTCGGCCTATACTTTTGGTAAGACTTATGCACTAAAACTGTGTGTGGAATATACATAAATATATTTATCGTAAGCTGGTATTTTCTTCTTGTCAAAAATGAAGGTAAATTTTCCAAAATAAATAAACTAAGCGGAAAAATCGCACGCATCAAAATATATATATACGTGTATATTCATCATACAGTACATTTATATATATGTATATATAATTATTATAAGTACACACAATTATTAACAACAATTATCTAAAAAATTCGCACTACATAATAATTTATAATAATTCAAATTTCACATTTAATTTATTTTTTCTTTTTTTTTTTTTGGTTTTGTTTTGTTTTTGTAATAATTTGTTGAGTGTTCTTACTCTTAGCTAAGTTGTAATTAAGTCAAAATTAAATTATTTCCATTTTAGTTAAATATATAAATAAATATGCAATATATAGGAAATAGAAAATATAAATATTACGAGTACTCTGGCTACCCGATAATTATTTAATTATTTTTAAAATCGATGTACTGAACTTTGTTATTTATTAAATATTTTTTGTATATTTTTCTGGCTGGTTTCGAGTTGCTTTTTCAAAAGTAATTTTTTCCAAGTATTAGGTATTTAATATTTATTTTGGTTTTATTTTAAAATTTCCTCATGAGGTTTTGCTTTACGAATACACATACATAATAATTTTGTTTGCTTTGCTTTTTGGAGCTCTTGTGTTTAGGAAATAGACTTTCGAAAGCTTAACATGCATAAACATTTAATTAATTTGAAACATTTACTTTGAATTAGCATTTATATTTATTTATTTATTTTCTTTTGTTTGGTAGATTTGCGCTTCATCAATTTGTTCTCAAGTACTTTATTTCATTTTTCATTTTAATTTTATAATTTGCATTTGTGAGGTTATGTCCTCGAGCTGCGCCTAGTTTGCGGGCAGTTTTATAAAGTAATCAAATTTGTTCGTTGGCTTGCGGCCAAAAATACTCGCCCCATTTGCATTAGTTTACCCAAATTGGTAACAAAAATATATGTATATGTGTTGCGTTAGCTAGTTGGCCCAATTTACTGCTCGTCTTCAGGCGAGATTTTGGCCAAGGTTAAAAGTATCATGGTGAGCTCCTTGCGCGAGATTTTGCCATGCTTATCACGGCCGACGCCACGCATGATTGTCTCCTCAAAGGCAGCCAGATCCTGGGCATCATAGTCGTCCTGTATGCACAATATTTATGGTATATATATTTAAATATATAGCTATCCATATATAAGGTATGTCTAGCAGCTGTCTGCTCTTACCTTCTTGACCAGCTCGAGCAGATCCTTGAGAAAGCCTTTCAGCTCCTCATTCTCAATGGTGCCGCTGTTGTCCTATTTTGAGAAAATAATATAATAATGCAATGCTATATAGATATATAATAATTATATATAATATTTCAGCTTACGCGATCGTATAGTGAGAATACTTTCTCAATATCCTCCTTGGTTAGCTTGGTGGCGCCCTGTTTTATGAGCAATTGAAAAGAAAGAGCATACGGAAAATGCATTGAAATAACTGAGAGTCCTGATTCTACATCAAATATATATAAATATTTATACACAAACACTTTAGTCTTTGCGGGATATTTGTTTTTCAATGTCAACTGGCGGCACATGGTTTTTGGGCCTCTAGTCTACATGTTTGTGATGTGTGGGTATGTGTGTGTGTATATATATGTTATGTGTTAACTATGAGTGTGTGTGGGTGTGTGTGTTCTTGTGCTTGTTTTTGTTATATTTATTTACTGTTCATGCAAAATCATTTATTCTCATGCTTTCAACTTTTTTATTATGCAATCCATGCCAGGCCCGTGTTTGTCTATGGAAATTCAAACCACACTCGCACAACCTCAAACGCGTTTACACACTCACATACTTACACACACGCACATACATACATATGTGACCTGCATGCAAATCAATTTTCATTTACATTTCGGCATTCATGTTTGCATTGACTCAATCTCTTCATTCATATTACAGCCAATTTGTGCACAATTATTTGCACATTCCGGCGCACAAAAAACCCTAAAACAAAGCCCTGAGGGCAACCAAATGGAATGAGCTCCTTAGACGCACGCAGCTGCGTTGAAAAATGTTTGCATTACTTTTTTATATTACAATTAGAGATGGGTGCTTATTCGATATATCTTGATATCATGAATATATCCTTGATATATCCTTGATTTCATGAATCTGCAATGGAGCCTGCCTGATTTTATGCCGAACACTTTATATCAAACTTGATTCTTATTATCTTAAACTCTTTTCAATATTTTATGATTTTCATATTCAGCTTCTTTTGACTAACTAACTAATTTTCTAGTTACCGTCATTTTCCATATGTTTTTTTTTTTTTTTTTGGTCATTTTCTTGATCCAAAAAGTTGCAAAAATTCTTTTCTTTTTATAATGATTCACGCACACGTCTCTAGTGCGTTAGACAAACGTTTATATAGCCAGAGATTGCATACTTATGCGCATTATAACGAATGACTTAATTAAGCTGCGTCGTATTTGTATTTGTACTTGACTTTCCTCTGTCGACTCCTACATTCCGACTCTACTCTCTCGACTTCTCCCTTCCGTGACTGCATTGCTCTTCCCACCTGAACGTTTTGGCAATTTGGTTTATGCGCTTGACATTAGGTAATTAATATGCATTAAGGTAAATTGCTAAATTTCTGTGGCTTGCCATACCCTGTACACACGGCATAGCAATGCAAATGGGTGTATTAAATATGGGTACATATGTATTTAAAATGCGAGAGGAAAATAATCGAGTCTTCTTTGAATATAAATAGAAGTATAAAGCTTATAATCTTCTATAGCTATATCTTCGATGTTAGGTTCTTTGCATATATGTATACAGCTATCAAATATATCATTTGACTCATTTACTTATACCTGACTCTTACATAAAACGCTCTACAGGGTATCGCCCATATTTACTCTCACTCGCTTTGGGACTAAAGTAATGTAGCATACATTTCAGCGCTTACATTTGCAGCTCTCGCATGTGTGTCCGTGTGCGCATGTGTGAGTGTGTTTATGTAGAGATAGAGATGTATGTGTTGTATGTTACAAGCGCCAGTTAGATTTATTGATTCCACTTCCTGTCCAACACACACACACAGAGGAGAACATACATACATGCCTGCACCTTGTTTTTGGCTGCTTGTGGTTATGCAAGCAGGACAGGACATGCAGGTGCGGAAGGGATTGGCCCAGGCTCGAGGTTTTACACCTGCCACCTAGCTTCGAGCTATCAAGCATTCAAGTTCAAAGCCGCTGCAGGTGTTTCATGGCCCAAAACCAAAACGGAAAAGGCTCAAATTTCGCTAGGCAACAATTTGTATTATATGTGCAGCTTTGTATGTATGTGTGTGTGTGTACTGAAAATGTTTGTGGGTTTGTGGCTCCCCCGAGGACTGATAACATTAATTTTATTTGGAGTTGTAAGCGTTTTTATAAACGACGCTTACGACAAAACGCAGTTACTTCTTCTGTCCCATATACCCTCTACTCAAACAGGAAGTGTATATTGGCTTGCTAAGATTTCAGTCACTTAATAATTGTTTATATACCTCATATGAAATGGGCGTACTATCTTTCATATATACTATAATCTAAAACTACGATTTACTCCAGATTTTGTTGTATAGAGTAACTATCAGTCGAGCAGACTTAACGGGAACCTGTCCAATCGGTTATTTTGTGCGTAAGTGTGTGTGTTTTGGGGATTGGAAATCCATTAGTCGTCTGCCCTGGCAGCCGTTTTATCACATTGTTCTTAGC
Source organism: Drosophila mulleri (assembly GCA_035047565.1). NCBI lineage: Eukaryota > Metazoa > Arthropoda > Insecta > Diptera > Drosophilidae > Drosophila > Drosophila mulleri. The sequence continues at coordinate 14,478,539 of JAWNPK010000168.1, forward strand.
GTTATAGTATGTGTGTGTGTGTGGGCTTTAAAAAATACGAAAAATAAAGATGGGCTTAATATTGAGCCTTAGTGTGTTTAATTTGTGCGCCAACAGTTTTTCACACACCAAATTGTATGGAATTTATGCGGATGGTTGCCTAAAAGGATGCTTTGCATTTCGTCAGCGCTTGCCTCTGACAAATTGCGAAGCCTACAAAAGCCGTCACGTTCGCACAGCTCTGATAAAATGAAGTAATTATTTTATACTTCAACACTTTTGAAAACCATCGCCAGTTACGGACTTGGCGATGGCGGCGGATGTCTGCGGCTGCCATTATCCATATGGACAGCATCGAAAGGCATTCACACACACATACACACACACACACACAGAAGCATAAACACACTCATCCTCGTTTACTGTCCTCTAAATTATGCAAAGGGTCACAGCTCAGGCTTCTATCTGGACCTTCATTAGATTTAAGCAGCGCACGTACATGCACTTATCGCCCATCTCCGGCAAGGTGGCTGCGCGTGTGTGTGTGTGTGTGTGTATCTAATTAGTATAGCACATAGTTCTCGTTTACTTATTGGATTGCTCGCAGCTTGAGCACCCGTTGAGGTTAGCTTAAATATTTGCTAAGTTCTGTGTGCCTCTATTTAAGCGCTTGACTATCTAGTAAAGTAATTAAGTCCAATTTATGGACCAGGTTGGCGAAGCAATTCATACAACATTGTTTAAGTAATCTAAGTAAATTTTGTCGAAAATTGTTTGAACATTTATTTATTATACAAAATGAACCATATAATATTTATATTTATTTTCTTATTAGACAGTAAAATTAAAAAGTGTTCTCTGAGAATTGAATGAGTCTAGTTTATACATGTTTTATACTAGATGCTAAAAAAAGCAATTCAAGTTGTTTTCCTTACGAGCTGATAGTCTTCTGCTTCAGCAAGCTGAGCTAATCAAACACTGCGTTTAGTTCTTTGAGCTATCAAACAGACCACAAGCATCTCGAGTTGTTCACTTGCACACCCACGCATCCACACACACTCACGCAGTCACATGCAGCCATCTTCGCACACTTACACACTTTTCTCACGCCCACTCTGTTGAGAGGTTTATTTGCTAAACATGCCAAAAAAGAATAATCAAAAACAGAAAAACGCTGTTCGAGGAAAGCAAAGCAAACACACAGCAGACCAGCATGCATATAAAAGCTAAATGTAGTATATTTGTAGTTGGTGTACTATGTATTTATAAAGAGATCTATATGTATATAACATTGTATCTATACAAAAAAGTCTATAGAAATACATAGTAAAATAGAATTTAAAGGGTATGCAGTTAGTTTTCCATAGTTACAGCTAACAAAAGATAAATCAGTCGCAAAAACAAAATATGCTAAAGTCAATGGAAATTGTATTTGTTTCTTTTTTATGAACAAAACAAATTGAATTCCAAAATATTTTTTGATAAAGACTAAAAGCTTGTGTTGATCAAGTGGGCGGTATTTTAAATTGGAAATGTAAATTTCCTTTTGTTCATGGCCAAATAAATACGAGTAGTGTATATAGTGTATTTATTTATTTTTTCTGTTTTCGTTTTGTGCTGAATACCCTTGAAAACAACTTTATAATTTGATTGCTTAAAAATCCGATATATTTTTTGATGCTGTCTATTCATGCGAGTCTTTGAATTACTTAAGTTTTATGGGTAACTAATTGGTAATTTAAAAATCAGTTTGACTACATAAAGGCCTTTGTACAAACGAATAACGTCAAATATCATATTAATTATTCATTAAATTGGCTTGTTAAGTTTATATGCGTTGTCTCTTAGGAGCCTTCATTTTAAATGCATTTGAAGAGCTGAATGAATAATTGAACTATTTTGTCTCATTCGAGTGGATGGCAATAATGATAATAATGAAAATATACAAAATGGTATAACATTATAAAATATAAATACAAAAAATATAATAAAATTTCTAATAATGCATATTTACACAACAATAAGTATGTATAATAAGGAGAATAAATTAATAATTAAATGATATAATAATAAATGTATCTATGTTAATGGCAATGAGGGAAAAAAATGAAAATAAAAAAATTCCAATGAAAGCGAAAGTTCCCTCATACAAAATGTTTATCTATATCACTATATCACTGACATTTTGCCTACAAGAATTGAAACTAGTTAAACAGTTATAATATAGATAATCAATATACATATTAAACGAATTAAGGATATGAATAGATCAGAGACTGGCTTGCACATGAACTAATCAAGTAAGCCAATTGCACTTGCATCAAATTCATCCACATTTACCTAAGCTATCTGCATGAGAGTATAGAGTATAACATTTTATAGATCAATATATTTTTCAGCTATCTGCAAGAGTATTGAGTGCTTGGCTTGGCCAAAGCCAATTTTGTTGCTTTATATGTTTACGGTTTTTCAATGTTGTTTGCTGTTGATGGCTGTATTTTGTTTTTGTTTTTGTTTTGTATTCCATTTGGTTGGGTAACAACGTTTAGTTTTTCGCTTTAGTTCGGCTTGGATGGTAAATACTTACATCGATGCCCTCCTGGAATACGAGTACATGTGTATTTTGTTAAGTTGTTGTTGTAGTAGTAGTAGTTGTTGTTGTTGTTGGCAGTGCATATTGATTGTTGTAGTAGTTGATGTAGTTGTTGTAGTTGATGTCGATTTTATATACAGCATTTTTTTTTATTGTTAAATTGATTTTGGGGTTTTTATATTCATTTTTTTTATTGGTTTGCGGCAATTTTAGAGTCGAGTTTTTAATCGATTTAGTTTTAGTTTTTAATTTATTTATTTATTTATTTATTTTTTTTTGATTTGTTCATATTGCGAAAAGTGGAAAAGTAACATTTGTGGCAGCCAAAATTTACATCACGTGCAGAGTATTTGAATATTTTTGTAGTTTTGATTGTCGTTTAAAAAGGTATTGTTGATTATAAAAATGTACAAGTGTTGATTGTTGTAGATATATATATAGAGGTATATAAATATATTTATAAAGAGTTCATAGGTAGAAATATATGCATAGAGGTAAAAGGTAAATATATAGATACAGTTTGTTGTTGTTTTTTTTTTTTTTTAGGTAGTTGCAGTAGTTGGTTTAGGCATAGATAGTTGCAATATAGAAGGGGTTAGGCGGGGAATGGAAAAAAAGAAAGTCAGAAAAATAGTTGATAAAGTTCTGTTTTTGTTTTGTATTGGTAAATTAAAAATTATATTAGCTAGAAATATATGCGCACAAGAGCTAAATAATTGTATAAGAATTGTAATTGAAATAACTTTATTTGGCTGCTGGTGCGCAGATTATTCAATTTGCAGTTAGTTAAGTCTAAGAATGTTGGTTAGTAAGCTAAGATACCAGCTAGAATGCAGCAAACTAAAATTATATAAGATATTAAGTATACGTCTAGTTAATCATCAGGCAAGACCAATTCAAGTTTAAGCAATGGATTTTAGTTGCTGTTATGTTAATTAATTCACCGCTGTTAAAGGTGCACAGAGCTTCAAAAAATAAAGATAATTCCTTTTATTTTTGCTTTTAACAAACCAAAAAATACTTAAAATTGTCCGTGTCTGTCTGAGGGACTGAGAGCTGGCTGCTTTCTGCCTGCTGGCCGTATGCTCACGTAAGCTGACTGCAGTAATGGCACCGCAGAGAGCGTAAACAAAAATATGCACCTTAGTGCTGGGCCCAGAAAAGTTAAGTGAAAAAGCCAAGCCAAACCACCGAAACGGCCAGCAAAGGCCGTGATCCCTGATCCCTGTTCCAGGCACCCACCACCGACCCACTACCAGCCACAATGCAATTACAACAAATTTGAGCAGCCGCATTTGAACCGAAAGTTTATCCACAGCAGCGCATTACGAAGTTGCAGTAGCTGTTGAGGCCGCAGCAGCCGCAGTAGCTCTTGTGCATTATTTGCGACACACGCGTCGTATACGTGATGTGCATTAGCATAAGCCGTTCCGGCACATTGGCCCAGCGCCAAGCCGGCTGCCGCCTGACGCCTGACGCCTGCCGCCTGCAAAATGCCGTGTCAAGCGGATGCCTTTAAACACTATGCAACAGCAATTTAGTTTTAATGCCGCACAACCATAAAGTGCTTAAATAGCATTACATAAAACTGTGCAAATTTATGTTAAAGGACGAATTTCGTGGAATTTAGCTAAAACTAAATAGTTTGCAATTGAGCGGCGAGCGAGCTTATCAAATGTGTTTGCGAGCGTGAGCTCTCGGCGCATGAAATTGCATTAGCATTTTGAATTATTTTCAACGATGTACTGCAAAGCCACAGATTTGTGATACTGCTGTCTATATGCACCACAAATGATTTTCAAATTTCACTGATATAGCACACTTCAACTGTGCAAACATTTCACTTGTCGAGCGGAGAAGCTTAAAGTGAAAAATGCCGGCTGTGTAAAAATTCCAGCTAAAGAATTTGCAAGAATTTGTGGGGAAATTCAATGAATTTTAAATATGAATTAAATAAACTGAAAGAAAATGCTGACTGCGCATATTTAATATATTTGCAGCATATTTAATTTATTTAATATGCTTATATTTAAAAGATTTTGAAATATGAATTTAACTAGGTGGGATAAAAATACTGAACAAGATTTGTAAAATATTTACATAATCGATATGCTTAAATAAGAATTGTTAGACAAATATTAATTGCATATTATATTATTTAATGCTTAAAATCTCAATGATATTCCTAAGCAACCAGACTCTTAAGCTCTCGAATACGAAAGGGATCTTTTAAATGCTTTAAGAAACTCATGTATATATATTTTTATATCAGATAGTTTCGCTCTTTTGGGTGGGCGTGAGCCTGACTGCGCCCACTATAACAGTTTTGGCTAATCGCAATGTCCACTTAGACAGCTCTCTCAGCAGGACAATTTTTTGCCTACCTTTCATATATTGCCCCGCCCCTTCGTTTTTGCTATGCAGTGTAATTGAGGCTGGCAATTACCTGGCTGGCATTTTACCTGGCTGTTGCAGTCAACATGCCGTAACTCATAAGTCTTGCGGCTGCCACTTGCTGGCTGTAAAAATGTTGATGCATGCTTATATTTTCATTTTTACTTTTATTGCGCAATGGAATGGGCGCCGGCACAGCTTCCCGTTACCGACTTGATGCGTATTATGTTATGGCCAAATGGGCTGGAAATGCCAATTTAATGGCTGCTTAAGCTTGCAGCGTTTTATTGCGCGCCCTGCTGCAACAAAGTCGCTAGAGTCCAGGTGAATGCTTATCTGGCAGCTGCAGGTGCTTCGCAGCTTCATCTAAATTATGATTTTAACGACAGCTGCATATGGCCAGCCAATGTGCATTATAATTGGAGTAGAGGGAGCTTTCGCTTTAAGCATCTGCTGGCCTGGCTTGCTGCCTGCCACATGTTACGTTGCTGTCTCCTACACGCATCGGGCGTGGCACCAACGGGCGAGGGAGTTGCCAATAAAAGCCAAATAAAATGTCGGCGTGCACTCAGCTGTAACAATGGGCGAATGGCTGACTTTCGGTTGCTGTCTGCTGGCGAACTGTAAATGTGACTCGCATTGGCCATGCTTGTGCACATCACGCATTCGCCGCGTTGCACAGCATTTGCTATACCACTGGCTTTGGCTAGAGTCAGACTATGCAAATCGAACAAGGCCAACATTGTAAACTGAAGCGATCAGCTCTGCTATCAGTTGTCGCTGAAACCACTTGTCAAGTGCGGTTAGTGTGGTTTAATTAAAATTGCGCATACGCCATGTGACACCAAATGTTGCTGCACTCTTTACAGAGCGCATAGACAGTTTAAGTTTTCAGCCAAAATACGATATCTACACAATATATTTGTATGCGTGTGCATCACGTACATTTGCTGCAAATAACAATAAGCTGGCAACTGTCGCATTGCAATGCTTCGTTGCTCCTTGTCGAAGTCAGTTGATTAACAACAATAGCGCAGTCCGGAAGGGAAAGCCAATGCCAAGTCATGTAGCTGACCACGGACATGGTTGGACATCTGCTGGCGTTACATGCGCCAAAAGTAACTGTAATAGCAAAGAGTTTGCTCAAGGAATGCCGCTGGGCATGCACACACACATACACACATGCACACACGCACACAGAGTTTCGACCTAATCCATATGTTAGGGTTTGTCAGGAGACTGAATTTTTGGCGTAGTTGAGCTATGCGAGCTAAGCAAACACAGGAAACTTAACTTGGTGTAGCTGGAAAGCTGAGCTCATGAAAGGCAACAGCAAAGGAAATTATTAAATACCAAAAAGTTTTATGTAGCGCAGTAAAATAAGGAAAATTAAGGAAAATATATAAAATAATGCAAAGCATTTGATAATCTACTTAAATTCTATAAAGTTATTTTATTTTTAAATTACACTTTCAAATTTTAAGAACTTTTAATTAAGATTAAGATTTTGTTTATAAAACAAAATTTAAATTGGAATTTAATATGTAATATATACGATTATTTAGCTGTAGAAGTTTTGCTAGTTGCTTAATTATTTGCAGATTTTACTTTGAGCCAATCTCCTATCAATGGCATTGTTTGTGCCCATACTTGAAGAGCTCAAAGGCCTGGTATTACCTTGAGCTAGGTACAGGGCCGCCACACTCGCTCTGTGCGCGCAATCAGTTCAATAAGTTATGCTTTGAACCTAAACTCGAGTGCACTTCATTCGTGACTACCCCTTGTGCATGCCTTTTGTTCGGCCTCAAATCCTGCTGAGCATGCTGAAAGGCAACGTGATGTGAAACGAACAGAAAATATTCTGGCAAATATTGCAGTCAAAGTTAGGAGCTGCGTGTATGGCCGTGGCAAAGTTATGGCCAACTTGGTTTTGCCATGTGGCCTGGTGACCAATTACGTTCCGGCCAGCAGCCAAGATTCAGTCAGTCAGTCAGTCAGTCAGTCAGTCGGTCAGTCAGTCTGCCAGCTGCTCGAGTCGGCAACAACAATGGCCCACAAGAGAGCGCGGCCAAGTGGACTGAAGGCAAGCCGAATTGTGCGCTCCATTTAACCCCCAATGGGCGCATTTTGAGCAGACGCTGCGCTTAAATATTAAATGCCGAATAAATTCCGAAATGTGACCAACAAAAATTCGCACCCGTTCCCCAGCTCGAGCTCTGTATCGACAGCATTGTCACTTAATGTCCCGCAATTGTGCTGCCAGCTGACAGGTGTTCTGTGTTCAATTACAAAGTCAAAAGTTTTTGGTCGGGCCCGCTTGTATTTATAATCAGCAAAAACTGATTCCTCTGCCTATTGGCCACAGGAAAAATCACGAAAGTTGGCTTTTTATTGCTTGCCCATTGAGGCGGCAGACAAAAGCAGCTGACGCAGGATAAATATGTTTTTAAGGGATGACAATGGGGTTCTCTGGGTTCTACTGGAATTGTTTTCAGCGCACCAAACGGGGGCATACTTCAGTCTCCTCTCACTGAAAGAGGGAAGTCAAGAGTAAAACGAACAAACGGCGCACACAGGTGTTTGATTTTGCTGTTTTCTCTGTTCTTTGACATCACGCATACGCCGTGGTGTACGCCTTAATAATATACTCTGTTTCGACAGCGAAAGCGGGTATAATGAGCTAACCCGCTCAAAGTGATTGTATATTTATTGTTATGGGTAAACTCTTCAAATGCTGAACTATTAATGCTTCATTGAGGTAGTGTAAGATATATGCATATAGATATGTATACATATATATATTTATAGTTTATGTACATTGTATATATATAGAAATCTGTAGCTCCTCAGAGATTATGACTTTAATACAGTATCAATATCACGTATACACCACGATTGTTGGCTCAATAGATTATGCTTAGAAGCTGCAGCTGAGGGCAGTAAAGTTTTGTATATATGTATGTATGCTAGTACATATCCATGAAAATGATAATCAATAAAGTTTTTGAGCAGTACAATCGTCATGAGACCTCAAATCAAAATATACATAGCTATGAATTTTATATTATGAAGTCGACATAACGTATACGTCATGCTGGATGTTTTTTTATTTTGCTGTCATTTATTTAGAAGCAATAAATTCCAATAAAAAGATAAGGTTTTAAAGTGCAATATAAATAAAAAACACCTGGTTCACAGTAAGCTAAGCAGATCTAGGAAACTGGCATATGAACTGCAATTCGTAGTCGTTTTCTATTATCTCAGCTATTGCTCTGTTGCCTCTACAGTTACTGAGTCAGCTGATTTATTTATAGCTGAGCATTGTTCAGCCGGTTACAGCCGTTTGCAATGCCTGCTGCTGCTCTCTTATTCATTTTTTTTTGCTGCGCAATGCAATTTCATAGCGTTTGTGCGCTTCGCTGGCTTTTTATTTTACGTTTATAGAGCAAAACGTGGCTGATAGGTCTTTGAGCAGACACAGACAGTAAAATGAAAATAAATAAAAATAAATAAGAGAAAGGTAATAAAATCATACGCATTGCGCTTGCATAGATAGTTGGCTTGATGTTTAGTCCAGGCGGCAGCTAGTTAATAACTAAAGCTAAAGCTAAAGCTAGAGCTAAATTTAACCTATGTGCTAGTGTAAAAGCCTGGCCAGAACCAGTTAAATATAGTCACATATATACATATGTAGTTTGGGTTGTTGGCGAAACGTAATTTCCTCGTCTCAATGGCTATCATAATACTTGGCACTTACCTTGAATACCTGGCGGCAAAGGAAGTTCTCTTTGACCGGAAGTAGTCTGTAATAAATAAGTTCGGCATTTTTGTCATCGACAAGCACTGCGGCATTGCTCTACTTACTTGGCCATTTCCGAGAGCTGCAAACGACCATCCTTATTGGCATCGAACACTTGAAGCTGTTTTGTGCGAGAAAGAAGAGCAGACGGGTGGAGGGCAAACATAATGAGCTCAATGACAGAACTTTTATACCTAATTAATGATACATAAATTGGTTGTGTCTCTTGGGACCACGTATACCAGCCCCAAGAACAAACACATTCTCGTAACTCGACTTAAGTAAGTTGCAAAATGCTCTCTTCGCTTGATTTTGTTTGCCCTAAGTGCAAGTCGTGCTAAATTTTAGCCGGCATATACAAACATATATAAATATATATTTTTCGCAATTCGTTTCTCGGAAAATCGAAATAAATTTTTCATGGTCGATTCGTTAGGCGGAGCAGTCTCGAGACTTTTGCTCTTAAAGTTTATGTTACTTATTTATTGTTTTTTTTTTTTTTTTTTTTTTTTTTTTTTTGTGGTTGTGTGCTTATTGATTGCCTGCTTAAATTGATCAACTAAATTAGTTCAGCTAATGTTTTACTACTTGAGAAGGGCTCTGCGCAAATTTAATCAATTTTCCATTTCAACTGTTTTGGAGCGCCTTAGTACAGATAAGCACAAGACAAAAAAAGAAAAGCCTGACATCAATTAGGCTTTCAAATGTTTATTCAAATAGACTTGAAAACTCAAAGTCTACTGATAAAAAACATTTTTTACAGTTTTTATGGCTTTCTAAATAATGCAATAAAGTTTTTTGTTTTACACGATGCCATATTTAATTTTACTGCTGGTCTATCTTTTATGGAAACAATTTGTTGGTGACATTTCTCAACTGCATTTAATCTTTGACAACTTTTCGCTTCTATCTTCAGTGCTGGCAATTTAACTTGCAAATGAGTTGCGAGTTTCGCCAGCGAGTTACATTTTTATCATCATTTATTGTGATACGTGCACCGAAAATAATGTCTAGAACGGAGGAGCTTATGAACCAGGCACAACTTGCCATAGGCAAACGTGAAGAAGAAGAGAGTATGATGCGGCTGTCTTAGGAGTTGCAGACACAACAAACTCTGCGGCACACACACAGACATATACACATCTGCTTGGCGTTTTTCCATTATAAAGTTTTTAATTAACAGCACTTTGAGTGCATATAAATTGCGGCGCAGATTCGCATAATTCTCGCCAGAAATTAATTGCCGCATTTTACGCTTGACTTGGCAAACAAAGTGTTGAGGACAACATTGACATTGAGTGGTCAGCGATTTTGGTTAGCACGACACTTAATTATAAAGTACTATGGTGTATTTAGCTAAGATATTACGTATACGCACCATGGTGTCTGTGTATTCAATGAGCTTATCCTCGGAGACATCATTGATCTTTTTGGCCTCTTTGAGCAAGTCACGTAAGAAATTCTTTAGTTCATCCGCCTCAATGTACCCAGAATTATCAGTGTCGTATTCACGCCAGATCTAATCGACCAAATAGCATCATGAGAAAAATTAATTGGAGGAAAGCACTCGGGGACAGCCTTGGCTTCTCTCTCGGTCCACTCGGTCAGTGTCAGTGTGGAGGACGAGTCGAGCCTTGGGGGCTGCCCCTTGTTTAACGCCTCGTTGACCAGCACTTACCTTCATGAATTCGACGCTTGATTCCAAGGGGTTATCGAAGCGGAAGAGCAAAAGGAAATTTTCTTCCATGGGCAAAAGTTGGGCAAGCTGTAAATACATTAATTTTCGAAAGAAAAAGGAAAAGATATGTGTTAAGCGAAAATACTTGAGTGCTGGCACTTGAACTTGAACTAACTTTAAGCATAATTTTCGCTTCAAGCATGTACTGAATGGGCGAAGTGTGGGAAATGCAAGCAATGGGAGTAAGTTGGTGAAACTAAGTTTTTGTAAAAGAAAAGTGTAATAAAAACATTTACGCACTCATAACAAAATCATGCTGTTAAGAACGTGAGCAAATATTTATTACAAATCTTGGCATGAGCTACGGCTTAAAAGAGCTATAAGGGGACTAGGAGATATTCTTCGGTTGAAGAAGAATTCGGTTAAATAAATGTATATCAAGCTAGAACATTTACTCAAATTCATATCAATTTCTTTCAAATTATTCTTTATCAATTCAGTTTGATGCTGTGTGGGGATAATTACATCGGAATTAAAGCTAATTCCACTTCAATATAGGAAACTTTGCTCTCCTTTGAGTCCAAAGTATACAAGTATACAAACTTGATGCTCTATCACTGCAACTAATCGATAAAACTAACAGAAATTCAAGTAAATCGCCTTTCAAAATACGAGAATCAACATTTTGCAGCTGCAAACTTAAGCCGCTTGTATGAATAGCTGGGGGCGGAGAACGGGCGGCTGTTCGACGGAGTTTGTGCTTCAATTTCACTGAAAATATTTTGCCTAACTAAGCCCGAAGGCTGTAATTTCAATTCCGTTGGCAGACGAATTGCAACTCAAAACTTTGGCTGCATAGTTAAAGTGTCGATTCGAATTTCAACTAAAGCTGGCAACTAAATGCCGCGGCATACAGAAAGTTGCTGCTTTTAATTTCATTAAACAACAATTTAGATATTTTTTGCCAGCACTTAAGGTAATTACACTTTGGCAGTGCTTAGGCAAGCAGAACTATACCGAAACGAGAACCTCGAAAACAGCAAACGAAAGCTGAGGAAAATGTTAAGTATGCCAAAATCTTAGATGTGCTACATGGCGTATGCGTAACATTTTTGTATGGAAATGAATAAATGATGAATGATTTGGGTAGCTGAGTGCTTTTTGAAGTCACAAAGGGTTCGGACAAAACAATAATCAGAGATAACTAGAAGCTGCTACCTGGCACAAACTTTCTCTCATTTATCATGTGGGGCCAGGCGACAATGCAGGCAACAGTCGCTCCTCTCGTTCACTCAGTTTTTAAATACACAGAGCATAAAGCCACTCGAAATACTATTGCTACGGCTGTGTCGGCGGCTGTAAGCCTCAATTAAAAACTCATTTTAAGGAGGTAGCGGGCAAAACTTTTTCGTAGAGCTTGGCGCAAAAGTTTGGGCCTTGGCAAATGGCGAAATGGCCAAATAAATTATTGAGCCACAGCAAATTGGCGCAGTCAGACAGCGACAAGGCAGAGCGAGAGCGAGAGCGAGTGAGGGTGAGAGTGAGAGTGCACAAATGTTACAGCATCATTTAAAAAGCAATTTCCAAAACGCAGCAGCAAATGTGGAGCAAGACTCTCCCTAGAGATGGACGACTGTTGCGAACATTTTGGCAACAAAACACGAGGCATGTGTGACCAAAAATATTGAGGTAATGAATTCAAGGCAAGATATAAACTGATATGGATTTTATTATAAATTCTAGTTATTTATATTTGTTTAATATAAACATATTTTTGTGGGCTCTGATTGATAAGTTTAAAAGTTGAATTGTTTCTTGAAGTTATAAGTTTTTAATTATAATAAAATTGTTTCATTAGGTAATTTTGTAGTCTTGTTAACTCATTTCGATTCCCATTAGAACTGGCTTAAATCGGACTGTTATCATTTTAGCTCTTATTACATTATGCATTATGCATTATGTGTTGCCTTGAGTCAGGTGGAGCTGTGTTTACTCGTGCTTAAGCTCAGGTTGACCATCAATAGCATCAAAACATGCGCAAATTGAAACTTCGACTGGGACACGCGCTCCGTGCTAAGCTCCAAAATAGATGTCATGGAAAGATATGCACAGCAACAACAGCGCAAACGACATGTGAGGGCGTGGCAGAGCGTAAAATAACGAAAAAAAAAAACGGCAAACAAAAAGAAAAGCAGCTTAAAATGTCGCTGAAAGTTCTAAAACAGCAAAGCTACAAACAAATATGCTTTACAGTTGCGAGTGCGACGAACATAAAATGCATGCGTCTTACCTCTCGGATATCGATTTTGCCATCCTGATTATCATCGTAGGCCTCCATGAAGCAGGACTTCAGCTCCTCCAGCATTGTGTCGGTGACAGCCTGAGCGAAGAGTGAAGAGGAACGAGCGATAGAGCAGAAGAGAGGAATTTTGATGAGTTTTTGATAGCACAAATGGAGAAGTTGCTTTCGTCTCCTGCTTACCTCTGGACTTATGTCTGTCACATTGGCGCTGGACACAAACTCGCGCAGAAAGCCATCCAGCTCGGTGCCCTCAATGTAGCCGTTGCCTGTAAAATAGGTAAAGTCGAGGCAGTCGACTAACCAAGAGAGATTCGTATGTACGCACCATCCTTATCGTAGTGTGCCCACACATCCATGAACTGATTGGCTGATAGTTTCTTGAGCTCGCGCGATTCGGGATCGCGATATTGGCGCATAAAGTTGTGCGCCTTCTCGATTTGTACGCGCTTGGCGGCGGCGGCAGCTGCGGCAGAATCCATTTTACTTTGTGGCTTAAATATATTTGCTCTCAATTTATATATATATATATATTTATGTCTATAAATATATATATATATATATACTAGGTTTGAGTGTGTTGTTCGCTGCTGGCGTAATCTGCAAAAAAGGAGCGCAGACAAAGGTGTTTTATATTTGAATTGAAATGCGATTTATTGGCAGTTACGTAGGGGCAATCGAATTGCGCTTAACATGAAAAACTACTCTCAGCTACCCCCGAGCTCCCCGGCTCTATCTTTGGAGTGCTAACCCTAAAGTATTTTCAATTAGCTGTTGCATATTTCAAAGCATTCTGAATGAAAAAATCTAAAAATTAAATCAATTAGCTTGACAGGCAGTTCATTATTGGCTTATCGTGTAGACAGGGCGTGAGGCCTGGTGTGCATGTGGCTGTGGGTGGAGCTTTAAATTAATAGCATACAATACACGCATTCACACACACACACACAAATGCGCCTGTGTACGTGCGCCCACATAAACACAGCTTTGAGCTGCCGCTGCGCTGACCACGGGACGTCCGTGCAACTATTTGAGAGCTTAGAAAAATTAAGAGAAAGAACATTTTCATTTGCTCTGCAGACACTTGAAAATACCCTTCTGAATTCTGTATAATATAATAACGATGTTCTCTCTGACATCTAATTCATAAAAGACTCTTATGTTTCTACATTTGAAAAATGCAGTTGTAATTGGTTTTGAGATTGGCTAAGTTCAAATTGATTAACAAAAGTTGAATTTTAATGATATGATAATGTATGATGAGTTATTTTGATAATACTATTTAAATATCACATGATTAAGAATAATTGTATAATATTACTCTATCTATAAATTAAATAATAAATAATTAAATCAAAATTTAATTGGTATGTACAAAATTTGTATAATTATTTATTATTTTATATTTGTATTTATATATTTATTATTGTATATATACATATTTTTGTATATATATGTACATATCGTATAATAGTGTATAAATACAATTATAAAATAATTAATAATTAAACAATTTGGTATATACCAATTAAATTTCGACTTAATTATTTATTATTTAATTTAGCTGCATCAAAGACTATTAATTTGTTGAAATGATGAAGAATTATTAGTTTTGTAGTTTATCTGTCTCTCACATATTTATTGGATAAAGTAGAATGAAAAAAAAAAAAAACATTTTATATTTTTTGATAATTTTCATCAACTTAATAATCTATAAAAATATCTTAGTTTTTTTTTTTGAATGTATCAAAACGTTTCAAACTTTTCTATACTTCAATAGAAAATTGAAACAACCTCAAAAAAATACTCTATGGAATGTTATTAAAAAAGCGCAACTAACAGGATTAGAGCCAACACGCAACTAAGTTGTGTGCGTGAGTTTGAGTAACTTCGCCTGTGTATGTGTGTGTGTGTGTGTGTGTATTTGTGATAAGCTTCAACGAAATGTGGCATGTTCTCGCTGTTTCTTTCGCTTGCAGCTCGCAGCTGAACTGAGCTAGCTTCGTGCAGAGTAGGGCGCTGCAGGGTAAATCGCCTGAGTCCGACTGACCTGACCCCGACGCCCACGCCGGATCATATCAGCAGCAAGCGCTGTGAGTTAAATATGTACTTATGTTTATAACAAAGAGAATGCGATATAAATTGCTTTACAAAGCAAAATAACAAGCATAAATTACTGTGCTTTTGTTATTGTTGTTGCTTGTCTGCTGCTGCGGTCGCTGCGGGCGTTGAAACAAAGCAACAATCTGCAGCAACAACAAAAATATTGAAAAGAAAAACAAAAACAACAACAATTCGAGAATGAGGCGACGAATGAGCTGCAGCTCGAGTCGCCGCCGCGCCAGGATGTGCACTAAGCGTTTGTCCT
This sequence comes from Drosophila mulleri, assembly GCA_035047565.1. Classification (NCBI taxonomy): domain Eukaryota; kingdom Metazoa; phylum Arthropoda; class Insecta; order Diptera; family Drosophilidae; genus Drosophila; species Drosophila mulleri. The sequence continues at coordinate 14,493,649 of JAWNPK010000168.1, forward strand.
GTTCGGAAATTGCGGGCGGCATTTTGTCTGCTGGCTGCGGCTCCTGTGGCATATCCACTTTACGGCGGACACGGCCGTGCGTCACGGACATGTAGCCAGCCGTTTTTTTTAGTCTTTCGCACAGCTGCCGCAAAATGAGTTGGGCCACGTAACACAATCAATAAGGGCTCATGGGGGCAACTTGTTGCCATTGTTGTTGTTGTTGTTTTTCTGTTTCTTTTGTACAGTTTTGTAAAGTATTTTAATTACGTCATACATTTTGTAACTCCCAGCGGTTGTATACAATATTTAAAATTGAATGCAAGAAGCAGAATTTTCGATTTAAAACATATACAATAATATATGGGAATAATAATACAGGCAATTTTTATGAAAACCTATTTATTTAAAAAGTCAAGCGACTAGTTTCTGTTCGTTATATTTTATGTTATATATAAATCTAACAAATATTTTATGTGTCTAGAATCTTGGCGATGACATAGATTCTTAAATAAAAAATTCAGGCAATTCCTTATCGAATATGTCAAACATTTTGCCTTCAGTTTTGCATATAATGGGATTTAAAATTCAAACATATTGAATACATATTAATAAATTAAAGTATATGATAAACAGATCAGTTTTAGCGAAACGTGAACTTGAAAAACTAGTTAAAGTTTTAATATTTCAAATTTTGTCTATATGTAAGAGTGCGCATGATATAAATAAAAAACTAAATGACATTGATCTAAACCATTGTATATAAAATATGTCTGTTAGGGTATTTACAATTTGATATTGCTTTTGCATGCTCTCTCTCTATAAAAAGGATTGCCGCCTGAATGTTGCAGAACTTTTCACATGAACAACATGAACAGTAAACTGTAGCAACAATAACTACTAAAGGATCAACTACTGAACAGGACTTTGAAAAGTTGTACTACATTTAGTACCTGGCAGAACATACAAAGTGTGAACTTTGACTGGTAAACTAACACGTTTCACTGCGTAGCTGATTGCATTTACAGCAGCTGCAACATCAACAGCAACAGCAACAGCAACTGCAACTGCAACTGCAATTGCAAGGGCAATGGCAATAGCAATAGCAATCGTTGCTTAAAGACTTAGCATCTAGAGTTGTGTGTTGACATTTTATGGCCAAAGGGAATTGCATTGAAAGCCAACATTCTGGGTCAGGCTCATTAGAAGGACCTTCGCATTGTTGGCGCGCCGTTTGTTATTACAAAACGCATAAAGGACTACAAATACGAGTTACATAGCCAACAGCAATTGCAGTTTGCTGTTGTTGTTGCTATTGTTGTTGTTGTTGTTCCTGTTGAGATTGTGCAATGGCATGTGAGGCAGCAAATATATTTATACTTGCGCAGAATATGTGAAAAACTTTCGCTATGCATTTTGCTTTGGATGGCACTCGAAAAGGCCAGCTCTCATTGCATTTTTCAGTGCAAATTGCCGCATCCCGCATGCCGCATGCCATATGGCTGCTGCTGCTGCTGCTGCCAGCTGCACGCGCTGCTAATGTTTGCCAAGAGCATTCTGGCTGCGTACAAGTCCTGCTGCTCTCAACTGTATAAGTTATGGCCCAGATTAGTCCGCTGTGTGAACTCTCCCATATAACGTAATATAATTCATGCTGCTGTTGCCGACAGCAGAACTCGGGCAATTTTCGAGTGCTCAAAAGAAATGCATAGCAAAGGGCATATATCAGATACAAAAGTTCTCTTCAGCTGAAAATGTAATTTAAGGTCAGTAATCAATGGGGAAATCTAAATGTATTTATTAAAAAAACAAATTTACTCGAAAATAACTGAGTGGGATGAGTCCGATCAAGGAGTCAACTTGTTAATATATAAAATATAATATTTTCGAACGATTAAAATAATTATTTATTTTTTATTTTTTTAAATAACGAGGCTTACAGTCACTTTGGCAATTAATTTAAATGTATATTGATAGGAATTTAACATAATTTTAAAGCTTCAATCTTTAAGTTCTTGAATATGTATTTCCACTTAATTTAAATTACTTAACGTATTAGCAACTTGTGCCCATTAAGCCAGCACAGTCTCTTAAATATAATTAGCTTTAATGCTCTGCGTTTCTCTGCCTTCATTTTATTGGCATAATTAATCACACACGCACTTTGCTCGTAAAATGGGTGTGCGAACGAAATATCAACATGAATAAGCATGCATAAATATTTACTACAAATATTAAGTATACGCACGGCACCTGAACAATTTGACATGCAAATAAACAAGCGATTTTGTTTGTGCTGAAAAATACTCAAACATTGAAAACAATTGAATGAATTTTATTCAACTTGTCGCACATTTTACGAACTGTCAACGACAAACGAAAATAAACCAGAAAGACGCGAGAACAGCAACGCCCGGAAACGGAAATGGTGGAGCAGAAATAGTGCAAAATTCGCCAAGCATACTTGAGGGCTTTCACGCTGGACGCCCTAATGGGCGTTTCACATGACAGCAGCGAAAATACCTGCTGAAAGGCGGATAAATTTTTGGTGTGCCGAAGTCGAGGTGGCTCAGCATTTTTGTATTGAAACTGACTCGAAGCAGGAATAATGTGAACCGAGGAGCCTATGAATAATTTTCATACATATTTTCCAATTGAAGAATTTATAATAATTCGTAGCTGTGACCTGAATAGTTCATATGCAAAGAAAGTTGAGTAAAAATATTTCAAGAGTGAGCAAAGCAAGAACAAATAACTGAGGTAAATCATTAAAGAAAAATATTTTTATTGAAAATACTATTAATTATTATATAGACTCTACTAACGTTAGTAGAAGCCAGCCTTAAACAGATATTAAATGAATAAAGTTACTTACAAATTAATTACAAAAAGTTGCCTTTATAAAAATAAAGCCTTAACGTTTACCTTCCCGAATTTCAACTGCACTGTTTACCTTCCCGAATTTCAACTGCATGCTGTGGTTTCACGCTATGAATAACTAATAATTTTGTTTGAGTGCAGCTGCAATTTGCGGAGCTGCCACAAGCCATTAGTTGAAACCGCGATTTTTCAGACTTGTGCAGAAAGTGAAGAGAAGTATATTAGGCCTGCAGGAAGACTCTTCGGCTGCATGATGTTAACTATAATCAATGGTACAATCAAATTAGGTTTGGAAAGCATTCAAGTAAGCATTAATCAGTTGACTAAGCTCGTCTGCGTTAGTCTTATTTCCCTTTGTTCCTGGCCTTGCAGCCACGATGCAAACAGCAATTGTCAGGCATTGTCGTCGTCGTTTTGCGATTGCATAAGTCAAGTCCGCAAGTTGTCAGCGACGCGTGTTAAAGTGGGTACGCGGCGAGCCGACACGCACAGCCTGGCCAGAAGTGGGCCCGCGCAGACCGAGCTGACCGTGCTACCTGTGAGTGGACGCTCGGAAGCGTCAGCTCGACATTGACATCCATTGTAAGACGCTCCTGCCCCGCAGCGCCCTGGTCGGCCACTCGCTGGCCATCTTCATTGTGCGCTTTATTTAAGTGCATTAAGCGCGGTTCGCATTTAATTTGAAGTGTTTTCCTCTGTTTATTTCTGGTTCAATTACGAGTCGTGTTTGCCTCGGCTGTTAACTTGGCCTTTGCGCTGTCTGTCTATTTATAAATGCTTTGCACAAAGTCTGACTTATATATATATATATATGTATAAAGTCGACGGGTACGTCTGTTCTATAGTTCTATTTTTGGCTTTAATTACGCAAAGCAACGACATTTGCAATGCCAGCAACAACAATAACAACAACAGCAATAAAAGCAACTGTTGGAAAACTAGCTTTTTACTTTAGAGAAATAATAGAGTTTTTATATTTCAGTTTAGTTATATGATTAAGTTTATTTTATCAGATTAATTTCACAGCACCAATACCACGTCTATACACTTGAAAATATTTAAAGAAAGAGAACAGATCATAATTCAGTGTGACCAAATATCCTTATATGATAAATCACTTAAATACTATATAATAATGTTATTATTGAATCTGGTATTTCAACACGCCCTCCTCAAGAATAACATTATTATAACTTTTGAAAAATAATACATAAATAATTCAATTCGAGAAATATTAAACTTAAGTGGTTGGTGTGCTATCTGGGAAGTGTTAAATGATCCAGCATTCGCTGCAAGGATACGGGGAAAACCCAGAAAAACCCGATCAGATCATTATCTTAAACATTTGTATATATCTTATAAACACAATGGATATATATATAAAAAAAATTAAAAAAATTAACAATTTAAAGCTATCTTTTGTTTAACAAAAATAAAATAATTCATAGAATTCAATATTTCTGTATATACATATGTATGCACACGCATAAATAAATATATGTATATTGTTATTTCTCTTGAAGCAATCCCAAACTATCTCGTAGTTCTGCAAAACGTCCAGCGGGTAGCGGTTTGGTAAAGATGTCAGCCAGTTGTTTCTCTGTGGATATATACTCAATGCATATATGGTTATTCTCAATTTTCTCTCTTGAAAAATGATATTTAATATCAATGTGTTTGGCTCTTTTATGACATGAGGGGTTGTTTGCTATACTAATACATCCTTGGTTATCTTCATAAATTTTAATCGGATTATCAAATTTAATACTAATACTAGTGAGTAAAGATTTCAACCACAAGGCTTCTCTAACAGCTTCAAATAGGGCCATATACTCAGCTTCAGTTGATGAAGCAGCTACAGAATTTTGTCTTTTTGTATTCCAACAAATTAGATTTGATTCGAACATTTTAAATAAGTAACCTGTTGTACTTTTTCTATCAATCTGATTTCCACCCCAATCAGAATCTACATAACCAACTAGTATATTTTCATGCAATTTATTCCTTTTATAAATAAGTTTCATATCAATGGTCCCTTTTAAATATCTTATAATTCTTTTTAGGCATTTCCATAATTCATTATTATTTTTATTCGTGTATCTACTTAAGATATTCACAGCAGTAGTTAGATCTGGTCTTGTACATAACATTACATACATGAGACATCCAATTAGGTTTCGACAAGGGGCGTTGCATTCATCATCTGAGTTAAGCAAGTCATAGTCTAACTTATTTGGTAAGGGAGTACTAACAGGATTACAATCATCCATATTAAATTTATTTAGAATTCTTTTTATATATGCAGACTGACTTAAAAGAATTTCATCTTGATTCATTTCTATTCTGATACCTATAAAATGTCGTATTTCATTTAAATCAGTCATCCTGAATCGTTTACTCATAAAACTTTTGAAGTCATTTAATCTTTCAATATTTTCTGTAGCTATTACTATATCGTCAACGTATAATAATACATAAATATTTTCTTTTATATCACCTTTATCTAGGATATATATACAACGATCTACTTGAGAGTTTATAAAGCTACATTCCTTCAATACTTGCTCAAACACTTGAAACCAGCACCTAGCTGCCTGTTTAAGACCATAAATAGCTCTATTTAACTTTAAAATGTTTCCTTCATCACATTGTACACCTTGAGGAGGTTGCATATATATTTCCTCACTCAATGTACCATTAAGAAATGCTGTTTTTACATCCATTTGATGAACTTTTAAATTATATTGAACTGCTAATGCTAGAATGCATCTAAAACTTGCGATTCTAGCAACAGGGGCAAAAGTCTCATCATAATCAATTTTATATTGCTGAGTAAAACCTCTTGCAACTAATCTTGCTTTATATTTAATTGGGACTCCTAACTCATTATATTTAATAGAGAATACCCATTTGCTGTCAACTATATTCTTATCCGCTGGCTTCTTTGTAATTGTCCAAGTGTTATTTATTTTGTGAGCCTCTAGTTCTGTTTTTATTGCCTCCTCCCAAGCAGATTTATCGCTTCTTAATTTTATTTCTTCAAATGAACTTGGAATCTCATTGAAGACTATATGTGCATTTAAAACGTAATTAGTCAAGCTATCATTATCTTCATTATAAGATATTTGAGGCTTAGCACTTAGCCTTTCACTTCTTCTAGTTGCTACCTTAGAGTCAGTTTTCTTTTGAGATTGATAAATTTCCTCACAATCATTTAGAGGATCAAATTGTTTTCTTTTTTCTATTTTCATTTGAAAAATTAAGTTGATTACTCTCCTTACTCTCATTCAGGAATTCAGGGTGATCATATTCCTTACTTTCATTCAGGATATTATCAACTTTACTTTCCTTACTCTCATTCAGGACATTATCAACATTACTTTCCTTACTTTCATTCAGGATATTATCAACTTTACTTTCCTTACTCTCATTCAGGACATTATCAACATTACTTTCCTTACTCTCATTCAGGACATTATCAATTTTACTTGCCTTACTCTCATTCAGGACATTATCAACATTACTTTCCTTACTCTCATTCAGGACGTTATCAACATTAACTGCTCTAGAATAAATCATATTTGTCTCATCGACGATAACATCTCTAGCAACTATGACTTTTTCTCTCATTACATCCCATAACTTATAACCACATGCCTCATATCCAATAAGAATGGCTTTATAAGATTTTTCATCGAACTTACTCTTCTTATTCTTATTGTGAACATAAACAGTTGAACCAAAGACTTTAAGAGATTTTAAATTTGGCTTCCTATTGTGCCACATCTCATATGGAGTAACCTGGTTACTACCAAGTGCTCTGCTTGGAATTCTATTTATCAAATATGTCGCAGTAAGCACTGCTTCACCCCAGAATCTTTTATCCAATTTTGCACCATTTACCATAGTGCGAGCTTTTTCTGTCAAGGTTCTAATCATTCTCTCCGACACGCCGTTCAACTGAGGTGTATGTGGCACTGTTAAATGATAACTTATGCCTTTTTGCACACAGAACGCACGCATTTCATTTGAAAGATATTCTCTCCCGTTGTCAATATTTAGATTCACAATTTTGAGATTGAAATGAGCTTGACTCTTTTCAACAAAATCTCTAAATACATTGAAAACTTCTGACTTAAGTTTTAGTAGATAAGTTACACAGTAATGTGTATATTGATCTACGAAGATCACAAAATAGTTTTTATCATCTATTGTTGTTGGAGTAATTGGGCCACAAACATCTGAATGAATTACAAACAAGGGTCGCTTAATGTGATTTTTGTCTTTCGATTGATTAAAAGGTAATCTAGCCTGCTTTCCCAATACGCATGACTCACATATCTCATTTGAAATTTTTAAATTAGCTAAGATATTGCTATCACTAAATAAATCATTATTCTTTATTTCAAATAATTTACTTTTGCTCACATGACCTAACCTCTCATGCCATAATTGATAATTATTCCTTGCGTTCATAATGTACGCTTGGAATTTAACAACAGGTATATTACCGAACATACCTGTATTTTTCACAATGGTCACTCCATTCTTTGAGATCGCTACTCCATCCTTGTCAAATAGGATTGACATACCAGCCTGTTGTAGACGCTTCACTGATATCAGATTTTCTGTTGCCTCCTTCGAATAAAGCACATCCTCCAGAGTTATATTGTATTCGTTTTGTAGCCGCACAATTCCACATTTTGTAGCCAGTATGTATACTCCTTCCTTTGCTACAGCAATTTTCATTGGTTGCTCCAATTCAACGCAATCGGTAAATAATGATTCGTCTTTGATTAGATGATCCGTTGCACCCGAGTCAATAATAAAGTTTAGTTCGGAATTCGAACTTTTATTTTCAATTAACTTTCTCATCATGAATGCAAGACCGTGGTTTGATGATGCAAGTTGCATTTGTTTACTATTATTTTCATTATTATTATTTTCTTTGTTTTTATTATTATTTTCTCTTAGATATTGAAAACAATTCCTTTTAATATGCCCTATTCTACCACAGTGGTGACACTTTATATTAATTCTAGCTTTTCCTTTAATTGGTCTCTTTTGCACTGTGCTCCTACCTTTAAACATATGTTTTTTATTAAAATTGCTATTGTGTCTCACAACTGCCTTCAACACCTTACTACTAGTGTCATTTCTATTGTTCTTTATCTTAATTTCAAAATCTAACAATTTGTCTTTAACAAAAGCTAACGAAATAAACTCATCTGCCAAAGTCTCAATTGCCGTAACGACGCTATCATAAGTTGAGGGCAACATCATTAATAACTGTGTAACTTTTTCCATCTCACTCATTGTTGCACCTGCTGCTAGAATTTCACTTATGATTTCATCAAATTTTATAAAAAAAACAGATAGTTCCATTTCACTAGTTAATTGAAGTGCAGTTAGACGCTTACGAGCAGTTAACTGACTTGTAAGACTTCTGCGTTCATAAATTGAATCTAATTGTTCAAAAATTTCTCGTGCAGAGACATTGTTTTTTGCAAAGTTTAAATATGTGTCACTCAAATGTTGGACTATTGTGCTTTTCGCGCATCTCTCCGCCTTTTTCCACGAATCGTCAATTTCGTGTGGAATAGCTTCATCGACAACTTTTAGCACATCTAATTCGGCAAGTGCTTCCCTGATTCGAAATTTCCATACAGAATATTTTTGACCTCCAAATGGAATAATATTATATTTGTTCTTATCCATTTTAAAATTGGAATGCAAATACTGTTCAAAAATAAAGCCAAAAATATATATGCGAAAAAAAATGCACGCGAATTAATTTCACAAAAACTAATATGAATATATTTTCTCTAAAATGGCATGGACTGGGCCCATAACCTGTTGGAAAACTAGCTTTTTACTTTAGAGAAATAATAGAGTTTTTATATTTCAGTTTAGTTATATGATTAAGTTTATTTTATCAGATTAATTTCACAGCACCAATACCACGTCTATACACTTGAAAATATTTAAAGAAAGAGAACAGATCATAATTCAGTGTGACCAAATATCCTTATATGATAAATCACTTAAATACTATATAATAATGTTATTATTGAATCTGGTATTTCAACAGCAACTAACAAAAATATTTTGTTGGTCTTTTTGTGAACGTTTTTCACAATTGATTGTTTGGCCTTGCGTTTAGTTGTTGTCAACTATTGATTTTCCATAGCTCAGAATTTATTTATTTTCGTTAGCATTAACTAGGCGTATACTTAATATACGTACTGTAGTATAAGTATAGGTGGTCTAAACGAGCCACGGAAAATATGAATGAAATTCAAATTTAAAACAAAGCGAATAATTTATGTAAGGAAAAAGAGTTTGTTGTGGGTCAATCAAACGAAACTGTGGAGTGAAATGATCTCCATTTCAGGTTTGTTTGGAATATGAGAGACTTGATTTCTATATATAGTTTTTGATTTTTATTTCAGTGATTTGAACTTCAATGTTCTTCAGTTGATATCTGAACAACAACAGAGGAGTATGGACTAAAACTGAAATTGTAAATCGATAACTTTATTATTTTATAGCGACAAAATGGGGATTTAGTTTAAGCTTTGACAAACTATATCCGGAGACTCTTATACTCAATGTCTATATGGCTATGTATTCATTTGAAGAATACATTTGCTACAGTGTCATGGGTCATTCTATACTGCAACCATATTTAACTTTGCCCTGAGTAGTTTTTTTATCACTTTTTATCTCTTCATCAAACTGTCGCTCTCACTGTCTACGCAGCTTTAATCGATCCATCGATCTACCTATTTGTCAGTCATTTTCCAGCCAAGTATATATTATTCTTAACTAGGATCTTGAAAGCCTTGTGACTCCCGTTTCTCATAAAGCCACATTCAAATATCAGCTAACGCAGCTCACGAGCTATATTGAATTTCATTTCCATGTTGGGGCCTTAAGCATATTCAGCTCGATACTCATTATCATAGTTAATTTCCTGTGTTAGCTTGGTTCCCTGCTGGCTATTGGTCTATAAATCCTAATGCAGTGCATTTTTCATGTTAGTTTGCTCGTTCCATGCGCGATATTCTGGACTTTTATGGCCCTGTGTTGGGCTAAGACACATGGCAGATGCAGAGCTAAAAGGGCTGTAAAAGCGGCAGGGAGAACGTCAACTGAAGCTTTGCCGGATTTTACAAGCGACCATATAAAGACAGACAAACAGACTGAGAGACAGACACACACACACAGACAGACAGACAGACAGACAGACAGCTGATGCTAGTGAGGCATGGGTGTAAAAACTTTGTTGCTTTCTGCTGCAATGTGTCAGGCAAAGTCATATTCATAAATAATAATATATAAAGACATGCACACGCACACAGACAGACAGCCTTTAGACACACACACACACACACATACACACAAGTAATTTATGCAAGTGCAGGCGGAAGTTGAAAACCAAGACACACATTTGTACTTACACACACAGACACAACACTCATATATTCAAGAGCAGCTCAAAGCACTGACAGCCAGCTAACTGAATGAATGACGGACTGACTGACTGACTAAGTGACTAACTGACTGACGCACAGCCTATTTGACTGACGGCCAGTTTGAATGCTATGCCTGCTGCTTCGCTTTTGAATTATAGAATAGACATTGTCTGTCCCAATGCTCTGTTACCAAAATAGATATGCAGGGTATATGCCGTATATGATAGACTAGCATAAGACTCGATTGTAAGAGGCATTAATAGTTTTAGTGTATAAAGATCCTCTAATTTATCATAATGTATCTCGGAGTGTTTCAGAATAATTCGACTTAAAATTTCTTAGAGATGTCAGAAAAATGAGAGAAAATAGTACATTAGTATCTCAATACTGATATAGATATAGATTATTGTATAAATAATATTATAATGGTTTAGGGTGTTAATATGAATTTATAGAACATTTGGCCATCAAACCAGGGCATCTGTAAGCCAAATATTCACGGAATTTTTGTCAACCACTTCTGCTTGGTTTTTGTGCTGAGTTTTGTACTGCGTTGTCTAAGTTTTGTCCCAGCTGTATTCCACTTTCATTAGGGCCGGGCCAGAAATCCAAAGGCTTAGTTTCTTAAGAGGTTGTGCATGCAAGCGGGCATAATAAACTTAGCCTTGGCTTCAAAGTCAAAGAGCACTTGGCCGCAAGCAGTGGAAGAGGAAGGGGACAGGCAACAGTTGCGTCTTGACATTGACATTTGCATATGGCATAAGTTAAAGTTGAAATCAGGACCAAATCAGCTGCTCAATGGCTTGTAAATTGCGCTGAGCACACACGTCCCATAAACAAAAACAAAAAAAAGAGAAGGGCTCCATTGATTTGCATTCGTCTCGAGTCTCAAGTGGATTGGACGGCAGCCGCGGCAGCAGCGGCCTAGCGGTATCTCTGATCCGATCAATCTGTGACCGAAAAGGCTTAACCAATAAAAGCTTGGCAGAATGGCCGAAAGCTGGAAGGTCGTATAATTTATGGCAGAGCCGAGCTAAGGCAGACCATTTATCAAAACACTTTGACATTTCTACAATTTTATTTATTGCAATTTGGCGTATGCCCGGGGCCCTGCCAATTGGAATGGGGCGCACACTAATAAAACATGCAGTTAAATTTTAAATGCCAATTTGTGTAGCAAACGGATCTCAACTAGATGGGGACGCGCATAAATGTGCTGTGTGTGTAATCGACCGAAAGATACCCTAAAGAGGCACAAGAGGCTGATTGGCGTTTGTTGAGACATTAGCACAAGGATTGATTCCATGATTGAGTGATTGAAGTGAAAAATCGAATAAAATGTAAGAGTTACTTAAACCTGGGCTTATGGAAAACTTTCACTGTATATTGGAATCGTTTTTTGATATATAATTAAGAGAAAGTGTTTTGTTTGCATTGGATTAAGCTGCATTAATTGTAGAGAAAATGTTGCTGTTGTCTCTCTAATAAGGGACATCATCGTGTGTTTATGTGTGGATAGCCCTATGCTCTGCATGATATATTTGTCTGCCATGCTCACCAGCTGGATTTATAGCTTGGCAGCATCTATAGGAATTGGTTTGACTACAAAGCTATTAATTAGCTCGTAATTTACGAGTATTTATTCAACTTGAGCTCGCACTCTGGATATGTGGCCGCTCTATAATTTCAATAGAGATACATTTTAATTAGACGCTAAGTTGCAAACAGCATCCAAATTTATGGCAATTTAAATAGAATAAATCAGGTCGAAGACATTCCGCTTTGAGTATCTAAATAGAATGGTATATGGCATACAATTTGAATATAAATCTCAATATGTATTTATTTTTCTTTTCCCATTGCGCTGAGCGATTCCACACGCGCTTTACCTGAAGTGCATGTAAAATTGGTGAAACGCCATAAACTAAATACGAAAAACGCTTCTTTAAATAAATGCTGAAATGCAGGGGGCTCTTCGTCTCTGTCTTCTTCTTCTTGCTCTTCCTCATCTATTTCATTTCGATCTGTGTAAACTCAATTAGCTGGCAATGCCGCGGCGCAGCGCACAACAAGTTCAATGATACAGACTCTTGGCCACTCGCTAATTGGGCGAATTGTCTGACCTGCTTGTAAAGATGCAGATATATAACAATTGCCCTGGCACACACACGTCATGTGGCCTCTATATATAGCCAGGCCAGGCTGGCGTGAATGAAACTTCAAGCGGCTGCCTCTCAATTATTTTTGGCACACCACTGACAAGTGAAGGAAAACATGCAGGAATTATTATTATAGCTCTCATTATTATTATTGCGATGCCGCAAATAGGTCAGCGGGGTGTCTCTGGTTCGGGTTCTGGTTTAGGTTTTGATTCTATGAAAGGTCACATGCTGTCTGCAATTGCGTCATCTTACAGCGCTGAACTACAAAGTACCCAGCGGCATGGAATACCTTGTTGGCTATGCATAAATATTTAGGAAATAATGTAATTCCTATTGCTAAACATGAATATTTCATATCGAATTGGCAAACGCATTACAATCATTGTGGAACATCGAATATTGATGCTTTCATTATTTACAGTCTAGTCTCATTCGGGATCTCATTTTGCAGATAATTTGTGTCTTCTGATTGCACAAGCAATAGATGCTCAATGTAATTGTTTGCGCAGCAGGAAAGAGCATGCCAATTTTCGTTAGTTAGGGTAAAGTGAAAAAATTGCGTTTAATTGAACTATGAATTGTCGCGCATAAATCGGAATTGACAATTATTAGTCAAAGAGATTTTCATTCGGAACATCTTACTAGGCTAGACAAGTAACTGTTAAATGATTGCACAACAAAAATTGTAAATATTAGACAGAAGGGAACTTTTGCTCGTAAAGTCTACACAGTCTGCAGTAAATATTCAGATTATGAAACAAATGTCTGCAGCTGGCAGCTGGCTTTAAGTTTGCCCTTTTGGCTATTATCATCATCATCATCATCATCAGCTCTGGCATTAGGGAGTGAGAACTATAGATGAAAGCAGTTAATCGACATCGAAATTACCGTGTGTCATTATGTCACTGAGCCAGCTATTAAATATGGGCTCTTGCTTAATCACATCGCATTACATTGTTGACTGCGGACGCATTCAATGGCATTACGCATACGCAATGTTGACTGCAATCGAGATCAAAAAAGCCAGACCATGTTTATTTAAACAATTGAAAGCTTAAGCTACCAATGGCGTCGACTAATTAGTAGCCCTTGTCTGTGGCCACACGCAGAGCCGACGCGCCTCCCCCCCCCCCCCCTCACGCCCCTATACTCTGCAGGAGTTGTCGTAAAAATTTAATTAAAACTGTTGCAATTGTCAGTGCGGAGCAAATGGAGCGCGACGTTGCAAGCACCACACGATTTTCCAGCATATAATTTAATTTTATACATTCAATTTAACAGGGCAGACGCTCTAACACCGAGTCAGAATATAATAACGTAAGGAATGCCAGAGTGTAGTATAAAACTAATTAGAGGTCTGTGGCAACTAGACGCAGTTCAGGTTCAAGCTGTGATTTAATTAAACTCTGTTTTTTTTTTCCTTCTCTTTTTTTTCGATTTTTTTTTTGTGTGCTTTTGGCCTCGCTCTTGAAAAAGTCTATAAAGGGGCTAAGGATGATATTGCTCTGTTTTGCTTTGCCCTTTTTTCTTTTGGCACGCAGCATTTCACGCTGACTCGCCTGCTGGTTTCTATACATTTTTCTCACACTTAAGTGTGCCGTTTGTATGCTAAGTATATAAAACTTTAGCCCCTTCTGTTCATTTTTTTTCGTTTTATTATGCAGATACATTTGCCCCACATCGTAAACAGCTTGTCAGCCATATGACAAGAGTTCAATTAAGCATAAAATGAGCAAAAGTCCCCTTCTTCTGGCTCCTCCTTCGGTTGACCCAGTGCTGGGAAATGCTAGTCATGCATACCCTCTTCAAGCACAACTGAAAACTCATGCTTGCACACACCTGAGTAGGGTTCAATTTGCCTAACTGTGCGAGGCGTCTAAATAATATAAATATATATATTAAGTGTTATTCTGAAAGCGCTGGAAGATGCGTATGCTGAATTATTGTTGTAATATATCAGAGATTATTTGTCTGTATTGGATGTAAATGTTGAGATTCGGTTAGGTACATATCATCTTATTGTGTGTGTACTTTTATACAATTGAACTCCGCATTTCAGCAAGTTAATAATGCAGAAGCTTAATCACATGACGCAGTAAAATATTCATAGTGGAGCGAGCACGCGTATACCCTGTATGAATGCATTAGGTATGGTAGATATGTGAGATTAATTTGAGTAATTGATCTTAAGGCATGCTATCTGGTGCTTCGTACTTCATATTAAGTATACGCAAGTAAGTACCAAGAACGTGGCCATAGTAGGCTGATGAAAAAACAAGTCTAGAGATAGTTTAGTGTAGTTCAGCTGAGTACGCTGACCAGGGTAACTACAAGTGACGCATTGTTCGTTCCTCTGTTGTTTTTGTTGTGGAAGCTGTGACAGTTTTCAATTCATGTTGTTTTTGTTGTGCTGTTGCTTTGAGCCACGCTCGCGGGTTTTGTCAATTTGCAAATGGAAATGTCAGTCACTCGTTTTGAAATTGTCAGAATCATTGCACAGACGCTCTCAGATCCGCGCAGCGCATGAAGGACGCATCAGCGTCGGTACGTAGGTCAGTGGGTGTGGTCAGTGGGCGTATCTCCGCATGATGCTGCGCATGCAAGCATACATATGTACATACATATACAAATACATACATGAGGCCACAGCACGTTTTGCATACACACAGAAATAATTACTCAATTAATGTGAACGCCAATTCGCAGTATCTAGAGCTAAACAAATACCTAAGTGTTGCTGCGCAGCAGCTAAGGTAAACAGAAAACCAAGAATGGAAAGGGAGAAGAAAACACAATACAGACTAAAGTCAAATTCCGGCCAAGAGCGGGCGCTGCGTCATCGACCATTTGCAGCTAAATGCTTGGCTGGTGGGCAGAAAAATTGCAGGAACATAAAAAACACATTCACAAAAAATAGAAAAGAAAAGCAAAAAAAAAAAGCAGATGAAGAGCGCTCGGCCGGAAAAGAATGCCCTAGCTCAAGATCATAACGGGATTATCTTGCTATAAATACACGTAAAAGAAAACGAATATAAACACGAATTTTACGATTTTTAAATAATTTTTCTTTTTAGTATTATTTACCCAGAGCAGCCATTTCAAAGAAGTTTTAATTGTTTGTCGGTCAAGAATCGGGCTCATTAAATATGTTAACGCCCGCTGCAAATGCCATTTTATGCCGCTCGTTGCTTAGCCTCCTCCACGTCCCTTCTACTTCATATCATCAGCTTGATATATTGACCAACTAATGCCCCATCATAAAGTGAAGACACGCGCAAATGTTGTAAATGTTTACACAGTCGCCCGTTTTTTATGCGCTTCTGTGTAAATATTAATCAAGAAGTAATAATAATAATAAATAATAATGGCCAGGCCGGCATAATTAAAGCAGCTGGATATCTGGCAAGCAATGGATGTGCTGAAAGATTTCCGTACTATTTCTCCCACACACAGAAATGATAAATCAACAAGAGAATAGCATAAAATATCTAGAGTCCAATCGGATCACTGAGTGATCGACTAAAAGATGCTCTCGATTCGAATTGGTACAGCATGAGCTGTGCTCTAGAAACTAGTTTGCTATACCCCCATTAAATTTCATTTGTAATAATACAAATTTGTAATTAAGTAATGAAAACTCCATTTTCTGAGTACTACAGTTCTTTTAGCCTTTCACTTTGATATGCTTAACTAAAATTTGCCCTCCTTTGTTTTTCTGACTTGCTGTGCGCAGTTTTCAGCTAGCCTTATATTCACAGGGTATACACAAATTTATGCAGATTGCCCCTGTTGACTGCTCTTCAAATATGTTGGCCAAATATTTGGCCTGGCCGGAGGCAAACGGCAACACTCTTAGCCTTCTCGACATGGCTGTAATTATTCGAATTATTATTGTTAGGCGTGAAAGTTACTTAATGGCACTTTCACTTCCACTTTCACTTTCACTTTTTCAGCCTTACGCACCCCTCACATTACGTAAAGATAATTTTTGGAAAATTCCTGTGGGCTTGTTTACTATGTGTGTGTGTGTGTGTGTGTGAGTCTGTGTGTGGGCGTACTCACTTGAATTAGCGTTTCAAATTGCCTTTTTCAAGTGGCAGCCAATTGAAGAGCATAACAATGTTTGCCTAATGACAATTACAGTGGTTACAATGGGGCCTACTTGAGCTGACTATTTTCGGTTAATTCTAATGGGCTTGCCTTGGCGCCCCACTCCTGCGACTCCTGCTGACGTAAGTCACGGAGTTAAGGGAGCTATAATTGGATCTGCAAGTGTTAGCTTATAAGTTTTGCCTCTGAAATACTTAACTATAGGAGTCAAATAAAATAAGCAGCAAATGAAGTAAACAACGTGAATTATGATTGAATCTAATGCATGAGAATAATACAATTATTATGGGCATCATATAGAAATATGCATATTTTGTATATTGCACAAAATTTAATATTGAGCACTTAATTCATGCGCTTGATAAATGATTTCTTTTGCATTGTATTACACGATTGTATAATTTCTTATATATTAATAATTGTAAGCACTGTTTTTTCAAAGAATTTTGAGGCTATAATAAATTATAAATTTGATGTATGAATAACTCTTTTAGTTTATAAAAGGGTAGTGATGGAAAGAGCAAGAGTTATACCACATAAAAATGCATAGAGTTCAGGTTAAACATCATGAAGAGAATATTCAAACCGTTTAATTTTGATTTATAGTTTTGCACATTTACATTTAACACTTAGTAAATCCTTTTTTTTCTCATAGTCCCATGTATTAGCCTTTTCTTTTTCGAAGTAACTTTTTCGATTTTCTATTTAGCACCATCTCACGTCTATTCAGTTTGCCCTCCATCAACATATTGGCAATTTAAATTTTATGTTTAAACACGCGCAATTAACAAATCATAGATTGCTTCACAGCATTTCAGCTGGATCATGCTGTTTGTGTACGGGTTGAAAGTGTTCGAAAATATTTACACAAGTCAAATAATTTTGCACACATTGAAGCAAATAACATGCACGCAAATGCTTCAATCAGCAACAGATTAAAGATGTTTCGACACTCAGTGCCTCGGCGGCTGTGGCCATAAAAATCAAATGTTTGAGGCGAACATCATATTTATGTACATATATCAAATTATAGCCCATTGACTTCCTGGCCTCTGTCAGCCAGTCAAAGCACAATTTTTTCTGTTGTTGGGCCCATATTTATTTTGATAATTTGTATGGCAATTGTTGTTGCCACAAAGCGCTCGGAATGAGCCCACGCTTTGCCTAAATTAAGCAAACATGCCACAATCCCAGCAACAATAACAAGCATACGCCATGTGTGCAGCACGAGCATTTGTGTTATTTTAATTATTTCATTTGCAGCAAAGGAAATTGCAAAGACGATGGCAAAATAATAAGAAAGAAAAGCGTGTAAGACATTTTCCATTCGACTTCTCCCTTCAGGTTGACTGTGCAAATAAATCAAGTGAAATGGCAAATTAATATTAAATTGTATTGCTGCTGCCTTTTATTTTATTGTAATGAATTCCGATTTCCCACCGCTTGCACTGCTTGCAAATCCTCCGCTAACGAGGACCATTTTTTTTTTTTTTTCAGTATGTTTTATTGTCATTTAATTGCACGTATTGTACCCCTTGACACAGCTAATTAGCAGCTCAGCTGTAGGCGGAGCTGCTGAATCAACGCACAGCCAACGATAGACGTACGAGAGATAAAATGCAATTCTTTTCCCTGAAGAGCTGTCAAGTCGACATGGTTTTGCTCGTTTCAAAACATTTAACTAAATAAATGCTGAGAAATGGCTGTGTATTTTCCTAAACTAATTTTCTGCTTACTAAACTTTATGCTATATACAATATATAAAAAGATATACATATATAATAGATATAGTTTTTTTCCAAGTGAGTTTCCATTTGCAGTTGCAATTTTAAATTAAATGATTACATAAAAATAACTTGATATATTGTGAAAAAAATATTGATAGCAATATTGATGCTATCAGAATATTCAATAATATTTTTGAATAATATTATTATTAAAGATAATTTATTTTTTATATTAATTAAATTTGTGTATCCCACGCTACGAATTAATTTATTTTTATTAATTAAAAAAATATTTACGTCATGTATATGTTTTCATACACATTTTTTTCATACAAATTTTCCGCACAATTAAATAAGTTTGCTCATGGCTTGGATATTGATTCAACGCTGCTTTAAAGGAATCAATTTACTACTTATACTGCTCGTTGTTTGTGTTTTTATACAGATTTACAGCTTTGCTGTGATTGCATGATTTTCACCACTACTAGTTATCTATCTATCAATATCTAATACTATCAGTAATATATATTGTCATTTTTTTATTACTATTAATATTAGATAAAATTCAACGAGACAATAGCCAAAATAAGTAGTAGTCTATAGATTCGTAGTATTTGAATGAGTAGTAGTATTAATAGAATAAAATATTTCCACTAATACTACTACTAATTCAAATACTAAGAATAATTGTACTGCCACTACTATCTATACCCCTTTTATTACTACAATCGAATCTACTACTTATTCTAATTTTGGCAATGCTTGCATATCTATACTACTATTTTTACAATTTTCCTTTTCAATCTACTATTCTTTCTTTTAATACTACTAAGAAAAGATTTTTCTAAAAAAAGTACTTCTTATAGAAATATTAATATTTACATTAGTACCACGAAAATAACTACTACTTCCATTAAAACTTTTATAATTCCAATACTTCTTTTACTTTTAGTTATCTTTGAATATTAAAAAACTCTTCAACATATTGTCATTTGCATATAATGGATATTTCGTTCAGATAACATATCTCTCGATGTCTATATTTGTAAATGTAAAGCCTAGTAGGAAGATAATACCCACTATTAAGCTTGATTGGTTCATTGATGCGTCAGGCTGTGGATACATAAATATCAGTCAATTTCAGCTCAATTTCCGTCATTTAAATCAACAACTTCGATGATAAATTTCCCAAATCCTTATCACAAAAAGATGATAAATTTGGTTGCATACGCAGAGGCGCGCGCAAAATGCAAAAGAATTTGGACACAGACTGTGGCTCGCTGGCTCACTAGCTGGCTGGCTGTGTCCTCGTCGCAGGCCAGAATTTATGAATGGGCATAAATTAACGTGACTTTTTTGGTGGGGCTGTCATGAATGTGACAAAGGCGACATCTGACGAGGAACCTGCAATGCGCAGACGGACAATTCGGGGGCACATTATGCTAAATTTGGCGAGAGCACAGCAAACAGCAGCAAAAACAACATTGCAGACGCCAATTTTGGGGGCATTTTCATCGTCAACTTTTCCTCTTTTTTTTTTGTTTATGTCATTAAATGAGTGCGAACTCGGCGCCCGCTGCGTATACGTAATATGAATATAAATTACTGCTGGCATTTTTGTTCAGCTTCTTTTTATGATTGTCGGACCCTTTTTAATTGAAATTCAAGCATTTTTAATGTGACTTCTTTGTTGGACCTGTTGTTCGGTTTTATTGTTTTTCTGTTTCGACTGAGTGCTACAGCATTTTTTTGTATATTTTTCTTTACAACAAATTTACATAAAGGGTCGAACGGTCCGCGTCTTGTTCGGTTTGCATATCGAAGTTTTGCCAATGGCCGTAGCAATATTTGCATTCGATTTCACGCCCACCTTCATCTGGCTCGGACCCCGAAATTCAACCCTTGGCCCTTGCAGCATGCAGCTGTTTCATATGACTCGACCTTGTGGAGCGCTAGCTTTTCTGTTCTTTTTTTTTTTATTATTATTATTATTATTTTTTTTTTTTTTTTTTGGCAACGGTCATCAAGGTATCTGCAACATCAATTTATTATGAAAAAATTGCATGCTGGCCGCTAATGTGACAGACAATTGGCAAAGACTGCGCCATGAATCTATGTGAGCGCCGAACAATTAGAAAAATGCGATTGCTTCTGATTTATTCAAATGTAGTATGATTCGAATCAATGTTGCACATTACGATTACATCTTTAGTTTATTAAGTATCATTTAAAGCGAAATATAGCGCTTTGAATGCTACTTAATACATTAAAGATGTACAAATTTATGACTTGCAGTGTTACTGAATTTCTAAGACTAACAGTACTTGAAGTTAATTTAGTTGAATAAAAATATTTGCATTTTATGACGTATCAGAACAACCAACTTTGAAAAAACTCTAGTTTTTATTTATCAAAAATGTAAATGATTAACTAAATTGTATTCATAGTATCCACAATTCCAATGCTATAAAAATTACCAAAATAATTTAGAAAATATAAATATTTTATATAAATCATTAATTTTTCCTAGATCGATTTTTTCAGAAAATAAATATTTTCATGTAGTTTTATAAACATCACATTTAAATTTCCATTAAAAAACATAAACCATTTCATTGTAAGTCCCCAATGAATAGAAAAGTATTTGAATTGTGCGTCAAGGTGTTGATAACATAAAATTTTATATTTACTTAAAGAGCTGGCGAAAAAATTTCCCAGAATTTTTCCAAACAGTTTATATTCAAATGCTTTTATTGTTTTTCTTATTTTTAGAGTTTGTTTTGCACTCTTAGCACTGTTTCAAAAAGACTTTATACGATTTAATCTGTTCGAACGCACGAAACGAATTTGTCGAGGCTTTTGGTTTTGAGAGAAGAACCGTTAACGTCTAGAATCCTTTGCAGACTGTTTGAAATGTTGCCTGGCGAATGGTTTATCAAAGCCAAAAACTCAACACACCTTGGGGCCGAGCAGTGCCAAAGAGCGAGAGCTGAGAGAAAGAGGGCGACAGGCAAAGCAACAGAGAATGAGCGACAGAGAGAGAGCGAGCGAACGAACGACTTACCCGGGGCGAATGAGCGTAGGCGCCGTCTGCAACATATGTGGGCGCAACATATCAGCTAGCAACATGTTGCCAGCAACAAACTGTTGAATTGCGTTTCCCAGGCATTCCGTAAACAAAACAAAAGTGAAACAAAGGGCACAGTGGCACAACTTGTCTATGTGTGCGAGTGTGTGCGAATGATATTGAGTATGTGCTCCAAACTGAGCCTTGGCTATGGCATGTGAGATTTTGGGCGCGCAGAGTTGTGGCATCGGCGGCATGTGGCATGCTAGCAAGTGGCTGGCTTTGGCTTTGGCTTTTTATCTGCCATGCCAAAGTGTAAAAATACAAATGAACATAATGCGCAAAATGATTTCCGCCAGTTCAACTTTTCGCGCTGTGTCCATATCTTAGGTGTGTGTGTGTGTCTGTGTGTGTGTGTATGTGTTGTTTTTAATTGTAATCCCCTTGGGTGCTTTGGCTTTCAATGTTTTATCTGCATGCAATATTATAATTCTAGAGCAAAGCACTGTTTTTTTGTGTTTTATAGCACTTGGCCTTTGGCCTTAGTGTGGCGCTGTGTGCGTGCGTGTCAGTGTGTGTGTGGGTGGCTGGGGTAATGTATGAGTTGCTCGTCAGGCAATGTCAAGTGCGGCTCATGCCAAGGCAAACACTTGGGCAACTCACTATTGTTTGGACTACCCTGTAGTGAAAAATGTTTTTAATCAGGGGTATTCCGCGTGAATAGTCGTTGGGAAGTAGACAATGTAGATATAAGTAATACTATCTATATCACTGATTTTAATCATATTTGAAGCAAGTCTTGCAATCCACAAATGTAGATTTTATTTGACAATTCATGTAATAATATTATCAGGCTAAGCTGATTTGCATTTTGTTTAGTCAGCCAAAATAAATGACCTTTACCCATCAGATCAGTCTGCAACAGTCTGCAACCCACAGTTCAGCATGCCCCAGCTCTTGTTGCATAGCTTATCATGGCGTGTGGCTCATTCATTTTTCATGCCGCTTTCACGTCTTTCTTTGCATTTGCCCGTGTTTCTTACTACGCACACTTTCGGCTACCTTTTGTGCTGGGATTTATGTCGAAGCCTTTAAAGTTAATTGTTTCTGACTTGCTATGGCCATGCTATGGGAGTATGCGTGTGGTTGCTAACTTTTCAACTGACTAAATAACCATTATGTAATCGTTTTGACATTGAGCATAGTGAAATGAAAGTTTTGCCGCCACGCCCTAGAGACCTCGTCGAGTGTCGCCCATAGCGGAAATTACAAATTTCAAAGACAACAGCACAGCAGCTCAACGGCAACAGCAGCTGTGATTTCAGCGCATTTGGCAGCTCATCTCAACTATGAAATCTGGCAATAAATTTCCGTCGTTAATGCGCTGCTTATCGCTCAATTGGCGCAGACTAAGCAGCTTTTCCAGAATTTCCCAGTAGTCCCCCGCCCCTCTCGTCGCGTCGTTGCGTCTCCACCTCTTTTATAGCTCACTGGCAATTCACATGTTGCTTGGCGCATAAACAAAGCAGCAACAAAACGGAAATCAATTGTTTACCAACACAAATGTTGTTAAATTAAAATAATTAAATATCAAATAAATGTTTCTAGAATATCTGGAAAGTTAATAATAAAACTGCCCAAGTGCTGCAATTGTTTATTTTATTGTACAGCCAAAAAATGTTTGGTTTATATTTGTTTTGTATTTCTTGCGTGTTTTTTGTGGGAGTGTGAGTATGTGTGTGCATTTCCATTGAAAGCATTTTGGAATTTTTAAATTGTTTTTCTTTTTTTTTTTGTTTTTTGTTTTGTTTTAATGTTTAAATATGTTAATGGCACGTCGTGGGTCTCCATCGCAGCCACCGTCGTCATCATCATCTTTGCTTCCATGAATAAAACATTTAAACATCAAATCAAAATAAGTAAAAATAAATACAAATTTCCTTTCCACTTTGATAGAAAAAAGTCGCGGAGCATGGTCTGCGCCGTATGCAGAATACATAACCACCACAAAATCAATTGTGAGAATTTATTGCGCTTGGCTGCCCCAAGCTCACTAATACACGCCCACCCACCCACACACACACACACACATAATAAGTCAAGAGGCCCAGCATGCCACAAAAAAGTATGCTGCATATTTAGAGGCTCAAATGTTTGCCACCGCGACAAAAGTGAAAAGTTGTATTTATTGATTGAGTTCTGTAAAACGATTCCTCAATATATATAAATATATATATATATATATATATATATATATATATATATATATATATATATATATATATATATATATATATATATATATATATATATATATATATATATATATATATATATATATATATATATATATATATAAATAATAATAATAATATAATTAAGTTAATAATCTATTGCTGCAAGCCGATGAAATAATAGTATTCAAACTTTTATATATGAAATTCTACAGAGCAAAGCATAAATCGAAAAAATAAATTCAATTTAAACAAAATAAAATAAAGTTAATAAAATAATAAACACAATAAAAATATATAAATAAAAAAATAAATAATTAATAAACTAAAGAATGAGATAAGTTATATACAAAGAATAAATAAGAAAATATGTAAAAATCAAGCATATTTATAGTATATAAATTTTTTCACAGTTTGAATGATTGCAATTAAAATTTTTAGCAACGTTTTCCATTGATAAAAAGCATTAAATGTTTAACAGAATTAGAATAGAATAAATTACTATATGGTAGCTCTGTTTTATTTGTTAATATATATTTCTCGTGTAGAAACTTTGGTCAATGCATTGCGATGAGAAACAATAAAAGCGATAAAGTTTTCTGTATACATTTGAAAGGTGAAATGGATGTTCGGAACATCTATAAATGTAAATTCTCATCGATGCTGTCGTTTACAGTTCCCTTATCAGCTGTGAGCCCATTGAATGCTACCGCAGCTTTTCAGCTGGTCCTAAAGCTTTATTTATTGTTGTTTGCTTCGCGCTGAAACGCCTTGCATTATAATTTAAGAGAATTTAAGGCGACTGTGGCTTGAATCAAGCAAACTAATTAATTATATTAATATACAAACAATGCAGCAAACAAATGTTAGCCACTCAGGTCAAAGGCCGCAGCACAAGTGAAGCGCCTAGAATTGTACTGGGAAAGAGGCGAAACTATGAGATATCCTGTAAAATTCGTATGTTTAGGGAGTTCATTAGGTTGACGATAGATAAATTTAGAATATCAGAATGTCAGACACTCATATGCTGATACATATCGTGCCTTTACACTAATTAACCCCAATTTAACGAACTTTTAATTGGCATAGGGTATAACACTAGTCTTGGGCATATTGTACTACCAAGTGCCCAATTGGAGTGATTTACTCGAATTACCTAATGAAAGCGGCAGCAGGCAGAACGTCTCATCGATTGGATTAGCAATCCGAACAGCCTATGCTCCTCTCCGGTTATAATTGGCCTGGCCAATGGCACAGAGTGGAGCTGTTGTACGTGCTCGAGCTTGTGCAATGCTTATAAATTAAGTTAATTGCTTTGCATTAATTAGGCCCATTCTCTTGAAGCGTCAATTGAATTATTAATGAAACGCCCATTGAAGGGCTTTCAGCTGAAAACAAATTGAACCAAATATTTGGTACGATTTTTTCCCCATTGTGCCGTAAACAATTCATCGTGCTTGCTGACATTTTCAATTTAACGCCATGACAATTTGTAAATCACGACAAGGACATCAGAAACATCGCAATAGCTTTCGAGTGTCCAGAATCAGTCAGTGCTGACCATCCAACGCGACCCCCGCGTAGCCCTCCCTTTGGCATTCAACCAAATAAACGCACATGCATAAATCAATGTTTGGTACCGCTGGTGGAGGTCTGTCTATTGGCATATGCTGCGGGCCCTCGCACAAATTGAACCTGTCATCTTTTAGGCAACCTCGTCAACACATATTTGCTGTATACAGCCGCCACAGTTGCTGCTATACCCTAGACTGCAGTCGGAAGAGGCAGATCAGACGCTATGATGATGATTAAGTCGTTGCGAAAAGAACTCAAGTCTGAATGAAAAGCATGAAGCAAGCTGAGATTAAAATAGATAAGAAGCAACTGAAAATGTAAATATAAATTCAAGCAACAGGCTAAGCCAGCCAAAGAGAGAAAGGGATTGAGAAGGAGAAAGAGAGAGAGAGAACGACAAGGACATCATATCGATCAATCAGACAACACGGGCCAGAAGCGCAGGGAAAATGTGCGATTCCAGAAAGGAAGTAAATATAAAGTAAAGAGGAAAAAATATAAATTGAAAAAGAAATACAAAAACAGAGCCAAAACCGAGATAGAAGTGAATTAAAAGAATACTATTAATAAACTAAACATTTAACAGAATTTAAGAGCTTTAAATATGGGCATTTCTCCAGAAAAGTCTACTTCTGTTGCGTGTGAACTCTCTGGAGATTTTTTTTAATTATCTAGGAAACGCAGCAATTATAGTGCAAAGTTAATGTCAAATATCTTTTTTTTGTTACAAATGGTCAATCTTACAGACTGTTTTTACTGTTGCCTGATTTTATTTATTGATTTTTATTAAATTTTACTTTTTGTTTAATTAACTTCTTATACTTTGTCGTGCTTGTATTCTTAAGGTATTGGAAATGTATAAATTCAACGCTTAGTAAAGAAAATGAAACAAATATTGGGGAGAAAACTAGAAGAAACAAATAAATAATTTGACTGGTTTGTGAGCTATTCCAATCGAAAAACTGCACTAAATCGAAATTCTTTTAATCTCTGTCCGATGCAAGGTAACTCGTAGTCGTGCATGCAATTTCGTTGCACTTCTGGCATATGCGATTCGATTTTGAATATTTCCTCGCACACACGCGGCATTTTGTGTTGACAACAGGCAACTACTGCTGCTGCAGGCCACCATTTAACGCTACACGCAATTGCACGTCAAGTATACAGCTCAGAGGAAGAGAGAGAGAGAGAGTGATAGGGAGAGGGAAAGTAAGCGAGAGAGGGAGAGAGGCTGCATGGCTGATATATATGTTCGCTTTGATAGCATTCAGTTACAAACACAACTAATAGAGCCAAGTGGGCACAGGGTTTGCAGAGAAGAAGAAGAAGCACATTTGACAAGCAATTTTTGATTTGATTTGGATTGAGTGCTGGACAAGAGTGCTGCATCTGTGCTCGGTTTTTGGTTAACTTTGGCATGCAAATATTATTTTAGCTACTATCTCTGGGCCCGCCCTGTGTTTGTATTATAATTTCACAAATTAATAGCAATCTCTTTGTCGACTGTGGGATTACGAGAAGGCGCCGCAATTTATGCTGCAGTACTTGGTTGGAATTTGACGCAGACATCCTTTGAGTTCGTCGGTTTGTCTCTTAGCTGCTTTGCATGCAAAATCTACTCAGCTTGCCGTTCAGTGCTGGCTTTTGTGTGTGTGTGTGTGTGTGTGTGTGTGTTTGCTGTTGTTTTTATCTTGCGGTTTCGCTTTGCTATGACACTTTGGCATGACAGCATCTGCATCCTCAGCTCAGTCCACAAACATTGCGAGCACTTTTCCAATTCGATTTTATTTATTTTCCGAGACATTTTCCGCCTGCAGCTTATTCCATGCGTCTGCCACAACATTCTTGACACTGTTCTATGCATAAAGTTAGCTAGCTGTAACTATTTGTTTGTTTATTGCAAATTAGATTTGCCAACGGTTGACCAACTTTTCCACTTACGCTCTTTTCATGCTGCACAGCCGCGTGTGTGTGCTTGGAGTGCCTCTGCTTTGTGTTGAAGAGATGAGTATTTCAATTATTAACTAGAAGATATTCTGTATTTTGATGCGAAACATTCCATAATAAGTACACAAATTCAATAACAATCCTAAGTCTCTTCATCTCTTGAGTAGTCGAATGAAACTTATGCTAGCATCAAGATATACTTTCTGTGAAGTCAGTAATTAGTTTTGGCTACAAGCTTAAGTAGCATCACTACTAAATAAGTAATAATCGAACTTTCGTCAGTGTTTCCCTAATATTAACTATCGGCAGCAGTCAATCATTGCAGTGTGGCTTGAGTGTTCGCAAGTCCTTTGAAATATTATATGCTATTATATGCTTACATAAAACTGATATGCAAGAGTTGTTAGTACCTTTAATATAGTTAACTAAATAAATATGTCTCGTAGTCAACTAATTGAGTCTTCTATCTTAAATACCTCTCTCTTAAATTTATCAAAGACGCCTTTAATAATTGAATGTATATTTTTCTCCCATTTGTGAGTTACATAACAAGTCATGAACAAATCGCGACCTTTGTTGGGGTCTTCATTTCAGGGCCATTACGAATTTCAATTTAAATTTAATTCAAATAGGCTACAGTTAGCTGCGTGTTTGCAGGTCTTGACTAAGGCTTACGAAAGCTGCTTTGAAGTGTCCGCAGTTGGAGCTGTCGCCTACGTCAGCTCCCAGCCGCAGTCCCAGCCCAAGGCAGCAGCCGTCATCACGTGCAGCTCAATTAATATGCGCTTCATCCGCCGTGCATGCCCTGGGCTTATTCTGAGCTGCCGCGATTCTGATTTGACGCATCATTTGCATTTCTAATTACTGCATTTCATGCTCTCGACATTTCCTCTGTTCTCCCATCCGTCCATTACGTTTGTTTGCCATTCTTTGTGGAACATTCTTTTTCGTTGTGGACTTCGACCATTGCTCACTCTTCAGGCGAGTGATTTTTGCTCAGCTTTACACGATTTTTATAATACCCTCTAGTCATCAGAAGGAGCTCAAAAGTAAGGCATATTCATTGTAATTTTAAAATTTGCTTACGGGTTAAATTCGATAAATATCGAATAAATAACCTAATTTTAATTGGGAAAGTAATTTTTGTTATTTTAAATAAGTATAAATAATTTTAAATTATTGAAGTTTTTTATTATTTATATTATATACCTTAAAGTTTATTTAAAGTGAAGAGCCCAACAGGGATAATTACCCAGCATGCTCAATAAGCTCAAAGTAACTTGTTTTTAATTCCATTTTGAGCTATTTATCAAGCTTTCTTTGCTGTAACCTCAAGGCCTTGAAACACTTTGCGCGTAATTTCAGTGAATGGATTAAAGCAAATCGCTTTGCATTCAATTGAAACAGTTTGAATAGTTTAAGCTGCAGTTCAATAAGCATAAAGTTAAGCTAAGTGGGAGATTCCAGCTATTCAAACTATTTTCTTAAACTAAGTTCTTAAACTGATTTTTTTTTTTCAACTTTTCTTTAGTTTGCAGAAGGGTTGCTATCGGATATTGGGGTGCAAATGAGCGATGTCATTGGGGTGCGTTCCGTGGCTCTTAACGCCCTGCTGCTTATCTGTTGCCCAGATATACATACATATTTACACAGATTACTTTTCAGCGTATACGTAAAACTAAGCCAGGCCACAATTATGTCTGCTGGCATTTGATAGCCATTATTAAATACTCCTCCAAGGCGACTAATTACCATCCCTCTGATTTGTTTTAGCACGCAAACTAATGTGGGGGGTTGCATTCATTTTGAAATACTTTACTTAACCTTGAAGCACATTTTAAGGACATTGGGTTTGAGGCGTTTTAATTGTAGAGTCATTTATTTCATAACTAAACATGATTATCTTCTTTAAAATGAGCTGGACCTACTCGAGTTCATTGTGAGCTTACAAAAGCAAAGAAATCAAAATAAATAAATAAAGTCAAGTAAATTTAAATTTAAAATTTAATGGAAAATATTATAATAAATAAATTGAAATCAAAATTAAATTATAATAAAATATAATAATAAGTAATTGTTTTATGATAATGCGAATACATTACAATAGTTTAAACAGAATTGTTTCTTTATATTCGAGCATTAGCTCATTGATTAATCAATCTGTCAGGACATCAATATATTGTTTACACATAAGCCACATGTTTGAATGTATAGACCAATGACTATTCAGACTGACTGTATAATACTCGTTAACGTTCAAATTGATTCCAAATTATGATTTTAAGTTTTGTCTCAATCAATTGTAATCAATTTAGAAAATTATAGTTCAAGAACTCATTCAGTTATTCGTGCCCCAAATTGACGTATTTATATGATATATAACTTTAATTATCAAATAAAAACTTGTGGCATATCGAAATTTATGTATAATACAGATTTCGATCGGCTTATTCCGCCTAAAGAGTTAGTTATTAAAACTGTGGGTATCTAATTGTAAAGCGCACTGTTTGTTGCGTCCTTAGGGGGCTAAAAAGCCCCTATCAATGAAAAAAGAAGAGAATTTAATAATAAATTTCAAGAGTCTAGCAGAAAACTAATAAACTCTTTTCACTTTTTGTAGCAGTATAAGAAAGTTGAAGCCTTGAACTGTTTGCCAGCTAGGCGCCTATTGATTTTACTTGCTCCGCAAACTATTTCAACTTTTTATAGCTAGCACCATCTACACACATTTATTCTCTTCAAATTTTCGGTGGGCCACAACCCATTTCCATTCCCATTCCAATTCCGTAGCAGGCCCAGCTCACCCGCTTGGCCGTGGCTGCAGCTGTCACTCTCCGGGTCGCCATTGCCGACTGTGCTGTCTTGTTTCATTTCCGGTTTGTCAGCACGAGTTATGCGGGCTTCTGTGCGCTGCAGGTTTCCTTTGATTTTGGGTCGTGGCAAAGTGGCCATAGCAACTTGCAAGCTGCAACGTGCAACGAGCAATGAGCCACGAGCAGCTTGCCACATTTCAGTTTTACTTATCTAACTATTGTTTCTTGAGTGTTTTCGCACTTTGCAGGCAAGTTTTTTGGATAATTTCAATACTTTTTCTTTTTCATTTTGTTTTTAGTGTTTTCGTTTAATCTTCTTCTCTTTTCGTTGACCTCACAGCTGTTGAACTGTGAATTGTTAGATATACATCTGCGTCATGTGCTTTGTGCTCAAAATTAATTTGCGCCCACAAAAGTATGCTATGTAATTTCGTCTCTGGCTCGAGGCTGCGCACGCAGTGCGTATACTTGATATTACGACTGTCAAGGGTAGTTAATTTTGCCCAAGATGAGCAAATATTTATTTAGTTTGTGTCTTTATTGCATTGTTACTTTCCACTTTGATAAAGACATTGACCTTTTACGCTTTATAAATGCGGATAACCAGGGAATTTTCATTATATAAGAGTGTATTTCTATATGAAATCTCAGATATATATATAATAAAATATAAAATATATATAGCATATAATTTACTATATTTTGTATTTTTCTCACATTAATAAATTTATCTAATATTGTCTACACTTAAATGCAGCGAAATCCAAAATGAATTACATATCGAATTGTTTCACCCATATACGGAGAGTAAATTATATTTCATGCCTGGATTTAGTTCACTTCCGATATACAAATGGCATTCGTAGCAAACGGTGAACTCAGTAAAATAGTAAGATAAAATCAGCTGCGATTTCATTTATATATTTGCATATCAAACAGACTTAGGGCAAACGGAAACTTTTCAAAATTGCATTGTCATCTTTCAAGGAGTTCAACAGCTGACATTGAGCTGCCGTAAATGCAGTGTGATAAAGTATAAGTATCAATAAAGTATATAAGGAATTCCAGGAAATATTGAACCTGTTCGGCAAAGAGTATTAAAGGCTTTGCCACACTCAATATAGTTTGCTCTTGCATTTAATGCGCCAGCAAAAAGTTCTATTTGCCAATGAGTTTTATGTGAGTTGTGCTCGAAAGCACTTGGCATATTAAATTTCGTTGGTGCACAGCACTCGGTTACGGCTGCTTAAAGGTAAGTACGCTCATACACACACATACACACTCACGCATAGTGGGGCACCTGTGTGTTATGCCTAATGCGTGTTAATTGTGTGAGTGCGTGTTATACATTAGAAATTCATGCGTTCACATCTGCAGGCGAAAAAAGAAGGAAAATATGCTGTGTGTGTGTGTATGAAAAATGCAAAAGGCCGCAGGAATTAATAATACAAAGCTTTCAAGTGCGCGCAAGTGTCATTAAAATAATTATCGACGAATGCGCCACGTCATCGCCGTTGCGGCCTCATTTATTCAAATTATTTCCAGCTTGATGCCACATTACACATACGACGCGTTGGCTGCCACAAGAGAAGCTGATTGCCAGCATGTGTGCGGCGACTGTGTGTGTGTGTGTGTGCATGTGTGTATTGGTGTGTGCATTACTTTTTGGGCGCCCTAATGAGCCTTGCTTCAGTGTCATTTCCAGTTAGCATTTGTGTACTCAGCTAGGCCCACACAGAATTGAAACTGAAAACGAAACCAAAAAGGAAAATTTGAATTCTCTTTTCGTGTTTTCGTTTATTTTGGTTTCTGTGGCAAATGTTGACAAATTTTCATGGCCCGGCGCACATCCGGTCGCTAGCATAGGGCAGGCCAACGGCTGGCTCGGCTGCCGATAAACAAGCAAGTTTCGCCGCCTTTGGGGCTACAATCTAGTCGAAAGCCCAAACAAAAGTAAGTTCTAGTTGGACATAGGCCATAGTCGACTTCATGATACCTATTTGCAGTTCAAGAAAAGCTCCAGTATTCATAGCTCACCACTCCACCAACAATGCCCATAAATTGTATAATATAATTCTTTACTTAATTATATATCTATAAACAAATTTGAGAGTGCAAAACTTATCATACCCTCTACAGCTTTGCCAAGGAGTATTAAAGCAAAATATCCTGCCAATTGCTGGCTTTATAATTGCTCAGATAGCGCGAAATGCGAGCCCAAAGAGCAACAGTCGCGTCGGCATCAAGGGGCAACCGAATCGCCCCCGGCCTCTGTCCAGCCTTGATTTATGTTACACAAAATAGTTGGCATTCCGAGCCCGGGCCAACTCAGTTGGGCCACTGTCGGCAGCTCTTTATGTCTTTATCACTTTGGGGAGTCTACGGGCACGTCGCTGTCCATGCAAATTAGTTTCACTGTATAAGTATGTCTGTGTGTGTGCGCGTTTGTGTGCTCAAGGGTATTTAAATACATATTTACATTGGCTCGACCCTAGCTCAGAGTTCTGTTGGCTGTCGCATTTAATTGCCATTTGGCAACTGTCGTGGCCAGTATGGATGAAATCTGCAAGAGACATTTACTATGCTCTAAGTATAATCTGAAGTTACACTCGCCAAAGTCATTAAATACTTATAATATGAAAACAAAAATCCATTCCTAAGCTAACCTACTATAGAACGTATATTTATTCCTTGAAAATGGTGTAGAAATAACGTAAAAGTATCATGCATCTATTTTAGCTAGCAAATATATATTTTCTATGCTTTCTCTCAGTGCTCGGTCTCAATTGTGCTACAAGCACACTTGTCAAATGCCACAAACCTGTGTCAATGTGTGTTTAACAATAAACAAGAAGCATCAAACCACACACATAGACACACACACACATAGAGACAGATACATACTCCATCGAAACACTGATCAAAGGTTGAGTGTGTGATTGTGTCTGAGTGTGTAGTATTTGGACAAAAGTGAAGCCACATCAGCTTAGCCTACGGCTTTTGGTTAAGTCTCTAGTTGAGCCACTCTATAAATGAACAATGCCAACTATTGGTAGCCTCAAGAAGTTGGGTCTGGGCAAAGGGATAAGGCGACGGTTGGCTTTTATGGGCTGCTAAGACTTTAAGTTGTTGTCGTGCGGCTTATAGCCTTGTTTATGGCCTATTATTCAGGGTAGCTGAGCCCTTACGACACTTGACAGTCTATAAGTATTAAAAAAAAAAAAAAAAAACAGCCACGCCCACCGCCCAGCTCAATGGCAGACTAACTGCAGCTCATTAGCGAGCGCCAAGTGGCGCTGACAAATTCGACGGCAACGCCCCGTTGCATGCAACATTTACAAATGGCCCACCATTTGGGCCACATGACAGGATGTACACAACAAACAAACCAACAAGCGACTAAATCGAAACGCAACAGGTTCAAAAATAAGCGCGACCAGCTGACGCAGCACTTTAATTAATTCAATTTGCATACATTTTGACAGCGACGACAGTGACTGAGCTGACTGAAGCGAAAGCTGAAAGCAGGTGCAGAAGGCTCCAAGTCGACTAGCAGTATTTCCTTTCCAACGAGAAGAGAGTATCCTTAAGTTAATCCGATTATATTGCCCGCTAGGCTAACTGCTAATGTAGCT
Source organism: Drosophila mulleri (assembly GCA_035047565.1). Taxonomy (NCBI): domain Eukaryota; kingdom Metazoa; phylum Arthropoda; class Insecta; order Diptera; family Drosophilidae; genus Drosophila; species Drosophila mulleri. The sequence continues at coordinate 14,527,256 of JAWNPK010000168.1, forward strand.
TATTACTTGACTTTGATTTTATTTGTTTCGCTGCCTGGAATAATAAAAAGGGATTCTTAGAGTAAGTCAGCAAGTGGAGTAGTAAAGGGAAGATTTTAGACTGGATCAATAAATTCTTCAGCAGGAAGAATCTGAAAAACATTGGCTCGATTGAAGAACATTTGTTATCGATAGTTTCTAAATTACTTTATAAACTCATTTAGTTTGGCCACACTGTTGAGCCTTCTACATTTTTGTGTGATACATTAAAAATTAAATTTTGGTTTGTAGAAAATATTGAGCAAACATGAAGTATTAAGATCCTTATAACTAAAACATATAACATATTTCGAATTTACGTAAACTAAACCAGAATATTTACAGTTTATAGAAAGGAAAGACTAACAGAAGGAAATCAACAAACTGTGAAAACTCCCTTAAAACAGTCGAGGCTTAGAGGGTATCAAGCAGGATACACGGCAGCAATCAAGCTGTAAGTGAGCTTCATCTAAAATGAATGTTAAGAGGTTTTAGTTTAAGGCTAGAACGTTGGCGTTACTCTCCAATTTGCAGCTACTCATAAGCTATGTGTGAATATTTATTTTAAGCTCGACACTCAGGTTGCATATACACGAGAATATATATGTTAAATGCCACACATGCCACACATACCACGTGGCAACGCGGCGTATGCATAATATGCGCTTAATTTTTTAGCAAGCGCTTCAGTTGCTTCAGTCGCTGCAGTTTATGCCACACACAATTTTAAATTTTGAATGATATTTATGCAGCTTGCCATAAACAAGCCACAAAATTGCAAATTGCGTTTGGCAATTCGAGTCGTGCTGCTCCACGAAAGTGGAAAGTTTAAAGCAAGCGCTGCATAATAATTGAAATTCTCATTCGAAAACTTTGACAATTTGCAAGCGATTGCCAATGGTAGCTGATGAATTGCAAAGGGTCGAGTTTAAAGAGAAATCTACAAAAGAAAGAGCGAGCCAACAACAAAACTTGTCGCACAGTCAACAACAGCGGCTGCAAATGCACAAGGAAACTGTCTGGGGATTGGTAGAGGATTGCTGCGTATGCAACATCATCTCGTTGCCATGCACAGTAGCACGAATTTCAATAAAAAAGAAGGAAAGTACTGCACGGCAATATGCAATATGCAGCATGCGAGGTTGGACGGGTTAACGGTGCGTATGACAAATGTTGCTGGGCGCTGCCATTTCATGCAACTTGTCGTGCTGGACACGTAAGCAGTGCTTAAACTGTGCGTAGGCGGTGATACACCGGGAAAAACATTCACGTACAGCTGTATTTTACTATATACAAATAATATAATATTACGCCGATTATCAAGTCAGTCCTCAGTTTAGGAGAATGACAAACTCTTTGAGTTATTTGCTCAAATTTATGAATAATTATATAGAGAATATTTTTGTAATAATAATAGTTAAATAATCTTTTCATCGTACACATCACAAGCTACTTCGACTTTCGCTCAGTGTACGAAAAATGTAATCGGTTAGCTATAGTTAATGCTACAGTCGGAGCACACGCTACACCTACGCATGTGTGTGTATAGCTGCAGCTGTGCATGTGTGTTAAGGGGCGTGTCATTGTTAAGTTTTGCAGCTGTTGTTGAGTGCAGAGTTAACTTTCGAATGCGTTCAATCATAGCACACTTTGGCACCGGCACCTGCACTTGCACCTGCACCTGCACCCGCAACGGGAGGGGCTGGTACCGCATCCGGGCGCCACACAGACCACGCCCTCAGTCACAACGATTGCCAATCGATAGCACTGTCAACGGACGTGTGTATAGCGATAATTAGCTTTGAGCATGGGGGTGCAATCAGCTGTATTTAAAGCGTAGACCAAACAACATGCTACCTGCTACAGGGAGTGGGAGTGGGGACCCCGGTCCCCATTGGCCATTTCAACTCCCCCTTCCAGCGGAACTTGTGGACATTGTAGCTATTTTTACGCGCATTTAGTTAAATTGTTTTTGCGCCGCACAGCGGAAAATTTCAAGAATTGTCAGCAGAAAAAATAAGCAACGTACGCTAACGTACATTTTCAAACGTGTTTCCCTGCATAATAACAGTTAAACGCATTTGCCACGCCCTGCAGCACGCCTATTTATATGCGTCGTCAAGTTGGCTAATAGCTGGCATTATTATATTTTATACGTGCATTAAGCCGACCCACAATAGCAATTGACTTGGATGGAAGTGATCGGCTGGAAGATACCTCTTAATGATGGAGAAGGTAAGTATACTCAAAGTTAGGAAGTGCATTGCATTAAGAATTGCGTAAACTCTTCGGTAGACTTTAAAAGTATTTAAAAATATAAAACAAATCGATAGCAAAAATTGAATTTTAAATATCTTGACGTATTTAAATCGATGCTATATCAATAAAATTTCGTTATATATGACAGGGTATTCAAAACACCCAGCAAAAGCCCTATGATGTCATCAGTATCACTAATACTCTCACAGGCATACACGGCGTATGAGTAATCGAGTGGCGCAGCAAAAACATAAAACTGATGGATATGTACTTAATATAAATATTGACAGTCTGACGGTTATTAACAATTTATTTATTTATTTATACGTATACGTTGTGCGCATTTAATTTATATATGTATATACTCACATTGCGTATTATAAACCGTATATTCTGTTTATATATTTTAATAGACAAATAAGAAAATTACGCGCTATTTGGCAAAAGTTATGAGCGTGTAAATAAATCGATTCAGTTCACAGCTGAAAATCAAGAGTAAATATGGCTAGTAACTGAACCGAAGAGCAAATACCCTCTGGCAGTGTTTGCGGCAAATAGAAATAATCGAGAGAGCAAAAAAATTATAGAGAAAATCAAATGATGCCGTTGCGTAAGCTATTGAGAATCGCATAGAAAGGCGACATACTTTAACATAGAAAACGGGAAAGAATGAAACAAGTTTAATATTTAAAAATTTTAATACAACTTTTCAAGCCGGTAAGCCCTGCCTTTCGGATAGAAACACATTATACGAACACAAGTGAAAGAGAGTAAGAAATTTCTCACACTTCTTTTGAGTACCTTTGCAATCCATTTGAGTGCAGGGTATAAGCAAAAGTAAATTCAAATATATACGTTTTTTATGGAGATTAAATACGCTTTCTGACAAATCAAATCAGGGCTATGGCGTGTAACTGCGCCTTACTTTCGTGTGCCAGTGGCCAGACGAATAGCTCATTATACAATTCAAGGCAAGCAACGAAATCCTTCTTTCTGTTTTAAGCCACAGTCAAAGTTTCTGCCTTGCTGTCGACGCGCTTTCAATAGCCAATTAAGAGCTTAGTATGAAGATACCCACACCCCGGTGCACAGTAAAGAGATACATAAAATATGCTCGGACAGAATAGATTACGAGCAGAAACAGAAGCGGAAGCAGCAGATGGTAGAGTTCTCTCTTGTTCTCGCTGGCCAGGACAAGGAATTCACGAGTGCTTTGTACGCCCTATGCGCTATACGCATGATGTCTATCTCCGCTGGCTGTTTGTGGATTATGTGGAATTTTTGTAGCTGCTTTTTGTTGGCCTAAGACCAAGAGCAAATCTTTGTTGAAAAGTTGTTCATCTGCTTGCGATTTAGCACAACGTCTCCACTCACGGCATTTTCCGTGCCTTGACAGTATCGCATTTAATAAGCATAATGCACATTACCTTACTTTTAAGCCAAACTCAGGAATATGCTTACCTTACAATTAACAATTTTTAATTGAATCTGAAAAGCAGGTATTCAATTTTTCAATTAGATTATGTAAACGTTTTTGTCCGCCACCAAATTGTAATCAACATTTTTGCTGCTGCTAAAATTGTTTTTGTATAATTCATAGACTTTAATTCCTGAATTTTTTATATTACCAAATCGAACTTAATTCAGATGGAAATCTCAGTAAGCTTACAAAAATTTTATAATGAAATGCATACGCTTTTGTGGCTTGCAATTACATAAATGAAATTTTTCGTATTTCAGAGGGAGAGTAGTTGACTAAAGGGATACCCTAGACATAGCTATATATCCATATATGGCAACGTAGTAACATCATCTATAGATTTTATTTTATTTATTTATTTTCTTATAATAAATAAATACGTCAAAGTTGATACAAATATCCTGACTAAAGTCTTCGAATCCGAACTTTTATAATATGCGAATTAGGGTTTGGTTTTATGGAATTGTATGTGTTACGTCGAAGGAGCTGTCGTTTTTGAAAGTACATATATTATGGTTAAAATTGATATATTATTCAACATCAGGAGGAACGGAGTCGATCGAACCACGTCTGTCTGTCCATCCGTAGGAACTCAGTTGATTTTTTTAATATACATATGTAATACATGCTTATAAACTAAATCGATTTTCCTTATATCGATAATAATTGATAATTAACTCTGATGATTAATGATAGCTTGAATACTATAGAGTTATATAAGCTCTAAAAGAATATTTCTGTGAGGAATATTTCGATTGTGAATATAGAACATTTCTGACAACTACTCTGTATACAGCAACCCTTTCCCGCTTAAGGCATATTATAATTTGCGTATAGAACAAAAATTATTCAACAATTCGTTGATTTTTTTTAAATTTGAAATGTCTGCAGTATATTTTCTGATCTGATAGGGTATTATAGTAATGTCAATTGCTATAATCCATGTTTATGTATAGTTGAAGACCTGCCTAAATTACATGGATTCCAATTCACATGACCTTGTCTGAATCCCGCTTTTAATTTTATTTTAATGCAAAGCTTTTATTATTATAGTGAGATATTAAATCATTTCATTATATTAAATGGAATAGAAAATATAAATTCGTGACATGTATAGCAATATAATCTTATGTCTGACACGCCCAAAGAATTTTAATAAAATCGAATTACATTAATCATTCAAGAGGTGAGAATGTTTTGTTGGCCCTGACAACAAGAACTACCTCAACTTATGTTAGGCCCTCAATTAAGTTGTCAAATATGGTTTAATGAGAGTGCTTAGACAGAGACAGAAATACAAATAGGAATGGAATGAGCGAGCCGAGGGCAAGGGCAGGCGAATGCGTATTGCGCATCAGCGCCGTCTAGGTATATTGTTAGCCCAGTTAAGTGCCAGCTTGGCAAACAAACGTTGAATAGAGCCCAAGGTAATGGGCAAAGGACAAAGGATATATACCAGTTCATTTGTGTTTTATGCATACATAGACATCATAATTTACTTATGCCTTTAGTTAGTGCAAATAGTGTGTCTCCAGGTATTTAGCATATTATTCCCGCAGATCAGTTAGATGCCTATCATATATATAAATAAATCGAAGCCCATTGCCTTTTACTATGTTGGCAGCCTAAGCTTTAGCAAGTCATGAAAATATTAACTTTATTTTAATTATTTACAAGGCCATTAGCTAAATTAAGAGGAATGAAGTTGTGAGGAGGATTGAGCTGACACAGTATCTTCTAGTCGGTCTCGTTAAACTAGCTCACTCATATGAGTCCTCGCTGCTTTGAAGCATCTGCATGTTTACTTTAATATGTATTTTTAGCCCTCGTTGCACAATGCCAGCAAAACAAAGACAAGGACGAAATTCCCGTCAAGGTGCTTCTGCTGAAAGAGATGAGTGCTGCGACATATGAAACAGCTAAAAATGGAAAATGACAGCACTATGAAGCTTGAATACCCTTTTAGATATAGTATATACTTTTAGATATAGTATATACTTTTATATATAGTATAACTCAGAATTTATTTTATATTTGATATTTTTCGTTTTGCTCATATGCTACAAAAATAGTTACATTATTGGAATTAGCTTACAGAAATAATTAAATAATTGGCATTAGCTTATATACATAGGTACCCATACCATACATATATACCCCATTAGAAAAAAAAAAAAATATATAAATATATAAATATATAAATATATATATATATATATATATATATATATATATATATATATATATATATATATATATATATATATATATATATATATATATATATATATATATATATATATATATATATATAATATATATATTATAATATATAATATATAATATATTAATATATAAATATATATATATATTAATATAAAAAAAAAATTAATAAAAAATATACACCAAAAAAAAAAAAAAAAATGTAAAAATTTGAAAAAAAAATATATAAAAAAATATAAAAAAAAATAAAAAAATAATAAAAAAATAATAAAAAATTTAAATAAAAAAATAAAAAAAAAAATTTAATTCAATTTAAAAAAAAATAAAAACAAATAAAAAAAAATTTTTAAATAAAAAAAAATAAAAAAATTAAAATAAAAAATAAATGAAAAAAATTAAAAAAAAAAATAAAAAAAAAAAAAAAAAAAAATAACAAAAAAAAAATAACAAAAAAAAAAAATAACAAAAAAAAATTAAAAAAAATAACAAAAAAAAAATAAAAAAAAAATAACAAAAAAAATAAATTAAAATAAAACACTTCACTGCACTGCCCTGCACGTACGGCTGACCCAACCGGGTCTGGACGACTGAATAAATGCCGCAGCTGCTGCCCTTTATATAGGGAGACTTCCACTCAAAGCTTGAGTGGCACTCAAATTTTGAGCAGGGCGCGAGGTAGAGACCGTTGCAGTCGATCCAATGGGAACATTCACTGCTGCTGCAGGCATTTTCTAAATGATCTCCTGGAATTCTTCTGCATCCCTTGCTCTTCCTAGGCAGGCGTACAGAGAGACAGACAGTGAGATAGACATGCAAATATCTATTATATATATATATATATATATATATATATATATATATATATATATATATATATATATATATATATATATATATAGATTTTAATAAAATATATAAATAGTTTTATATTTAAGTCAACATATGATACGCCCAATTATTTTTGCATCACATTTAACCAATATTTGGTTATAAAATTTATACTTTTTGATTCCGTTAATATTTCAGTCTTTTCTAATATTAAAACCAAATGTCACAAACATGTTATATTATTTGTTATTATATACATATATTTATTATTGTGTTAAATATATTTTCACATTATTATTACATATATGCTAATGTGTTAACTACTGCTCTACATTTGAAGCTATTATATTCCATAGAAATAAAGAGACGATCATGAGACACATCACGAATCAATATTATAATTGTCCCTAAAGTTCCTTCTACATACAGATTACAGAATTCGTTTCAAAGTGAGCATGACCGCTGTAAGAGTGTCAAATTAAATACGAGCGATATCTTCATGTGAATGTTTTGTGGTTAGCAGCTAGGTCGCGAGTCCAGGGTCAGCTCCGAGGATGAGCCACGTGGGCAAGGTCGCGTGTGTTGAATGAGGAGAGGCAAACGGCATTGCGCATCTGTGGCTGCTGATATGCAAGCGAAGTGTTAAACCGAGCTAAATGCTTACCAGCCTTGGCAACTAGCTCGTAAATAGTTTGTTGTTGCAACTTTATAAACTGCACGACACAAACTTGGAAGTGGCATCAACTTTGTTTGCATTGCCCGCTGCGATATTGCTGAAACATGCACAGGCTGAGATACGCTTCGGGCGAGAATTCGGTAGCAGGTTGCGCTAGCGTTAAGGTCCTCGGCAATGATGTCTACATTTTGCTGTTATTTATCACCTCTTGCACTTTGGTCACGCAAGTCAACGAAGTCGTGCCATGTCGCCGCCTAACCCAGTTACCAGTTGCCAGCTGCCAGTTGCCAGTCTCTGTTGCTCTTCCACTTGACTTCGCTTTTGCATGCGCTCGCCATTGTTTGTCAACCAGTCTGCCGCCCTCTTGGTACGTGTTCATAAACAATTATTTATGCACAAAAAACAGAAATGCTAAGAAATATTTTTTAGCTGCGGGGCCATGCGGGCAACCTGTGACAATGATAAGGCACCGAAAATGTCCCGGCATAAATTCTCAACTGCACAACAATTTTGTCTTTTATTTTTGCCATAAAACACGTTTTGCAGTCACACCCAAATTTTGTATTTTATTTTGCGTCAATTTGCTTTCATTTTATTTTAATACTCAGTTCAACCTGAACGGGTGAGGCCTACAGAATGGGTTAATGGAAGCATAAAATATAAATTAAATATTAAAATTAAATTATTACAAAATGATTAAATATATTAAAAAATTGTTGATCAAGCTTGGCATATAGTTACTATCAAGAAATTAAGTAAAACTTCTCTTCAAATAATTAAAAAATAAAAAACTTTTTTCTATTCACCAAAAAGAATTAAGCTTCTGTACATGTCAGGTGATTTTGAATTATGAAATCAGAATAATTTAAATGTACAGATATATTTATTATTTGTGTGCCAATCAAGCGCAGTTGATAACGTTCTCTGACCACGTTGCTGTCGGTAAGAGAATATTTCCTGCTCACATTTACACCATAATTCTTTCACTTTTCACAATTGTTCATTTTGTACAAGTTTTGTACAATAATTTTTGGCAGAAATTGAAGAAAGTTTTGGTGCTGGTCTCTCGTCTTCTGGGGTTCCAATTGTAATTTTATACGCACAATGCGAGGGAATTGCGTCAAGTGTCCGCGGCTTTGCCACCTTGCCGTGTCCTATTCTGCCACATTGAAGTTGACAGCGGACTAACAGAGAAAAAAGCACGAAGTAGGCTGAAAAGTTTTTAAAAATGAGCAGCATCCTGTCTTTCTGTCTGTCTGCCTGTCGGCTTGTCTGCCTCTTCATTCTTTTCTGCATAACTTTTTTATTCGCCTGATAATATTTAAATAATAAATGAGTTTTTGACAGGCGGGCAACAGCTTGGGCATTGGGGTTTATTTCGGGTCAATCATTTGAGGAGCGCGCCCAGGCTCCAAATTTGTCTACACTTTTCCGATAGGCTCCTAAAAATATGTCCGGAATTGTGTAACGCCTCGCAGGAAGCAATCGCAACGTTCACAACGTCAGATCCCTTGAGTACAGCGAGCCCATTTCATTTCACTTTGCTGCTGAGCTGAATGGCAGCTGCAAGCGTATGGAGAAGAAAGAAAGTAAAGCCAGCAAAGGAAATGACATGTATACAAAAATAATATATATATTTATTCAAAGCCTAAATGTCTAACTGTAATGAGATCTACTGCTATCTGTCTGCGACTTCAGTTACTTCCTTACCTCGACTTCTTGTCGTGTTTCTCTTTACTTTTTCTCTACATTTGTTTTCTATTTCTCATCTAATCTAAGTTTTTGCTTTGTCATCTTGTCTGCTATTTCCTATACGTTGTCTGTCACTTTTTTTATCTTCTAAGCTACATGTTATCCTCTGCTTCTACACATAATATTTCTAGTTTAATTTGGTTTTTCTTGATCTGTATATCCTAAGCTTTCATTAAATATATTGAAATTATTCTTCATCCTTTACATCTGCTTTTCTTCATTGTTCATTTACCACGTTCTCCTTTGTCCCTCTCTTCTTTTACAGTTTTATATAGTACTTCAATTCAGCTACTGCTATGATTCTGCTTATTTATTATTTCTTCTTGAATCTTCTTCTTGTTTTTTGTTTTCATCTATCTACATATTTTTATTAATATATTCGTTATTACTTTAAACTTTTGCTATGTTTTTCTCTACATTTTTTCGTCCTTTCTATATTTAGATTTCATCTTGACGTTGAATGGTTTTTTACTGCGTTTTTTTTTCTTTTTAATTTTAATATTTTTTATAAATTATACATTACATAAATCATATTTATATAATTCCAAAGGAAATTCGAATATTAGGAATATTCCCCACATATATCAAATATATCAGAATAATTTTTTTGATATAGGGTATTTAAGGTGCGACCATGTGTATTTAGCCATACTGTCTCCTTTTTTTTGTTTTTTAGGTACTTAGGTTTACTTGGGCCCGCGCCGAATTGAATAAATCACTTTAACTTCTCAGTTGCAGCTCATTACAAGTTGTTGCTGTTGCTCGAAGACTCACTCTGTCTCATGTATGTGGGTGTGTGTGTGTGTGTGCGTGTGCTTGTGAGTATTTTTTACAGTTTTTCAACGTCATTTCCTCATTGTGGACATTTTTCAAGCGCTGTTGCTGAGTCGCCTTCCGTTTCCTCCTCAACTTTTAGGGGCAATATTGTTGATGTTTCTGTTGCTGTTGCCGTTGCTGCTGCTGTTGCTGTTGCTGTGGCTGCTGTTGACATTATTGTTGCTGTTGTCAATGGCGTGCAAATGTAATTGGTTTAGCCGGCAGTTTAACCCACTGTTCAACATTTTGTCGACTTCTGCTGCTGCTTGCACTCCAATCGTAATGAAATTTCATGACATTTGGCATTACGTATACGTCGCGTAACACGTAATGGCACACATTTGTGTAGCTGACGCTGCTGCTGGTCTTGGTGCTGGTGCTACTACTCCAAGTATTGCTGCAGTGCGCATCAAACAAATTGACATTACACCATATACAGTGCATAACCCCTTACATATACACAAATATATATCAATGTAATTGCTGCGGTTGCCTTCAGCCAAATTAATTGCTTCGCCTTATTGCGATTCAATTTCACAGCAATTTTTCATGTGACCAGCTCGTAAATAACTCCATGTGATGTGTGTGAGTGTGTGTGTGTGTGTGTACCTAATTCGCTCACCTGCTTAGAGTAGGCTAAAACTCTTTAAGTAGCTCACATTTATTTATATACAAAGTAAACACTTTTCATAAGCTGACAACTTGGCAAAGTTTGTAAAGAGTAAAATTGCCTCGGAAATTGCTCTTATATCATCCTATCAAATTCTAAAGTACCTTTCACAATTGATTGGGGGTGTCAGTAGGAGGGCGGGGTAATTTCCATTGAGTTGGCACTAATAAAACTACTTTTTATTTCTTTTCTCATACCCTGTAGCGAATAAAAAAGATATTTCAAAGATCATTGTAAAAGGTTTCTCCCGCTATTGGTCAAACTTTTCGAGAAAGAATGAAGCAAATCGGACTATAATATCGTTAGGCAGCAGGCAGTTAAATTAAGCACGCATAACCACAAAAATCTTCTTTAAATGTAGTTGAGTCATGGCTCTAAAGTTTTCCTAACTAATTATCTACTCAAAGATTATTCAAGACTGTGGTTACAATTTCCGTTTTTTTCCTGACTAGCTGCTGCAGAGCCCGAACAAAAACTACAAAAATAAAGAAAATAATTATTCTCTTTAAAGTACGAAAACTTAGCTCTGCTAGCGTCAAAGCTATTCGGCAATAGATTGTTATCTTTCATTCAATAGCGAAATTGCTAATTTAAAAGTTTGTTCGATGTTAAGTCCACTTACACTCTTAAACTGTAGCAGCTGTCTGACTGTCAAACTGTGACTTAGATAATCATGCGTTTTGTACTTTTGTGGGTTGCATGAGCAAATTATCGCACAATAGTAAACTGAAGATAAAGAGGATATATTGAAGTTCGCCTGACTAATTCATCAAACATAATACACAAAATGGGAATCTCTTATACTCTCGTTGGGTTTTATTGAACTGTACATTCCATTTATATTTGCATAATAAATATCTACTTATTTATTTTAATTCCTTTGGGCTACACAAGACAACGATACAATCGTTAACCTGTGGCCTCTTGTCCACATATACAAACATATAAATATTACAAATCTTTCAATTTCAACTCTCTCATGTATAAATTATCTCTATAGATGAAAAGTAATACTTCAAAAATTTATATATACTTATTTTTTTAGAGTATTTTCTGAAACCAAGACCTAAATCTATAGCCTGTTCCACTTCACATTTGTTAATGCTCACTTAAAGAAACTTCACACAAATATCAAAGAGAAACTATCATTCAATTACAAGGCGAATTTCTCTCAGTGTACACTGTCCACTTTCAGTTCACTGTCTGCAATGCTGTCAGGCCAATGTTCCAGCATCTTTCGCATTCCAGACAGCCTGATCCCTCTGCAGGGTGCATGGCACGCCGTGCAGTTAGCCTAATTTGAGCCATCTTTTCTGGTCTGGTCTGGTCTGCTCCGGTCGTAAACGGACTGTCCATTTCTGTTGCCTATGTCGTCGAATAATGCAGCCAAAAGCAGTGAAAAGTTTTTGTTCTGAGCCGAAAGGAATTGGCCATAGTCACTTGAACCTGTACCCTCTCTCCTCAGCTGTCGCCCGCCTGCATAGATCTTTTGATTTAATTTCGTAACCAGGCTGTATGCAGAACACTTGAGCGCACAATTAGAGAGAAATGTCTGTGCTGTTCTGCGTCGCAGTGAGTGCCGCAGCATCGCTGCTGCAGTTGCTCTCTTTTGTGAACGGGTCTTTGTTCTGTTGCTGCAGCAGTTGTGTTTGACAATTCAATTTGTAGTCGAGCTATCCGTATCCGAATCGCACTCTCAGCTGCAGGCTGCATTTAAATTTGAATTATTTGCTGATTTTTTGGCAAACTTCATTGCATCGTCTGCTGCTGCATCAGCGACGACACTTTCTGTTGCTGCTATTACATTATGCATTGATTTGCATCCGCAGCTTTTTCTTTTTATCTGCTGACGATATAGGCCAAATGCGATTAAAGCCACGGCTTACTGCTCTGGCCGTTTCAGTTAACAGCCAACAATTTGGCCATTGTCAACGCCCTACAATTTATTGCTATTGGCTTTAATGTTATTGGCTCCTAAAGTTGCTCTATTTATTTCCATCCTCATTTATGTTGTCTCTTTTATTTAGTTCCAGTGACCGATACAACAAGTGGCTCATAAATACGCTGTAAAGGCACCCGAGAGACGCATTCAACTGCGACCCCAACTGAAAAACATTGTAAGTACATTTTAAATATATATTAAGCATAAATATTCTCGCATGAGTTGAGCATTTCAATTGATTCATTGCAATTAAGTCATTTATGTTTAGGCAAGTAGTAAAGTATTTTATTAAATTATTAAAAATCAATTAGTTTTTATTTCAGAACAATTTCTTGTTATTTTATATTAATATTAGGTACTGCTCATTGCATTAAATATATAACAAATTAAGCAAGCTCGAAGCTTATATGTAACCTATTCAAAAAAGTCATTTAAGCAAAGTATTTCATATCGAACTTTTGTTCCATATGACTAACTTTTGTCTCGACTTTTGTATTTAGGGTCCTTGCATTTCGGGTATATTTGTATGATTATATTCATATATGAAAAACATACGTCTGTACCCACATATAAATATATTTTTATATTTAAATGATATAGTTTTATTTAAATATTTTCTAAATATTAGGCAAATACTATATTATTAAGTCTCCCGTGCCCATAGCTAGCAAAAAAACCCTTTTTTAATAAAACTGGAAGTAAAACTTGTACAAAAAGTTTAGATATTTGCAGTTATGACTTCATTGAACTGTCCTTAAGTCGAATCTTCAAAAAGTTGAAATTTGAGTGGAATTTAGACTCAAACTGCACTAAGACAAAAAACTTAAAGCTTTGTTTTCATTTCCGTGCCATCGGGCTTTTAGTGAGCGTCGGCGATATTCGACATAAATAAATGAAGCATCATTAAACAAAGGAAAATGTTGCTTTCAACTTGGCCAAACAGTTGGCATAAAAACTTGTTTGGATTTAACCTTGGCGTACACTTGATGCAATTTTTAATGCAAAACTTTGCTCGTGCTCGTGTGTCGCTGCAGTTGGAACGAAACACAGTTTCAATTTTAAAGTTTTGCGCATAAATTTGAGCAGTGAAAATAAAATACAAGTAAAATGAATGCAACAAAGTTTTCGCTGCCGTTTCCGAGCTGCAGGCCTAGTCCGCTGTTAACAAGACTCTCAATTTCCAGTTATCTTGATTTTATGATCAGACCGGATCAGAAATAGAATGTTTCAATATATAAATACGAAGATAATATATTGACTAAAACTTGTGCTGTTAACTTCAGCAATTTCGTAATAGGCGGCCCCATTTTTAGGGCCGGGGTCAGAATTCACCTCGACCAGTGCCAGGAGAGCCCACAGTTACCACAAGAGAGCGCAAATCGCCTTGTGTGGGCGTCGCTCGCCTGGCAACATGCTGCACCATCTTTGGCAACATGTTGCCAAAGCTGCGAAACAATGTAAAGCTGACAATCTATAGATTAAAGTGGAAGGTTTCAAGTTGGATGTTGTATGCATTTGGCAAAGAACTCAACTCATAAACTTCGACGCGCAGAAACTTTCATTCGAAATGCTTGAGAGTGCTTCACTCTTCATACAAAGTGGTTTGGGCCATGCCCCCCTCGACAGAAACTCTGCCCCTGGGGCTCCATTTCGGCAAGCGAAATTTTGATACATCAGCTATGCATGGGGATGATGGGGGGCCGTTTGGCAGACAAAGGTGAGTAATGGCGCCCACGGCACAGCAACGCAGCTGATTTTGTGTGCGTTGTTCTATGGACACGCATTTGCATTTTGTACAAACACCTTTCGCCCCGGCCTCGCAGCCGGCCCGACACCAACCCCGACCCGACTCCGACTCCGGCTCCGGCTCCGGCTCCGGATCCAGCAGTGAATGGCAGTTGGCTTCACTCGATTGATTTATAAGCAGTTGTGTGTCTCACCAATAAAATGTTGCTGACTAACAAGGCGCCAGTTAAATGTTTAAGCAAGACTTGTTAGCCAAAGGCGACTACGCAATGGCCTGTAGAAACGAATTTCATGCGCCTGTACACATAGTAGATAGATAGCAGACTAATAGGTAATGTCGATTGAGTTCACTAGAGCTCAAACCAAAAATTATCCTTTTTTCTTTTCCATTTTAGCCAATCAAATATTGAAGCTTTGTTTAAGTATTCAAAGGGATTCATTAAAATTTTCCCAGCACTTTTAGCTTACCTTATGTGGCCATACTTTTTCACACGTTTCGTTACAGTTTGCGCTATTCCTTTATCAAATTCTGCTTTGACTTTCTATATGGCTTGGTCTGTTAATTACGCGCAGGCTGCTGAGACTGTGGCCCTTGCTTGTGCTGCAATATACAAACATCAATTTGTATACCAAAACCTAGCCGGAAGGCTTCCCTTGAAAATTTTTACGACTTGCAGCTTGATTTGTGTTTGCGCTGTCTGCATGAATAGAAGCAGGCTCTGCTGCCCACACATTGATTTACCCACTTTTAGCCAGCAGCATTCCCAAAATACCAACTACAACGCACAAACGCACATACGCACACAAACACGAAAACACTTTTTTCACACACTCACTTGTAATAGATTTCGCAAAAATCTTTCATGTGTGCGCCGTTTGCTTGGTAAATCGACGAAATTGGCATCTGGCCACAGCGAAAAACAATTTATGTGTGCTTCATCTTCATTTAGTCAATGAGCAAAGCTGAAGATATTTAAGGGATAGCTAACCCAACTTAAAATAATTCAATTAGTTATACAATAGATCAATGGCAAGCCAAGCACAATGACTTTTATATATTAAGGTCTACTTCTTAACACATATCCTAAAATGAACTTCAAAAAGCCTAAAGTTATTTTCAGACTTCACATAAGAGCAAGGAAACACCATCTATAAATGGTTATGGCTGTGGTATCTCTAAGTCCCCTTAGAGTGATACAAGAGAGAGAGAAAGAGGCCTTCAGATCGTGGCGATTCAATTCAAACAGCCACGTTAAATTAAATCAGAGGGTATCATAGAAAATAGCCCACATCTAGCGACTATGTAAATATTGGCCATGCGTATATTCCTTCAACTGCCTCAGCTATTATTTTGAATATATTTCAATTCATTATCGAGTATCTCCACTTGCACGTACTACCTAAGCTTGCGCAACTGACTAGCTTCAGATCCCCCCGAAAGTAGCATGAAATGAGATGAATATAATTAAAGCTAGTTTTATTGTTTACATTAAATACAATTAAATTAGGATCAAATAATTATAATTGTATTTACAGTCTCAGTAATGCCGATTATATACTCAATTACATTTAATTGCTTATATTGAAGGTAATTATCTTAAAATTAAATGAACATAATAATTTAACATTTACGCAAAACTAATAGAAGTAAATAACTTTCGGTGCGCCCAACTTTATCTCAACTTTGGTTAGTATTAACGCAGATAAGCGTTCTGGCTTCTGGGAATGTCTGGAAATAGACGAAAATAAAACATATGAGCTTTAGAAAGTCCGTCAAGTCGACGTGAAAAATTATTTATATAAATTATTTATTGATTCGCTTTGCTTTAAACTTGTAAATTTTTTCAAATTCTTAGAAGTGTAACTTGAGCAAAAAGAAGGCAATTTGTGAAATTGTGCACAGAGAGCAATCAAGTCATTAATTTGTGTAACATATAACTATAAATTCTAGTAGTTATGTCAATCGGCATCAATGGGTTTGGCCGCATCGGGCGCTTGTTCCTGCGGGAGGCAATCAGGCGGCAAGATGTACAAGTGGTGGCAATTAACGATCCAGCCATGGAACCCAAATATATGGCCTATATGCTACGTTTCGACAGCACTCACGGTCCGTTCAAGAAGAAGATTACCATCAATGGAAAGACTCTGATGGTGAATGGCCTAAAGATAAACGTCACTAACGAAGCGGATCCGAAAAAAATAAACTGGAAAGCAAATTCAGTCGATACGGTAGTTGAATGTACTGGTCGATTTACCACACTGGAAACTGCGAAGGTGCACCTAGACGGCGGTGCAAAGAAAGTGGTAATCTCTGCACCGTCATCGGATGCGCCAATGTTTGTGTGCGGCGTTAATTTAGACCAGTACAAGCCAGACATGAAGATCATATCGAATGCCTCATGCACTACCAACTGCCTGGCTCCTGTGGCCAAAGTGGTGCATGATAATTTTGAAATTGTGGAAGGCTTGATGACGACAGTACATGCCTGCACAGCCACGCAAAAGATTTTAGACTGCCCAAGTGCTAAGGCGTGGCGCGATGGTCGCAGCGGAATGTGCAACATAATCCCCGCCAGCACAGGAGCTGCCAAGGCTGTTGGAAAGGTAATACCTTCCTTGAATGGTAAGCTAACGGGTATGGCTTTTCGTGTGCCCACGGCAAATGTTTCCGTTGTTGATTTGACCTGCCGCTTGGGATGTTCAGCTAAAATGGAGCAGATCAAGGCGGCTATCAAAGAAGCTTCCAAGGGTGGAATGAAAGGCATATTGGGCTACACAGAAGACTCTGTTGTCTCATCAGACATAAATGGCTCACGCTATGCCTCAGTATTTGATGCCAATGCGTGCATTGCACTGAATGACAATTTTGTAAAGCTGATTTCATGGTATGACAATGAGACAGGTTACTCGTGTCGTTTACTCGATTTGGTTTTATATTCGCAAAAGATGGACAAATGCTAATAAAAGTAAATGCAAGAATTGTGGCCGTAGATAACTATTTAGAATAAATGTTGGTAAATGGAACGAATTAATTTACCTTTAAACAACGCTTGAGTTTCGCTGCAGCTGCACCGACGAGATGCTCATTATTTCGTGCTCCGCAGTGCTCGTGGTCGCATCGCCATGCGACTGTTCCGTCGCCGTCTCGACTACAATATCATCTAGTGTGGGTGTCTTTATACGATTCCGTATTATAAGATCTCGCTCGGCAGGTGCTTGCAAGTGCAATGGATTGGTGGCTAGTTCAGCAGCCACAAGTTCATCGCCCTGCAGTCCCAGCGTCATGTTCACCTTGGCATGCTGACCAGCTGATAGTTCGTTGTTCTGTGGCTCCACGACGGGTGGTGGACGCAACCGAGCTGGATCGAGCAACGAATGCATTTTCTGTTTACGTGGTGTACGTGCAGGCGAAGCCTTTCTTGAATTGTAGTTTTTAAGCTGCTTAGCACTAGGAAAACAAGTATGTTTTTATTTAATCGACAAACGCTTATGGGACGCACTTACGCTTCCAGTAGTTTGAGGAGCATATGATGATAAGCTTCGTATTCGTCCTTTCCAAATTCGTTTGGATCGTGACGTGCGTGCTCATATGTGTCGCAGAACTGATGTATTATGCGCTGCCCAGTACCATTCAGCGTAACGGAGAGCGTTGTCAACAGAAAGGCTCGCAAGCTTTCATGGGCGTGCCGCATGCTGCCATCAGCACGCGCTATCTCTGCCTCTACCAATTTAACATCGTCCACGGCCTTCATTCGATAGTAATAGGGCGGCAGTTCCTGTTCCGGGCCTGGCTGCAATATATACTTGTCGGTATCTGACCAGAGCAGCTTTGGCTCCTGTGCTATCTTCTGAATGCAGTCCAATCTGCGCTCAATTTCACGGCGCAGCGCCTTCTTGGCATCATTACCTACTGGCACATGGGGACCACGACGACTACGGAGCGTGAACCGCATTATCTGGCGTTTAGCGAATATGAAGAGCATCACAAAAGTCAGCACGCCACCGCCTATGATAATTATTATCATAACACCCGAAAGCTGTTCCATTTTTACGGGCGTTTCGTATTTTCCACCAGAGAACCTCTTTTGTTTAGTTTTGGTTTTTTATATTCAACCTAATCGATTTAATTATCTTTTGCAACCTTACAATAAGTTATCGAAGTTCGTTTCGTTTTTTTAAATGTTATACTTGATTCTGTAATTTTTTAACAAAAAACTGTATTTCCTGATAACGGAAAATTCTCAACGGTGAACAAGTAAATGCTGCAATAATTGATTGAAACCATTTCTTTAGCATTTTTATTATGGCGTACATTTTTTTTTTATTTAAAGCATAAAAATATATTAATTTGCGTCCTATATTAAATATTATAACATATATTAAATTTAAATTTTTTTCATGTACATCTTCAATAATCGAATTATCCCACTTTTAATTATATTTATTTTCTATAAAACTTACCGTCCTTGTAAAATACGTTGGGAGATCATAATCATTATTTTCATACGGTACGTAGAGAAAGCTAATCGATAGGTTTGGGCATTTATCATTGCCGTTCTCGATAAATTCACGTATAAGCATATGTGTGCCGGAAAAAATCGGATTTAAACATTTATTAAATTTATCTAAGCAAAACGCAATTACTTTTCGGTTGTCATTTTCTGATAAACATCTAAAAACTAATCCAATCCTAATACAGTCTCTTTGGCATATAATAATAAAAAGCATGCATATATACATCCACATATAAATGCCGGACCAATAAATATATATATATATATGTTCAAGTCCATGGAAAATTGTTGGCGAAGAGAATCGTGCCGCAAGCACAATACGTGGTGCACCAGATAAATAGAGCTCCAGCCTTCGAGCGGAACGAGAGTTGCGCCAGCGACTTTGGCATATGATCAGCAGCAAACCAATAAAAAATGGGCGTGGCCGAGGCCAACAAACGCGTAGACACTTGAATGTTCACAAACAGGGCACAGACAAGGGTCAAGAAGGCGCCATGTAGCACAAATGGTAGTGACTTTTGTGTCTTGAACAACTCCCGCCAACTTGAAGCCTGAGGCGTCAATTTTGTGGCCAAAAACCAAAGATAATCACAGCAATGCCAGTGCATAAAGATTAACATGGGCATTGCAAGCAAAAAGTTGGGCAGCTGTTTCCATTGATAGTAGCGCAAGAAGCCAACATCCCAATAGGTAGATTGCACATAATTGTAGGGGAATGGCAACGTATACTGGCACCAAGGCGATCCCTCCGGTCCCCTTCCGGCAAGCAGATAGTTCCTCTCGTTGGCGTAATGCACCACCTGCTCAGGGTGCTTCACTCTAGTGCTGGGCATGCAGTACATTCGATATATGTAAAAGTAATAGGCATGTAGGACACCCAATGGGATGATTAATGCCAGTGACATCCTGATGAGCTGCTTGCAGCGTTTCACGTTTGTAGTGAGTATCATATGGCGCGCAAAGAAATAGAGGGGAAAGCCGACGGCGATCAATCCATTGGAGCGGCACATGATGCAGGCGGTCAAACTGACGCAAATGCGTACAAAGTTGAACTGTTGCTTTGGCCGAACACATTCCAGCATCAGAATGAAGCTGGCGTAGGCGAACAGCGATTCCGAGTAGGCAGCACTGAAGAAAATGCTCGCCGGATTGAAGCAAAAAATTAGTGCAGCATTCCAACTCTTGTGTAGATCATTAAAGACACGCTGCGTCAGCTGATAAAGGTAATTGGCCGCCTCGCAGAAGAACCACAAATTAAGAACGACAGCGATAAACAGCATGAGAACGTGCTGCGACATGGGCACATTGAAGGTCTCACAAACGGTGGCCACATTCCGTATGAGCACCGGATACAGTGGATAGAAGGCCAGCGTATTCTCGTAGGTATACAGATAGTAGGCTATATGCAGAAAGTACTCGCCATCCCAGTGCCTCAAGCCGCCCAAGCAGGTCGTCACAAGTGTGTCCAGACCATATACGGGCACAGTGGCATTCACTATGGGCATTGGCATGCGAAATACATCCGGCTTATGATACGGCACAACCCAATTGGCCAACATTTGAACAGCCAGGACGATGAGGCGACTCGTTAGTGCAAGCTTCGTTACTTTAAGCGTCATTTTTGTCTGTTGGTATACGGAGTTGTTGTGAATCACATGCTACATTTGCCAAATTTTTCACTTCACTTACTCACCTATTTATATAAATACATACATATATTAATATATATATATATATAAGTATATGTTTGTTAGTGTAAATGTAGTCGCTGCAGTTGGAATATTTAATAAATGTTTTCCTATGCTTACAGTATTCGTAGTGCACAGCAATAGGTGTTCTGTTTCTGGAGTGAAAATAGAGTCTTGATAAGACTCTCTAAATGTGGGTTGACATTAAACTGGCCGGCTAGTCAGTTTAATTTATATATTACAAAATTAAAAAATTTGCCAGAATACGTCTAAGCCAACCAAACACAGTGTGAAAATACCAATTTGGTGTTATCTGGTTAGTGGTATTACCAAACGAACAGCTGCTAAATACGATGAATCACTCTAGTCACAAGCGTTAGTGTGTGTATACACTGGCCACTGCTTATCGATAACAGAACTTTACATTCTTCGATTACCGGCGCGTGTTTTAAAAGGTTTACATCAGGTGAAGTTTTTTTTTTTTTCAATTGATGCCAATCTAATCGAAATAAATCAATGTATGTATGATAATAATACATTGAAAAGGAGTATGGGATGAAATACCCAAGCATGACATGTAGAGTTATCAAACATACATATACTTTAACATCGTAATGAGGTAATCCGATTGAACTATGTGAGGTTGCATGCCAATATCTGTTCGTTTGTGCCTCCGCCTGTCTGCCTAAGAAAACCAGGATATGAAGAACTATAGAAGAGCATTTTTGCTGTATGCATCTTCATTTGGTATTCAAATTTGTGTAAAACGAAGCTAGAATGCTTGTAGCAGCAGAGAGTGCTCTCATTGGTCAGTTAAAACTCGACTGCAACGATCCCTGGCACCGCGCTCAACATTTGAGCGTGAAAGTCGCCCTATATAAAGGGCAGCAGCTGCAGCTTTTCTGCAGTCGGCCAGGCCTGGTGGAGGTCAGTTGTACAGTGCAAGCAGTAAAATGTAGTGAATTGAAGTGACGTGAAGTGACATGAAATGACATGAAGTCACCATTCAGCTAAGCATTAAAGAGTTGGTGACTACCTAGAGGAAAAAGAAGAAATACATAGATAAAATATTTAGCCAAATACTAAAAGAAATGCATAGAAGAAATAAATCATATTTAGAACAAATACTCAGAGGAAATGCTTAAAAAAAGTTGTTTTTTTGAGCAAATACATAAATGGAAGAAATAAGAAATGTTTGTAAGAAATTTGTATGAAATTAGGTTAAGAAAGTTAGTAAGTGAATCAATAGGTGTGTAATTTTTGCCAAAATATCATGTTTGATTTCAGATTTTATTATGATGAGCAAGAAAGGTCATTGCAAATATGTAATTCATTAAGTATATATAAATATATTTTATACTTATATAAAGATTATCTAAAATAAATAAGTGAAAAACATAAATGATATTTTACTTAAATTTATTTTTATATTCACTCAATTTCTTTCATTTTTTCGCAATATATATCTGAGAGGCACATACTCATAATAATTTGATTCTAATCCCCTTCGGAATCAGATTCGATCTTTTCACTAACTTCCACCTCGTTGAACATGCTCATCAATTCCAATTCCTTGCGCTTAATGCGATCTTTGATGTTCGTTAGGGACTCAGCTTTCTGTACGTCACGTGTAAAGAACTCATCCATCGTCTCGAATACGCTGCTATATTCATGAGGCTCATAGGCGGCCAATGTCGGCATTGGTGGTTTTTTGGGCTTGCGCCTGGTCACATAAGTGCGCTCCATGTATTGCTTCAACTCGTCCAAGTGCTGCTCCTCATCCTGCTCGTGAGGTGAAAATGTACGTATCATTGATTTATACGATTTCTTCTGCTCAGCCCGGGCCAGTTCGATTTCTTTCGCCAACTCCGGGGAGGGCAGCAGGATTTTTATATCTCCCACGAGCAGATCGCGATTCAGTATCTCCGCCTCATTCGTTTGCACGCCCATCTCTGACATTGGGTGTTTCACCACCCTGGCGGAGTCGTGCTGTCCCTCCGTTAGACTGTCCTTTTTCCCACCACCTGCCTTGCGCGGCAAACCTTGTTTCGGTGTGGTATCTAAGCACTTTGTTTCGGCTCTCGGTGTTGCTGGCTTGCGAGAAACCGCTGCCTTTTGGGCCATTACTCTGCCGCGATTGCTGGCCGAACGCAGCGTTGAGGCAATCGTTGGCTTCTCCAGCCGTGCCGTCAGCTCCAGGCGGTTTTTGGTCGACACCTCTGTGGTTTTGGTTCTCTTCCAGGCAGCGGTGCCACCATCGCCATCACCGCCGATGCATCGAACTGCTTTTCCGGTCTTGTGTGGTGATAGTGGCGTCGCCAGTCTGGTGCCACGCAACGTCTCATTTGTGGTCCGATTGTAGTTCAATCTCGGTTGGGCCATGGCCATGGGCGCGGACATTGCAGTGGGCGTGGTCAATTTACCGCGCGCAGTCATATTGCAAATGTGAATGTCGATCGTTAGGCGCACAATCTTTGCGGATTCCTTAAATAATCTAGCAATTGCTTCACTTTATTATAATTTTAAGAGCTACGTGAATTTTCTCGAATTCGTCTAACCATGTATACAGTATTTTAAAAAAATGTTATGTGGCTCCTTTGCAACGAAATAAAATTATCTGAGTTTTGAAGCATTTACTTTCGCAACGCCAGCTTAGTTGTTTACACGTTTGTATGTTATGTATTTCACAATGGTGGATATTGTGATATAGCTCTTCTATATAAGTATTTAACACTTTTCCGTTTCTAAATCTGTTTATATTTAGAACAGTTAGATTTAACATATAAATATGTACATCACAAATGATCTATCATTGTTGTATCTTGCATACATACATTCCATTTACATTCCCATAAAAATAGATTACATCTTGGTTTGCTCAAAGAATATACTTTATTACAGATTTCTTTCCATCTTTCTTATATTGAAAATACAAAATGATTAATTATAAATGTCGGTTATTATATGGATAGTTCAGATATACTTTAATGCTTCAATTCTTTTTCTTATCTTTTCATTCTTAAAGGGATGAATTAGTTTGGCAATGGAGCGTAAAAAGAGCCACACACAATTCAAAGCCCCAACCAACCCTTGTCTTTATTTTCAAATTTCAAATTATAAATATCGAAAAAGAATAAATTTGTTAAGCAAATTAGCTTTGTCTTTTAGAGAATATGTACATGGATGAAATTTATTGGGATTCATACACATGTACATATACATATATACTCAAAAAAATCGCAGCTGACGGACTAACAAGAGCCATTTATTTACAGCACCATTCATACTGTTAATCCAGCCGATGCGAATTTGTTGTTTATATACTGCAAATTCGTTTCAATTTTTTGCTGCATGAAATATGTTGCAACTGATGCAGACTGACCGACAGAATGCAGTCGATTGCAGCATGCGACATACAGCAAAAGTCCAAAGAGGATAACACAGGAACTCAATTGCCCTGTGTAGTCCTCGTAGCTATGTTGTTTCATGAAAAAACGACATAATCTTAATATATATGTGCAATTATGATATAACACAAGTGCTTTTCTTCTTCTCCTTGGGCTGCGATCTTTGAGCTCCATTAGCCCAATCATAATAGGGCGGAGAGCGTCCCTGATCGAAGAATGGCGGTGGAGCTATGTACTCCATTGCTGGACGCACAGACTCGAAGCGCGAGCTACCCGAGGGTAAGTAGCTATACTGACTGCAACGCGATATAGTTGGACTACCCGGCGGTGCACTAGGTGCGTATGCCACATCGATTGCCTCAACGCCAACCACATAATTAGCTGCAGTAGATGGCCTCGCCGTTTCGGTACGTGTTGGGGTTTTAGTCAGCTGTATTGGTTGGGCAGCCTTTGCCGCTGGTTTGCTGGTAGCCGTCGCAGTGGCCGGCCGGCTAAGAGACATACGCTGCATGTCTGCTCGAATGGAGCGCACGGTTTCGGACTCATTGTCCACGTAACGCGGCACGCTGGGTAGCTCATCGAACAGCTGGTCCAAATCCGATTTTGTGTGCTGCTGAGTCGCCTGGGCGCCCATTGACAGCAGCTCAGCTTTATTGTAGCCAATCTTTGTAGCCGCTGACAAGGGCGTACTGCGTACATTAGCTGAATAAAAATTAAATAGAAGAAAAATGATAGATTTAAAGATATGTTTTACACGTTTCGTCGTTCACCAAAAGAAAGAAAAGAAACAAAAGAGATACATGAACGCTATGAACAAGTTAAGCAGGATAAGTGCGAAAATGATTAGCCAAATGAGCATATATCACGTGCATGATCAAAAGATGCGGATGCCAATTTATTATTAACATGGACATGCAATAGCTCCCCATTATCGGAATCGCTTGCTGCTTTACGCCAACGACCGAAATTGCGAATGCATATATATCTAACTATGTGCATATATACATATATATCAAAAAATTATATATATATATTTATACATATATACATGTACATATATATTATATTATAAAGAATTTGTGGAATGTGATGTTAAATGTGGAATGGGATTGTTTACGCCGATCTTGAAAACTTCTAAAACGCATGCTATTGACACAATTTAGATCTGTGAATTTTTGGGTCGATTCAACTCGTTTTCAATCCATAAATACATATCTATATATAAATATATACTACACTTATATATACACACACATGTATATATATGTGTATATAGATATGTACTGTTATGGCATCATTCGAAATGCTAAAGATCCTGCATATGCATTTGTATATAGGCATTTATGATCACTATCACGATTTCTTTGGTTTCTTTGGTGATATTGATAATTATGACAACGATTATTATTACTTCGCTTGAATGAATGTGCCAACGTATCCTCAGTTGATCCGTCCGTTTGTTGATGCTGCCGATAATTATGATTATTACTTTTTTTGTTATTATTATTAAGATTGTTAATCGAATGGCAGCCAGAACGCGTCGGATTAACTGTTTGAGCCGCACCGCCGTTCGCCTCGTTCGTCTTATTTTCATCCGGATAATAGGGTGAGCCGACGAGCGTTTTTTGATCCCGGCACATGTCGATAATATGACGAAATTCCTGATTCTTGCTTAGCGTGCGCGGATTACCAATTAGGATAAGCAAAGACATGGGACGTGATAGCATAACGTTCAAACGCTGAAATTAATCAAACATAGATTTACATATAATAATGTTCGTATAAGAATCATAATAATTTTCAAGCTCACTCGACTATTATTAAGAAATCCTAATTTTTCGGTGAATGAGCGCACAAAGGAGACAATTATTATTTGCTTCTCCTTGCCCTGAAACATTTCAACCGATCCACAATCGATTTGATGCCAGTTCCGCATGTTGAGTTGCTCCTGGATGCGCTGGTACTGATTCTTATATGGCGATATAATGCCAATATCCGTTTGGGCCAATTTATCACCATTGATGCCAAAGTACATTAGATCTTTAACATAGTCCATAACTGCATCGATTTCCTTATTGTTGCACAGGCTGCCAAGCAGATGAAAACGATTATTAATATAAGATCTAGCTGAAGTCGAGGGAGGCATACCTCAGCGAGCTTTGCGAATTCATCGTGGTGCCAAAAACAGAATGAAACATTATAGGGAAATTTTCATTGGGCGTGTGAAACCAATTCCTAGCCATGCTAACTTTTGCTAAAACAAAGTACAAAAGAAAATATATTTAGTTAATATAAAAGAATTCGAGCAGGTGAACGAGTTGGCTTTTGACTAATAACAACATTTTTGTTTATTTTTTATTTATATGATTTTTTCGAAAATTATATGGTTATATTATATATTTTTATAATAAAATGTGATCTATTTTGCAATGCTACAACCGAATTATGTGTTCTAAAAATCAATATCGCCAGGCTTTCGATTTAAGACGATCTCCAAGGATTGTCTGCTATTAGCTCTAATATCCTTTAAGAATTGTATAGACTATCCAAAGTATTAGCGTCACTAAACAAATAGCTAGTCCGTGTCAGAAAGACTTACCAATTGCCGCCTCCGATATCAGCTCGCTGTTGTAGTAGAGATCATTGTAGAGCTTAACAATTTCGGGATGGGAACGATAGTTACGTCGCAGTCGTGTCTGTACGACGGCGTTGTAATCACCATTCTCGCCCAACTGGTAGCATTCGCGCTGGAGTAGACGCTCGAATAGTGATACGCCCAGACCCCAATCGCCGGCACGCTGCGACTGCAGTACTGGACCCAGCTGCTTATGATCACCAGATAAAATAAGATTTGTCGTTGGGGCAACGGTACAGGTAATGCCCATTAGCACCTCCGCTTCGGTAGAGGCGGCCGCCTCATCGACAAAAACATGTGTGAATACGCTGCGTTTGTCTTCGTCACGACCGAAGCCGCCCGTCGAAAGTTTGCCGGCCAGACTGAGGGTGCACACCACAATTCGATATTCGTGCACAGCCTGCACGTCCGGGTAAAAGTGTAGGCCGTACATATTCGAATATTCCAACAGCAAGTCATGAATATTATCGATGCGTCTATCGCAGCTGGCGGCAAAGATGCGCGTCAGAGGACGCGCCTGAGTTGGCACCTTCGATATGGAGCGCAGTAGACGCAATGCGATCTCATCGCAAGCCGTATTGGAGCCGGCCAGGACCAGGATATGGGTGTCCGGTCGGCCCACATACAGCTGGTAGATGGCCTCACAAATTGTCGACGTTTTGCCAGTACCGGGAGGCCCAACTATAATGTAAGGAGCTGGTAGCGTATCGCAAAACGTAATTTGCTGCACCGCCTGTTGTTGCTCCGGATTATGGCCAATACTCTCATTATACAAGCACAAAGCGCCGCTGGCTACCGACTGTCGTATGATCGAAGGTGGGAACAGCAAACGGTCCACGTGCTCTGGATTGCTGAGCTTTAACTGACGTAGAGCCCGATATTGATATCGGAGAACGGCTCGCACGGGTCGAAAGAGCAGCGTATACGTGGTGTTGTCTAGCAAATGACGATCGCAGGTTATGTTGACGCGTTGCGTCGATACGCCCAGAACGCGAGCAAAATAGACGCGGGGCTCACGACGATCCTTTTCGGGTAGGCCAAACTGTTCGTTGACCTTCTGACCCCATTGAATGAGCGCATCGAAATCTTTGAGTGCTATTTCCAATATCAGGCCATTATTATCCAACATCTGTCTGATGCTGTTCGCTTTGCCCGTCTCTGATGGACTAATCGTGCAACGCTCGTTGATGATGAGCACATCATCGCCAGGCGAGAGAATATCCTCGGCACTCAAGTTCCTGGAATTTGGCTGTAATTTCACGGACAACTCTTTGCCGAACTGATGCAGCTCCATTTTGGACTGCTTAAGGGCAACATAGCACTGCAGCCGCTCAATATCCTCCACTTGGAGCAGGGTTCGCAGCGTCCCATAAATATTGCTTTGCGTGAATTCCCCCAATTCACAATAGTTGCGATAATCCTTATTGTATTCAGACAATCGAACTTGGGCATCCTCCGCATTATGTTTCAGTGCAGTAACCACGGGCTTTGGTGGTATAGCCGGCTCTAGCCGACCGCCACGAAACAACTTATTGCTGGACAGTCGATAGGGATTCACGTCAAAGCTGGCCTTGGGCAACGCATCGGTACGCATAAAATGATGCTGCTCCACATAATGATGGCGCTGCCCATTTACCAGCTGACTGTACCCAATTACAATCGGCTGTTCACGCAGTATCGTGAAGACATGCGAGTCGACAAAGAAGATCAGTTGCCCACTTTCGGCCACCTCCAATGGCAATCGATTGTTGTAGACGTAATAAAACTGACGCGACTGCACAATGGTAAATTTCTCAATCACAATATCTTTTAGCTGCGTCTCCAGCGTAAAACCAAAATAATGACTATCCACGCAGGTCCTATATGAAAGCTTCAACATTGGCTGACTACTGAAAGTAGAGGTAGCGAGAGAGGGTTAGAAAAAGAAACAGAATATTAATAATGCTTCCAATGCCTTTATAAGTAAACAAAAGTACAAGCCAATAACTACATAAACATATATAGTAAAGTATTCCAAAATAATAACAAATTGCCAATTCGCGAACTGTTTAAAACAAACAAATGAGAAATGAGTAATACACTTGAGCTTAAACACACACTTTCTCTATAGAATGCGACCTGATAACAACACCTCAGAAACTATTAAACATATAATATAGTTTGTTTACAACTATGGTTTGTTATCAAGTAACATTCTACATATGTACATCGTTTATAAGACTATACTATTCTTTCTGCTGACTGCTTTCTTATATACACACATTCTACTTGGATTGTTTGTATATCACTTACTATTTTGTCATTTTCTGCAACGACTCAAAGTCCGACTCATCGCCATGGTATTCGATGTGTTCCTCGTACTTCTCAATGCTATCAAAGTTGCATTGACAAATGTAGCAACCCATCGAACTTAACTCAAAGTCCGCATTGCGATGTTGCTTTTGTGTCTTTTGATATTTCAATGGAATCGACTCGGACTCCTCATCCAGCACGTATTCTGGGAACAAAAGCAAACGGAAGTTCTCATAAAAAATCAATAATCAAGCGCAAGGATTGGTATAGCTTACTTTGTGCAATTGGACCATCTTGCGTAGCATCCGTCACATTGCTGACAGCAGCAAATTCAGTTTGTCGCTGCTTCTCGTCGATGGCATTATACTTCTCCCTTCGAAACTCCATTAGAGCTACGCTCTTGATGCGGTAGTTGGAATCGCCGCGCGGAGTATTCATCAAGAAGTTTGTACGCTGCAGCAGTGAACCGATCTATATATATAAATAAATAAATAATACCCACAATTATTGATGACTGTTATCAAGTTTAATGGGATGTATGTATGTGTGTGTAAGTTAGCATTTTTAATTATTATCATACATAAAGCTGATAAATAAACGGAGGAATCCCACGAATAGAGCAGATGCATTTGATATACTAAAGTCAATTTCGGCGGGTTTCACCCATAATTTTATTCGGGTTTTTACTTTATGAATAAGAGATATAATTTTAAATCAATTCATTCAAGCAATACTAAGTTCGTTGCGGGATATGCGGATAGGTGAATCTGACTGGATTAATTGAGCTCGTTGATGCCATATACATATACATATATACATACATATGTAGATAACGATATCTATCTATTGCATATAATCAGTATATCCTGAATTATCATATTTGTATATACATATGTATCCTTCCTCTTGATGAACTCTAATGTTCATGGTGAAAATATGTATGCACATATGTACATACATATGTTGTATATTCGCTTATCACTTAATGGTGGCAGAACTAATTTGGCACGTTGACACATATTTTGCTTTTCTAATTTAACATGCATCTATAATAAAATATAATCAAGACGTACATGTATGCATACATGTGGGTACATATACAAACAATATGTATATTTATATATAACAATAACAATAGAGAATATAAAACCGGCTTAGCGCACATGGCTGCTCATTTACTACAATTCTAAAAAAATACAACAACAAAGAGAAGTGACTATAGATTGCAGTTTAGTCTGGCAAAACCCAGAGAGCGGACTGCAAACATATGACTAACAGATTTGAAAACTGCGGTCGTTTGCGGAGAGAGAGGTAGAGAGAAAGAGAGAGAGAGATAGCTGGGTTGAATTGATAAAGCAAGTTAAATATAGAGAATTGAAAGATTGTCAAAACAAAGCGAAACACAATTAAAATGTTTGAATAACAAAGAAAGCACAAATAGATATGAATGTTATACGGTCAAGTGTGTAGTACAGTACACATACAGTGTGATCAGCCATATCAGACTAAAAGCACTTCTGCCATTAATAGCTAATATTAATTATTGAGAAAAACAAATTCAATTACAAGCTGGAAACGATAAATCTAATTACTTTATGCAATTAACTTTTTGTAATGCAAGATTTGTTAATAAGAAATTAATAATAATAAAATATTATCAACTAAATTCACTATATCGACTGTTGACAGTTTCCTTGTTATATCTATGTTTACAACAATGGTCTGTAAATCTCCAAACTATATATAAGTAATAATTAATATTCTATATTAATTAATATTCTATATCATTTAAATCAAAATATTGATAGTTTTCGTAATTGTTACAGACCCCCCACGAATATATGCACTTGTCTACTTACATTATAAGCCCCATTTACGGAGAGTTTAACGCGCAGCTCTGTGCTATTGGGCTCCCGTAGCAAATGCTTTTCGAATTCCCTTCGCAGCGTTCGTTTATCCACATACCAGCTGCTGCGAGCACTCACTACCTGGATATCAGCCATTTTTAGTAAAAAGGAGCCAATTAACTCGCGCTCTAAGGATTTTTTTTAGAATTCAATTGAATGCAGAGTTATTAAATATTACAGTATAGCATAATAGTTAATGCACTTACCCCATGGCTTGCGTTGCTGCATGGCTTGAAAATCAGCATTGTTGCTATTGTGGTTGTTGTTGTTGGCTGTTATGTTTTTGTTGTTTGAGCTTACAAATGATGTTGACGGCGGCGTCGCTGGCGGCGTCAAAATGGAAGGTGGCATTGTTGCTGTATTTGTTACTATTTTTAATCTATTGACAGGGATCGCCTTTTTTTGGCCACTGGCCTTTTTTTGAATTTTATTTTTTGTCATAGTAATTACGTACAAAGGAATAAAAATGCTTTGCACACTACTTGCAAGCACGCACACACGCGCACGATCTCTTACACACACACACACACACACACACACACTGCACACGCACACCCACACTTGTGCACACTGACTCAAAGTAGAAGTGCCAAAAAACAAAAAGAATTGATAGCACTCTGGATTCTGGTTTCTAAACTGTAATTAAATACGAATTTTGTTTGAGTACACAGCTCTACGATCGCATAAACACACAAACACACACAAAAGAAATTGCAATTTTTCGCGAAAATTTTTATTGCCACCGAACAAAGAACACCCTGCGCAACGCAATGGATCAACGGTAAATGACAAAAATCAAGCTATCACAGTTCTTATATACATATGCACAAGAGCTTAGAACTGCGATTCGATATTAATTAGTTAGTTGTCAGCAGAAATCGATGCTGATTCTGATTCACTCACGCTCTTGCCTCTTGCAAGCGAGCGTTGTGCTCGGCTACTTAAGTGTGCGTCTGTGTGTATATGTGTGCGAGAGATGGATTCTGGGATATAGACGCGCGAGCTCATGTAACGGTTTATAAAGGCAATATGCTCTTGTTGCCATACATAGCCAGAAACAATCGTGCATGCTTATGTACGTACACACATATACATATATGTACATCGCATATACATATATATATATATGCATACACTTACCACTGCGAATTTTTGATTGCGATAAAAACATGCCACGCCTTCTTAAAATGTATTGTATATATGTATTTTTATCTGTTTTTTTGGTAGGTATTAAAATGTTGCGTGTAACACGATTTAAAATATAACTCAATTCAACATGTGAGTGTGATTTAAAATGAGTTCAGGTTGTGAAATAACTTGGGAGACACGTACACAACTTGTGGGAAAAACCACTTATCTATGGATAAGGACCACCTGGAAGGCCCACACAACACTAACGGGAAAGAACCGACTTTGAACTGATTCGGTCTTTGTTAAGCAACAGCTATCAACAGGCCAAACAAGCGCTGTAGTGTGACCAGCTTATGCATTGCTAACTAATCCGATGTGCAGTATTTTCTCGAGCACACCAGGCCACACTGCACAAATCAATTTCGTATCTTAGATGAAAACGGTTTATATTTATTTGTATAGTTAATCTTACATCACTAGTAAAAGAGTTTATAAATAAAATCATTTATTTTTTGGCCAGCTTCAGCTTCTCGGAGCCAAATATGACGCCCGTATCAACAAGTTTGCGTTTCATAGCAAACGGATTAACGGAATTCAGCGGCGAACGCTGCTCTCCATCCTTGGAGTCGCTTGCCTGCGATTCCGATTCGCCAAAGAGATTTTCCTGTGTATCCAGGGCTGTGTTGGCATCTGGCGTTGCCGGACGAGATACTCCTGCTGCAGCGGCCTTAAATAAATTTGGAGAATTGGAAAAGCGCTTTAAGGCGCTCCGCTTCGAGGCACTCAGTTCCATCGCCTTAGGAGCCAATTTCGGCGTTGTCGTCTGCACTGGAGCCATGGGCAGAACAATGGTGGCTGCAATACCGTTGGCACCAAGTAGTTGCTGCTGCTTGCGTGCTTCCTGCACTGCCTCCAGTTGCGGCAGCAGCTCGCATAGTCTATCTGAGAGGTGAATGCGTCCCCGTTTCGAAGCATATTTAACAGCTAGCTGGAGCAGGTCAGTGCAGGCGATAGACTCGATTAGCTCACGTGCCCGCGTCTCACACTCACTACTGCAGGCCAAAGCAAACAGCTTTATAGCCGTCTCCTTCTGTATCTTCTCAGCGCCTTCCCACTGCATCAAGCTGGCTCTCAATAGCGTGTCCTCCAGCTCAGATTTCTCCAGCTCAATGTCACAGAGTGGCAGCTGCAGGCGCAGCTCCTGCAGCATAGGACGTGGATTAGTCATGGGATAGGAGCTGCCGCGACAGAGCACAGCCTCAATAATCTGTCTGCGCTCTGAGAGAGCAATGATGAAGTAGTTATTAGACACACTGGAGCTCTGTTTTAGAGTGTCGCAGATGGGAAACCAGGCATTGCTGGCGCGACGATACAGCTGCACCAGACCCATGTTATCCGCAAAGCTGGGCGAGCCCACGTCCGAAAATCCAAGCCAGGTCAATTGTCGTCCCGGTGTCAAAGGCAACGCCAGTTGCTCCACACGCAGGCTCAAGCCACTCACATTAACCAGCATGGCAGCCAAATGCTGTTGGCTCTGGCTGCAGCCGGCAGCATGATAAACACACAGCACGCTATTGTCATGTCCGGCCAATGCTACCACCTGCCCAGGCAAGCTCAGCACCTCGCGCTGCGTGCCCATAACGCTAAACAGGCGCAGAAAGTGATTACTGGTGGCCACGGCAATCAGCTGACTGGTGGCCACCAGCGCCTCCACGCTCTCGCAGTCCGGCAGACTCAGCGACCACTCCTTGTTGCCAGCTGCGGCCAAGGCAATGACTACCAGCTTGCTGCTTTCAGTAGAAGCCAATGCCAAGGCGCTGCGACTGAGACTCGCCAAGTTATGTTGATTGTAGTTGTTGCTCAGGTGCAGCGCATGATGCACGCTGGCATCATGGAATTCCACATCGATAGCTCCATCACCGCTTGGCTCGGTATGCGCTGTCACAATACCCACATCGTTCCAGGCCAAATAGTGATGTTCCAAATCAACTGGTGTGGCGCCCGGCTGAAAGGGAGCCTGCTGCTTGAAGAGCTTTAGCTGGGGAGCAGGGGGCACAGTGGAGCTGCTAGCTATGGAGTGCTTCGACTGCTCGTCGTCTATTTCATCTGGCACATACCCTGATTTGCTCATCACTTTACGTTTGAGCTGCTCCAGGCTGACGCCATCGCCGTCATCAGGTTCCGCCATATCCTCATCATCTCCACCCTCAAATTCAAATCCAGTGCCTGTGAGCAGCTCATCCTGCTCCTCTTCTGGCTCACCGTCTAGTCCGCTCCGTGCCTCTTCTTCGCCCATAAATATGGTGCCCAATTGTCCAGTAGCATCGCAATAGGCCAACTCATCAACAGCAGCTGGATTCCAGGCGAGGCATGTGATGGACTTGCAGTCGCTGGGAGGTGCTTCCACCGACAATGCCTTACGACGCACCACATCGAATATGCTGAGCTCCCCACTAGTGGTGCCCGCTGCCAAACGCTCTCCGTTCGGCGAGAATTGGCAGCAACTGTAGTTGCTAGAGACACAATCATCCTGTAGCTTGTAGGCCACCTCCCAGTTGGAAGTATTGAGGACAATTATCTCCTTGTCTAGCGCATAGGCCAACTGTTCTCCGCGCAGTGGCTCAAAGCTGGGCGTCCCGAACAGGCTGGCGCTTTCAAAGCTATTTACGCGCGGCAATCCTGATATACTCTTCAGCTCTTCGCCCGTCTCAAACTGCCAGATCTTAAGCAGACCGTCTCCGGCCACCGAAGCCAACAGATGTCGCTCAGCATACAGATCCAGAGCTAATACAGGTCCCTTGTGCCCCTCCAGCGTGGTCTCGGCTCCCGCATTGTCACCCTTCAGCACTTTTATATGTGTATCCTCGCTGCCAGCAGCTGTAAAGGATCCACTGACTCGCAGACATGTAACAGGTGCGGTGAAGCGCATAAGTATACCATCGCTGTCCATGTCGGGGAATGTGTATGCGTGTACCGTGTTGCGGTCTGTGGACGCCAGCAGTCGGCTTCCCGTGTGCGCAATGCACATGACAAACTCGCCCAAACAGGTGGAACGGGGATCATCGTCGCTGATGCAGGTCCAGTGGCGTATATCGCCATCAGTGCCGCACGTGATCATGAAGTCACCTTTAGGAGTGTACAATAGTCCAGTGTACCCATTAGTGTGCGCATAGCGCAGTGAACTGCGCGAGAAACTCATTTTTGTATTATTATTTATATCCGAGATCTTCTTCTGACCCGATCTTCGTTTCCTTAGCGTTTCGCGCCAAAACAAAACTAAGCAGTGTTGCACAACGTCAAACGTCATTTGCAGCACTGACAGGCTTTCCAGTCCGAGCATTAGTGCAGATAAATTGAAATTTACTTTTACTCTAAAATGAATTTAATTATTACTACATAGACGAGCTTTTAAATCAGATCAAATATATCTCTTTATAAATTAAATTATTATATACCATACTCATCAGCCACAACTTATTTGAACAGCATACCTAGCGTACAATTTATCAGCTGATTTTATGGGTCGCCGATAAAAAATAAAATAAAATAATTCAAAACAGCGCAAAGAAATATAATTACAAATGCATATGTAATAATATAATAAAAATTAAGTGTACAAAGTGAACAAAAAGTAAAATTTAATTATATTGAATATTTTTCTATACCGACTTTATGTCATGGACCCCACATAAACACAGCTGTTTCCCTATACATATTATTGTTTTCTTAGCTGCTGCCGGCATTACGGCACAATATTATTATTCAATAATGCTTAAAACGTGCGCGAAACATTTAACAAGCAATTATGGCTCATGGCGCTGTCTTTCGATGCAACCATCGCACATGAATATTTTCGACAGAAATGCGAAGCGACTGCAAAAGGAAAGAGCGGCACTTAAGTAGGATACTCAAGACAGTTTCATCGAGTCCTTTCATAGTCATTTAATTCCCAACAGTACAGATGTGGCGCTCTATGATTATCTTAAGGAGGAGGTGGGCTTCCGCTTATCGGATCGTGTGTTTGACATAAAGCGCGAATTCAAAACCGCTGCCGATATTGGCTGCAACCGTGGTTATATATCGAAGCACATCCTCGCCGAGTGTGTGGAGCACCTGACCTTGACCGACACAAGTGCCTCAATGCTGGAACAGGCGCAGGGCACACCGGGCCTTCGAATGAGCAAATTGGTGCAAGACGAGGAGCAACTGGATGTGGGTAAACAAATGAAATGTATGCATAAAGCTAGTGTTTTAATAATTTTGTATCCGTGCAGTTTGAAGAGAACTCCATGGACTTGATCATATCCAGCTTGAGTCTGCACTGGGT
Source organism: Drosophila mulleri (assembly GCA_035047565.1). NCBI lineage: Eukaryota > Metazoa > Arthropoda > Insecta > Diptera > Drosophilidae > Drosophila > Drosophila mulleri. Next base: position 14,563,567 of record JAWNPK010000168.1, read on the forward strand.
AAACGATTTGCCCGGCTGCTTTGCGCGTATTAAACGTAGCTTAAAGCCGGATGGCGTGTTTATTGCCTCGCTATTTGGCGGTGATACGTTGTACGAGCTGCGTTCCTCATTGCAGTTGGCGGAGCTGGAAAGGAAGGGCGGAATCGCCCCTCACGTCTCGCCCTTTACTCAAATACGTGATATTGGGTCGTTGCTGAATCGAGCCGGCTTTACGATGTTAACCATAGATACGGACGAGATAGTCATCGGCTATCCCAGCATGTTTGAGCTAATGTGGGATCTTAAGGGCATGGCCGAGAACAATGCCGCCTTCAATAGACCCGCCCATCTAAGTCGCGAAACGTTAATGGCGGCGAGTGCCATTTACAAGGAGCTCTACGGCAAACCGAACGAGGAAGGCGTCCCAGCGACATTTCAAATTATTTACCTGGTGGGCTGGAAGCCGGGGCCCAATCAGCCGCAGCCACTGCCCCGAGGAACAGCTGACGTATCCCTTAAGGATTTGGGCAACATATTCGAAAAGGGCGGCAAAATTAAAATCGATACCGAAACGTAAATCTATGAATAATTGCAAAAAGTTACTAAATAAATCGTATTTAGTTTGAAACGCACTTCAAAAATTTAATTTACAATCAACTTATAACTTAAATAAAGTTAAAATTAACTTATTTTGAGAAAAGCAAACTGCTAATTAGACGAACAGAAAGTTCAGTTCGTGCTAAACTTAATTTACGCAAATACTTAGTTGTTTTTTTTCTCTTTTTTCAAATATATAAATTACTTAAATTTAATATGTATATATATATTAATATATAAACTTGCATAGTTGGGCATACAAAACAATACATACTTGTTATGTAGATAATCGTAATCATAATCATAATCATTCGTTTGCTCTTGTTGTATATATATCAACTTGCTCACTTGCTAATATTTGGTAGCATGGACGTAACTTTTTAATTTTGTTTATATATATATATATACGTGTATGTATATATATTGTTTAACGTTGCTTTGTATTTTGTTTTGGTTTATATATACAATTTACAACATGCCTATAATGGCGCTATAATTTCATATTCTCTTTAGTTTATTTTGTATTAAATACATGTTGCTCTTGCTACAACAATTATCTGCATTTGTTTCTCGATTGCTTTTCTTGCGGTTAATTATTTCATATTTTTTATTGTTTGGGAGCTTGGCCCTTGTCAGTTGTTTTTTGGCTCTGTGCAAAGTTTCTTTACAAGCACACTCTGTTAAGTATCTATGTATATACAAAATCAATACGTACGTATATACATATGTTGTTTATACACATACATAAAAATAAATTTGCCGAATAATTAATCGATTGATTTCTTGCGAACAATTTTGTTAATAAACCGAACTAGAAATTTGAGAAACTTTTTTTTGGCTTGCGTTTTACATTACATTTAAATATCAGTTTTCTGTGGCAAGGCGAAAAAGCTTAAAAACTAGGCAAGAACGACGATGACTGGACGTGGAACACAATTAGAATGTCTTAACGGTAAGGTATGGCACTCTTACGGATGTCGATGTTATCGTCGTCGTCGTCGTCGTCCTGGCTGCTAATCAGCCCAGCGCCAGCGGCGAACGCGGCGGCACGGGTGGCGGTGTTGCAGTGTTTGTTCTAGTGGTTGCATTGCTTGTTGCAGTTCCAGTTGCAGCAGTGTTTGTTGTATTAGTTGTTGCTGCTGCTGCTGGTGATGCTGTTTTAGTGTTTGTTGCTGCTGCCGCGGCGGACATCGCTCTAGATGCCGGCGGCAGCTGACGTCAGGTGCCAAGCAGCATTTCACGTTGCGGTGCATTTTGCAGCATATTGGCGGTTTTCAAGTGAATGCTGCAATAAACGAATGTTTCAATAATTAATTCATTAAATGAAAAACTCAAATCGAGGAAATGCAAACACTTTACTTATTGTCCTCCAGCGACATGGTTTCCGATGAGCCGTGAGAGGCAACTGAAGTACCTGCAAGCGAACTTCGAATTGAGTGCGAATCCTCGGGTACAGTAAGCGTAACTAATAGTTTATGTGTACGTTTTGGATTTGATTTTGTTTTTATAAAGTATGTGATATAGTTAACGTTTGCCAATGGGGTTAGCAGTAGTTCGTTGTTTTCCAATTGTTGCGTTTTCCAATGTAGATTGAAGATTTTTGAAGATTTTTTTTTTTTCAGGGTTTTTTGTTTTAAAAAAATCAGTTTAACATTTAGTTTTGATTGCGAATTGGTTGTTAATTAGATTGTTAGTGTATGTTGTTGTGCAAAATAAAAATGATTCATATTTTAATTTATTATCAATTATAAGCTGCAATAGAGTTTTTCTAGATTCAAAGGACATGCAAAGTGCAATAAAAATATAAACTGCCAATAAGAAATCAAGTTTTCAGTACAAAAATCATATATATTTATTTTAGCTAAATATATATATATATACATCTGTATATATATATGTCTATTCAATGTTTTTAGCTAGAGCTACAATCTGAATTTGGCGTTCTGTGTGTTTTAAGTAGCAAATGAAATGACAAATAAATGCAAACTTAATTTAAACAGTAGATAATTTAAAAATGCAGTTACATTTCAATATATGTATGTATATATGTAGATAGACTTGTTTTATGTATATAGGGTATATATCAGATTTGTTGGCATTAATAAATACGTGTATAGAGTAGTAATAGTTTAGGTTAAGTGTTTTTAGTTAGGTTGTGCATTGAAAATCGTTGTACGTATTGCTGGAATCGTTGGTATCTTAGGAATTATCAGTTTTATGTTTGTTTTTGTTTTTGTTTTTGGAATAAGTATATATATGACTGATTTCAATATATATGTAAGGATAATATCAGTTGCGTGTGTGTTTGAGAAATTTACGCTAAATACAAAACGTTGACACTAGACAACAACAAATATTTACGTTTAACAAATTTGTGTGCTAAGCAACAATTTTCGATAGCCAAAGAAATTAAATCTAATTACTAATTAATGTAAATTTGTAACTAATCAATTGGCATTCAAGTTGAGCAACGGCAAATCAATCGAATAAAGTTTATAAATTCAAGTACAAGATTCAACTTAAAAACTACGACATACATATATACGATTTTAGATTGATGAAATAAACAGACTACAGTCGCGTATTCTCCACGCTCAGCGCATCATCATCAACATCAACATCATTAACAATAACGACATCATAGCTTTTCTCATTATGATGCTTGACTGCTTTGGCTAAGTTCTCCTGCGTCAGCCTAGCAGCTCCATTCTCGACCAGGATCCGTTTGCTGTGCTGCTGCTGCTGCTGCTGCTGATGATGATGATGATGATTCTCGTGCTGCAGTTGCACGTGCTGGCTTTGCAGCGCCTCCAGCGCCTTATCCAGATCGAGCCGATTGCGACTATCGCTATCGCTGCTATAGCTATGCCGTTGGCTTGACAAACGCTCGGCTGAGATGTGCTGCATATAGGTAAAGGACTGCTGCTGCGACTGCTGCCAGTGGTAGTTGAGATTGTTAACGCTCTGGCTGCGGCTGTCTTCGGGCCCGGTGATCACAAAGCCGTTGCCGTTGCTATATAGCGAATAGCTACTAATTGCCGGCGAGGTGGCTAAACTAGTCATACTCTGATAGGTTTTCATTGAATACGCATCACCTACGAACAATAGAGATTATGCAGTGTTTTTTTTTTCTTTTTTTCGAATGTTTTTAGTTTAGTTAAATATTCGATAGACGCCACACAGAGAGGGTTTAACATGTTTCCACAAGACTAAATCCCGCGTAGACATTGCAATTGAAGCGTTCGAATAAATGCGTGTGATATACATATGGAGCGGACATTGTTAGACAAATGTAATTCAAATGGAACATTATACATGTATATATATACATCTCGAATGACTTGTGAAGTGTTGCGCATATTTAAAAAGCGACGGTTTGTGCCTCAGTTGAATTAATTTGATATAGATATGTCTATACATAGGCAGTTGATCTCGCATTCATTCATCATTATATATATGTACATTCTTTTTAGTTTTAGTGAGCACAACAACCACAACTCGCACCCGCAGCCCAGTACCGCAAAAAGAAAACAACAACAGGGTATCACATAGTCCATCCAGTCTTTAAGTTTAGCCAATTACAACCACTTAATTGGGTCAGCGAACTTTACGATGCGTACTCAATGCAACATTTTCTTTTTTTTGCTATTCATTTTTGAATGAAGTTCATTATAAACATTTAATAAAAAGCCTTGGAAATTAATGCGTAATTCTCAAAGATCTCTTAAACAAATGTTGAGACTTTTTGGAATTGCATACAAATGAACCAGCACATTTAAAACAAATGAAAAAAAAAAACATATATACATATACAAACATAAAATTTCATTAAACATGTACAAGACTAAATACGAATTGCCAAACGCCTGGTAAACATACAATTAATGGAACTGCGTACAAAACTATTATTGTAAACTATAATAATTTACTTTTGATTCGATTTTAGATAAATATATACATATTTAAGCTAATTTCAAAGCTTGCACCACACACACTACAAATTACAATCATGTGTTGCTTATATGTATAAAGATTTAAAGAAATGTATTTTTCTAATTAGTAGAGAAGCAAGCGTTAGATATAGTGTATATAGTCAAGTTAAGTAGTTGTGCCATTGAATAGGTGCCAATATACATATATTTACAAAAACTCACCAGTTGCGCACTCGGATGTCTCATAGGACACCGTGGATTGTACTTCAATTGCGTTTTGTTCTTGCCTAAAAAATTAGCAATAAAGTGAATACATTAACAACTGTGTAATCGAATGTACAAATGCTCGCACCTTGTTATCACATCTGTTAAGACTTGCTTTTCCGTATCGGTGTAGTCACGTCTGCGTCCAGTTTTCTTCTCGAGATCCGCCGCCACAAACACGCCGAGCGGCCGTGTGGGAAACTCATTGGTTTTCGCTGGTGGGGGCACATCGAGTTTCAGATCCTTCAGCTTCTTCATGACGCGCTCGAGGGCCTGAATGGCATCGTCGTCACTGTAGCCGAAATTCTTATGCAGCTTCACTTGCAGATATTCAATAATGCCATCCATATCTTTCAGACGCAACAGTTCGTCCTTGTGCAAGTAAAGTATAGTAACGGCCATGGCTAGTATTACACGATCGCCATCCAGCAGAAAAATATCCCAAACACGTAAACTTAAACTAAAAGGTACCTGAAAATACAAAAATTATTTACATATAAATTAAACGGAATACAATTTGCCACATATGCATATCTTCTGTTTACTCACGCGCTCCACAAAGACCACAAAGAACCACTTGATGGCATAGAGCAGTGCATCCACATTGTGTTTCATAAAATGTTTATGCAACTTGCGCATTATCTTCGACAAAATGCGATCATGATGCTCGATGAAGCGCGTCAGCTTTGGAAAGCCCTCAATGAACAGGCCGTGCATGCCGTATTTGCGATCTGTGATCAGCGTGTTGAGTGCCCAGAAGGCCTCCTCCTCCTGCATGTACAGCAGCAATACGCCCGCCACACACGCCATGCCCTGGCAGTAGCCCAGCTCGGAGTTGTAAATGCTGTAGGCGTTCAGCACGTTGAACAGTGAGCATTGCTTCACGCTATATCTCTCCCGATAGGCCAGATTGTCACGAAACTGACGATTGACGTCCGCGTCGATTTGCCGCGTCTCAGTTGCATTCTCTTTGGCCATCTGCAGCATGCGAGCGTACACGCCCACATTGTTGTCCATCGACTGCTGCACATTGAGCAACTGCTTCCAAGCCGGCCAGCGCATTCGATCCGGTATTCCCTTGTACACCCGCTTGTGTAGCTTGTCCTGTGGCGGAGGCCAGTGATTCAGCATTTTCACCCATTTTTTATCACGCTCCAGTTCGATCTTCGTGCGCTGCACCTCCTGGGAGTCGCGAGACGATGGCAGGCGGGAATCGTGCATGAAGCCGTATCTAAAAACAAGATACATTAAATACACGTTAACGCTGACAATTGCCATCGCTGATAAGATAGCACAGTAGGCAAACGATTTCATCAGGTGCACAAATTTCTAACTGAACTAACTTATTTTAATGCACATAAGACATGACAATGTTGAGCCAACATAGAAGTGGGAACCTGAGTTTATTTACATTTAGAACTGATTATATGCTGGCTTATCAAACTGTAAAAACAGTTCTCGCCGATAAACACTTCCCTAAGCTCTGGTTACAATGTTTGCGATTAGCGGTTATTATGTATTATATTAAACAATTGCTACTGTTGCCACCTGATAAGATATCACAGCAAATTATATAAAAAGCAACTAGCAATAGAATGTCTTATACATTCCATTAACTTATGCTCGAGAGATATGAAAATGCGTCAGCCGAACTCACTCATTAAATGTGGCCAATAAGAGATTATTCTAAATTCCGAATATGCCTATATACTTTTTTAAAGTCTTCTTTGGCAGCTCTTTAATACGCCCTCTATTCTTGGCACATGAATGTATTGTTACGATTAACAGTTATTTATGCATTAGTCAGCTCACACCCACACACACACAGCAGCTAATCGCATGAAACAAAGGAAAACAAAGTCCATCCTTACTTACTTGTCTGTTATGTGATAGATTTCAAATGTGGGATTCTCCCAGGAGTCGACGACGTTATGGGGATCCAGGCCCAGCTCATAGCGCTTAAATATATCCTCACGTTCATCTTCGGCGCGTTTCACTAATGCGTACTGCTGATGTTGTTCTTCGTGGTTCTGCTCGCCATTATCGTGGGCGGGCGGAGCGGCTGTCATTGTGGGCGTGGGCAGGCAATAGGCATCCAAGTGCTGCTGTTGATGCTGCTCTTTTTGTTTTTGTTGCTATTGCTGTGGTTCTTGCTGTTGTTGTTGTTATTGTTTTTATTCTCCGTTGTGGCTCCGCTTAGTGTTTGTGTGTGCTTGGCAAGAATGTTGAATGGGAGCGGCTGCTGCTGTTCGGCGATAGCGCGAAACTTTTTATTTTTTTTTAAGATAAAAGCGAACATAATAATAAGCATGCATTAACATATGAAAACGAACTCTAAAGCGCACATATACACGCACACATACTCACACAAACATACATACATATACAACACTCACACACAGCAATCAACAGTAAGTCTTGTACATTCATTTAAATGCAAGTCTTCGATTTCACTGCAAAAACAAAAAGTTTGTTGCTTGTGTGAGCGTGTGTGTGTGTGTTCGTGTGAGTTTTGCTTTTTAAAAGTGCAACAACAACAAAAACAACAGAGAGAGTGTGAGAGAGAACGAGTGCGCGCGAGCGTTACCAAATGACGTGATATTCAATAATATTTAAAGCGTCCCTGAAGCGGCATCTACTTGAAAACAACAACAAAATAACACAGAAAGTTGCTCTAAAAATTAAAAAAACGCCCCCACACAGCAATGAATTTAGTTAAATTCTGTTTTCAGACAGTGTTTAGATGCATATTCTGTACAATTATCTATTTCACTAATATTTGTCTTCTTGCAATTATCTTGCGTGCACTTCCTGTTTTGATTTTGCAGCTATATATACATATATTATTTTTTATATATTTTTGTCAACACTCACGCTCACACATACTGACACGCACTCGTAAGCCACACACTCTCACGCACTCACAAAGCGTTTTGTTCTGATGCTTTCACTGTTTTCACATTTGCTGATTTCGTATTAATGTGCTGTCGTGTCGAATATTTAACTTATTACCATTTAATTTTGTTTTAATATATATACAATTTGTGATCAATTATTGAAAATGAGCACATTTGCTGTTTTTTCAGCCTGCATGTTTAGCGAGTTTTGACTTTACAGAACGGACTGCCCCCACCTTACAGAGTACTGTTTAGTTAACATCGACCAGCGTTGCCACCTCACATTACTCGTTTACCATTTGGCGCGCGTCTCTATATGGCAACTATGGTAGCAAAGAACCAGCTCGATACTCGTATAGAAACTTATCGATAGCATTAAAAACTGGTTCCTGTGTCTTCGACCATTTTTTTTGCGTGTATGTAGTTTTAATTGTGCTGGTCGAGAAAAATTGTGTGAAAAGTCCATGAAAACGTTGCAAATACAACGAAAAAGTGTTGTGCTGTGCACTAAACGCTTACGCGTACTTAATAGTATTCAAAAAACAATGTACACACAGTAATTCCATTGAATAAAACGGGTAAGAAATACACTATGCCTAAAGTGCGTAGCAAATTGCTCTCAACAAGAGTTTCCCACTGTACACACATACACACGCAAATATATACATAGAGAGAGACTCGATCAAACGAACTGGATTGAATGATGCCAGTCATCGGTCGATTGTAAATTATTTCGACAGAAATCGAAATCAAAAACTGCAGTTATGTACATATATATTTTGCTTCGATCTATATTTCCTAGCATTTGTCCATCAAAGACGATTTAGCCCATACTTCAAAGCACTCCGCAACTAATAAGTTTTGGAGATAAGCAACTGTGTCTTTGCTGTGTGTTCGCTATGGTCTCAACGCGCCAAATGTGCGGCAATGCGGGAGGCGCCGGTGGTTATGATGAGACGCCAATAACAACTCGCGCCACAGTTGTGCGGCGAACCACACATTATCAGAACCATCACCATCAGCCGCAGCAGCAGCAGCAAGTGCAACAACAGCAACAACGGCAGCAACCGCTTGCCATCGCTCCCGTTTTAAATTTCCTGGACTTGCCCACGGAGCTGATCATCAAGACGCTCGGCTACTTGGATTATAAGAAAATCAGCAATTTAAGATTGGTAAGTGACAACAGGCTGTAAAGTAGTGGAGTCGAGGTGTGGGTGGTGTGGGTCTGTTACAAGTGCAAAGCGAGTTTCATTATTTAATCAATAAAAAGCAATTTGCAAAATGTAAGTAGAATGCGCGTGGGTCGTCGTTGGCTAAGTAGTCGATGGATGGTTGGTTCGCGGGGCTGAGGCATGTATTCCACTACCTGCATGCACTTGTACATGTTGTTGTTGTTGTTGTAATATATATTATTTTTGCCACTCAAAAGTCGTCAGCGACTAGAGCGGAGCGCGGGTCGTGGCTCGAACGAGCACGATTCATGTTTGTGCGTGCTCTCTTGTTTTTGGAATATTTATAATGTTTGCCATTTGAATGTCAGCACATGTAATGCCTTATGTGTGCGCAGGTAAACAGGAAAGAAGTTACGGTATTTGAAAGACTGTAGAAGTATTATTTTTAGATTATCCCTACAATAATGCGAGCTGTATAAATATAAAAATATTATCGAATATAATTTTTTAAAAATCTTATTAGGAAATAGTTCGTACAATTTTTTATCGACTATATCATTATAAATATCATTATAAACTATAATTTGTTGTCTATTCTTAATTAATCCAAATCTAATTGGATACTATTTTATAAAGTTTCAAATTGAGGTTTTCTGTTTTAATATTCTAAATACATATATTAAATTCAATGATATTTATAAAGAACGAACAAGTCGTGTCACGTGCCGATGCAATACACATCGCTATCTCTAGTTTTTTTTCTCTCGTTTTTGTCATGCATTTGATTTTGTGTTCACATTCGTATGTTTGCCTATGTATGCATGTGTAGCGCACGTGTATGTGCATGTGTGTGTGTATTGCGTGTATCTGAGAATATGTTGTGTAGTAGGTAGCCAATCGTAATTTGATATATTTATGAGATGCTTTAAAATTTGGGATGCGGGTTGTTGCTGGCGCTCTGTGATGCTGCTGAATTTAAAACCAATTATGAATTTAAAAGTAATATATGAACATGTGTTAAACATGATTTCTTTTTCGCAGGTGTCGAATCGCATGAACGAAATTTGCATGAATATGTTGAATGCGGCTTTCGCAAAGCAGATTAAGACGACTTTCAATCGCTTTCAATCGATCAAGTCGAGTATGCCGCGCCGCGAGTCGGCACGTCGTAATCATCCGTTGGCCTGCGAATGCGACATTATCGAGACTTGCTATATGCGACTGTCATTGCTTCAAATGTCCATGGGCAAGCACATCGAGCGTGGTCACTGCTGTTTCTTTCCGGGTGCCGTAAGTGAAGCTTATTATCAATTAGTTTGGCTCTATCTGAATTCAATTGCTATTATGTCTTTGCAGATTCTAGATGAAGTGCACTCGATTTTGAACTACATCAGTATTACACCGCGCTTGCAACGTCCTTATCGTGTCACCGATGAGCTATTTGATCTCTCGACCATGGCTATGGAGTACTTTAAGGATCGCATTGAGCCTACTCTGCCAGGCTTGGCCTACTTTAATAAGGATTTTTTCCAATTGCCCGTTACCACAAAGCGGCGTAAGTCGAATTCATTTTAATTCTTCAACTGATGATTTTAAAAATTTCTCTACCGATTTCAGCTACCTTAGCTATTAGCTCAGATCTCTCGGACAGCTCGAATAACTCACCACCTCAGAACCACATGGTGTTGCGTAAGGGTATACGCAAGATCAAGCAGGGCATGAAGATGTACAATAATCAGCTATCGGTGCTGCGCACCGAGCTACGGAACTGCAAACGCAAATCCGCTGAGCAGAGCAAACAGCTTGCCGAACAGCAAAATCTCTTGGCGGAGCATCAGAAGCAGACGCTGGAATATGCCAATCGGCTGGACGAGAATGACAAGAAGAATGAAGAAATGGCACGGAAATTTTCCACATTGTTGCAGGTGCATAAGAAGGCGGTGCACCGTTAAAATATTCAGTATTATATGTATTTTAATCGTTGTAGGAACTCAACAAATGCAAAACCGAGCTGCAATTTTGGCGCTCAAAGAGCCCTGCAATACCGTCGGTCTGCAGCTCATGCAATTTGAAGGTGACTCCAGTGTTACCTCACGAGGATTTCAAAGCGCTGGTCAATCAGGGTGTCGATCCGGATAACATAATCATAATCAACGATGAGACCGAAGCGGATGAGACGGCTTCCGCCAATGTGGACCGGTGTGAGCTGAACGTGAGCGTTGAGAACCCGTTTGCTCTACCAGATGAGGCAACCACGTCCAAGCTGTTAGCCGTTAATACGGCTGCCAAAAATCTCAAACGCAAATATGCGGCAACGATGATGGACAGCGAAATCGCTGCAACGTCCAATATAATTGCGTCCAATGCGACATCGCCGTCTCAGGATCTAACAAGCCAACAGGTCGAAGCCAGCGGCAGCACCAGCTGTGGCTATTCGACGAAACTCTTTTATGGCAATCATCAACGCAGCGGCGTGATTGTGAGTCCAGTGTCCATTAAGCTGGTGCCAATGCTGCCTCCCAATGGCAATGAAATGGAAAAGGGAAACGAGCAACAGTTGCAATTGCTCCAGCCAATCAAAAGCGAATCAATTCAAGCAGCTGCTGAGTCCCATTTGGGGAATGTAGTTTTCGTGGAGCAAATGGAGGCGAAGAAGGCACGTAGAGTACAAAAGGCCAGTAGGTGCTTAAATGCATCTGGCAAACGCAGTAAATAAACATAAAAACATATACAAATTAAATTTTTTACTACTTATACATACACACATATATTTACATATAAAAGTCGCGCACGCACTCACACACACACACACATCGAAAGTGTGTGTTTGAGTGTAGGTGTGCGCGCAATGTAGTGTTAAAAAGCAAAAACAACAACAGAGGAATCAAATTAAATATACATGCATATACATATATAGTTATCTATATGTAATTGTATATCTTTTACGAGCATCGAATGCATTAGGCATTCTGATTATCATTATTATTATTATTATTATTAATATTACCATTTACAAAATGTATCTGTATGCTCTATACAACCACACATAAATACAGCCGGAAGTAAAACACTTAAAATTATTTGAAAACACATATACACAACAATTTGTATGTAGTTTTGAAATATCGGCAGAGCAAACGCCATAATTATAATTTAAAAGCAGCATAATTTTTAATATTAGTAGCCACACAAAACACACCTACACAACAAATTAAGGCGGGTGTGAAACAAAACAATATAAATCATGAAAAGAAATGGCAAAGAAATATTTTAAATAAAACTTTAATGCATACAAAATCAATTGTAATTTTCGCTGTTTTTATTCAACAGATTTATGTTCTTCAATCAATCATTATCTGTCATCGTTTCAGACATATTTTCAGATTGCCCTATATAAAAAATAAAACAAGAAACCAGAAAACCACAGCGAAGCAAATTATTGCATGAACGTTAAAATCACTGAGAGGCGATGCAGTTAATAAATTATTAAATAAACTGAAAAAATCTAAAGAATAATAGATTTGTAAGTAGACACCAATCGTGTAACTAATTTATACCAGACATTATAATTAGTACCCCAAACTGTATTTAAAAAATAACTGGGATTTTATAAGCCGATAAGGTTGCCACCTGTTTTGTATGGGGAACTATCGTTAAATTTGTTGGGATGAAATCCGATACATCGCTCTCTCTCTCTCTCTCTTTCTGCGATTGCTTTAAGTATAATTGGAGCCGTTAATTATCGATATCACCAACTAAACATATTGAAAATACATAAAAATATGTTCGTCCAGTAAAGAGAACAATCGGCAGTCGCTGTTGCTTAAGAGACAACTAACTTAAAATAATCTAATAGTCTGCGGAGATACTCACGCAATTAGCCAAAGTACTTAGGAAACCTCGGCAGCCAGTCGAGAGAGACTCGCTCCTGCTATATTTATAATTGGCGAGTTCCAAGTAAAGCGTCTGGCAGTCGCTGCTTGGTCGCATTGCCGTGAAAACACACATTTCGTCTTATTGTATTTTTGCAGACGTACAACACGTAATCAAGGGAAATGCAAGAATACAACGAAAAATTGGAAGATATCTACGATGAGAAATTGGGCAGGTTCTGGAAAATCAGGAGATACATCTATAGAGATTAGTTAATACATATTTATAAAATTTTGCAGGCATTTAGTGGCCAGCCTAAGCATTGAGCCCGGCGAGACGCTATTGGAGGAGCAGCCGCTGCTAGTGGCGCCCCATTGGGAATGCGATCGACTAAAGTGCGCGCAATGTCTGCAGGAGTCGTATGTGATATGTCGCAGGTGCCAAGTGTATCCGCTGTGCATGGACTGCAGCGACCACGATGCGTTCGAGTGCGAGTTCTTCGCGAGTGGAGCCGGCAGTGGGATTAGCAAAGATCTGCTAATTAAGAACTATGGCATCTGTGCGCTGCTGAAGCTTTTGTTGTTGCTCGAACAGCCGGATCAGCGGGCGCAATGCCAAGTACTGCTGGAAAGGCCAGTTAAGCTGGAGGATTATCGTAATGAGGACGGGGTTTGGCAGGAGCATGAAGACCAGGTGGTGCGTCCCATAATGAACAGTGGCTTAGCACAGGCTTTGCCGGATCAACAACTGACGCCGGATGCCTTGCATGCTCATTGCATACGCATCGATAGCAGCGCCTACGAGGTGACCGCAAGGGATGGAGATACACTTAAAGGAGTCTATGTGCGCGGAGCTAACTTGCCACATAGCTGTGTCCCAAATACGGTGGTCGCTCTAGACGAGCAGTTCAACTTGAAGCTATATGCATCTGTTCCCCTTGAGAGCGGCCAGGTCATCTACACATCCTATGCAAATCCATTAATGGGCACCAGCCAGCGACAGCATCAGTTGCGAATGACGCGGCACATGGAGTGCGCCTGCGTACGGTGCTTGGATCCCACGGAACTGGGCACCCACATGAGCAGCATGAAGTGTCGGGATTGCTCTGACGGCTATGCCGTTTGTGATTTGGGAGGAACTGGCGATTGGCGATGCCTCGATGTGAGCTGCGGAGCTGTTATACCAGCTGCCGATGTTCACGAGCTACTCGCTGAAGTCGGTGGTGCTCTGGTCGATGCGAAGGGCGAGCTGAGCGCCTATGAATCCCTCCTTGTCCAGAACAAACAGCTACTACATCCCAATCATTTCCTCTTGCTAGACATCAAGCAGAATATTGCGAGCATTTTGCGTGCAGCAGCTCTCATGAATTCTCTAAATGATCCCTGCAAGAAATTGCTGGCACGTCGCGTGGAGCTCTGCGGTGATCTGTTGCCCATTTGTCGGGCCGTCATACCCGGCATCTCCAAGCTCTATGCGATTGCTCTATTCGAGTACCTGCTGTCCTTTGTGGAACTCACCGAGCTGCAGTTCTCCGAAGGCGATTTGGACAAAAAGGGATATGCCGTAAGTGGAACGTAAACTGACTCTTAGCCATAATCCCAATCTCAAAGCCCCATTTAAATAGGCGCAATTAAAACGTGCCCAATCGGTGGCTAAGGAAGCACTGGATTTGTTGCAGTTCGAGCCAGAGAATTCGCCCGAGGGTTTTCTAACCGAACGCATTGCCATGGAGTTGGAGCGCATCGAATCTGACCTAATGAAATATGGGAAGCATTAAAATACCTACGAAATGAGCGATTCCATGGGAAATGTTGAAATTGATAAAGATTTGTAGAATATGTAGAAAATGTAGGTTAGATATTCTTTCATTTGGAAGAGAATGGCGCACTGAAAACTCCAGAGGCGTATATCTCCTTATGTTGAAAAATTTCCTTTGATCAAAATAGACATTTTCATTAGCAATGCATGTTTCCAAAATATCAACAGCTAATCCATACAATCACGATGGTTTAGTCATCCCTAATCCGAGCTAGAATGTTTGTAATATATACGGGCTTCAAAATATTTAATGCTTAATGCTTAATTCAGATCTTTTTATCGATTGAAATAAATTAAATTATATTCAAAAAATCATGCTTTGCTTTATTTCTAAATAAATATTGTACACTCATACATAGCAAACAATACATTCACACCGCGCGGCTCTGCTAACTGCGCAGTTGACGCAGCGACTGCACTCGGCCTGTAGTTTTGGCTACACTATGAAAATTTGTTGCTAAATAACTGTACTTGTAAATAGACAGTCCTTATTAAGATTTTAGAATGTAATGTGAATATTGACCTAAAATCTCCAAATTGGAAAGTATTTGAATTCTTTAGCTCTGATAGTATTTATGTTATATTATAAAAAAAAAAAACATGTTAACTTACTGATAAAAAAAAAAAAAAATATTTAAAAAAAAAAAAAACGAATAAAGCTCGTCCTCTGTATGGTACAGCATTCCCAATCTTTTATTCAGTTTAGGGTATACAAAATATGGATTTAGATGTTTAAGCCTCCAAAGCCGTTAGGTTACAATATTTCGTTACAAATTTAAAAAATTAAATAATTTTGGTTTTTCTGACTGTTTACAATAAAGAATAAAGAATAATTTAGAAATTTTTAAAATATATTGTAAAATTATAAATATATGAAATACGATTTCTACACAGAATGTAACATTATTAAAATTCTTCGATTCGAATTCAAGATTATTTCGAATAGGTTCTAAAGCAATATCCCAGATCGTGGCCTAAGGGAGTTCAATAGCCAAACAGAAGCGCATTCACTTCAGAGCTATGAGCCAAGGGAGGACAGAGGCGTCAGCGAGCGAGCGATGGGCAGAGGAAACGCACATTGAGATACAAATTAAATTAAGAATCGCTTTTAAATATAAATAAATCTAAATAGATACTAGAGTCGCAGTATCGCTCGACACAATATCGGGCCCTCAGTCGACGAGTGCTAATTGGCAACACCAGATGCAAAACTTGGCCAAAAGAAACGGGGAAGCGTTCACATTTCAAATAATCACTCAGAATGGAAGACTTTGCCAATAAATGCGAAGTGAAAGAAAACGAGACGATGGGCAGGTGGGTGGATTGAACCAAAGAATACCTAATCGTATTCAATATCCTATCTCCAAATGCATGCCCCAATTGAATGGACCACATAGTGCCCTATTGATAGTTATATTAATGAACATTTTGACTACCTCATTAAGTACTCTTTTGGCTCCACTAATACCAAATTGAATGAATATTAAAATTATGTGAATGTGCTGCCCAGTCCCATAAGTCCCAGAATTCACCTCTATGTTGAAGTACCTTTTGAATATCCTATTGATCCACAGATATACACACCTAATTGAATGGCATACGTCTTGCCTATTTTGTATATACAAAGGTATTTGGTAGCTGCCGTCAATATTAAGGCCGGGGAAACGCTGCTGCTGGAGCAACCTTTGCTGCTGCTTGCCAACAACGCTGAGAGACGGTGCTGCAACTGCCATCAGTTGACCTCCACGTTTTGCGGGTAGGTACTTGACCAGTATTATCCTGAAGAGCTTCTCATTGTGTGACATTTTTTCTGTTCGGGGAGCGGCCAGCAAGTGTCGTCTAATGCCGCTCTGTGCGGAGTGCGTGGAGCATCATGGCCTTGACTGCCTGCGATTGGGTGAGCTGCAGCTGCAGCTGGAGCAAGTGCAGCAGCTGCAAGCGAATGCAGAGATTGTCAATGTTCTCAAGTTTTTGCTGCTAAGGGAGCATGCAGAAATGCGCTCTCGGTATGAAGAGCTGCTACATATGGAGGCACATCTGACTCGTCGTCGCGACACGGAAATTTGGCGCACTTATCAGAAACAGGTGATACAGCCACTGCAATCTGCCGGATTGCTGTTGCAGCTGCGAAATGGCTCGGACATCGATGAGGAGTTGCTACAACGCATGCTTGGCATTGCGGACATCAATGGCTTTGAGATACGTGCCCCGGAATCGGGGAGTTCCATGCGTGGCGTCTATTTGCGAGCCGGTCTCTTTGCTCACAGCTGTGTTCCCAATGTAGTGGCGGCCATCGATGAGCAGCATCGCATCAAGCTCTATGCAAATCGTTCCATAGCCGCCGGAGAAATTCTATACAATTGCTATACGAACATTATGCTGGGCACTGAGGAGAGACGTCAGATTTTGAAGATTGGCAAGTGCTTTGATTGCCAGTGTGTCCGCTGCCTGGATCCTACTGAGCTGGGCACTCACATGAGCAGCTTCGTATGTTCCCACTGTGCTGGTGGATATATTGTAAAACAGCCTGATACTAATGTGTGGAAGTGTCTACTTAATCCGGAGCACACGCTGAAACCAGAGTTTGTGGCAAATGTGGTGGAACGTGCTAAGGAAGAGATTTTTCATGCTCGCGATGATATTTATCGACTGGAGTTGCTGCTGGCCAAGCTGGGACGTCTGCTCCATGGCAATCATTATATTATGCTTGATCTTAAACAGAATATAGCATCCATATTAAGGCAGATTTTGCAGAACATGGCTCATCGACCCAGCCGTAAGGTTTACGAGCGTAAGATTCGCTTATGCCAAGAAATATTATTGGTTCTAAAAGTTTTGGTTCCTGGCATATCTCGCCTTAAAGCTATTGCACTCTACGAATTGGCCAACACACAAGCTGAGCTTGCGCGAAAATTGTTCAGTGAACAGGAGCATACCGCTGCGGATTTATTGGTAAAATATTCACATCTTTACATAAATTTATTACTAAAAACAAATCAAAATACCAATTATACAGGGAGAGCTGCAGCAGACTGAGATTATGATGCGGGAATCCCTTCGCATGCTGCTTTATGAACCTATTTACACGCCGGAGGGTCAATTGGCACGTAATATGCTTAGAGAGCTGAAAGAGCTTCAAAATGATATGAAAGTGCTGCAGCAACCGAATGATGACGTGATTAATTAAAATTTGTTGATATTTTGTATTTCAAAATACTTGAATGTTACTTTCGTTAGCGCCAAAATCGATTGCAATGAATGAATTAGTCTTATCGGAACTAATATATGACGGCAATTCATCAGACAAATCTTTTTACTGGTCAAATTTGGCTGCGATTTTGTTAGCGTTAAAATTCGATTAGTCGATAGTTAGCTAGTGTTATCGAGACAATACTGTGGAGGCGAACGATACGAGAAACTGCTTGTGGAAAGGGTTCATTTTGAGTTTGCAACTTTACTATTGTTCAATTATATTATGCGTATTATTGAAAAGCTTTACATTGTGTCTTGCGAAATTGTTTCTGTTTAATATGAGGAAGCAAACCTGCGCTATTATCAAGCCGATATTGAACAGCTGACTGACCAAAATAAACTAGACGACTGATACAAATGGAGCCAATACAATAGCAGCAGCTGTAAAACTAGCAACCCCAAGCTGAAAATAGGGTGACAAAAAATCAAAGGTGGGCAGTGCACAAAAGCTGCAAGCGACGCAGACGCTGGCTGCTGTTCAGTCACAACTTTAGTGCTTTTAGAGCGGTTTACTCGTCAAGCTAAACTAAACTCTCAGTTTTGCTTCCGTTGCTCAACAGCTCGCTTCGCTTAGCTGTAAATTACCTAAAAAGAAACGACATGAAAATTCAATACTAAACATGTTAGTGGGCTACACCAAATCATGTCACAGCTATAGCAGATTGTGAAATAATTGTTTTCCCATCGTTGTCTACATTTGCTGTTCTTTAAAAACCCCCACACAAAAGTCGTCATGGCTTTGGCCAGCGCAGCGGGCGCTCTGCTCAAACCACAAACGCCGCTCCAGCAGCTGCTCGAGGACATTAATTTCCAGCGCACCAAAGAGATGCGACAGCTGCTCAAGGATGGTAACTACAATTAATTATCAATAGCCTTATACTATAACCAGGATTAAAAAGAAACTAAATATGCGTTATTCAGAAAAATTGTCTACATTTGCACATTATCGATTTGTCAAACGCCCATCCGGCAACTCCTTCCACCCTTGTACAGAGCTCACACACATACACAGCTGATTGTATATGTATGCTCAGATTGTGCTCCGATTTAGCACACTTATTTGCATAAATATGACCAAACTTTCCAACATGCATATATGTGTGTGTGCATGTATATCTGCATATGTATGCATTTATTTGTGATCTACATACATATGTATAACAGCTTTTCAGCTTAGCAAAAGTTATTGTTTACTCGTTGAGGCTCTTGTCTGCATCTATCAACGGTACTCATACATACATACGTATGTCCGTGTGGGTGTGGATGTGTGCAAGAAGAAAATCCCCTTAGCGATTCTTATATCACCTGAATGTAAATACCGAGCACTACTATCGACTAAACTTTTCATGTCAGTATGTATGTTTACATCTATCTGACCCTACAATGTACTTATGGATGTACCTATGTATGTATGTATATATGTAGTATATACATACATGGATGTATTTTCTTAAATTATTTGCTCTGTTGGTGATATTCGATATTTATGGGCCCGTTAGTGATACATATGTCATCTGTTTATAGTTGTTCGAGGAAACAAGATACAAATTGTCAGTATTGAGGTGATACTCATAATAATGGTTTATTTATATTTGTTTTTTTTTTTTTTTTTTGTGTTTTGCATTTTTATTATCTATATAAACTTTTGTGTAAATGAATAAATTGTAATGTTTGTTTAAAACATCTGAAATATCAGTTAAATATGAGACCACCTGTAGCTTTTTCGTGGAATTAGTACTGACCTATAAATCTCACATCACTTATTGGACTTACACTACACCTGAATCAAAGATTCAACTCAACAAAAACGATTTAAATATTTTATATATCCGTAATTACATGAAGAGCGTGTTAGGTCTGGTGGTATTTCCTTTAGTAATTCACGTACAACTTTTTTTTTCAAATTTTGTTCATTTATCTGTATTAACTTGTTTCAGATGGCGGTTTTGTGGTACTGCAGGGCACGACCTATTGGACGGATTTGTTTGTGCGTCATTTTCTGTTCCAAACGGAGCCTGTGCACAGCATCGATTCGGATGATTTGCTATTTTTTGTGCGCAAAAAGCACGTGAAAAGCTCCTCGCGCCATATGCCAAAATATGAGGTGGGTTAAAGTTAATCATACACTGAAACAGTGCATTTATTCTGTACTTTTTCTCTTGCAGACTGAAGTTGAGGTATTTCGCAAGGATTCACGCAAGCTGCCCATCGGCGATCCGGATGTGGATTGGGAGGAGACTGTCTATTTGAACATGGTTATACATCAGTTCGACTACACGTTAACCTTGGCCATATGCACGAGAACCTCACCCAAGGAGCTGCAGGTCCTGCGACGGCACTCGCAACGGGTCTACGCGAGTCCCAGTCGCCGAAAGATGGATACCAAGGGCGAGGGCGAAGAGATTACCTATCCGCATATATGCTTCATGGTGGACAACTTCGATGAGGTGTTTAGCGATATATTGGTGCGCGATGGCGAAATGGTCTGCGTCGAATTGGTGGCCAATGACAAAGATGGTGCCGTTCAGGGTGTTATCTTTTTGGGCTCCATACGCTACGATGCGCTGAAGAAGGTCTATGATGCCAGGGTTAGTGTGGGATTATTTAACGATCCATTGAATACGATTGCATATTAATGTTTTGCTTTTACAGCAATCAAGTCTGAGCTCTAAGGTGGCCCAACGCATGTCTTTTGGGCTTTTCAGCAGTGGGGCAGGAGTCCAAACGCGTTGCGAATTCGTGCGAATGAAAGGGCCACAGGGCAAGGGTCATGCCGAGATGGCAGTGACCAAGCCGAAGGGCTCTGGCGTAGAGACGCCCACCAGCGAGCCTGGCTTCTGCGCCACGGACATGTGGGACGAATGGGAGGAGGAAAACGATGACTATTGCACATATCGTCATCAACGTCGACTCAGCGATCCGAGCGCGAATCTCAATAATTTCTCACGATACGGCTGGCGGACAAAGAATACCAACCAAGACATGGTGGGCAGCGGCAGCAGTACCACTGCCGGCGTCAAAGCGCGCTCCGAAAACGAAGGACTCGACTCGCTGGCCAGCGAGGTATCTGAGATCGAGGCTGGCGACTTGCGCGATGGTAGGCAATCTACATTCTTTGTACATTTGTATGTCTAAATGCAACGATGTCACAGAAATAGTACTTTCGATATATTTTGCATGAACTCTCTGCTCATTTGTAAATAATCTTAACCCACTTATCATTTGTACTGATTTGTAGAGTATTTACATATTGTCTTTGTTTTGTTTCGCTTTTCCTGCTCGCTTTGCTCTGCTTACGTTAATTTCCTTTTTTGCTTTTGTTCTGTTGTTCTGTTTCCTTGTAAACATGTTGTGGTTCCTAAGATTTTTCTTAAATTAACAAATTTCGAATTCAAATTAACCAACTACAATGTGTGTATATATATATATTTCCAAAAAGGAACAACAGGTATATACCTAATACTTGACTTTGCCGAGAAAGCAGGACAACTAAAACAAAAACAAAAATCCAAAACAACTACAGAATATGAAATTTTTGTTTTCAATTTGCGTTGGCTTTACCTTTTAAATATTGCAAATGTTTTAAAAAGAAGTACAGGTAATTGTTTTCGAGTTAGATTAAAAAATAGTATAAAGGGAAATGTGCAGTATTCAGAAAAAGATTTAATAAGACCATTAAATATATAAAAATGAAATCCTTAACATATCAACTATATATAGTAAAACATTAGATTGTCCTATTCCATATACAGCATACACTCGGGGATGTTCATAAGTAGCTTCAAGGCGACTCCTTCGCTGTGTTCCCACTATTAGTACTCATTTGCCGTGCTTCCTATGGTATTCTATATAACATTACCTGCCCCTCAACGCCGTAACCACATATAGTGATTCACCCTATATAGTGCTATCCCGGTTTTCATTTATTATTTTGTTACGCTGCTTAATTCTTTTGTTTGTTACTTGGCCAAAACTAAAATTTTGTGTTGCTTGTCGATCGAGTCTCGCTCGATTGTTGTATGTGTCGTTGTAAATGCTTTATAAAAATGCAACAAACCGATCTATATCTACTTGTAGATCAGCAACGTCCTGCTTTCTCGGCATCCGCTGCAAAACAGTACCCAAATATGAATTGCGAATCGCTCAAATTGTTAGCTGACCAAACAAATTTAACGCCAGCTGCCATAGACAGCGGAGCAGTGGCTAGCAGTAGCGCAACTGGCGATTCGCCAGCCTTGGCTGTCACAGCGGTCACGCCCCCACCGCTGAGCGCGGCGGTCGAGGTGGTTACGGATGGCGGCAACGGAGGCAGCAGCAGCAGCACGGGCTGCAATTGCTTCGGTGGTAAGAAGTGCAAAAAACGCTGGACATCGGTGAATAGCAGCGCGGGGGACACACCCGAAATGTCGGAGGTGTACTGCCCCAGCTGTGAGGATGCGGCCAACGAGACGCCCGCGTGCCTCAGCAAAATGCCCGACAAACGGACCCAGACACGGCTGAAGCCCAAGCCGCCGAGCATATTGTGCGTGGAGAGCGAGCTGGTGGTCAGCAAGCGGAGCAGCCTGAGGCTTCCCAGCCTAGAGAGCAAGCGAAAGGCCGGCAGCAATATTACACGGAGCGTGTCCTTGAGCGCGGCAGATCGACGAACGAGTGTGCCAATGCCTAGAAAGGTGACGCCATCGCGTGTGCGTCTGGTCAAGCCCAAAGAGCTGGACAAGGGCAAGGATAAAGATAAGGAGAACGACAAGAAGTCCACGAATCAGAAAGCAAATGGCGCCAGTACCTTGCTGGCTAAGATGTCGCCAAAAAGGCTGCGCAATGCCAGAGCCGTGGATAAGGAGAAGGAAAAGGACAAGGACAAAGAGAAAGAGAAGAGCAAGGATAAAGAAAAGAATAAGGACAAGGACAAGGACAGACCGAAGGCCGCAATCAAGTTCAAAACTGGCAGCAGCAACAACAACAACAATCATGCCAAAGCGAGCACAGCTGCAGCCAAAACTGAGGAATATGAAATCGCTGACGATGCCACCTCCCTGAATGGCCAATCCTTGTACGCTGACGAGGCTACATCTGCTGCTAAAATAGCCATACTCAGCGAAAGCGACAGCAAGCTATTGATAAGCGTGCGCGGACGCGAGGAGCTGCCTGTGGTGGAGCAGACGCCAACGACGCCATCGCCACCAGTAGAGGTGACGTCCGCGCAGCGTTTCGATAAGTGTATACGTGTACCTGTGAAATCAGAGAGCCATCCATTGCAGCTGTCGGCAGACAGCGCAAACAACTACAATAATGTGCAGCCGGAGCAGCAGCAGGCGCAGGACCCGGAGGCGACCGAGCAGCAGTCGGCGGAGCAGCAGCCACTGCTGAATGGCGAAGCGGATGCGGCAAATGGCAACGAGACGGCGGGCAGCAGCGCCACTTTGCCGCGCACAGCAAAGCAATCCTATTACCACAAGGTGTTGCATCTGGTGCCCAAGCGTCGTACGCCCGATGGCACCAATATATACTACTGGTGCGATCTGCCCAAGAAGGCGCTCAAAGGTTAACCAAACACCATACACATAATATAGTCCAATATCCACTCTGCATGTTTTATCAACTTATTTGGATATCAATTACTTGCCTCACTGATTTATTTACTTTTGTATGCTTGCAGAGCTCGACGACGGCGCCTATAATCCCCTGTGGACCAGTCGTGGGTTTACGCAATCCTTTCACTTCTGGAAGGAGAACCGGAGACAACAATCGACGCCGCTCAACGCATTCCTCACATATGTTACACTGCCCTGGTGGAGCATAGCCAAGGGTAAGTTATCGCTGATCGATCTTATTTTCTATTTGTTTCCCTAATACATTTGTAATAGTTCCTAACCTATATCTTTCAATCTCATTGATAATTGAAAAGAAATATTTGAAAACTGTTGTATGAGTTCTATGAGAAGATCAAGAACTGTCATTAAATATGTATATAATATAATTATAATATGAGGGTATGGCAATGTTACTAAATGATATTTTTCATTTCATCTTTTACAGATCTTTTGGATCATCGGGAGACGCCCATACTGACTTTTTAGTATTAGCTTTGCTCGTCGCTTGTGATTTGCTGTTAAACTATGCTTTAAAGTATTACCTATACAGAAATATATCCTTTTGTTTATTAGTTCTGGCAAATCATGTGATCCTTCTTTAAGTTCACTTTTATATATGGAACAATGTTTACTTGCATCTCAGGTGGCAGCAGTTCACCTGCTCCATTCGTTATAATTTTAATTTTGAATTTGCTTTAAAAATGCCAATGCAAACGCCCGTAGCTGAGTTAAGATTTCCAAGCTATTTATTCAGAGTAACTGGGGCATCATTAGATATATATTAATATTTATATATATATTTAGTAACAATATATATGTGAGATAAACGTACATATGTATTTCAAAGTGTGTATAGCATGTTTGTATGTAAATGCAGCGCTGAGCCAACCTACAAATTTATAAGCTATATATAGAGATATACACCTACTAAAACGCTGCATTTCGAGAATATATAAAAGAATTGTTACAATTAATAAAAGCTATATATGTGTATGTATGTATGTAATAATACTATTGTAATTATGTGGAACATTTCTACTATATACATATATATATAGAGAGCAAAACTGTAAAACGAAATAAAAACATTTGCGTACAATAATTATTAAAATACAAATTGAATTCCATTTTGTGTACACTTAAATGGGCAGATCAAGGAGAATATTTTTATATATTTTGTCTAATTTTGAACACGTTAAGGACGGCTCTTACCACTTTACTTATGCTAAAGTGCCTGTATTTATCATTTTAATATAATTGAAATCCCATTTCGCATAGTTAAATCGTAAATCAAATCATAATTCACATCTTCAAATCGCACAGGTAAGAGGAGGAAAATAAACTCAAATAAGAAATCAATTTTATCCATCAACTTACGTTTGTTATCAAAATTGAAAATATCTTTAATATGTGATTGGCCAAGCAGATGCTGCTCTAATCAGGAGAAGCAAAGTGCGCATGGAAATCCATATGTTGCTCATTTAGCACATACAACTATGTAAGACAATCAGAATCTATTTATTATATATGTATATATAATACATTCGCCCGAAGATAACTGGAGAGTGCTCAAATTGGGATTCAGTCGGTTTGTGCGCTTTGTCGGCGACGGTCGCGCATTGTTTATTCGCTCAAGGAAATAAAAAAGAAAAACTGAAAGATTATAAGATGTGGCACTCGCTGCCGTCGTGTATCAGCGTTGCTGTTGCCCTCTGTCTTGTGGCAGGCGCAATTAGTCCAACGGCTGGCTGCCCCCGGGCTCCCACACACTTGCCTCATGGCCGGCGTACACGCGGCGACAATGGATACAAATTAATTGTGGCTGATGGACCCAATGGCTATGTACCCGGCAAGGCATACAACTGTAAGTGTTAGGTGGATCTCAAAATCTCGCTATGTACAACAAAAAAGACAAAACAAAAGCTTTTCTTAATCAGCGCTAGGGAGGGTCATGGCCTCGTGACCCCTAAAACGCACAGAACAAAGCGAAGGCGATAAGCAACAAGTATTCATCGGACGTGTGTGTGTGTGTGTATGTGTGTGTGGATCGTGCCGTGTGTGCCTTTCATGCTCGTAACTCTACATTGCAGTATGTTTTGATAATATTCAAACAAAATATGTATTAATCGAAATGCCCAATGTGATTTTCACAACTTATGACTGAAAAGTAAAAACAAAAACCTTTCTGAATTTAAGTAGAGTCCAATATTCAAATATATATATGTATATATTTGTATGATAATATAAAGTCTTTCTTGACATAAATGTAACACATTTTTGTAGCAACTTAAGAGTACGTTAGTCAATACTTCAGGATCCTTATTCATAAAGTTAAATGAGTTAGAGATTTGCATTAATCGTAATGATACAAGTTATTCATTCCATAACACATGATAACTGCAATACTCCGCTACAAAGTTAACATGTAAAATTTATAGATAAAGAAATTCTAATATTCCTCTGAAGTCTAAAGGATATTAGCTATCAATCTTGCTTAACAAATGATCTCTGATCTAGTTTGTTAATGTTTATAATGAATTTCCATTTAGCTTAACGTAAATAATATATAATATACATATGGCACATATTTTCCATATTTTTCATATACATAGTGAATAACTTTAAACAAAATTAAATAATGTGTCGTCTAATGTCTAATGATTAGCTCCGATGCACAAAGTCTAGATATATTCATATTCATTAAAGTGGATTACAAAGTATGTTAAACAAAATATAAAAAACGATGATTTAACTAGCATAAGAAAACTTAACAAGTTTGGTTTATGGCACAACTCTAATAATTCAGGCCGTGCATAGTGCGCAAATGATTGAACAGATAGCCTTGTTTCATAAAACTCCGCTTGCACTGTGGACAGACGTAGCGAGATAAATGGGTTATACGATGTTTATCATAGCGCGATTTGTTGTTGTTGCTTTCGTCGCACCACTCGCAATAATACACACAACTATTTATCTTGGGCAGAAAGCCGAACAACTGCAGATAATAATTAACTGCACTAGACAGCGTGACCTTTTTGAAGAACTTAAGATCGATTTGATGTGCATGCCAGGTGTTGATTAAATTTAAAATGCGCTTCACTTCGCTGACATCGAAGTTGAATTTAAATTCCGCATTAGCCTCCTCTGTGAGCAGGAGCAGCTCCTTGCGGGTCTGCTGTGTAAATTGTGTATTAGGTCTCTTGGGATTCCAAACAGTAGTATATTGCCGCAGCATATTGGCAAATTTAGCAGCCTTTCCTCGTATTATATCGATAAATTCAATGGGTTTTACTTCCTCGAAATCAGCATACTTTATAATGGATAGCTGCATGTAGATATAATCAATATAAAGTTAACATTTATTTATCTTTTTCTACTATGCATTGTCTTACCCCAACTACTTTAAGGAGGGCCACATCGTTGCGTAGATCTTTGTCTACTGAATTGATTTTAATTTCTGCTGTTTCCTGCTCCGTCTGGGTGCTCAACTGTTTCTGTACCTGTTGCTGTCCGATTCCCATTGCATTACGTATACTCTCAGAGGCATTGCTGCTACAGTGCGCAACGTTAGGTACCGGCAATTCCAGCAAGCTATCCGCATTCGCCAATGAAGTTTGTAGTGCGCTCTGGAAAAGATTTAAATTAAAACGTGATTAGATAAACTATCTTAATATTTGAAAGTAATAATTGGTTACCCTTAAATTTTCGCTTACTTGGAGTTTTCTACTTGGTTCTGTACTTGTTTCCGTTTTCTTACATCTTGTCTCAAATTCTACAATTGAAGATTCCTTCTTCTGCTGACTTTTGGGAATGATTGGTTCCGAGTAAGAGGATCGCATAGCTGGCATTGTCTTCTGGCTTTTAGTTTCAACAGTCGATGATTGTGGCTCTTCGACAAGATTCTTCGTAAGGTTCTCAAGATGGTTTCCATTGGGATCTGAACAGTTCTCCGAATCTGATTTAAGTTTGGCATGGCGGACTGGAAGGGTTGACTTGGCTTCAAGTTGATCGATTGGTACAAGTTGATCTTTAATTAAAGATTCTTTCTGTTTCGCTAAATTTTTAGATTCCACTAGCAAGTGATCTTCAATGATATTGACCTCGTTTGCTGGTTTAAATGGCAAGCGGTTTGTCCTACGAAAATCGCTTTTTAACGAGCTAAATATGCGTTTCTTAATAGTTTGCAAACGTTGATGTTGCTCTCGCTTGCTTGCAGAGCGCGCAATGGCATAACTCTTATAATCGCATTTCAACTTTGGTTTTTCAGGATTCTGTTTTTTGTTTTTGGTTTCTGTTTGTGGTCTTCCACGCTTTGATTTGTGGTCCTCAATGGGTTTGACGGGCTGTGCGGTTAAGTCTACTGCACTAGGTTTGGAGAGCTCAAAATCTGACGTTTGTTGCAATTGCAATATATGATCGGAGCAATCTTCAGACTGAAGCTTTGCCTTTTTGGCAGCTGATGAAGCCTCCTCAGCTTGTGGCTCAGAGTTTAATAACATGGCCTCTACTTCTGCTATGACGTCTACTGCTTGATCCGCTACCTGCAAACAATTATCCGCTGCAAATATAAACAGTTAGATCATTTTCAATTGGATCAATTCATTGGACTCACCTTCTGCTTGCCCCCGCAAAACATTTTGGGGTGAATTAGTTTCTTTTATGGCTTTTGTTTCTTGGTAGTCCACTCCATAGGTGGCCAAGGCACTCAATATATTTTTATTCGCTGCGATGCTCGCTATCGCATCGGTTTCCATGGTGCAGCTGATGCCGCTATCCAAGCAGGCCTTTGTTGCATCTATCGTATCTGCTGGCATGCCGGAATCGCTACTGCTGCTGCTGCTGCTATTTGCTTGCAAATGAACATCGTTCTGTGTGTCAGTAGAAGATAATAGTTCTTCCATGCTATAGACATTGTGTGCTTTCGCAAATTTAAGCACATCGCTGTGCATCCACTGCAAATGATGTAGAAACACCGACAGATTTGTGTAAATGTCAGAACAAAAACGACAAAACATCCCAATCGTGTTGTCTTGTGGTGAAACGACCACATCGCCACACTTCTCGAAGGTCACACAGCCATCCGAAAGCGAATTGAAAAAGCAACTCATTTTTACGTATAGCTATTTTTGTTTCTCAATTTTAAAAGCAATAACTGAATAGCAATGCGAACTGAAAACGCGGGACGATCGAGTGTGATAGCCGCTGTATTTGGCTATCGATAATACGCACAGTTGCAATACGTAAAATATTAAGCTGAGCT
This sequence comes from Drosophila mulleri, assembly GCA_035047565.1. Lineage (NCBI taxonomy): Eukaryota > Metazoa > Arthropoda > Insecta > Diptera > Drosophilidae > Drosophila > Drosophila mulleri. The sequence goes on from JAWNPK010000168.1 coordinate 14,592,202, forward strand.
ATCGAAGCTCGATTTCTTTTTAGTGAAAGTATCGATAAATAGCGCTAAATTAATTTAAATTTTAACGAGTCTTTGTATTCTATTTTCAGTACTGTTGCTTGGCTCACGCACCCATACAAAAATCCAACATTTTACCCACTTTACTATTGCTGCTGAGGCGCACACTGGCGGCAGACGGTCCCAAGTGGCCAGTCCACGTCGTGTCGGTCGCTTTCAGCTTTTCAGCGATTCACTTACTAAATTCAACGATCGCTGCGTCAATACAGTCTCAGAGGCAGATGATTTACCCAAGACAGAGGTGCAGGTCATGTGGGTGGCACCCGAGGCCGGCTCGGGTTGTGTCTCGCTATCCGCAATGGTGTACGAAGGTCCACGTGCCTGGTTCTCGGATGACGGTCAGCTCACCCAAGTGATTTGCGAGCACAAGCCAAGCGCAGCTGATACGCAGAAGGAGTGCTGTGCGTGTGATGAGGCCAAATACAGCGTAAGTTGAAGAGATATAATCAATAATAATATCAATAATATAATCCATATACATATTCTATGAATTATCTTGGCAGTTTGTTTTCGAGGGCATCTGGTCAAATGAGACGCATCCCAAGGATTACCCCTTTGCCATCTGGCTGACGCATTTCTCCGATGTGATTGGCGCTTCGCATGAGGCGAATTTCTCCTTCTGGGGCGAGAATCATATAGCCACGGATGGTTTCCGCTCGTTGGCCGAATGGGGGTCGCCCACGGCTCTGGAAACCGAGCTGCGTGCTCAAGGTCCCAAGCTGCGCACACTCATCAAAGCGGCTGGATTATGGTATCCAAATGTGAATCAGAACACTTCCTCTAAATTTCGTGTGGATCGCAAGCATCCCAAGATTTCGTTGGTATCCATGTTTGGTCCATCGCCTGACTGGGTGGTGGGCATTAATGGAGTAGATCTTTGCACCTCCGACTGCAGCTGGAAGGAGTCCATGGACTTTGATCTATATCCCTGGGATGCGGGCACTGACAGCGGCATAACTTATATGGTGAATGATTATGGTTATGATTGTATTCTAAGTTGTATTTGAACTAACTGTAATTCAACTGTAGTCCCCCAACTCTGAGACTCAACCACGCGAGCGCATGTACAGGATTACGACTATGTACCCCGAGGATCCACGCGCGCCGTTCTACAATCCGAAGAGCCAGCAAATGACGCCACTTGCCAAGCTCTACGTGCGTCGTGAGAAGATTGTCTCACGGAATTGCGATGACGATTTTCTGCAAGCTCTGCAACTGGAAGTGTCCGATGATGCCGAGGAACAGGATACGCGTGGTAAGACAGATATAACGATATACATTATTATCCTCGCTAACTAATTCTGAATATTCCTCCTTAGCTGAATGCCGTGTGAGCAGCTATAATGCTTGGAGCCCCTGCTCCGTTTCTTGCGGCAAGGGCATACGCATGCGTAGCCGCCATTACCTGAATGCCGAGCTGGCGAAGCAGAGCAAGTGCAGCCGTCAATTGATTGCGAAGGAGATGTGTGTGGCGGATGTCCCGGAGTGCGACAATGGTACGGCTGGCCAGGATCGTGACGACGATGAGGGCGAAAATCTGGCCAATTCGCAATCGTTGATCAACGACAATGGCGAAGGCGCTGGCATCTGTAGAACCACACCCTGGAGCGTGTGGTCTGAGTGCTCGGCCAGCTGCGGCATTGGCATTACCATGCGCACGCGCACTTTTGTTAGTCCACAGGGACGCAAACGTTGTCCGCACATCACCATTGTGGAGAAGAACAAGTGCATGCGACCGGAGTGCACATACGAACAGGTGGAATTGCCCGATCCCGATTGCCCGACCACCCAGTGGAGTGACTGGAGTCCGTGCTCTGGTATATGTGGATTGGGTAGCACCATACGCAAACGTTTGGTGCTGCTGGAAGATGGCCCGATGAAGGATAATTGCACCAAGCGGCTCGAGCTGCATCAGCAAAAGGAATGCCAACACGCCTTGGACTGCAACATCAACATGGAGCAAGCCAAGGAAATATGCGTGCAACAGCCAGAGACGGGCCCTTGCCGCGGCAACTATCAACGCTACGCCTACAATGCTCACTCTAATCGCTGCGAGTCCTTCACCTACGGCGGCTGCCGGGGCAATCGCAACAATTTCCTCACCGAGAACGATTGCCTGCAGACCTGCAGCAAGATACGAGGCGAGAATGTAGCCACGCCCACCCACCTGCCCAAAGACTGCGTTATGTCCGACTGGTCCAACTGGTCGCCCTGCAGCGTGAGCTGTGGCTCCGGCTACTCCGAGGGCCATCGCTATGTCATCAGCGAGCCGCAGCACGGTGGCCAGTCCTGCCCCAAGCGCCTGGTCAAGCAGCGTCGCTGCACCCTGCCAGCCTGCTAGATCCAGCAACAAATACAGATTGCAGAATTACAGCTGCATCATTCCACACATATTTTTAACACTTTTCGAATAAAGTCGCAATAAATGTTTTGCTGTAATCAACGCAACACGCCTGTGTTTGCTTTAATTGCGTTTGTTATTATTCAAGACTTGGCACAATTAAAAGCGACTCGGTTGCCGTTCGTTTCTGCTTACATAACCTGTAATTGAACCAAAGGGTATACTAGACTGCAACTAAATATGATCGTGCTGAATTTGTTTGTTTCCAAATATACGTTTTCAGACATTACAAAAATATTCCATTTTTAAATGTTTTATTTCAATTTTAATTAAATTATAGCTCCTATGTTTCTGCTATATATGTATTCTTAAAAAAGTTCGATTAAAACCCACAACAATATAATTTGAGATAAAAACTTTACTCATAAAAAACCCGGAAAATTTTGAAGTAATTATATTGCAAAAGTAGTTAGTTGTATAATGTGTTCGCTTTTGATTAGTCGCAAGCATTAATATAAATTGATGTACATATACACATATTCAATTTTCTTAGTTAATCATTTTGGAATTTTTATTCTATTAGATTGTTTTTTATATTAGAGATTGACATTTATTTCTTTTTTATTGTATATTATATTTATTGTATTTCATTTTTGCTAATTTATTTGAATATTTCAAGCTGCCAAAGATTTACTGTCCACATATAAAAATACATTTCGTTTTGCTTAACTATGATTTCATATTTCGGTTTTATTAAAATTTCGGTTAATATTGATCGAAATTCTTTTTAATTATTTACTTTAAGACTGAAATATTTAATATTATATTTTCACTTTTAATACCTTTTAATTCAGTTTTTCGAAATTATTTTTGTAAGACTTCTGTTTGTTGCACATATATTTAGATTAAGAAACCTTTTGAGAAACTGTAGCTACTCCCGCTTAGATTCGGATAGATATGATATGTTAGATACATACATATGTATAATGTCAGACCACATAAAGGGCTTTTAAGAAAATACATATTGTATTTGCTTGAAAGGTATTTGCAGAGCCTAGCAAATTACTGTTGCTTACTTTATTTAGCATTACACTTCGCTTATCTTGACACTTATTGAGTTCCAATTGAATACTGTGCCAAGCGGCTGTCGAATTCCGGCCGCAGAGGTCACTTTCACTAGTAGCCGAAAGTGTTGCAACTAAATGTCGCTTGTGTGTGTGAGCATATTTGCGTATGTGTGTGTTTGTACGTGTGCTAACAAGACGCTTTCCCGGCCGCAATCGCAACCAGTTGGGCGGTCGTCGCATTTAGTTAATGCTAGCTTCTTGTCGAGTGCATCTCGTAGAGCAATGGAAAAGTGCGAAAAAATATTTCCTTATGAGATTCGCGATGTGGAGGCTTCCGTCAATGCGGAGCTGCTGGAGTACTTCACAGGTGAGCAGTAATTGAACTCAAATGAAATTTATTCGAAACACGCTTAACAGGTGAGCGCACGGGCTTTGTGCAAGTTGGACCCGAGGGTTATTTCTTTCCACACAAGTATAAGGCCCATGCGGCACAATATTACAATTTTGAGGCGCGCCCCGATGATATATGGATAGCAACCGTTCCGCGCTCGGGTACCACCTGGACACAAGAGCTCATCTGGTTACTAGCCAATCGCCTGGACTTTGAGCAGGCACAGCAACGTCCACTCACTGAACGTTTTCCGTTTCTAGAGTAAGTAGAGATCCGAAACTTGTAGGATTTTTTCTTTGAATTATAAACTCTTTCAACAGATTTCCCTTGTTTGTGCACGATGAAGTCAAGGCAGAGCTTCAAGCTGAGAATAGTCACTCTCCAGCTGCTCTTGAATTTATTGAACAAATTTCGCGACCGGGTTACGAGACGCTGAGCGAATTACCTCATGGTCAGCGACGATTTATTAAAACCCATTTTCCATTTTCTCTGATTCCATCAAGTGTCCTGGAGAAAAAATGCAAGGTAACTGAATTTCCAAACTAAAAATACAATCGGTTATATTTTCGTATTTTTCCCAGATCATCTATGTGGCTCGTAATCCCAAGGATGTAGCTGTTTCCTATTATTATCTGAATCGCTTGTTTCGCACACAGGGCTACGTGGGAGACTTCGAACGTTATTGGCGCTATTTTCAACAAGGACTAAGTATGCATACCACATGTTAAATAAATTTCAAATACGTATATAATTAACTACTCGCAGATCCTTGGCTACCTTATTTCAGTCATATAAAAGAGGCAAAGGCGCATAGTCAACTTCCAAATGTCCTTTATCTTAACTATGAGGACATGCTAATAGACTTACCAGGTACTATATCGAAAGTTGGCAAATTTTTAGAATTCACGCCCGATGCTGTGGGACTGGAAAAATTAGTTAATCATCTAAGTATTAAAAACTTTCGTGAAAATAAATCTGTCAACATGAATGAAATGGCAGAAGTTGGAATTCTCAGGAGGGGCGAAGCCGCATTTGTGCGTAAAGGTGGCAAAGATAATGACGCCAAACAGCAGGATCAAAAGGAATTTGTGGATAATCCAAAACTATTAAAAATTGCTAATGATTGGATCCAGCAAAATACTGACTGTGCTAAATTCCGATGAAATGTAGGTGCTTCATTGCAAACAGTATGAGGTTATCAGTGTTTATTGGCACTTGACATCTGACTTTCAAAGTCATTTATGTTATAAGTTAATATTTACTAAGAATTTAATAAAATATGTATATCTTACGCTTTTATCGTACGTAATAAACGTTTATTCAATTTTGCCAATCGTTCAAAGCAGATATTTATTAATTGCACTGCATCACGATACAAATTTAACTTCCAAACGTTCAATAGTTTAATGTTATCGATCGTAATCGATTGTGATACTTCGCGCTGATGCTTAAAGCTAGTATGTCGTGCATAATCTAATTTTGCAATACATGGGTATTCCGTATAGTGTTTTCTAAATATTTAAATATGACTTAAAACATGAATAGGTTTGTTTTAATGTACAATCAGCGAATCTTGTCCGGCCATATTCAATTGGGTACCGGCATTTCGACCAGCGTACTTGCCTTCGCTAAAAACAGCTGTTTGGTGGCCAAGGAAATGAGGATACAATGTTTTTGATTAGAAGATATTATAGCAGCGTTAAACGCATTGCCCAAATAGCTGCCGGTAATAAACCAGGTGATACGCTTCAAGTACAGGTAAGGAGAGAGGGTTGTCAAACTATTATGTGATTTATGACTTCTTTCTTATTATAGGGCTGGATAAAGAATGTGCGACGTTTGAAAAACAATATATTTCTGGACATCAACGATGGTTCCACTAGCGACAAGTTTCAGTTGGTTGTGCCACGAACTCTGGATACGCAGAAGCTGACAGCGGGCAGCGTAATCAGCGCCGTAGGTCTCGTACAACTGGCTCCAAATGGACATTACGAATTACACGCTGAGAATGTTCAATCAATTGGTAAATACATATATACATATTTAGCTTATATAACATACACGGCTCATATTTTGTGTGCAGCGGAGGGTCATCTGCAGGACGGGTATCCGTTCTCCCCCAAACAGCAGCATGCGCCAGAATATGTGCGGGAGCACCTGCATTTGCGTGTACGCATCGACTACATTGCTGCCCAGATGAGGGTCAGGCACAAGGCACAGAAAGCCATACACGATTACATGGACGAGCTGAATTTTGTGCAGATAAACACGCCCATACTTACTACAAACGATTGCGAAGGAGCTGGCGAGGTAAGAGAATAGAACAGTTGGTTTGCCAAATGTAGCCTTACATTCTCTTATAGGTCTTTCGCGTTCAACCCGAGTCAGAGCAGCTGCTCAAACAGATGTCGCGGCCTAATGTGCCAGTTGAGGAGAGCTATTTCGATCAGAAGGCCTTTCTGAGCGTCTCTGGTCAACTGCATCTGGAAGCAATGTCCTATGGCTTGGGCAACACGTACACGTTTGCACCCGCCTTTCGAGCGGAAAATTCCAAATCGCCACTGCATTTAGCCGAGTTCTACATGTTCGAGGCGGAACTTGTGTATATGGAGCAGCTGGATGCACTGGCGGCATTTATAGAGTGTACGCTAAAGGAGATTACCAAACGCCTGCTCAACAGCTGTGCGTCGGATTTACATTTTTGTCAGAGTAGGGCTAATGCCAGCTCAGGCTTGGCTTGGATGGAGGTGCCTTGGACAATTATGAGCTATGATGAGGCCTTCGCGGTGGTTGTGGCTAATAGAGATAAGTTTAAGACTCCTGTGAGTGCGGATGATGGTTTTAGCAAGGAGCAAGAGTTATTTTTGGTCGCACACTGCGGAGCACCCGTCTTTGTGGTCAACTGGCCTGCACAACAGAAGCCCTTCTATATGAAGGTTTCACGTAGCGATCCACAACGGGTTCATGCGCTGGATTTGCTGATGCCTTCCGTAGGCGAACTGTGCGGCGGCAGCCTACGTGAATCGGATGCCGAGCTTCTGAGTAAACACCCAAAATTGCCTAAGGATCTCTCTTGGTATGTGGAGCTGCGCAAATATGGAGGGTTGCCCACTGGAGGCTTTGGCATGGGCTTTGAGCGTTATCTGCAGCTGTTGACAGGAGTTAAGAACATTAGGGACGTCATACCCTATCCACGCTACCCACACAGCTGCAAAATGTAGTCAAGAAATTTTGTTTTCTTTCTATTTTTCATAAAATTGTTATAGATCTACAAATGGATTAAAGTTAATTCGCAATTCAGGGCGTCAGGCAAATTCCAATTTGGAATAGCTGTGCACACTATTTGGATATGCTTATCCAAGATTATGGGGCAGGGTTTACAATTGCCCCAGCATTGGTTTACGTCCGGGCCACGCTTCCTTAGCATATTTCTTCTTCTGCGGACACATTGAGTCGCCCTCGCCACTTGATTCATGCACATCATCCACAAAGCGACGGACTAAAAATTACAAATTATAATTATGCTAAAAATCGCATTCAATACTACATACCGTTCGCATTAGCTACAGCCAACTTTTGGGCTATAGACGAGCTGGGAATCAGCGGCTCCTCTAATGTTGGGGTTACATCTGGTGCTGGATTCGGTAACATGAGGCCCAGTTTGGAGCCAATGCCCATTGGAGAAATCGGTTCAAATTCGCTGTTGCTTTTGTGCTCATAGCTGCTGGCCGGCAATCCTTGATATAATGAGCTAATTGGCGAGTGGCTAGCGGCATGAGGTGTTGTAGGCAACTGTTGATGTTGCTGTTGCTGATTCTGTTGTTGCTGTTGCTGCTGCTGCTGCTTCATCTCGACTAGGCTCTGCTGGAACATCTGATGAGAGGCATGTGCACTGACAGCACTGCTGCTACCTGTGTGCAATCCCATGTGATTTGGTTCATAGCGTGAACGTTTCGCTGGCACCACAGTTGTTTGGACCAGATTGCGAAACCGTCCAACATTTGGATCCACATCTTCGGGATTTATGATGATCTCCTCATCGTTGAAGGTGACATTGCGTCTCTTGCGACCCTGCTTCAAAGCATTCTGCTTGCGTAAATTGTTGTCATCGGCAATGCCCAGCATTGAGATGCGGCGATTGTGGGCCGTATTATATTCGGTCAAGTTCTGTGGGAAATAATTGATCAGCATTACTAGATAAGTACATGGTTGCTTTGCCTTCACGTACATCCAGCTCAGTTTGGCTCTCGGGGAGACCAAGCAAAGTCCCGTCGCTTGTCTCGCTCATTGGCAGATCCTCCATAATATTACTATGCTGACCACCCGCTGAGGGTCGTTCTCGCAGTATGTAGTTCCGTGTAGAGGCCCCGAAATGGAAGGTACTGTTGATCTGCAGCTGCGTGGGCTTATGCGCCTCCAATCGCAGGTTGCCAATAAATGTTCCGTGGGCTGAAATGTAAACAATTTACAATGAGTAAATGTGAAGTTTCACATTAGTTGATTAGCCTACTGGAGCCGAGATCAACGAGGAAGGCAATGTTTAGGTGCTTGTGGTAGACAAAGGCTGCATGCACACGCGAGCAGGATGCGTGATCTATGCAGAAATCGTTCATTTGGCTATTTCGGCCAAACAAATAGCAACGTTTCTCGTCAACCATTAGCTTTTGAACCAGCTTGTCATCCTTGAGCACATCCAAATGCAGCCCAGTGGGCGGTTTGCCAGCCCAACTGGGTATGTCATAGCTGTTTGCCATTTCAACGGCTTTACAACTTTAAAACGACGCAGCTCTTTGTTAATAACTTAAATGGGAGGTGTACACAATTTATGTACCGGCAATAACATATAATAATATATATACTAAGAAATACCAAATGGAAAACGAAATCGGGTGAATGGCAAATTAATCTTATATATGAACAAGTTGGCATGTTTAGCAAGTAAATAATGAGCAGGGACTATATAAGTAATAATTATATACAAAGTGCAAGAGTTTATCTAAAATTTGGTGAACCCGCCGAATTTATTATCAAATGTTGTCTTTGCGACATAGATGGGTTTACAGACTGGGTGCTTTTTCTCATGCATGTGAGATCGAGCCATGCGGTGGGCCAATGGAAGGGACAACACACGCCGAGCTTGAATTCGGAAATTCAGGCTGAAGTTGAACTGGAGATGCAAAATCTAAAAAACATAAACAGCGAATATGAGAGTTTAGAGGTAGAGGCAGAAACAGCTGACTCCAAATTGGATGAAGTAGACTTGAATATGCAGCTAAACGCGGAAGTTGTTGACGTGCTGACTCTCAAGGAACCGGCTCAGGTAGGAGAATGGAATTTATTTCTTAATGATTTAAAACTATTATTAATTAGTTATCACCTAGAACACCAATCGGCCATTCTATAGCATGCAGCATACTCGCCCCGAACTTCTGCTTGACTTTATTGACCAAATGCGTGAACATGAATATCTATGGCGAGAGGATCACAGAAACGAAGACTTCAAGGAAGAGCGTATGGAAAGTGCCCAGCAAATAAGTCAAAAACTGGCAGAACGTTTTAATGTGGAACTCAGTGCACAAGTGGTCTGTCGCAGTGTCTGCACCCTAATTAAATGGTTCCAGAAGCAGCATGCAATGTGTAAAGCAAGTTCCAAATTTCGCTGCCGCTATCAATCGTACTATGAGAAGCTGCTGGAGTTCCTTCCCACCCATGATATCCAAATGCTAAAGTGCGATGAGTGCGAGCGATGTTTTTACAATGACGAACAGCTGCGACGGCACAAATACCGTGCACACAGTGGCAGCTATCCGTATGTCTGTGATGTATGCCACATGGGTTTCTCGCATGCCAGTAAATTACGTTTGCATAGGACTCGTTTTCATGAAGATAAGCCGAGCCGGTGGCAGTGTACTTTTTGCAGCTATTGCGCCCCAAACAAATGGGATTTGCGCGCACACATGCCTACGCACAGTGGAGAGCGAAAATATACATGTGAACTATGTGGGGTTTCAACCAAGTCCAGCTCTTCTTTGGCTGTGCATCGACGAACACACTTGGCACCCGCGGCGAATTGTCCGTATTGTCCAAAGAAATATCGTGAAAACTATTTGCTTAAGTGTCATATTAAAAAAATGCATGCAGTAGAGCTTGAGCACGAGCTGGTATAGCACTCGTTAACTGCAAACTCAGCATTTATAATAAATTAAAATATGTATTGAAAGAAAAAAAAAACACAAAATTAAGAGTTTCCAATTGCTTTGTTTTGTATTTCCTTATCAAAGTAAGATTTCAGGTTTCGATAACATTGAATCGCTCTTTGTCATTCACACAAAATGATAATAAAGTTGCAACCCTAAAATAACGCGACGGCGTCACATAGTTAATGCTTTTTTAATGTCTGCGCTTCTAGAACGGCTAGATGAACAATATTTTTGCTTTAGTGCGCGACATAACAAAATAATTTCAATTTTTGTTTATATGCTGTCAATAAAAGCAATAACTACCGTCGCCGCTAACGCCAATCCGTTTTAGATGTGCCAACATGGCGAACAAGCGAATAAAAACAGAGGGCATGGAAACGAATTACAAATTTTCGTGTCGCTGTTGCCTCAAATCCGAAGCGGAATTCTACAAACTGGACTCTCTTATTGAGTGCGGCAGTGGCGAAAATGACGCGTCCTCTACGAAATTGCCCCTTCTGCGTTTACTATTATTCTGCATGCGCATCGAAAATCATCCCGAGCTGCCGCAATACATATGCGTGGACTGCAGTAAGAGTTTGCAAATCTCCTACTATTTCATACAGAACGGACTGAGAGCACACGAAATACTCTGTCGGAAACTGTGCCCCGGCAAGCTAAAGCTAAACTCACCGCGCTCCAATGGTCAACAGCCAACGCAGAGGATCGAGGTGCGTGTGAAAACCAATTGCCGTATTATTGTGTGCGTGTGGGTGTGTGTTTCAAGCATTTGTTTTGTTTTTAATTGCAGTCGAACGACAGCGAGGATGCGAAGCAGTCCAGACTCTTGGATCAAAAGCCACAAAAGACCATGACGCGGCACGAGTGCAAAGTGTGCGGGGCCATGGTATACAATCGCATGGAGCTCAAGCAGCACATACGCATGCACGCAGGTAAAAATGGGATGACTCAGTTGTATTTTTTACAGTTTGTTATTATTTGAATGTTAATTCCCTGTTGTCATGGAACGTGTAACGTAGTTGAATTACAGATCAATGTCAACGTTTGGTAAATACCCTTGTCAATTATGATGCTACTATGTTATTGTCCGATTGTAAAAGAGCTGACGACATTGTGTCGGGAATTGAGTAATAAACGCAATTTTACAAACCATAGCGAACACATCGCCTCTTAATCGAGGATAGACTGAAAAATATCCCATCTATTTATAATTTATAATTCATTTATAATTTATTTTGAAAGGCTGTTATAGATTGAGCTCCATATTACTACGACTACTATCAACTATATATATATATATAAACTATATAGTGGTACATCATTTCTTATTACTTTTGTGATGCTGATTCGCATTGAAAGTGACTTAAAACTAATTTGCAACATTCTGTACTTTCTACGCACGCACATTCAAATTTGGACGCTCATACAGATGCATCGAGTCATCAGTGCAAATTGTGCAGCTTTGTCACGTACAAGCACCGCCAGCTGCCGGAACATTATCGCAAAGTACATGGCCTGACGGCTGCCCAAGTCGAGCATCAGCTCAAGATCCGCAGATCCATGCAGGCAGCTGCAAACGCTATAAAATCACCACCAAAACCACCAATAGAACTAGGAGCTGGCGAGGAGCCAGTGAAGGTCTGCACTCTGGAGGATATGGAACTGCTGATACCCACCGTGCTGACGCCAGAAGATTTTTCGCATCCTCAACTTGATGCGGATCAGCTGCGTGATATAGAGCAACAATTGGCGAACTCGTTGCCCGTTGCACACTCCATCAGCCAACCGGCTGAGCCAACAATAGGGAGTGGCAATAGCGCCAATGTAAGCATAGGTGCCGAGTTTCTGGTCCTGCCCGATGGCTCCTTGCAGCAAGTGAATGATGGCGGTGTGGTATTCGAGTACATTGACGACAGCAAAAACGGTAATGCGTCGACAACTAACATGACATTACAGAGCCTACTGGATGATTCCACGCCTGACTTAACATATAGTGCAATGGACATCGACTTAAGTCATATGGCTGTGGGCAATGCATTGCCCCAGATAAAAGGTGTGTGTCACTCAACTCATTTACTAATTTTGGTAAATGCCAACTAAGATTTGCTCTCTATTTGTAGTCAAGCCGAAGGCGCGACCAGCACCCGCGTCTACTGGCGCCTTGAAACATAAATGCAAGCTGTGTCCAAAAGCATTTCCCACAATGGCACGTCTGAAATCTCATCAATTAACGCATAGTCGTGAGTCAATGTGAATTAAAAAACCCACTTTATATATCCAAACAATGGTTTCCTTTTAGATTTGCCAAAATTCTATTGTGATCAGTGCTCCTATTATTCGCTACGCAGTGCCGATCTCATCCAGCATTATACGACGGAACACAAGTCCGGCGTTGGCGATAATCGTTCGAATCAATTGGATAGATCCCAATTCTTTTCGCCGGCTGATAAAAGTCGCATTTATTCCTGCGATATGTGTCTGTTCGAGGCGCCAACCAGTGGGCAACTGCGTGTACACTACAGCGATAAGCATCTGATAGTGCCCAGTGAGGTGCAGCTGCGCCCCAGTTGGACGCATGAGCCGAAGCAGGGGAGCACTAATTCAACGGTAAACAGTGGCAGTGCCTCCAGACAGCCCGATATTCCACTTGGGATAAAATGTAAGACTAATAATTTGAATTACTTATTTAGTGCGGTTCATACAAAGAATTGTTTATTTTAAGATCCTCCCATGACGTCAACGGCATCCACTGCAGCAACAACATTAACAAATGCGTTGGCGTCACCAACTTTGCAATCACCAACAGCAACAGTAACAACAACAACAACAACAGTGGGAACATCCATGAATGAGCTTAATGTTGTGGTGGATACCACAGCATTGTTCTATGCAGCAACTGCAGAGCAGTTACCGAATACTGATGCGACAACATCAGTAACGACGGCAGCTACAGAATCAAATACATTTTCAATATTCCCAGAGCAATCGTTTGCTAACAGTCTAACAACACCAACAGCAACTCCGCCAACAATTGCAGCAGACGCAAACGGTGCGGCAACCGCTACATCGGCTACAACAAATCCAAACACAAGTATATTTGGTGATATGCAGGATTTTATAGATAATACCGATGTGGCTGCCATTTGTACCATACCCGCCGACGATATGCCTGTCGTTGATGGAGACGATATTGTTATTGATAATAATAATATCAGTTTGGACTTTGATGCTGAAAATCTATTTGAGGACTTTGAAGACGTCGAGGTTGGCGAGGAGGATGAAGAAGACGAGGAGGATGCTGAAAATGAGGATGAAAATGACAACAACGATGCAGCTGCTGATCAGAATCTGCTGCTCACCAGTGACGATGACGATGTGGACGACTTCGATGATGAGCAATCGAAGCATCTGCAGAAACCGTATTGCATCTATTGTAATAAGAAGTTCACCAGCCAATATAAGTTCGAGAATCACATGTTTGTGCATCGCGGTGAGTGTGTGATCGACTAATTGCTTGTTCTTTCCTTAACTTCCTTGAGTTGTTGCTCTGTAGGTTTGGCGCCGTATCGCTGTGAGCTGTGCACCAATCTGTACAATATGAAACGACTGCTCATTCGACATTATAAGACAGTGCATAAACGCATGCCAACACGGGACATGGTGCAGGCCAAGGGCGATAAGGTGTCTGTGGCCCGTACAGCCATTGAGAAGATAAATGTTCACGTTGACAAAAGTAAGTACTTGCAGAGTCTGAAATGAGTGTTTTCATACCATGAATATACATATAAGAAGCTAGATAGATTAAAGGGAAATTAGGAAGTCACTGATAGCGATAAGGATCCGCTAGGCATCATCAATATTATATATTGGTTTATTTTCCTTTTCAGTACTTATGTTAATCCTTTGCCTATTTCAGATCCCATGGTAATGTGTGCTAAATGTCCATTTGAATGCGAACTGGAGAGTGAAATGCGCAAACATTTAAGTGCGCATCATGGCATTAACGATGGTGGTAAATATATTTGTATTAAAATTAAAATTAAAATTAAAATACATTTAAGTAATCATTCTTCCACGTAAATATGAACAGGGACTACGCATGCAAATGAGGTGTTTATCATACGCAGTAAGTAACGAAGAACATTGTGAATCATTTATGAACCACTAATTATTGAAACAATTGCCTTGATCTGCGTAGAGTTGCCCTATGACTGCCCACGCTGCATTCGGTCCTTTGCGGCTAAGCGCACGCTTATAAGACATCTGCAGCGCAGCCATTTAGTGGACACAATTATTGAGATGCAGGCGCCTCAATTGACAACTAGTTCGGCGGCAACCACGACCACATCGACGGCAACAACCACGTTGCCGCTCAAGGCTAGTGATGGCAATAAAACAACAGCAGCAACAACTACATCCGGGACAACAACTCAACTGGATTCGAACATATTGGCGCAGCATTTCTCGGACTCTGTGGGTGGTGATGGCAATGGTAATGGTGGAGGCGATGGCAACGGCGATGGCGATGGCGATGGCGATGGCAATGGCAATGGAAAATGCGGTAAGAGGGTCAATAGCGTAGCAACAATGAATTCAAACTCAAATTCCAAATATGCCCAACACATGCCGGAACAACAACAACTGGAACAACTTAACGTTTCAAATGCCAATTTTAAAATGTTATTTAACTACGCTGATGCTCAATGATCCTTGTTCATCGTCGCTAGACAGGGACACAGGATACACAACGGAAAATGTAACCACAAATATACAAACCGAAGCACCACAAAACACAATCGATGCAACTACAATTGAACCTACAGAACCTACTGGATCAACAGAACCAGCAAACACTGAAACCACAAAAGCAGAAACACCATCAATAACAACAACAACAACAACAGTAACAACAACAAGTGAAGAAGGGCCAGCAACAACATCAACTGCTGGCTCAACACTCTTTCCAACGCCCACGCCATTTGACTTCGATCTTGATTTTATGGGCGATGGAGAGCATGCCACGACCATTAGGAACAGCGACAGCTTCAGCATTGCACCCAATCACACTCATCTATTGAATGGAACCGATAAGCTATTGACTGATGCGTTGGAGCCATCGCCAGTTAAAGATCTGCGCGCACGCCTACCCCGTACCCCTATCTTTGTGTGCAAGCAATGTAATCACACCTTTGATGAGCTTGGCAAGCTGCTGCAACACGAGTTGGAGCAACATTCCAGCGGCGTTATATCGCCGCGCAATAGTTACCAGCACCAGTGCAAGATCTGCAATACAACATACCGCACCGTAACGCTACTTAATTATCACATGAAACGGCATACGTCAGCAAAAGTTTCATGTAAACAGTGCCCCAAAGAGTTTGCAAACATATCCGATTTGGAGGTGCATTCACTGGCGGAGCATAGTGTCGGAGCACAGACGCCTCTCAAATGCGGCATTAATGGCTGCACTAAGACATTTAACTACAAACATCATCTGAAACGGCATCAGACTGCCTCGCACACGGCCGTGCAGTATATTTGCCCAGAATGCGGACGCGATATGCTTACTAGTCAGCATCTCAGGAATCATATGTCCAGCCATAAGAGCACACACTCTTACAAGTGTCCCAAATGTGTGCGAACTTATTTGAGGCGCAATCCGTAAGTTTTGATTTATTCTTTATATAGTCCGAAATAATTGTAGTTTAATACAAATTGTTTGTTTGGCTCTTTAGTTTTCGCAGACATGCGCTACGGGAGCACAAGTGGGAGCTGACCGAGCAGGAGATTGATCAAATTTACTGCATTAATGAAATACCGACTGTGGGTAAATTTCGTGAGCGCAGATCGTTGAAGGTTGAGATCGACCAGGCAGACTAGCCAGCCATCTGACGCATCAAGTGGAAAGCAAAAATGATTAGAATTGTGTAATTTAATGGCAATCTGTACAAAGATATTTGTAGTATAAGCATACAGTGTCACACTCATCCAAACGCTTTAATGCATACCTTACTTTAGAGTTACACTTAACATGGCAATCAGTATGCTTATATTGTAGATATATATGTATCCAGTTATATATCTAAGGTATGCATATCTAAATAGTAAATCGAGTGTTATTTGTTTATACCTTTGTGAAAAGGTATTATTAGTATGGTTACGTTACGACATTATAAGCATTAATTCAGTTTTTATTTAGCGTCTTCAAGATTTAAACATTCATGTTTAGCACATTATTAAATATACTTGCATCATTACTTAAATACATTTTATGTTAACAGTAATAAAGTTTAATTATTTACTAATGCATCTACATCAATTGTGCCGTCTTTGCCATCAAGGCGTACATTAATTAATATCTATATAACTTATATATATGTACATATTTTGTATAAATATAGAGTACTTAGATATTAGATTGTCTAAACCTAAGTTTTAAAGACAATTCTTTTCTAAAACAAAAGTGTATTTCTGTACATAGCTGATTAATCGGACTTGTGCGTCCACAATTATCTAATTAATATAAAAGAAACTTTAAATGATATTTAAATTGAATTTGAAATGATATGGATATGGTGGAAATGCATTAGAAAATAAATAAATTTGAATCAACATAGATAGTATTTTATTTAATTATTACAAATGTATGCGGGTGAGGAATTTATCAGCATATCGTAATTTTCTATCGATAAATTAGATTGATTATCGAATAGAATTTGAACGCTGCAGGGCTCCGCTAATCATTTCTTTAAAGTATATTAATAATTTTCTTGATTTTGAGCTTGTCATATGAAAATTAATATAATCCGTTAATAAATTATTTTTTGTGTACCAATTTTTAAATGGTAGATATGACGATATATATTAAATAAAATAAATATAGTCGCTTTTCTGTGGAACTTGTTCATAAGACATCGATTCAGTTCACAGTTAACTCTCTTGTTCGTGATTCTCTAAAATTTTGCGAGTGGGGAAAAAAGAAGTGAAAAGCCAATGCGGCATTGTCAAATTCTAATCCATACAAACAGCTCATTTTAAACAAATTAGTACAGGTGAAAGACATTTTACGTGCGCATATACAGACCATTGAATTGCTCACAAATGGCTGCCGCAGCGGATGCTGCAAAATCCAACGCGTTGCTTGCTATGAACAATGTGAACAACACAAAATGCCGCGCGTGCCTCTCAGTAAGTCGTCAGACCGTCAAACTGGATGCCAAAATACCGGATCTGAAAAACGCGCGTACCTACGGTCAAGGCCTACGCCAGTGTACGAATCTACCATTAACGGCTCGCTCGCCCGGCGGTTACAGGTGGCCCATGCAGATTTGCGTCCGCTGTTGTCGAGCCCTTGAGGTAACGATGCACTTCGTAGAGCTCGCCCTGGAGTCCAATCGTAAGCTATTCGCCGAGTCGCAAAGCCTTAAGCTGTTGCCGCCGGCACAGACGACCTCGACGACAACGACAACAGGTGAACTGAAGCGCAAAGCTAGCAGCGAGCTCCTGCATTGGAATCAATTCAGTCAAGAGTTCCAGCAATTCGTGGAGAGCTATGATGGTGTGTCCGCCCCCATAGAGGAGAACGTACTTTATATGCGCGGTGCAAAAATGCCACGTCTGGACACTGATGTTACGTTTACCAATGAGCCACCTAAGGAGGATGAAAGTAAGCATATTTAACCTAATAGTTGTAGAAATGTATGTAAAATTTATCTGCTTTGCAGTTATTATCTTTGATGTCAAGTATGATAGCAATGATCAGGATGAGGAGGATGAGAACGATGGCTCGGATGCGAAGAACAGTGAAACCTTTTATGACAATAGTATTAATATCAATGAAAGCAAAAGTAGCGAGAACAACAATAATTATAATTTTAATAACAAAAATGGTGATTTATCCGGTCTGCCGGACGCTGAGTGCGATCTTATACAGCGCGCGCTCTATATGACTCTGAACGAAGATAATAACAGCGGCCAAACCATCCAGGAACTGCAATCCATTGAATCCATCAAAGCGACGTTGTTAAAATGTAAGCACTAAGCTCAAAACATCTCTGGCATGTAATTGATTTAAATCTACCTTGTTAATTTGAAGCTACGGAGGAACTGAATGGCTCGAGTACCAGATCCATGGCCACTACCTCAAAGGCAACGACCGGTAAGGAAGTTAATGTGAACATACCGGTGCTCAGCTGCACCATATGCAAGCACACGCACACTGAAGCCAAGCAGATGCGCACCCATTATATGAAAGTCCACAATTGTGATGTGCCCGAGGATGATATCATTGGACTGACGAAAAGTAAGGCTTGGCTAGTTTAGCAGTTGTAAGTTTTGTGACTATCTAATAATGCAATATTTATAGATCAAAGCTTTAAATGTCGGCCCTGTAATAGCTATGTAACCAATAGTCGCACGGATATGCAGCAGCATCTAATAGAGCATCACAAAATTGATGGCGATTTTGGTGCGTGTTTCATTAAAAGACACTATGAAACAATTCCTAAAGCTTGATATTCATCCTTTGCAGAAATGTATTGCTACGTGCAACAGAATTGTCCCGCCTGTGGACGCATTTTCAAGGATCAGCGGTCAGCTCGCACGCACTATACACGCATGCATACACCTCAACAGCAGCAGCCATGGGGGGCAGATATTAACGAACAGCAATTTATATGCACCGCCTGCGACAAGGTGTTTAACTTGAAGAGCAGTCTGCAGGCACATCAGCGCTTCTGCCAGGTGAAGCAGCCTGTGCACTGCAATTTTTGTGAGCAACAATTTAGTAGCATGCGCAAATACGAGCTGCATTTGCAGCAGCAGCATGCAGTGGATACCTTGCACGAATGTGAAATATGCTTGAAGAGCTTTAAGAACAGTGAATCGCTGTCGGTGCATCGCAAGCGACATTCAGAGCGGCATTATCAGTGTGCGAAGTGTTCGCTTAACTACATCAATGCGGCCGAGCTGCGTGTGCATTATGAACGTGCCCACGTTCAGGAGGAAGAGGTGGTCAGCTGTCGCATTTGTGACAGTAAATTCCAAAACTATGCCTTACTGCGTGAGCATGAGCAGCGTAATCATCAGAAGTCAAAGATATGGCGTTGCGATAATTGCAACTTCGAGACCAATTCACGGGCGCGTCTGCGACAACATCAATACGAGCATACAGACTATCCGTATAAGTGCCAGCACTGCCCCGAAGAGTTTGCTGATCGCGGCAAGTAAGTGTGCCGTTTTCACATGAAAATATAAGAAATATTCAACAATTTTATATTCTAGGATACGTCAACATTCCAAGAAGATGCATGGGGTGGAGCTAACGGACGAGCAGTTGGCTGAAATGTTTAGGGAACGCATTGGCTATACTAATCGCCATGATGCATTCAACAAGAGTAACAACTCCCTGGAAATACCGGGCTTCAGTGATGAATGCTTTACGGAGCTGAAGAGCATGGGCTTGGACTACGATGATATTACAACCGATCTCTTTTCGAATTCCATTAACGCGCTGGACAATCTGCTTGAATTGGTGCCATGAAACATGAAGAGCAACGGATACTTTTACCTGTGTAGAATTTTAAGGATCATCGATGAATAGCTAACGAGAACTGGAAGACTGTTTGCACCTATCATTCAATCAATCAAAACCATTCATCAATCAGTAACAATCTCCAACACCCGTTATCACAAGGAATACCTTGCACAATTTTGCTTTGATTTTAAATTGTATTTCGTTTACCCCAAAACCAAACCACAATTCCATATACCCTTGAATGTAGGGTATACACACACAATAGTTCGTTCGGAGATATTTTTCCTTTTTGAAATAAATAAACAACAAATCAAGTGCTTCGAAAGCGCGCCAAAAAATACGGATTTTTTAAATATTCTTGTCGTGCGAAACATTTTAATCTTCGTATTTAAACTATTTCAATTTTTGTAAGCATTTGCATAGTGCTTGATTTATTTACTAATTAACGCCCTGAATAAACTTTGAGAGAAAATCTGTTGGCTTGGGCTCCTGCGATTCCTTCCAATAGCGCATTATGTGCCCCTTTTGCTTCCAAATCTCCACAGTCTCCTTAAGCTCCATCTGGCCCTGTATTTGATTAGGCAGATAATCAGAAGTTAAGGACAGCGATTATTACCTGAGGAATACTCACCTTGATGACCAGCATGTCGATCACACGAATGTCAGTCACGTTACGATGCTTGACGAACTCCTCGCGCAATTTAGATCGGCACTGCTCGATGCTCATTGGAATATCGTAATCCATAACTGTTCGCAAAAAGAGTATTGTTTACATATTTTTTGTAGCCGCCGGGAAAGTTTGATGACATAACAAACGGACTTACCAATGTAGGGAATCTGACGGTACCAGGCCTTGTACAGATTGAGAGCACGTTTGCGTGCTTCTTCTCTGTCCACGGACAATATAGGACGCACCTGTTGCACGGCACGCTTGACGGCTTCACGTCCAGCCATGTTCTTGTCTCGTATTAATGATTTGGTTAGCAAAAAACTTCGTTGCAAAAGGTTTCTGCTGCTTCTTCCAAACAGCTGAGCAAAGTGCCAGTTTCGATTAAACTCGATTGCTGCTTAAGTACACTAAATAAAAGTGTTGCAAAACCCCAGCAGCTGCTATCGATAGTTTGTATAGGCGCTGCGCGCTTCAATTAAAAAAATTATGCTCACAAGCACTGCATATGTTAGATTTAGTCATGCTTTTGCTCATTGTTTGTACCGCAGTATGTTTTGTGGGAATGTAAAGGACAGATATTGTAAGCCCCCAGACCATGCATAAAAACTGCACATTGTCATTGTAACAATAATAGAGACAGCTGAGTCGAAAAAAATACACTTTCATTCACTAAAGCTACCCATTGTGGCTTTTGTGCTGTTGACGTTGTTGTTGTTGTTGTTGTTTTCGTTGTTGTTTTTAAAGCTGTTGGCGCTGAGTGCGCGCGATGTTGACCGATCGACTCCGACTTTGCGCTCAGTTTAAAACACGTTATGCGCCTGTGCAGAGCGTTTTTGCGCTTTAACAATTTAAAAGTCGTGTGTATTTCGAAAGTTATTCTGTCCTCTATTGAACAAAACGCGTGTGATTTGCAGTAACAACTACGCCGTCGAAGTACTGTGTTACGTTTTCGGTGTATGTTTGGAACAACATTTGTAGTAATTTATTATGCAAATGCAGTAAGCGAGCTATAAACATTTTTTGGTAGGTCAACAATTTCTATTTTAATTGGCAGCGCCCAACAATTTACCATATGAGAAAAGAAAGCTGCAAAATATGATATCGGACATAACATATCACACACATACATATATGGACGAACTGTATTTATTGTGCATAATTAAGCCAATCAAAAATGCTTTCTGCTGTCGGCATTTCTTCGCATACAGAATTAGACAGAATTGCGTGCGTGTGTATTTCGTTTGGTTTGGTTTGGTTTGGTTTTGTTCTTCGTTTGGCTCTTGCAATAAATTGATACAATTTCAAAAGCTGAAGCGGCGTGTCACTATCTGGACCAATATAAATTCCAGATATGATAAACATTTTTTCGTCTGCCTTTAAGCAAATTGAAATTTCTTTGTCAAGGTTGATTGGAATGGCGGTTTAACTTCCAGCGCGATCCATTTCGGCGCCTCTTTCACTGTTTTTTTCCACTACCAATTAGCCGAATTCAACCGGGCAAATATCTACATATGTTTGCATACAGATAGTTTGAAAGTCAAAGCACATTAGCAAATTCCAGCTGTAACGGTGTGCAAATATTGAATTAACCGCTGATATTCAGCAAGCCATTTATTAACACATAACATACAAACTGGCTTGGGTTCTAAGCAAAGAGAGAGAGAGAGAGAGAGAGAGAGAGAGAGAGAGAGAGAGAGAGAGAGAGAGAGAGAGAAAAAAAAACGGAGTCTTATTATTATTACTACGAAAAACGGGTCGAAAGGCTTACACATACCAGTTTACCTCCGTGAGAGATATGAGTACCGTTTATCGTAGACGAACTATAGTGGGCCACGCCTTTGCCTTTGCCTCCTCCAGTTTGCACTTGGGGGACCAAGTCAAACGGCTTTTATTTGTACCCCACCCAGCGCCTTGGCCACAATTTCATGGCCAACGCGTTAAGTGTTGCTTGTAAATTATTATTATTATTTGTATTTGTATTTATATTGGCAGCGGCAGCGGAAGCCGACGCCCGCATTAGGAGCCGTCAAAAATCGTAGCGTGTATAAGGCAAACACTCTCTCGCTTCCACGGCCCATATCATTTGAAACAATCAAAGTACATATATAAACACAAAACACCAGCCCAAAATTGCTGCTGCCAATCGCAAAGACAAAAAAAAAAAAAAAAGGAAAAAGAAAAACACTTATCAAATCGATACGAGAAGCGTCTGTTAACAATATTTGTTGTTGCTATTGTTGTTGCTGTTGCTGGCGTGCACCAATTGCTTGGCTATGTTCATGCGGGCAATGGGAACGTGATGGTACTGCTATTCCACGAAATGAAAAGACAACAACAACTGAAAATGAAATACCGGACTAGCAACGTTCTTAGCGGGGAATTTCGTGCGGTAATAGCTCGCTTACATAGCTCTTGGCTTTTTTGTTGTTGTTCAATTACGTTTTGCATAATGTTCCTGCAGTTGAAATTTTTCGGGTAGTATAATATTATCTTTCTTAACTGTTGAATTAACTTAACTAGCGTATCGTGCGAATATTTCAAGTGAATAAAATATGAAACTGCTAGTCTTATAATATTCGAATCAATAGAAAATAATAATAAAATTGAGTTTTAATGTTTAAGGTTTATTTTATTGGTTTCGTTTGAGAATTTAAGGATTCAACTTTTTATTTATTTCACTTGGCTTATGATATCCTTTCCACTTTCAGAACGAGAAACATAGTTATCTAAATCTAAGTGGCCGACGAGCATCTCTATTGATCGACCCAATATTATAAAAATCCGGAGCAGGATTACAACATTCACAGTTCTAAAGATATTTTCTAATAAAACTTGTATCTTACACTTTCATTTCATTTCATTTCGCAAGATATAGTTGTCTATTTTTGAGTACTTTTTATTATCATATACAAATTTATAGCCTAAAGTAACTGATGAACGTTTTGAGCTCTTCATATCAGTTAATTTATTTTTCACTAATTGTATTCATCATGTGAGTGACTAATATACGTTATCTCATGCCTTAGACAATTTAGAGTAGAATATTTTACACTTTTCCCATGTATTTTTGTTGTTGTTTTCGAATGATAAGCGATTCGTACTCGTAAATGTTATTGTTTATTTGCAAAACTCTCTAAATATTTGCCAGTAAATAACTCTTGTTAGCAATGCTTGACGCACATTTATAAATCTATATAATCATACGAACCGTAATTGCAGCGTTTGAAACAATTGAGAGCTGCAATATCTCTGACCCACATTACGCTATATGTACATATGATTATATCACTAAGTCGAAAGGCTTACTAAATCGAGAGTGACTCAGGTGGGGTTGTATAATGAGATAAAGGTCTATATGCACAAGTACGGCTAATACGCATTTGAAACAGGGTCTGTAGACGTGATCAGCTGATCACGTGCTAAGCACACGTGTGAACCAGGTGGAGCGTTGAGTTCTTCGATATTTGTTTAACTTTTCCATTTTGGCTAACAACAAGTGTCGGAAATGCCAGTCATTTTGGCCCGTCTTAGAAATTATGCATAATTTGTGCAACAATTAAAAGTGAAAAACGAAAAGCGAACAATTTTTCGGCTAGAGGGAAATGTCTCTGGTTTTTGGTTTACCTTTCACGTTGTTGTGGGTCGCGCCTGCAGGGCATTTGTTTAGCTATTAACAGCGTCAACTTTACACGTTTGCTGCTCAGGTATTTTATTTTCTTTTATTTCGCGGTGTTCTTTTTTTTTGGTTTTTATACATATAAGTATTTATTTTGCGGCAGCTATGCGCACGAGCACTTTGCGCGATAACCGAGCCAGCAAACACAGATACAATAGTAAGTAAAAGTCCTCAAGTCAGAACTGACCGACTAGAAGATACCCTGTAACGTAGAGACCTTGGAAATGATCTAATGAATGCAATAGTTTTTTCACACTTTACCATAGTATTTTGTAAGTACTTAACAATAGTCTATGCATATCAAATTTCGATGAATCGAACTCTTGAGAAGTGTGAGATTGCCTCAAATAATCTCCTTATGATATTAACTTTAATTTGATTGAGTTATTGATGATTAAAAATATGTTCGGTCAGAGTATAATAACATTCCGATAATGCTGTAAGTCTGCTTCCAAAAACTAAGAACGACTTATAGAACTGACAGACAGACAGATGTATGAAGGTGATGTTATACAGTAGGATTAACGTCCTGTTTCCATCTACATATTTCAACAAAATCGTAATCATACCCTATATGCTCTGCTTCAATGGGTAATGGGTATTATAAAAGCGACAACAGAGTCGACGTCGACGCTGACGTCGACAGCCGGACGACTTCAGAGGTGCTCGTCAGTGTTGAAGTTGGTTCAGGTTCAGTTTCAGTTACGTTTTGGCGTTTTACGGTAACGCAGCGGACAAACAGTAACAACAACATCAGCAACAATCGCTTTTGAGGTGCGTCTGTTGCCAAAAAAAAAAGGAAAAAGAAATGACAATCATATTTATAATAATAATAATAATAAAAATAATAACAATAAAATAATTTTGCTAACGTGTAAATCATATCTGAGCGCATTCTACGCGATTACAATTGCGCATACGACGCGTTGGCCGCTACAGAAAATAAATGCCAGCAAAAGCCGCTTAGCATCTGTGCGTGACTTGGTCCGTTACATTTCCAGTCAAGTGTCAACAAATCAAATTGTTCGAAAATCGGTTCAAGTGTCGCGTAGCTCAAGCTTAACTTATAGTACATTCTACGATAAACCTCTATATATGTATATTTAAATAACAAATATATGTTTAATACAATATGTAATCCACATGCAGACACGCTATAATAACGTTAAACGGCAAATGCTTTTCACTTTTTTGCTTGCAACTCGATTGCATGCAAAACTTTGTTTTACGAGTTTTAAAAACGTACAAAAAAAAAAAAAAAAAAATCATATATATACATATATATATCTATAATCAAGTCAAGTATTTACCGTTATGCATTGGGCTCGTACCTTGAACTCAGTTTTGTGCGCTTTTACAACATCGCTTTATTTCTGAACACTTTATGCTGTTGGTTTTAATGCACCGAGTTTTCACTTTCTTGCAGGTGGAGGCCGTTAATCATCTGATTAGATAATAAATTATTACAGCGCGCCCAAGTTCTTGGGGTTTGCGCGTTTTTGGATTATGCTCTTTATCAGTTGATGTTTATTTGGGTTTTTTTTCGTGGTTTTTGCGAGCAATTGTTGCTTATTGCCTTTTATTATTGTTGATTAGATTGACGTCTGCCTGTTGTTACGAATTTCAGTATTATACCTTAAACGGGCTTATAGAATGCTAGAACTTTTTATATTTCCATATGCCTATATAAGTCGAACTTCTTGAGTAAAGAAATGTTGAAGACGCTCTCATAGCTCTGCAATTAAAGGATCAGATCCGTTTAATGGAGATGTTCAACATATACTCATTTAGTATAGTTCCGTAGAGAAGGCATACGAAATACTTAAGCTCAGCTGTTGCTTGGAGTTGTAAACTGTGCTTGATTTACGTGGCGTCTCTAGATCTATTTTATATATATATATATTGTATATGTAGATATGTAGAGAAAAAAGTGCGAGATTCCCAGCATGGTGAGTTGTGCTCGCACTTCATAACATCAAAATAACAAGCCGATGCAATTGTTGTGGCAACAGAGCAGCGAGCGACGTGTTCACACACATGGCCAGACGAGTTGGTAACACACCTACTTCTGCTGCTCGGGCCAGAAAGGGGGCCAAGTAAGCAATTTTTGATTTACCAATGATAGACGCACCAAACGCACGCAACAACAGCTAAATGCGAAGAAATGAATAGATATAGCCCAAAAAGTTGAACAAATGTGAATGGCCTGGGCTTTTATTTTTTGGTGCTTTGGGTTCTCCGTAGCTTATAACTGGGACTGGGCTGGGTCTTTTATAGCAGCAGTTTTTTTTCTTTTTGAGGTTATTTATTTTTATTGTTTTGTGACATTTGTCACAGCAGCAATTCACACCTAACAGCTTTTGCTCAACACCAGAACTTTTTGGCCAAATGCGGAGTTTAGGGTTTTGGCTCATGAATAGCTGAGAGTTAAAAAAAAATGGAGAGCTGTCTTGATACTATTATTAAATGTTATGCAGAAAGTTGACAATCTATAAATTTTGGATTTTCTGTTATTTCCTTTTACATATATGTATATGATATGCAACTTTTCAAATCGTGAATCTGGCTACAATGTAAATACTTTCGCTTTCTTTGGTGCTCAGCCAAGGTCTTAGGTTAAAAACCGGTTTTCATTTTATTTTGCTGTTTGCGAACGTTTGGCTCAGCAGCAAAAACTTTGGAGATAAATCACAGTATTTTTATTTTATTTAGTTTTTTATGAATAAATGTTGCCAATTAATCAATAACTATATAAATGTAGTCATATACATATGTCTGTATGTATATTCTGAGAGCTTATTTAAGTGCAATTTTCTGTATTCAGCCAGAAATATATAAATAGCATTCCGCACTCGCTACCTTTATGCAAATATTTTGCATATAAAAATATAGTAGAATAGAAAATATTTCGGAAATGAGCATGCTCGACTAGCAGTTGGCATGTAATATATACATACATATATGTATCTCGTATGGATATATATTAAATATAAACATATGTATATTTTGATATTCTATTCCATTTTACGAAGCATCTCTTTCTGCGTATCTACATATATCTAAAATTATATGCATATATATGGTTAATTTTTGATTCGTTTTCTTCCTGTGGGAAGCATCAATATAATCTGTTTATTTTTAGCTAATCTTTAATACGACACACTCATGCCGATTTGTATGACATCAGCTTCAAAACCAACAAGCTTGAGATAAATGCATAAACAGTATATTATATGATAATTAGTTTATGACAAGCGTCAATGGATTCTTTAATAACTCAGCATTTTATTGTCAATCTTGATAAAAATAATTTTATTGCTTATAGTACGATTGGCGTCGAATGAGATGAATGTTTAATCTTTCACGCACAAAATGTGTTTAAGACAATTCTTGGATTATTTCCTTGGAAGCTTATGCACCCCATTTGATTTGTGCGAGGGTATACAAAATATATAAATCTCAGCTTATTCCGCACAAGTCGTCAAAGCCCAAGGTCAACTCGCATTTTCAAGTGCTTCGTGCCCCAGGCAATAAGCAGATCATGTGCAACTTGTTGTGTGTGTTTCTTTCAAGTTGGAATTAAAAACAAAATAAAAGAAAAAAAAAAAAAAAAAACGACACGGAAAATATGTGCAAAACAGCTTAAGTTATTTGCTGTAAACAGCTGTCGTTGAGTTGGATATTTGCACTTAATTAGGCGGCCCGACAACCAACAGGCCACATCCACCCACCAAACCCACCCAACCACCGCTCCCCCCACAGATTTCTAAACACTTTACAAAAACAAAATGCCCCTTGGCGGCAAAGTACAAACAGGGAAAAGATTTGAGCACAGTTTATTCAAGTTCTGTAATTGGCATTTTGTTATGTTTTTTTCTTTCTTTTTTTATATATAGTATATTTTTTATCAATATATAGATATAGTGTACTATGTGTACAGGAATGCACATTATTTAGTTGTTTGTCATGGGCTTCTGTGCGTACGTTGAAAGACAAATACAAATTAATACGAGTTGTTCGGCACGTTCGGCTGCTTAATGGAATAAATAATTAAGTCAGTATGTCAGTCAATAATGTATGTGCACAGCTCTGATATACTTCAACTTCAATCAAGTGCAGTACAGTGAGCATTGCCTACAAAGTTCAAGAATGGCAAAAATGTTGCGAAAATCGTTTTGCCTCGAGGCAAATTCGTCAAAATATTTAAATTAACAATAATTATTGTTCTTATTTCTTATAACACCTTTTAAAAGAAGAGCTTTACTTTTATGTCGGAATTTAACTAGTTTCGACTCGGTTAACTGTTTGATGTTTGCTTGGAAAATTTCATCGGTATTGAGCGTATTTACCTAATTTAGATGCGTCGCAATTGCCAGACACTCAGCCAGACGCCATAAAACAAACAAACAACAACAGCAACAACCACAGCAGCAGCAATAGCAACAGAAATAAACTACAAACAAGTGAAATAAAAATAAGTTCAATTACAGCTGAACAATAAAACTGAAAATGAAATCAAATAAACTGTGAGCCTGACCTTTGGCCAAGTAATTGAATGCGCATAGAATTTATGAGAGCGACTGCAATGCAGGTCCATAAATTGCAGCTACTAATTAAATTAGCCATTGACATTGAAGATGGAGAGGGGCTGGCAGGTTCCGACAATGAACAGTCTACTCGTATCACCGAGGTATCAGCTACGAGTCGTGCACTTGTACGTGTACTGGTTTATTGATAAGATTCTAGTCCAGGTGGGTCACATGCAGTTGATCGATCTGTGCTACGGCCCGAAGTGTATATGGTTTGAATGATTCCCGCTAATTGTTATTTAAGCAGTTCACATAGCTCAATAAAC
This sequence comes from Drosophila mulleri, assembly GCA_035047565.1. Lineage (NCBI taxonomy): Eukaryota > Metazoa > Arthropoda > Insecta > Diptera > Drosophilidae > Drosophila > Drosophila mulleri. The sequence continues at coordinate 14,620,994 of JAWNPK010000168.1, forward strand.
AATCAATGGCATTTGTTTATCGTGTTTGTTGCCTTCTTTTGTTTTTTGTTTTTTTTTTTTTTGTCGGGGGCAGCCCAGACAATGACCAGCTGATGGCCCTGGCCGTGCATTGTCCGGTCGCATTACGTAATTACGCATACGCCATGTGAGAAACATAAAAAATGCCACTGGAAAAACAGAAACGAAAACACAGAGTACAAATTGCCAGCGAAAGGTATGCAAAAGTTTGGATTTGTTGCTTTTTCTATTGATGAGGTCTGAACATGTGATTGATAGCACGAGGCGGATGGATAGACAAACAAGCCACAAATTGTGCGGGGAGCGGGTGGCCGTTATATAACCCAGCTGATAAAGACCCAAAGAAGGAACCACACCGTAGATCGATAGATCTGCGTCCATAAAGATATGTTGTCAAGGCACCACTCTGGGCGAGCTATCAATAGAATAATATAGTTTGTTTATTTGTTTTATACTCTTGGGGCTTGATCTATTTTCGAATGGTATTATATTTGATTAATTTCATAATCAACATAATACATAATTATAATTTATTACGGAATAGACTTCCTTATCTGTGGCATATTGAGTTGATTCGGGTAGCTAATGCTCATTGAGTGTGTTTATCAATATAAATATTACAAGCAGAGCACTAGAAATAGATTGCAAATAATCATTTTAGTATATTCGCTGAGTCTTTATAAGGCAGCTATTTCAAATTCGCTTCAACAGAAAGCTCTAGTCTAAACAACAATTTTGATTCGACATACTGCAGTACATTACACACAGTAAATTAATATAATGTCAGACTGTGTAATTAGCTAAATATATATTATAGATCAAAGTCCACCTTTGATTTGCAGTCTTACTGTGACTTCTACTTACTTGAACTTCTACTCCAGCTACATATAATGTTTTTCCAATTCCATCAATTTGAAGCACTCTAATTCATTTATAAAAAGCCTAATGATTATATGATTTGATTTAGTTATATACTATGGATCCATCATTAAGTTTTTAATTATTGCGGATCTTAGTCTATAGTCGAGTGCTATGAAATGAATGAATGTCTTGATACTCTGCCAGTTTTCAATAATCTTGACTATCCAAGAATCCCACAAGACTTAAGAGTTAAACGTGCTGGTTTTATTCTCCTGCAGAGAATGAGAGCTGTGATTGGGGAGTTCATGAGTTGGTCGCATTATTGCTAATTGATAGCAGTTAAAATACAACGTATATCTACAATATATATATTCATATAATAGACCAATTGCCAAGTGCCCATCAATTAAATTTCTAGCTTGTGGCATTTGTGGACTTTGGGCATGCTTAACAACGTTTAGTTTTATAAATATGTTATAAATTAGCTGCAACCATAAGGAAAACTGAATTGCTTATTTATGATTAATAAACGCCACAGATTACATGTATATATATATTTGTATATATTGAAATTGTTCAAGTGCGCCAATGTGAGTTGATTAACATTAAATTCATGTCATTAACAAAAGAATGAGTAATTGATTTGTCTTAGCCTAAAGAAGGCAGCAGCTTTTAAAAGTCTTATCAAAGGTTTCTCTGCAAGTGACTCACCTGCTTTGCGAGCATTATAAAAAGGCTTTAAACAAGGCTGAGTGGTCATAAAATCAAATAGTTTATAGAAAGCAGTCGCCGCATTCTGAAGGTGCTGCTCCAAAAAAGAAACTAAACTAAGGTATATAACATTAAAATTTAATTTCAATAAAAATCTAACAATAATTTGCTAACCGAAGTTTGATTTTGGTTTTCACCACAAATTAAACATGATTATGATTGGGCAAAATAAGCAACAACAAAAATGAAGAAAAAATAATTTGCATTTGACTAATTTTTTGTTACTTCTTTTTCTCCTAATTTTTGGTAACATCTTTTACAGCTAAACACAGGCGAAGCACCGTTAGCATACGGAAAGTAAAAGCGCGTATCTGACACAAACGAGCCACACACTCTCTCACACACATACATCTACCTAGGCAGGCACACACGCACAGTCCCAACATGGCCGATACCATCAACAAGCCCAGCATACAAATTCGCAGCGGTTTGCCCTCGCCCCTCAGCGACAAGAGCCCCTCGCCGGCCACGAAGCTGTTGATCAGCCACGGCAAGCCGAACTTCACCATCGCCCGTTCACCCAAGCTGGAAGACAATGATGGCCAGCATCCGCTGTCGCCGCAACCGAATGCCAACAACAACTACAATCCCTACAAGTGCGCCGGCTACAACAACAACAGCAGCAACACCAACAAATTTGTGGTCGGCACCAAGTTCAATGGCGTCTTCAAGCCCTCCACAGCAGCCGCCAGCTGGGCGAACAACAACGGCAACGGCACTGCGGAACAGAATGAAGCCGCCAAGGTGGTGCTGCGTCGCCCGAAGCTGGCCGGCTCGGAGGCACCGGCGGCTGCAACTGGGGACGATGAGAATGTGCCGGAGTTTATACTGCGACAGCGACGCATACAGGAGCGTTTGGCCAAGGAGAATGTGCTGGACTTTGAGAATCGGCGCAGTGGCTACTTCACCCACGTCATGATCTCGCCAGATTCACCCAATCGTACCTCTTTTGTTGAGACTATGGCCAGTCCGGCTATAGTTCCTTCTCTGGAGATGCCTCTGCCGGCTAAGATTGAGGAGGAGCAGCAGGGTGAGCAGCGGGAGCAGCAGCAGGAGCAAGTCGTTCCCACTGCGAATGGACACAGCGCAGAGTTGGACCAGTCGGCGGTGCTTACCAATGGTCACAATGGTGAAGTAGGTGTAGCGGGAGAGGCAGAGAAGGAAAAGGAGGAGCCGAAGCAAGAGCAGGAACAGGTGCAGGCACAGGAGCAGGCTCTCAGCAATGGGCATGCAAATGATGATGTGGCACCCGAGGAGGTGGCCAAGGCCATTGAGGAGGTCAACAAGGCAGTGGCCGGCGAGGATGACGACGCCAAAGCGGAGTCGGCGCAAGCAGACGTCCAAGTTGAGGCAGCACCTGTTGCGGTAGTTGTACCCACAGTTGCAGCTGTTGAAGTGCCGCCGGCTGCCGTAGAGGCCCAGGTCGAGGTGGTTACGCCATCCGCATCCGCTGAAAATGGCGTCACCCACGAGGAAACTGGCATCACCATCTCGCATACGAATGGACACTCCAGCGAGCAACCCACCGTAGCTACGGCCGATCCGAGCGGCTCGCTCGGCGTCAACTATGAGCCTAAGACGGTGGTCAGCTTCTCACAAGAGCTGGGTGCTGGCGAGAACAACTACCCCGACACGGTGCTGGTGAACAAGGAGGTGCCCGCCGCGCCTGCCGATGCGCAGCTGCAGGAGTTGACCAAGCTAAAGTTCGATATACAAAGTGATGAGAAGAACGAGGTGCAGGTGACACCCGTCCTGCGTGCCGAGTAAGCAACGGATGCTCCTCCTCTCGTAAAACACCCAAATCCCCGAGTGGGCTCCTAGTGCAATTTGTTATTAATCTAAAGGAAGGATAAACAAAACGTGAAACGAAAACTTAATGTATTTGTGTATTTTGTGTTAGAGACTAAGTTCATTATGAGAAATGTTGCCAAATTTAATTTTATGCTTTTGCGCATCAGTCAGTATCCGTGTACGCACGCATACAAACCCACACACACATACACGCACACACACATACACGCACACACACACTAAGCGCCAGCTGTTGAGGCAATTGCCACGCCCGGGGCTTCCGCCTCCATGTGCCTGGCTACCAGCTACACTTAACTATGTTTACTTCAACTACAATTTGCTTTATTTAAATAAATTATTATTACAAACGAAATGCGAAAATTTGTTGATTATTAACTGGAGCTCTAAGCGGCTTTGTACGGCTCTTTGAAATGAGGCAATTCAACTCCAGCAGTCCGTGAGAATGCAAGTCGATTCGTTGCAACTGCAGCTCGCGTTTAGGAATATATACATACATACATATGTATATTGTATATTCTTGGCCTGATAAGGTAGAAGTATTTATCCTATACTTCCGCTAGTGGGAAATATTGTAATCCTCCAACTGTTATCTCTGAAACGTTATTAGTTAAACTTCTCAAGCTTTGACAATACAAGATAAAGGCATATCAAATTGTCAAAATCTGCGTTTTTTTTTACAGTTTTAAAACAAAAAATAATTGCTCTATAATTGAAAAAAAAAGACATGTCAAAAAGTTTATCGTTTGAATTTGACAGTTAGTAGGGTTACCTAGTCTTCTTAAGGTTAATAACAAAGTTTTTTATAATTATTAAATAACGATATTTCGAAAATTATGGAAATACGAGTTAGACTAAAATATGATTTAAGCACGCTTAGCTCTAGCTTGCTTTAAAAATAATTAGAACATGAACATGAACATGAATAGTAAGGTCTTTCATGCTTTATAGTGATGCAATTATCATTAGCATATCACTGCCCTTGAAAATGGAATGAAGTTGGATATCGGCTGTGCGAAAAGTCGTGAATAAATAGAAAAGTATATTAGACAATTGAACTTTGACATTTGGGAGGCATAACTGGACTGTCCTTCAGCTGCGCGAAATAATATAAAATATCTTTAAATATATTTTTGAAATAATGAAATTCTTCAATGGCAATGATTGATCGCTTGATGGACGTGATTTGTATATCGATACTTGCTTAAAAATAGATAGCAGCTTAAGGTTTTTGAATGTGAGAGGCAAGCACCTGTATTGTCTAATTCTTAATTTAGCTGTGAGTTGGTCGAGCGTGACGCTCGTGACCCATGGTAACCATGTCCACGTTGGCTTCGGGGGTTGCATTGCTGACCAACATCTGCTGGGCACATGTCCTGACCGGCGACAGCGTTTAATCGATACTTTGGCCAGGGGCTGTTATTTTCATTTTCCATAACATATACATATACATACATATAAAAAGGTTGGCCAAAACAAAGGCGACCATGGGCCAAACGAGTTTTCGAATGAAATCAGTTGGCTGTGGCGCTGCCGTCAGTTCAGCTCAATGCAGTAAGCTTCGGGAAAATAGGTAACCCTATCTGAATGAAAAGTGAAAAGCGAGTGTCAAAGTTGTGTCGTGTGCGAATTTTTATACTATTATGGATTTATGTCTTAGAGGCTCACAGGTAGGTAGACACACTGAGTTGGGCTCTGGGCTATTCTTGTACTGTCCTGTCGCTCCCCTCGCATATATAGATAAACCTCGCCGCTAGACAAAAAACGAAGCCCAAGTACAATAGTCGCTCCCTGACCACGCTACACAGCCCGACGCCGCATTTTCGTCCACGTTCGGCCAACTTTCTGCAGCAACGCAGTCGCTCCTCGCCCTTCCTGGGACGACCACAGTCGGCGGATCCCAAGTTCGGACGCAAGCTAAGCGTTTACTTTGGAGACAAGGAGCTGCGGCACAACAAGCACGTGAGTACCAGCTGTCAGACAATGACGTTTGCCTATTAAAAGAGAATGTCGGGGGGAAAATGGACCAAAGTTTAGTGAGTTACGTTAAATTGAAATGAAACATCTTTTATCAAATGATTTCATTATATTTCTCCAAAAACTGAAAGAACAATAGTTATACATATGTATTCTTAGTATGCAAATACAGAAATATGTATTTGTGCTGTGAAATAGAGCATTAAATTACTCAGCTTGACCAACAGCAAATCTTGTTGTTGAGTTTTCTAAAAGACGGAATATGTTAACTGAATCGATATAGCCATGTCCATCCGTCCGTGTGCGTCAAGTGTGTGGAATATCAGCTTTTCGCTTGATTCAGCTGGCAATCAATTTGGCAGGTCAAAGACTGATTTGTAATCGAGTTTATATCATTATATTGATAGCTTTTATTATATATCTTTCTCAGAGAATTTAATTTCTTCTACTTTCCACTTGGCAGGCTCAAGTCTCTTCCACGGATCTGCTCAAATCGCTGCTAGAGGAGCCCATTAAGCGCAGCTGGCTGTGCCGCAGCACTTGCAATTCTTCCACCGACGAACAGTCGGATTTCTCGCAGAAGTCCGAAGTCAGAAGTCACAGCAGCGAAGGTGAGCAGCTGGAACGTTTTCTGATCAGCATGCCGAGCACTGGCACGGGAACAGGAACAGGTACAGGTACAGGCACAGGCACAGGTACGGGTACGGACAAAGCCAAATCGTATGCTTCCAATTGGGCGGCGGCCAAGAGTCAGGGACTTAGCAATGCGACGCTACTGCAAAAGCCTGCTAAGCCAGATTTGCCGGGTCGCGTGTCGTTCAGCAAGCCAAACAGCAGTCAGCACAATGATGTGGACTCCAGTGACTGTGACAATGACAAGCAGGAGATTCGCGCCGGCAGCAGCCACAGCATCAATATCTCAGCGCCAGGTCCTCTAACACTGCCCAGCTTTAGCTATAATGGGAATGGAAGTAAGCTGGAACCGGGCGATGCCAGCGGACATAAGAAATCTGTGCACTTTGGCACTCCAGATGACGGCAGCGGCAGTGCCGAGGTGCTGGCTGAGACCTATGAGTATCCCAAATGCCCGTCGGAGAACTGCACCTGCAGCACGCGCTCCTCCTCCACGGCCAGCACCAACGAAGCCACCGCTGACATGAAATGCTCCTGCGATGCGCCCACTTGTCGCTTTGCGGAGACCAAGCCGCAGCTGGCTTCGTCCGCGCTGCCGACGCCCACGCCCAAGTCTGGCACGCCGGAGCTGAATGTGATCAGGGAGTATAAGCAGGCGGTGGGCGTTACATTGGATAAAACCCTGAAGCCGCTGGAGCCACTAAACAACATGGAACTGCCAAACTATTTAGATAAGTATGCAGCACAGGCCAAGGACAAGCAAAACAATTTGTCTGAGAAGAATCTTAGTCCAATGAATAGCAGCAGCAACAGCAACAACAACAACCACGCTCAGAGTAACAATAGCGCCACCTACCGCTCGTCTGGGCAACGCAATTTCGGCGCTGAGAATAATTTTCTGCCCATTGTGCAGGAGGATCGCAGGAATTTCGGCAACAGCAGTGCCGATTCGGTCATTAGCAATTATCTAAAGATCGCTGCCACTCCCCCATTTGTGGGCAAAAAGAAGGAGAATGTGAAGCCAGCAAGTGCAGAGGTCAGCAGCCGAAACAGCAATAAGTCCAAATTTCTGGCCAAAAGTCCAACAATTGGCTCCGCCGGCAAGCTGAAGAAGGCCGTCAGTGTGGGCAGCCTGCGAGAGGAGCGCAAGCTGACCGAGTACAATCTGGACAAGGTGGACAGCTGGATGAGCATCCACGAGCAGAAGCAGGCGCTTGCCCAATTCGAGGAGCTGCACAAGCAGGGCGTGGACGAGCTCGATGAAGGCAACGACAACGACCATGACAATGATAGCGGCTCGCAATTGTCGCTGAAATCGAACGAGGACTCCAGGGGCTCGACCTACGATGAGATTGTGTCAGTTATCAAGGAGATCGAGGAAGATAAGAAACGGGGTTCGCTTGCAGAACAATATTGATAATTTATCTGATATAAGTATATGGAATAATCTCTTTCAGATAACTTTGCCGAACGTCTGCCCAGCGATCTGAACCTGAAGCTATCCAGCTCAAGGGCCGACACGACGGATTCGGTTAGCCAAATCGGCGACAAGATGCCCGAAAGTGGCGACAAGTACAAGTGAGTGGCAAGGAAATGTATTTGACATTCAATTGTACTTTCTTGATGATCGTTAAGCAAAGAATATTCACTACATATTATATAACTTATATGTATGTAGGTATATACCCACACGAATTCAACATAGCTAAAGCTGTGTAGAACTAGTTTTTCAAACTAAAACTGTGTAGAACTAGTTTTTCAAACTAAAACTAGTTCTACACAGCTTTAGCTGGATTAATGACCTATATCGGAGAATATGAATAGACAGAGAACGCGGATTGGCTATGAGATTTAGCAGCGATATCCTACACGACTCTGTGCCTAGCCATACTATATGTATGAATCCGATATTTTACAATCTTTGCAGAGACATTTTGGCATATTTGAATAATGTGGAGAGCAGCTGCGACAAAACGCTGATGGAAACCCGTCGCTCTATTCCGGACAGCAATCGCTCCGAAGTGGAGTTTGTCGTGGAGCCGGACGTGACCGATGAGGTGCCCAAGTGAGTTGTGGATCTATGCACATATATGCTTATGCTACAGGATTATTGTTTGCTTTCAGACTCTCCGAACTGCTAATGCTTCCCAACCATCAGCTGGCTAGACGCGTCATTGCGCTCAGCTTGCGTGCCAACGAGCTGGCCAATGCCATTCATATGTCCAAGGAGCATGTGATTCAACTGCGCAGCGAGAAGCAGAAGTCGCTCCGTGCCGAGAAGTCCAACAGTGCTACGAAAATGCGCGATCAGAAGAAGCATTACGAGGAGGTTGTGACGCGCCATCAGGGCTTCATAGAGCAGCTGCTCAAGGATAAGGGTGCGCTCTGCGAGAAGGTCGCTGCATTAACGCGTCGCCTGGAGAGCCAGAATCAAGCCTGGGAGCATCGACTCGAAACCGAACTAGCCCGTACCAAGGAGACAACGCTAGCGGGCGAGAAGATCCGACGAGAGCGTTGGGTGCGAGAGAATACCAAGAAAATTAAGGTCGGTATTCGGTATTGGGTCTGTTTAACTTGATGAAAATAGTGATCTACATACATATGTATGTATGTATGTATGTATGTATGTATGTATGTATGTATGTATGTATGTATGTATGTATGTATATATTTATTCAGACTTTTTTGATGGGCTGAATATTGAAAAATTGATGATTAATAATATTAGCTGAGGATGTCTATCACTTAATTTACATATATTATTTCCGTAGAAACGTAGAGCTTCACTTTTCCAAATAAAGCTAAGTTCTATTCGCTAGAGATGATGAAGATGTCTAGCAAAGAAATATCAGCTAATTCCTCTGCGCATTTTCTGTTTGCGTACATACAAATTAGTTAGAGAACAGCTCTCTATAGAGCTTGTATTGTGGATTAATTAATTAATTTGAAATTGAGCAACAAAACTTTTTACTTATGGCGATACTGTTCTTCAACAGGAACTCACAGTCAAAGGCTTGGAGGCGGAGATCAACAAAATGAATTGCGATCATCAGCGCGAGGTGACGGAGTTGAAGCGTGCGCATCAGATGCAGCTGCTAGATGCACTGGAGGAGGCGCGGCTAAAGCACGAACAAATCGAGCATGGGATTCGGGAAAGTTGTGCTCAGGATCGTGAGAGCATCATTGAGAAGGAGCGCACGGCCATACGAGAGCGTTTCGAGCGTCAGCTGGAGGAGGAGCAGAAAATCCAGGCTGAGTTGCGACAGAAACTTGCCGATGATTTTGCCGCAGAGCGCGAACGTCTGCAGGCGGAGCTGCGGCAAAAGGAAGCTGAGTATCTGGCCAAGCGACAGGAGGCACAGCGGGACCACGAGAACGAGCTGGAGCAGGTCAAGTTTGAAATGCAGGAGAAGATGGCCAAGCAGGAGGAGAAGTATCAGAACCGCATCAATACCGTCGAGCAGCAATACTTAGCTGACTTTGAGTTGTGGAAAACCGAATACGAGAACAAATCCAAGCTGGCTCTGGCTGAGAAGGAGAATGCCATAAGGCAGCACTATAGAGCCGAGCGAGATCGACAGTTGGACGAGTTGGTGGTGCGTATGGAGGCAGATGCACTCCAAAGCAGCGAGGAGCACGAGCAAAAGATATTGTAAGTATATCAAATAGCTGTAAAAGCTGCTAACTAATGCTCTATCAATAGACGTCTCAAGGAAAAGTTCGAGAAGGATTTGCAGTTGGCTGAGAACGTTGAAAAGTCACTGAGGGAAAAGTATGCCGAGACGCGTGAGAAGCTAGCCGAGGCTGATGCTCAGGTGCGCAATAGCCAGGCAGAGGTGAAGCAGCTCCAGATGGAGCTCAGCCACAGCAAAAAAATGTGCGGTGACTTTATCCATGAGCGCGATAAGCTGCGTGACAACCTCAATGCGGATATACAAAGCGAGCTGAATGTGCTCAACGAGCGCCACAAACAGGAAATGGATCAGCTGCAGAAGAGGTAAAGGGCTGATGATGTAATCAATATATAGATCAGATTTATTCCTTGCTCTTTATTTCTGTATTCTGTACAGAGTACATCAGACGATTCAGCGACAGGAGGAGACCATCGAGGTGCTGAAGGGCGACAATGACCAACTGCGTCAACAGTGCCTCAAATTGAATGCAGTTATACGACAGCAGCGCAAAGATTATTGTGTTAAGTAGTTAGGATTTATTGAAATTAATAATAAATATATAGAAATATCTATATGCATCTCATATATAGAATGTATTTTTTTTTCGAATTATCTTATAAAGTGAGGCAAAAAAATAGAGAACCGAGTGTCGGAGTACTGGAAGTAGATGAATGGAGCAGATGTGCGCGAGTCATTGTTCGGTCAAGTTTATTGAAATGGAAGAACTTGGAATGTATAGTGTAATCTGTAAATCTGTGTGAGGGACTGAAATCATGTCAGACATTTTCATTTTTTATACCCTGAACCCATTTTCAATGCAAAATCAGGGTATAATGGTTTTGTTAAAAGTAAGTAACAGTCAGAAGGAGGCGTGGAAGACCCCACAAAGTATGTATGTATATATTCTTGATCACTGTGACGAGTTAAGTCGATTTGGCCCTGTCCATCTGTTTGTCCGTCCGTTCGTAGAAGAACTCGTCGATTTCAAAAGATATAAGAGCTAGAGACTTGAAATTTTTTTTCTAGGTCCCTGAATGTCAATAAGTTGCAAAGGAAACTTATTAGATCCATTTCATCACACTTTTACACTGAAATACAATTTTTAGTTCACAACAAGTAACACTCCACGAAACACGAATGTGTTTGTTAAAATTTTTCTGTGAAAAGATACCAATTACAATTGCACTTACACAATTACTCATTCACAATCATAGGAAACTAATATTGAACATTGATTCTAAATACTTGACCGAAGATTTTCCATTAACCATTTTTTTGTATCTCTTTCAATCACTCATACAACGATTGCACAGTTGAAATACAGTTACGGTTACCTATCAATAACTAAAGCTTGACTTCGGTTCTGCATTAAGCTTAAATACAAAATTAAAGTATAGTGTTTTGTTTATTTTCTAGTTGAGTTAACTTTTTAAAAGAACTATATATATTAATGTTAAGACCTTGGGCAGATTTCTGATTTAGTTAGCATTTATGAGTGTTATTATTGACTAGAGAATATGCGATTTGATAAGGTAATTCATGAGTTAATTGAGCTAAGGTATACGATAAAATCGTATCCCCCTTCATTTCGGAACGCTTTGGCTTGAAGTTTTCCATAAAAAACAATTCATATTTCATTCATTCAGATTTTATTCAGTGTAGATAATGCTATAAATTCTCTGTTGTTACAATTACAAAAGACCCCTGAATGAAACGTTTCTTAAGTAAAAATATAAGTAAAAGCGAATATAAATAAATAAATAAATAAATAAATAAATATATGAAATGTTGATAAAAACTTTTATTCATTTCGAGTTGACATTCAAATTGATATACATATATCGATATATTTGTTACAGTTCATCAAAATATTTGCTATCTAGCTCCAGCTTTTCCCTGAACTGAGGTTTTATTTTGCACGGAATAATTCCAGGCAACACCTCTGTCTCTGTCACCGTAGGTGGCATACCGAGGTTATGGCATTTGGCGGCTTTATGGCATGCAAATCGTTTTTTTGCATTACAATGAGTGATTGAAATATCGAGTTGTTGATTTATGTAGCCACAGTTATCGTTAACATCAGTTTCTCTTTTGTTTCTTTGAGAGTGTTTCAGGAAGCTCTCTATCGATGTGGATTCCGCTTCGATAATTCCGTACTCGTCCTTGAAACCAAACCAATAGTCAACTCGATCTAGGGACATCATTTTCCTCGCCAGTACATTGAATTCGGTGGTCGAGTCGAAATTGGCAAAACAGAGATGATGTTTCTTACATATCTGCGAAGCTTCATGCCAGGTGGACTGCATTGTACAATTTACAATACGATACAATGTTATAATAGTTATCGTCATTTAAATACAGCAGTCTCATTACCTCCGTTCTGCTCAAATAGAAACACCTATAAGCGTTTGCAATCCCTTGAAAATATTCCAAGCAATATATCAGTGTCAATAGTTGTAGTTTCATGATGGCTGCAGCTGGAAATGATTGAACCGAACTAAAATGATTTTGATTTATAAAACTTTCAGCAAAAAAGGGAAATGTATTATATAAGCCATGGCCAACACATGCAAATCATAGTGAAAAATCCATTCGTTAGGCCATTTGCATGAAATAAAATATATTTCTTTCACTTGAAAACTATTTTTTAAGCATACGTATATATTTATTATGCGTTCTCCGTTTCGATGCACTCTAACTGACTCTTTCTGCTGGACTGCTTCCGCAGTGCAAATTTTATTCCTCACTAGCCCTAAAATATGGGATTGGATTCAATAAGGATCTAAATATATTAGTGGTTGTGCGTTGATGCAGTATTAAGAGATAGACAGACAGACTTGTAATATTTGCAAAAGTTTATTGCAAACTGTTTAAGTAAATTGGGGCTAAATTTGTATATTAAATCAAGATATGATTAAAGACATATTCTTATATGTCTTTAATGATTAAAGACATATTCTTATATGTCTTTAATCATATCTTGATTTTATATACATTCTTATACCCTGAATCCATTAAAAATATGAAGTCAGAGTAAAATTGTTTTTTGAATGCTCTAGTCGAGATTCTGCTCGACTACGAGATCCCTTGAACCCTTCGAGCAACTGGTATTTCAATAATTATTCGCATATGTCTTCTTACACAAGAAACAAGAAACGCACACAAATGATGGGAACTTAATTGCCTAAGAACTTTTCTTGTGGATGGACAATCTACATGAAACTTTTAGATCGTGACTATCCCATAAAATGCATGCATTGGCCAAAGCGCAAATAGTTTTTGAAATACGATTTTTACGAATTTAGACATGAAGGGGTGGATATAAGGGTGGGGGTGAGTTATAACAGAAATTGAAATTCTATAAAGTGCATATGAGTCTACATTTAAAAGTTGGCGACTCTAGCTCCAAAGGTGTAGCCGATATAATTATACCCTGAACCCATTGAAAATGGGAAATTAGGGTATAATGGTTTTGTTGAAATGTATGTAACAGGCAGCAGGAGGCGTGGCAGACCAAACGAAGTATATGTATTCTTGATCACGGTGACGAGCTGAGTAGATTTGGCCCTGTCCATAGTTTAAATATAGCTTCAAAACCACCACCTACGAGAAACTTGGTTTTTATTTTTTATTTATTTTTTTTTTATATTTACATACAATTTAATTTTTTATGATGCTCGGAAAGATTTATGAAGATAGCTCATCTACAAAAAATGTTATTAAACAACTACAAAGTATAAGTGTAAGCAGAAAATAAGCAAAGAACTATTGCAATATCGTTTGCTCGAAAGGTTCAGGGGAACCCGAGCTAGCGCTTTGCAACTTATTTATATTTATATTTATTCTAAATTTATGTTCTTTTTTGTCATAAAATTATTTTTATGTGAGATTTTCTTTAAAAAATGGATCGAAAGCTTTTAACGATTTACCCATTTGAAAGTTTATTAATGTTAATCTATTAATCTGGCAACGCTAAAATATTTCGATAATAAAGCTTAAATTTAAGACAATATCTAGAGCATCATTTGGAGTCGCATTTAATATTTTAATTCAAATTACTTTATAAGTTAGGTACATAATATTTGTAGACATTAAAACATTCTTCGCACTCCCTGACTGGTGTCAATTGACATCTGGCAGCACTAACACTAGCCTAACCGCAACAACATATGCACATCTGGCAGCGCCAGTACTTAATGCAGTAAATACGTTCCACACGCAGAAGCACAACTAGTAGCCAAAAACAACAACACAGCAAACAAGAACACGACAAAGTGTCAGCGACAACAATTTCAATAAGCTACTTTCGCTTGGAACTTATTCGTATTTTTGCCGTCGACGCATTCGGAACGTTTTCAAACGCGCATCGTACAAACATTAATCAACTGTAAAATCAGTCCAAAGCGAAACTATAATTATAAATTGGAATTCAAATAGCACTTCAAATCAAAAACTACACACATTTTTCAACATGTTCAGCTCGTTTACAGGTAAAAAGAAATGAAAACAAGAAGAAAAAGAATAATGAAATATGCATATAAAAAAAGAGAATTATAAAGACAAAACTCAGCTTAAGCTATTTGTGAAAGTTTTCGAATTCAAAAACCCAAAGGCATGTTCAATTAGATATGCAGACTTTGGTATGTGCTATGTGGTATGACATTTCGAGCAACGACAAAATCGAACCAAAATATACTATAGAAGGAAAGTAGCAACAACGTCAACTAAAGAGTTAATGTATTGCGGTGAGACCTTGGTGTTAGGACTCGTACAACCTATGACCGCATTGCAGGATTACAATAGAATTACATCATCGTCCCAGGCAACACAAAAAGAGGAGTCGTAGCGCGTAGATAGAATTAATTGTCTGCTACGATTACTTATAGAGTTTGTTGATGATCACGATGATGATGATAATGACGCTACGTCAGCGTCAGCCAATTATGGCGCAGTAGTCGTCTCTATATATGTATGTATATACACGTCTGTGAAGCATAAATTGTTCTTCTCGCTGGCACAACCCACACCCAAAATGATGCCATTTATATATACATATATAATTATAGTAGCGTGTGTGCATAAATACATATAATGTCGTGTGTATTGGATCTATACATGTTTAATATATATTTTAGCTTTGTATGTCATACTGCGCGTTGTTCCTTGAAATTATAAATATTTCTGCGACCAAATGTTGAGAAAGTTATGATCCCTCTTTGATGTATTTATTTGTGTATGTGTACACACACAGTCAGTGTACATACAAAGGTCGAAAGACGAATTAAAAATAAATTACTCTACTTCCATTAACTTAAAATTTGTTCAGTAGCAGCTCTTTAGTTTACCTGCATTTGGATTCAGTTTGAGAGACATGGAATGAAAACTGAATTTTAAAAAAAAATATTTCCTAATATTTTTGTATACCCTGAACCCATTGAAATTGGGAAATCAGGGTATAATGGTTTTGTGAAAAGTATGTAACTGGCAGACCCCATAAAATATATATATTCTTGATTGGGGCGACGAGCTGACTTCATATTGTCCTGTCCGTCTGTCTGTCCGTCCCTCCGTCCGTCCTTCCATCCGTATGAACGCCTAGATCTCGGAAGTTTTAAGAGCTAGAGAGCTGAAATTTTGTATACCATACGCAGTACAAGCTTATCATATTTTTTAGATAACTCATTCGATATCTTTTTCATCGAGGATAATCGATAAATTGATATTGTTTTTTCAGCCTAATTTAAACACTATTAAAGATTTTCTGTGTATATACATTTGTTGAATACACACATTTTGCAATTTACAGATTTTTGATTCCACGCCCCCTTTGCCAACAATTTGTAAAAAAAAACGTATTTCAAGTACTAGAGCCTCGTGCTTTGGAATGTACATACATTTACACATTATGATTACGTTCTGAAAGTTTCATTAAAATTGTACATATGTCTACAAACGAAAATATTCAACAAATAAATTCTCATAGTATTGTCCACGCTGCACCGCAGCCAATGCGCAGTCGCTGCTTACTGCGCAGTTAGCAGAGCGCTTGGTTATGCTTTCGTGGGGATAAGAAATAAAGAATGCATAAAACAAGTAAGAAAGCTCTAGTCGAGACTGCTCGACTACGAGATACCCTGAACCCTCCGAGCAACAGCCATTTCAATAATTTTTAGTGTCATTCAGCTTAAACAAACACACACACACACGCAAACATATACATAGACACCCATAGGCACGCACGCATTAACAGGCATGGGCTGCAGTGTGGGCTTACTATGGGAACTTAATTGTTCAATAACTTTTTTTCTAGACGTACGTTCTTCATGAAACTTTCAGAATGTGGTTTTATCATTACTATGCGTATATTTGCCAAAGCTCAAGTCTCTAGTATTTGAAATACGCCTTTTACAGAGATGAGGGTAAGGGGGTGGATATAGGGGTGGGGGGTGAATTATAACAAAAACCGAAATTCTATCACGTGCTGTCGAGTCTACATTTAAAATTTGCAGACTTTAGCTCTAAAGGTGTAGGAGATATAATTTTATAACTGGTTTTCGATAAGGTTTTTGATCGATAAAAAAATAACGGGATGAGTTATCGATTTTTAGTGATAAACTCGATATGCGCGCGCTATATACGAGCATTTTAAAAAAAAGTTGAAGTCTCTAGCTTCTATATCTTCAGAAATCGACGCGTTCATACATACGGACAGACGGACAGACGGACAGACGGACATGGCTAAATCGATTCAGTTTGTCGCCCTGATCAAGAATATATATACTTTGTGGGGTCTGCCACGCCTCCTTCTCCCTGTTACATACTTTTAACAAAACCATTATACCCTGATTTCCCATTTTCAATGGGTTCAGGGTATAATAAATGCATAATGATTAGAATATCAGCTTGGAGGGTTCAGGGTATCTCCTAGTCGAGCAGTCTCGACTAGAGCCTTCTTCCTTGTTTAGACTATGTTGAACTATACTTTTGATTAATATTCTCTGTTTCCACTTAATGCAAACAGATGCTTCGAAATGTAAGTAAAATCCATTATCTTAATATAATATTGCATATAATTTGTATACTCAGAACAATGAAAAGACGATAATTTAAAATTTAAAGTAAAAATCAAAATATATTTCGCTAGATCTTAAATAATTAAAAAAAAAAGTAATGAAATATTATATATATATATATATATATATATATATATATATATATATATATGTTTTTAATGTTTTATATGTTTTTAATTTAAGATTTAGCGAAATATTTGTTGACAATGTAAACTTCACGTTCACACCAAAGATTTTTATTTTAAATTACAGATTTTCGTATTGAATGTTCCCATATTTATTTAGGGTGTAGTCTTGTTCCCCATAAATAGCATGCAGTCCCATTAGCCGTAGCCCTCTAGAGAGAATGCTTCTGCAATTCCGAATACCACCATTAGTGATGTCACCATTAGCACAACCATTTCTCCAATCCATCGCGATAGCCACACACCACCACTCCCTTCTCGCTACTTCTCAATTCGTAGCAAATTGACATTATAAAATTGATTTATTTATATAGAGGCCATTTTATTTGGCATTTTATTTGCTGTAGTGAAAATTGCATTTATACAAACTCAGTGGGAATTGGGGATATTTGAGGAGCTCGTCCGGTGGCGACTACGGTTGATTAAGATTTAGGTCTGCGGTGCTGGTACATCAGTTCCCGCTGTCGTGGGTTTCACGTTATTAGTGTCACCTATTATTGATGATGGTGCATCTGTGGCAGGTTGAAGGCTAATAGCCTCTGTAACAACTGCTGTCGGTTTATTATCCCCATTTGGCGTTGTCGCGGGAGCGTCTGTCGGTTCACCTCCTATTGCTGGCGTTGGTGGTATATCGGGCTTCTCAGTGACTTCTGGGCCTGATTCATTACTTGAGTCTGGTTCTATTACCTCTGTCATTTCAACCGTACTTTCCGTTGGCTCGGTAAGTTCCTCTGAGTCAGTTGTAGTTGTATTCTCTTTCGATGACGCTTGCGCCGAATCCGAATTATCAATCGGCCGTGAGTCGCTTTCCAGACTTTCTGTACGGACCGCATTCCCAGTATTTTCGTTCTTGGTCGGATCGTGGTGGAAATGATGCAAATGCTCATGGCTATGATGCTGACTGCCACCCGAATCCTCCGTAGGCTGAGCACACTTGAGTTCATTCGCCTGACATACAAAATATTGTTCCTCGTCGCAATTGTCGTCGGTGACCGTGGTGCCATTATATCTCAGCCTAACCTCCAAGCAGTCATCAAAATTGGCCCTATGTGTCTGCTCAATAGCCGCTGCACCACCGAAATACCGTACAGGACGACCAGTGCTAATATATGTAAAACGACCCTCTGTCTGCAGATCATTGCCGCCGAACCAAAAGTCCTCCATGTTGCCGCGCGAGCGCAGAAACTTCATAACCGCATCGAAGTCGTCCTCATTGGCAATATCAGCTAAATTGAGATTTTTGCGTAGGCAATTGTTCTGTGCGCCGAACCAGTTCATCTACAAGTGATTCTACCGTATAATGTCTGTATAATCCATGAAGTTGCGACGAATACAAACCTTTTTGCCGGCAATGTAATAGCATTTGCCATTAATTTGACGCAAATAACGTTTGCCACAAGGACCTAACTCACTCTTCTTGTTCTGCTTTGACTTCGACTTCGGCTTTGAGCCTTTTCCAGAGAGGACATCATCTGGGTACACTACGATTAGGGTCAATATCACAATTTGCAGTAACCTCATGGCTGCAGGCGCCGTTCTCTACAAACTGTGCCCATTTGGTATGTTCCTTCTATATATAACCAACTTGGGGCGTGACAACTGCATTATATACGCCAACTGTGCTATCTAAATCGCATAATTTGTACTGCTTCAATTGTGCCCAGCGTTCAACAAATCAATTAACCTCACTTCGTTGCAGTCAAGCCAATCATCTTTATGACTGAATGAGCCAGTAAATAAATAAAAAAGCAACTTGTTTCCCCTCTTTAAGCATCAACACCTTATGAATGGACAATACCCTTTGGTATTTTGTTTATATCTAACATTACATTTTGTTGTGATTGTAGTTTCTGGAGTCATTTATTAGAATTTAAATCTGTTTTATATAAACCTTATCATGGCTATTTCGGTTGTACCATTCGTTATGTGCCTTTTTGGCAAATCTTTTTGGGAAATCTGGGTAGTTTTATTAATGTGTGCAGGCAGAAATAAGCGTGCAAGACTCCTTGATCAATTTGATCTTGAGCAAGGTAACCAGCTACGTCGATTTAGCCCTGCCCGTCCGTCTGTCTATCCGTCCGTCCGTCCATATGTATGAAATTACGCGGGGATCTCGTAGTCGAGCAGACTCGAATGGGACTTTCTCTTTTGTTACTCCCTGAACCCAATGGAAGTGGGAAAACGTAGAAAACGTTAACTTTAGCAACTGTATCCAGCTATAACAATTGGAAGCTTGAATCAATTTATGTGTGCTTTCTCTAAAGACACCCTCAGTTAGCAGTATTAGTTATGTCCAGTTTATAGTTATATTCGATATAATATCTTTGACATAGTGCCCTTAATAGCATTTTCTTATTGTATTTATTTGATTTATTAATTAGTATTCATATTTGTTTCCATTTGTGAAACATTCATTATTCCGTGGCGTCTTCCAACAGTTAGGTCGGTTAATTTGATCCTTCTATTGTATTGATTTGTATGATTGGTTTGTGGCTTGTTCGGATCAATAGCTGTGGTCTCAACTGGCTTGCTCGGATTCACAGTTGTGCATCAAATTAAACAATTTTGTTTTAGATTAAAGATTTTCCTATTGAATGTGCTCATATTTATTTAGGATGTAGTCTTGTTCCCTATAAATAGCATTCAGTCACAGTAGCCGTAGCCCTCTAGATAGAATGCTTCCGCAATTCCGAATACCACCAATCCATCGCGATAGCCACACACCACCACTCCCTTCTCGCTACTTCTCAATTCGTAGCAAATTGACATTATAAAATTGATTTATTTATATAGAGGCCATTTTATTTGGCATTTTATTTGCTGTAGTGAAAATTGCATTTATACAAACTCAGTGGGACTTGGGGATATTTGAGAAGCTCGTCCGGTGGCGACTACGGTTGATTAAGATTTAGGTCTGCGGTGCTTGTACATCAGTTCCCGCTGCCGTGGGTATCACGTTATTAGTGTCACCTATTATTGACGATGGTGCTTCCGTGGTAGTTGTATTAGCCGTCTCTGACGGTGCTAGTGTCGTAGGAGCTCCTATCGGTTTATTACCTGTCGTTTCGTCCGTTGGCTTGCCCGGATCAACAGTTGTGATCTCATTTGGCTTTCCAGTTCCCACTTGTACTGTTGTCAATAAATTATTTGCGGTTACAGTTGTCCCGTTTCCCCCCTTTTCATTTGATTTCGATTCCGATTTTTCTTCAGTCGACATACCCCCCCATGGTGGATCAATTCCCTCTTCCGAAGTGTTCATAGTTTCCGTTACCCGCTCTTGTGATACAGGTTGCTGTCCATCAACGTCAACCTCTGCCCCAGCCTCTTCGCTGGGCTCACCGATATCGTGATGGAAGTGATGCAAATGCTCGTGACTGTGATGGCGTTTCTTAGCGCTTTCGACGAAGTCGCAGTACCGTTCTGTGCAGATGAAATACTGCCTCTCTAGGCAATTGTCATCGGCGACAACAGTCATGTTGTTGCGTATACGCACTTCCAGACAATCATCGCACTTCGAGTGCGCCGCCGTCCCCACGAGGCTGTAATTGCTGAAGTAACGTACTAAACGACCATTGCTGATATATTGGAAACGGCCCTCGGTTTGCAGATCGTTGGCACCAAACCAGAAGTCCTCCGTGTTGCCTTTGGAGCTTAGAAATTCGACAGCACCGTTGAAATCTCGTGGATTGCTCAGGTCAGCAAGTGTGAGGCCCTTACGTAGGCAATTGTTAAGAGCACCAAACCAGTTCAGCTGCAAACAGACAGAGAGAGAGAAAGAAAGAAAGAGAGAGATATATATAATCGATTGCTCAGTTCAAAAAAAGGATTTGCTTACCTTTTTAACTGAAAAGTAGTAACACTTGCCGTTGATGCGTCGCAGATAACGCCGAGGACAGCCGGTGTTTGTTGAACAGAGTACATCCCTGTGCAGGACACTCAGCACGGCAATGATCACAACTATGATGTGCTTCATCTCGCCTGACCAATGCACCATTGTGTGCTCTGGCGCTGCTCGCTCCTGTATTTATATCCTCTCCTAGCGTGCAATTGCCAATCCGTTTGACATGCCTCTCAAGTATATGATCGCGCCAATGCCCTTATCGATCGTTGCAGCTGCCATGCCCAATGATCAACTAATTCAATTAGTTGAGTTCACTTGGTCGGGCATTCCGGAAGAATGCCACAAGAAATTCACTCCAGACGGCGTGCTATCATCGAAAGTGGGGTTTGCTGATGGAATCTCTCGCTTACTGTGTCTGTGGGTCACCCTTGGGGTTATGCGTTTAATTGAATTCTTCATTGCCTGAATGCCAGTGATAGCGGAATAGTGCAGAATAATAATTGTTTGTTAATAGAAGATATGTACAAAAGTGCCGAGAATAGACTTACAAAGAGTATACAGTTTTTCTAACAAAAAATCGATTTAGACAAATTGAAAAAAAATTAAATAAATTAAAAAAAGTTTATAATGAAATGAACCCAGGTAGTCTATTAAAAAAAGTTTGTTTTATAAATTGAATGAAACGATTACATATTTAAAAAAAAAAAAAAGATTGGTCAGAAAATGTTTTTTAATATAATATTTGTAGTGAGAATCATATTCTTTAATTTAATGAAAAAAACAACTTCATTTTTAAAAGACCTAACCTAATGTTATTTTGAATTATATGAATTATATTTATGGAAATACATAGATTGCCCTTGGCCAAAGTCATGATTATATTCAAATTGCATAGTTATAAAATGTAGTAGGTATTCTATTGTCTGTGCTAACAAATAATAATTACCTCATTTTAATGACTATTAAATCAGATTCCACTACATAAGTTTTGATCTAGGTATATTATATTTAACGAAAAGCCTTGCCCGTGGTCAGAGCCGTGAATCATTTATTGATTTACCTTTTGTATGCATATGACATCATTTTAGTATTCGGTATTCTGTATCTGTTGTTCGACATTTCGTTGTTTGCAGCCGTGTCCTTTGCCAGGACACGGCGTACCAGGTTCATTGTCAAGCTGACAAACTGTTGTTGTTTTTTGTCTGGTATTGACCTTCGACAATGAGTTAACTTCAAGCTACACAAATTGCGGAGCGCGCGAATTATTCAGTATTCAGCCGGGCGGGCATGTGGCGAGCAATTACGATTTCTATGACATCATCAACAACTGAGAGGCACCAACAACAAAAGCAGCAACTACGACAGAAGCAGCATCTAAAGTTCGGTTCATCGATTCACAGCTATGTATACAATGAGTGTGTATGTGTTGACCGGCTTTTTTGCTTGTGTGTGAGGTCTGCGAAAACCTGGCGTGGAACGTAAGTTTCTCAACTGGGCTGGCAGTTACTCATAGAGCGACAAGACGCACACATATAAGTAAGAGATACAAATGTATCTGTATCTGGTTTGCTGGTGTAGCTTCAGTTGTGTCTGTAGACTGCTTGTGTTTGTTGCGCTTGAGTTCTGTTGGTCTTGAGTACAGGTTTTATTTATTTTATTTCTTTTTTTTTTTTTGTTTTCGTTTTTTCATATATTATATTGTGCTTAGTGCTTTTGCGCATTATCTGCGACGATGAGAGTAGAAGCAAAAAAAAAAAAAAAAAACACAAAACATCTGAGGCTCTCGACGCTTGCTTTCGACTGTGGCTTATTGTGTTACTTTATGGCCATGTTATGACATTCTAGCCGGTTTTTTGTTGTTTGTTTTTCCTTCATTCTGATGATTGACCACAGCATAGCTGAGAATCTGCGTCGTACTATTACGCAAATGCTATGAGAGCACTTGATTCGGTTTTTTGATAAATGAGCATGTGGCTTGGTATTTTAATGGGGACTTAGTGTTTCCTATTCGGATTCTTGCTCGCTATTCGCCACATGGTTTCGAAATTTCTATTCTTAGTCGGATTGCAAGCAGAATGCAAATTTGTTTTGCTATCGGCTGTAAGATAGGCAATTTGTTTTGTTTATTTACAAATTTTTTAATTTGTTGGTGAAATCGTCTTTTGTTTTCAAATGCAAATTTAGATTAGCTTTTTGATGTTTATCAAACAGAAAATCGTTTGCTATTTCCAATTTTATCGCTGGCTGGTAGATTCTGTTTTTATAATCCTTTTATTGAAAATAGACGGTTTATTTTGAAATAATTTAAGAGGATTCAAATTTTGTTGATTTATATTTACAATAGATGTAAAATTATACTCAGTTCTCTACTCATATATTAGAATATCAAACTTAACGTTAATTTCATATATAAATCCTTTGTATATTTGATTTATTATTTGTGGAATCAGTTATATTGTTATATATATATATATATATCTATAACTATCTATATAGCTATATGCATAAATATATTATTGTATATATTATTGTCTTAAATGTACATATATGTATAAACTTCAAACCGTCTGCAGAAAATCCTGAAATCTGTCAAGTTTCATAGCAATCAGCTTTTGTTATGCTCGCACAAGTGCAAGCAACTCTGTCTATTTTGCCTTGCTGTTCAGCCCATTCATTGTTTACCATTTGCTCGCAGTTTTCTGCTTCTTCTATTATCACATTTGGCGTTCAAAAAGAATTCCATAATTTTTCCAGTTTTACTCGCACCCATCGGCGCGTGGTCCAATCAAAATGCTAATTAAAGTTTTTTTTTTTTTTTTTTTTTTTTTTTTTTTGCTAAAAATATCCAAAAGCGAAAATAAATATAAACAAGTAAGAAAGCTCTAGTCGAGACTGCTCGACTACGAGATACCCTGAACCCTCCGAGCAACAGCCATTTCAATAATTTTTAGTGTCATTCAGCTTAAACAAACACACACACACACGCAAACATATACATAGACACCCATAGGCACGCACGCATTAACAGGCATGGGCTGCAGTGTGGGCTTACTATGGGAACTTTATTGTTTAATAACTTTTTTTCTGGACGTACGTTCTCCATGAAACTTTCAGATTGTGGTTTTATCATTACTATGCGTATAATTGCCAAAGCTCAAGTCTCTAGTATTTGAAATACGCCTTTTACAGAGATGAGGGTAAGGGGGTGGATATAGGGGTGGGGGGTGAATTATAACAAAAATCGAAATTCTATCACGTGCAGTCAAGTCTACATTTAAAATTTGGAGACTTTAGCTCTAAAGGTGTAGGAGATATAATTTTATAACTGGTTTTCGATAAGGTTTTTGATCGATAAAAAAATAACGGGATGAGTTATCGATCTTTTGTGATAAACTCGATATGCGCGCGCTATATACGAGCATTTTAAAAAAAAGTTGAAGTCTCTAGCTTCTATATCTTCAGAAATCGACGCGTTCATACATACGGACAGACGGACAGACGGACAGACGGACAGACGGACAGACGGACATGGCTAAATCGATTCAGTTTGTCGCCCTGATCAAGAATATATATACTTTGTGGGGTCTGCCACGCCTCCTTCTCCCTGTTACATACTTTTAACAAAACCATTATACCCTGATTTCCCATTTTCAATGGGTTCAGGGTATAAAAAGCGGTTTTAGTACTGAGTATATTTTTTATATAGGCATGCATATTGTTAATTTTGAAAGGTCGTTTAGTGTTGGTATGTAAACACTTTGCTTTCCCAGCCGCACAGCAAGAAAGCGTGAATAAAGAGCTGAAAACTATTGGAATGAAATACCATGAAACGGCATTATGACATCACATACTGTAAATTATTCAAATATTTGCCCATTGTTTACTGTATATGCACACACACACACACAGACACACACATGTACACATACAGTTACACTCTACATGCCTTTTTAGAATAGTTCTACATACATACATATCTCGAAAATTGGCGATTCGAGCGGATTGCCGTTGCGGCAGCTTTTAATGGCACAATGTTTCTATTTGAGTGAACGCACACGTCACTTTATGGGAATGCAGTGGCTGAACAGTCTCTGTGGGCTGGGACACTGCTTCCGACGCGCACAATTCCTATTCAATTATAATTAAAATTGTATTTTTTCGCTTGTGTATGCCCTGTGTATAAATACAATTTGTTATTAACAAGCTGTGAAGACTTCGTTCTTAAAGTATATACATATATAATATGTACACATATTTATACTAGTCAGCGTTCGATTAATATAATCTTATTTTTTAGTCGGTTCCACTGCGTGAGCTCATCGAACTAAGTTATGAAATTTGGTATGATAGCATCTATTTATAATACAAGTCCTACGCAGTTAAATCTTGTTTTTAGATATATTCATTTCCTCTGCGAACTCAGCAACTATATAATATCTAAAGATCTACAATTTGGTTGTGATTTAATGGGATGTAGCTAAAATTATCCTAAAATATTTGGCCTCAGGGAACTCAGGATTATTTAAAGTTAGCGGTAAACGCGTTGGTATTCAACTGCTCTCTGCCAAGCAAAGTTCTATTGTATTTTCATGAACTCGTAGATTCAGCCGTTCTTCACCAATCCCTCTATATATAAGAAATGTAAAACTTTGCAATTAAAATTATGTTGTATGCATGCACAGAGCATTCACTAGTCGTGCAACCAAGCATTAATCATCTTACGTGCTTAGTTGTATTTGATGCGTTTCAAATTTGTTTGCTGCCGCCTCCAAATTAGGCGCCACGAATTGCGCAGCAGATGGCTGAGTGTCAACTGGCTCTAATCTGGGTGAAAATCAGGCATGGCATGTAATTACGATCTGATTAGTTCATGCTCGATGAAATTCCAGGCCGTGTCCAGGTATTTTTTCTTTATGCTTTGGCAATTAGCATCGTCTGGGCACAGTTTTCACAATTCACAATTTTCATCGATAAGGCCCGCCAAAAGCTCGACTGATCGCAGTGCATTTCACTCTATAAATTAAGATCGGCAACTGGCATAGCCTTTAGTTGAATTTCAAAAGCTTAGCAAAAATGTATCCCAGCCACCAGCAACCCAAATGTGCGAACAGATTGAATTGGAGTTAGATTGGAAGTTTGTAAATTATATTTTTATTTTATTTCTATTCCGACAGCCTCCCTGAAGAGCTTTGGCGACAAGACCGCCAACTTGTTCAGCAAGAAGAAGGATGAGGCCGAGAAGCTGGCCAATGAAAAGGCAGCCGAGGCACAGAAACTGGCCGAGGAGCAGGCCAAGAAGGTCGGACAATCAGTGCAGCAGACCAAGAACGAGGCCGAGCAGCTGGCAACTAGCACAGGTAATTCGATAGATCAGAGAAAGACAAAGAAAGAGAAAGAAAGAGAGAGAGAGAGAGAAAGAGTGAGAGAAGGGGATTAAATATTCTATAAATCTTTGATTTTGTAGCCAAGGATGCTGCCGCCTTGGCCGCTGCCGAGGCACAGAAGGCTGGCCAAGTGATTGACCAGGGCGTCAATCGCGCTGCCGGCGCCGTCAATCAAACCAAACAGGCTGTGGACAACACCGTCAATCAGGCCAGCGCCGCCGTCCAGAACTCCAAGCAGGTGGCCGCCAATGTGGCGGAGGCCTCCAAAACCGCTGCTGCCAATGCTGTCGACCAGACCAAGAAGGCGGCCAACGAGGCGATCAACAAGAGCGTCAAGGCCGCCGAGTCTGTGGCCGATCAGAAGCTGAAGCAGGCCGAGAACGCCATCGATGGCGCCATGAAGCAGACCAGCCAGGCTGTCGACCAGAAGTTGAACGAGGCCAACCAGTACGTGGACCAGAAGCGCGAAGGACTCGAGAAGAACATCCAGGAGGCGACCAGCCAGGCGCAGGAGAGCGCCGGACAGCAGGCCTCCCAGCTGCTGGGCAAGCTGCATCTGGGCCCCAAGTAGATGCTGCCCCATCCCTCCCTCTAAATCAAACAAAAGAAAATAACGTAAATAATTTCGTCTATGTGTAAACCAAGAAAATGCTTTAACAGAAACAAAATGAAAAATGAATGGAAATTTGCTTCAACGTAACAAGTGCCAGTAATGTGATTGCTAAAGATTTATACAGATATATATATACTATATGTATTTTCGGATTGTTTTTATATATATTTGTATTGAACTCTTTAGTTTTACATATTTCATGCAGCGCAGCTTTTGATATGCACAAAACAAAAACAACAAAGAAACAATTTATATTGAGTTCTCACTATTTTGTTTTTATACAAATATAAATTTGTTACTTTGAAGCATTTGATATTATAAATAAGAATGTTTATATATATATTTATATAAATATATATATATATGATACAAAATATAGCTATGCTTTATTAAGTATCTTTTCTGTTTTATATAGAATTGTATAATTAAGTACTTTTAACTTTTTGCACAATAAATTACAAGAATGTGTTTTATCATGTAGCTGAAAAGTTGACAATTTTAATACGACGGGTGATTTCAAAAGAAAAGTGATGTTTTTATATTTATTAATAATATTATTTATTATCTGAGCATATACATTAAAAAAAAAAAACTTAATTTTTGCAAGTGCTGTTGTATGAAACGTGTGCTGTGTTTGAAATGCTGGTTTGTGTCTCTGCTGGTGTAGAATATTGTAAGTATAACATATAGATGGCGCTCATGTGACAAATAGTTTTTTACCGAAATTATAAATGCATTTCAAATATGACTTATAGGTGGCACGTTCTTGCAAGGAAAAAACAAAAAATAAAGTATGAGCAATTCTTACTATTCTAAACTGGTCCAAATTCAATTTCGAATTTTGATAGCCTAGAATTTGAACCACAGTTGGCGCTTGCTTTAGATAAAACATTTAATTTTAATCGAAATTCAACAGAAAGTAAATTTGAATTTTAATTGACCTGTAAATATAAATATCTGTGTTTCAATGTGTGCATATGATATTAGTTTGTTATGTAATAAAATTCTGTAACATAACAGCCAATAAAGATAGAATTTAAGCTTTAACAAGCGAATGCTTAAAAGTTCAGATTTACAAAACTTTCAAACAAAAGACAGAAAAGTTGTAACCTATACAACAGCAGCAGCAGAAACAACAACAGCAAAAAAACTGCTTTTATTTAGTTTCAGGTATTTTACTTGGTTTTTTTTTCCTTTTTTTTTTATTTTTTTATTATTTTATTTTTTTTTGCAGCAGCATGTTAGCATTTCCGTGCTCTAAGTTGTTAGCCAGCTTTTAATTATGGTCAAATTTTTGCGCTTTTGACTGCAACTGACTTTTGCTCAGTTACAGTCCAATTGGCCAGAACATACATACTTCACACACACATACACATACATATACATGTATACAACTTTATACATGCATACATAGATATTCGCATATTGGCAAAGTGCTGACAAAATTTATGTAAAAGGCGATTTTTAATTTCAGATAAAGTTCGCTTGGCTTTTGATTACCTACGTTTGTGTGTGTGTATTTTCCTGTGTGTGTGTGTAGTGGTAACAGGTTCTTGGTCCAGCGATTCTTTGTTTGATAAATGGGATTCGACATTAGAAATTTATGCAGCTCCACTGAATGTGATTGCAATTAGCTATTATACAAAATATATATACATACTTAAATAATGTACGTCAAATATAGAGTTGATTTAAACTTAAATGTTGTTAAGCTGTGCAGAAAAAAATAAAAATTGAAAATATAAAACCACAAAGTAGATTTATTCAAAATATGGCAGCAAAATCACGCGAAAAATGGCCCAGCAGCGAGCGACACCTGGCGATTAATTAAAATAACTGTTTATCAACACGAATTAATCATGTTTAAACATGCTCAAAGCTCGTGCGACCGCATACAAAATGGCGTGCAGTTACCGTTAGGGTCATGTTAGTCGCGATTTGAGCGCCCTCGACGGACGTTGGCTAATATAAGGGAATGAAAGGGAAGCGAAGGGAGGGTGAGGCAGGGCCCCTACCGTATGGGTCGGGTGCTGCGTGGCTGGGCGGAATTGGAAAGTAAGCGAGAGACACACGCATGTGTTCCAGAAATAGATGTAAATTTTAAGTGTTGGTAAGCGAATCGTTTTTAATGTGAATGTGTGGGAGGCGATGAAATGAAATACACATATTTTTGTTAATAATAAAATATATATAGAAACAAATACATAATTTTTGAGTATATTTATATTTATTAATAATAATATATGAAACCATATTAGAATT
This sequence comes from Drosophila mulleri, assembly GCA_035047565.1. NCBI lineage: Eukaryota > Metazoa > Arthropoda > Insecta > Diptera > Drosophilidae > Drosophila > Drosophila mulleri. Next base: position 14,650,095 of record JAWNPK010000168.1, read on the forward strand.
AAAAAGCTCAGCTACTTAATATATCTGATTTATTTTCGTTATCTTACAAATTGACTTAATTCACATCATGTAAAATAAATCTATAAGATGATATTTTATTTAAGCCATGAACTCATCAAAAACGCAATGGGACGATTTGGAGTTTCTGTTTGTGAGAACACCTGATTTCATGCCACATGTTAAGTTAATTTCAAAACTTAGCCAAGGGCGTTACGTTAATCTGAAAATTTTAATGCCATTTACTGCGTCATATGCGGCTGAGTGTGTAATTAGGAGTGCGTTTATTGTCCTTGTATCGTGAATGTGATCTGAACTTTAAAACGAGCTCTGATTGGGTCCGCGGGGCTTTGGCTGACTAAAAGTTGCGAATGTTTTGTCACGCGGCTGCCATTAGACAGGATCTCAATGGACGTTGACGCGCTTTGCTTGCAGTAAAAAGTGAAAAAAGAAGAATCCGGTGTAATTGTGAGAGAGAACTATGTATATATGAAAGGATAGGAAGAGTTAGAGACCCGTAAAGAGATACAATTCGAGTTGTTGGTGCATGTCAAAGGACGTAATAAAGCAGTGCAACGGGACATCAGGACATCGGGAGGAAGCAGGAGGTTCGTCTGCTTGATTCCAGGCCAATTTATTCGGTACGTGTCAGTCTAGTCCGAAGCCTATTTTAATTGTTGCTGCTGTAACCGACGTAAAGTCGGCATTGAGTATAGGTTGACTATCCTCAGGTATTTTGTAATCAATTCGGCTATCAATTATTACGGCTCAGCATCAGTTAAGATTAAGAACAGAAAATCATTGCAATTCATGAATCACACTTGAACAAAGCAAACCTCTTAAGACAATATTCAAATGGTCATTCATTGTTAGGGTTGATAGAGCCACAGCTAGACAAAATTATCGACCAATTACCGCCGACCACTGATATAGCTTATACTCTGTTCTTGATTTCATAGGCTTTGATTTATGAGTCCGGTGTATGTCTGGGCCCATTAATAAACCAAGCTGCTGGCAGGACTAAGGACGAAAATTGCTGTGGCTGGCCGCCTGCCTGGAGAAGTACAAAAAGCAACTTAGCTCCGCCGAGTAGACATTGTGTGGATATGGATAGTGTCATCAATAGTCTGTACAGGATTACCTGTATCTTCCTATCACACTCACACTTCTTCTCTCTCTTTCTCTCTGTCCCTCTCTATCTGTTTCTGTCGCGCACTGCTGTCATGCAATTAGCGGCGCTTGGGCAGCTCCTTGACTGAGCGTGACAATTGGGCAGCTGGCGATTTATGGCTGACGAGCGTTTGATAAGTCACCGCCCAAGGACCTCAGACACTAACATCAAAGCCGCATTTAAAGCAGCTACGCTTTGCTGCTTAGCCGTTAAAATCATTTAGCCAACAACAACAAGAATAACCATAGAAATAGCAGCAACAATGTTGCAAAATAAATTGAGTGCTGCGATTGTGCCGGCAAATCGTCCTTCAACTCGTTTGCACAAAATTCAATTACTTCCGTTGGCTATTACTGCCGCACGGTTGCCAATATACATATATATATGTATGTATATATATATATATTTATATAGCGTTTAGGTAGGGGGAATTGTGCTCATTGAAATTGCATTTAGGCAGCTCGAGCGCCAACTGCGAACGCATTTTATGCAGCTTTTAGAATTGCCAAAGGGCCAGCCAGCCAGCCTTGGATGAAGGGGATGCAAAGGAAGGGGGAACTAGCAAGTAAGGTGTGGCAGAGAAACACTTTGCTTTCTGATAGAGTTTGTAGAAGAAAGCGAACACAATCTAATAAAAATGTTGGAAATACTAAAGTTATTTTAAACAATTTAGAAATATATATAAAAAGAAAGACTAAAATATATACCTACATATTTTCTGCCAAAGGCTGAGAAAACAAAAATAAAAACAAAAATATTTGTATAGATATACATATTTATAAAGACTTTGTCGCATTGTCAAGTCAAAAATAAATACAACAGAACAGTTCTGCTATGTAAAGTAATATGCCTAAGTGTCGCAGAGATAACTTACATAATCTGACATAAATAATAATCATATTGTATAAACCAAATATTGAGATATAGCAAGACTTAAATCGGATCACTATATTCCGTGTGGTCAAAGTGCTTAATGATCATACGATCATGCAAATAATGAAATTTGATCAGAATGCTACGATTTTATTAAAGAAACAGACGGCTTTGAAGATGATGATTAGTTTTTTGATAGCGAGTCTCAATTAAAAAAATTAATACTATTAAAAATTAAGTTTATATAAAATGTATATGATTATTAATAGCATTTTTTAAAACTAAATATATATGGAATATTCAAGCTTAAATTTAAAAAATCAATACTATTAACAATTAAGTGTATATAAAATGTATAAGGTTATTAATAGTATTTTTTTAAATTAAATTTATGTGGAATATATACGAATTTCATTAAAAATTTTGAGACTAGTTTTATAGATATATCAAATTTAATTTTCTTTCTTTTCGTGAATGAGTATAAATTATATTGAGTATAATTATAATACCCAAATACTATTTAATTCAATAATTTTTATAGTCAAAATTATTTGGTTAGTTGCAAGGAAGATGCATTGAAGTCGTATTGTGTGAAACTCTTCCATCTATAGCTCCTCTTATACACATACATACACACACACACAAACACACACAACTCATATGTGTGTGTGTGTGTGTGTGTGTGGCAGGCACAGCTGCAACCTGCAGCTAATAGCACTTTGTTTACTTTATTTGCTCGAAACTAAATCCCTCTACTGCAAACGGACAAAAGAACAACTCGTTCGAAGCGAAAGGGAGGAGCCAATGGCAACAGTTTTCAGCTTAAGACGTATGCAACGCGCCATGGCGCCTCCCACTCAGCCCCTGTCACATCTGTGAGCTGTGCATAATTGAATGGCCGCATTCGTATTTCGATGAAACGCCAAAAATCAAATGTAATTTTGCAACAAAGTTTGCTTTAAGCACTGCCCCATTCAAAAAATTCGCAACATCAAAAAAAGAGTGAAAATCAAACGGTTTTCAAATGGCATCCACACGGCGCATGGCGCATGGCGCCTGCGCCTGGGCACATGTGGAACGTAATCTGGAACGCATTCGGCTGTTGGCATTCTTAAGCGCCTGCTGCACGGCAAATAGCTTCAGTACGACGTGGGCTGGCTACACAGACGCAGCTGACGGAAACGCGTTGCACTGTCGTCACCGAGCGAGCGTCGCTGTGTTAACTATTTAACGGTATTTTGAATTGCATGTGCAAGCAGAAAGCGCGTAGCGAATGAACTAACTGTAAACCCGATAGCCAAAAATTGATAGTGAAGGAAGAGTACAAAAATGTTTTGCTATTGGGCAATTCTTGATTTCGTATATGTGTGTTAGTGTGCAAGTGTGTGTGTTTGTGTTTGTGTGTGTGGCTTTGGCTTTGGCTCTGGATCCGGTTTGATTAAAGCGCCGCGCGTGTGATTAGTTTTGTGAATTGTTTTTGTGTGCAATCAGCTAATTGACAGGCCACTCTTCCTGTTCTTCGATTTGAAATATCTAGCTGGTAAGTGCACTGAGCCTCGAAAAGTCTAAAACAAAATGTACTGAACATATGTATGTATGTATGTATATATATATTTTTTTAAAAAATGATTTCAAGTGTTAGGTCCAATGGATTCTTTGTTGACTTTTTAGTGGAACGCTTATTGGCTTCAGCCAATCCTGCGCCCTTTGCTCTACTCACGTCGAAATCATTTAGCAATTTGTTGCCGCAGCACTCGCCTCGCATCCTTTTGTCCGTGCGGCTGCGACAGCCCTTCAATAGCCTTTGTCATTTTGTGCTGCCTGTTTAATTTCACAATTCATTTCATGTCAAACGGCTTGTCAATGGCAACCATACTCAGAGTTGTCAGCCCTCCCGCAAGGCCCATAAGAGACCACAAAAAATAAACGTTGTCGCTGTCAAGACGTTCGCATTTGATGTATTAACTGTTTGCCTCAAATTGTGCGAGTGAACAGTTTCCAAACCCACCGAAACCCCACAATACCTCCCTCCACATGTGTTCGTGTGTGGACGTATGTGTGCGTGTGTGTGTGTGTGTAAGTGGCAACTCTTGACGCATAATTTATTGCCTGTTGAAGTGCTGATTAACTCGATAGACCATGTTTCCATTGGATAACTTTATCGGCTTTGCTTAGAGGCTTACGCGAAAATAATGTCATTTCATAAGCATGTGAATTTATTTTATGCGAATTAACTATTGATAGGTATAAAGTGGTTCTCATATAGGATATACATATGCATATGTATGTGTATAAATTTATATGGTTTTAAAAGTTGTTTTCCAATCACTTTTAATATTTAATGTAATAAAAGGTTTTGTGTGTTCGCCGATGAATATGAACAGGAAATGCTTGTCCATCCAACAATGGCCAGACAGTAAAGTGAAATCCGGGTTTTAAATTAGCCAATAGTTGAATTATTAACTTTACGGGTTACAGATATCTATGAACTTTTATTAATTCTGTTATTGGATGTTTCTTTAAAGTAAAGTAAAAAAGTTATAAACAAAAATGCCTAGAAATAATAGGAAATAATAATTTATTTTATTGCAAAATAAAAGTAATAAAAGAAAAGAATAACAAATTCAGATAAAAAAAAATATTTTAAAGATTAAGTATTGAATGTCACGTCTATTGATTTTTAATCACATATTAGTTAAATTCAAATTGTGTTTCACTTATAAACTTACTTCATATAAACTACCATAAATCACTATTAATTATTGCATAAATCTAAATTAGTTCGATGGGATTGTTACCTCATTGTATAAATTAGATTTCTCTATAATCTTGGCAAATTGGCAACAGTTGCATATAACATATTGTGAATGCAACTACCAAATAATTATCTCTGATGCATGTTAAGCTTACCAAACAAACAAATTTATAGCTAAATGTAAATCCCTATTGACAGCTGTGGCTAAAGGCTGCTCATTTAATACAATTCGCAGCTGGCGAGGCTTTGTGCAAGCCAAGAGCGAACTAGTTCAAATTGCAAATTGCAAATGCAAATGCTCACTAATTTGGCTTTCACACTAAGCAGGCCAACAATCCCGGCAGTTGGTCGGTTGATCAATGGTGCTTAATTAATAATAATCGGATACAATTTGTGTGCCACCCACACATACACACACACACACACGTACACAAGCACAAATATTGAATCTGGCTGGAAAATGGCATATTAATTTGCCGGAAATACCGTTTTGAACTAGTTGAGCTGTTTTTGTTGATATGCAAATACGTTCGACAACTTTCCCACACACTTCAACACCTATCTTTGAGCCTGAGCCGTCCTTTCATTAGCCTGGCTAATTGGGCTTATGGCCCAAAGCCGGCTGCATCGCTATAAACATACATCTAAGCATAAGCCAATGTGAAGTACTAACAATACTTCAAACAATTTGCTTACCTACCCAAAAAAATAAAAAAGTAGAAGAAGGAAAAGTGGTCTGGGTATATCTGGAATTTCTCGCAAGTTTGCGCCGCAACGCCTTCAATTTTTGCCGGCTCTATTTTTTTTTTTTTTTTGGGCGGATTTTTCTGGCTTTACTTTTGCTGACTGCTATTTTATGGTAGCCATTAAAGGAAATTGAATATAATTTTGTTTGCTAAGCTCTTCCATAAACTTGCCAAGTGCCTGGCGTAGCTATATGATTTCTTTTTTTTTTTTCTTTTTTTTCTTCCATTCGCCCCTCGCCAAGCGACTTCTGCGTTTCGGTGTTTCTACGGCAAGGTTTTTCATATTTTATTAAGTTCACGCCATAAAAAGGTCGACCAGGGCCAACGGAGCCTAAGCGGCCTCAGTTTTAATGGTAGTGGGCGTGCGTTTTGCTGCAGTTCCTATGAGAGTTGAGCGCGTGTCACAAATATTTAGCCAGACACGGCAAAATCTCAGCACGATACGAACGAAAAATGTCAATTTATATATCAGATTCTCATTTCGTCCAACTATCGTTTTCTAATCGTACAATGCGGTAAGGTAGAAAAGATTTCAGAGACGTTCGTTTTGTAACTTGAGAATTGAATTGAATAGTAATAGTTACTTCTATACTACATTCTCAAAGAAAGTTTTGTATTCAGACTTTATTCATTTTTTTATTTTTACAAAACGTATTTATTCATTATATATAAATTGATTACTTTTATTATATTGATCAAATGGCATACATAATATGCATAACATAACACAGTAAAGTATAAATAAAACATATGATCTTTTATTATGGTTTGTCTAGTATAATCAAATCGAATTCGACTCGGCACACAATTAATAATAATTATTTAGCTTTTAGCAAAAGTTCATTAACACAGAATTCACATAGGCTCGACTACATAGTGCTATGCAAATATACTCAGAGGCAATGATGCTATTCGGTTAAGTAGTACGGTCGCATCTTTATCTTTACTATTGACAAGCAGATATTTGTCCGAAACATAACCTTTAGATTATTTGACTTGAGGTGTGAGTTAGAGACGTTCAGCCGTGCCCACTGCTCTCATCCTTTAGCCGTCACTTAAATATGATTGAGAAATTTCCGATTTGTAGAGCTCTGAGTTCACCCTTTGGGCTGGTAATGACCGACCCTTCCACAAAGTCAAGCGCCAGACAAATGACTGATGAACGCACAAGTCAGTTAGGCTCACGCTTCGCCCCGACTTTATCTTGGGAAGGAGGTGAGCAGGGAATCAGATCTAGATGGATTTGCTTGGCCGGCCGCAACGTAAGCCAACCTATTTCATCTGCATACGTATGTATGTAGCTATTGACCACAACAACAGCATCAACAGCAGCAGCAGCAGCAGCAGCAGAAGCAGAAGCAGTGGCAACCGAAGACAGCAGCAGCAACGTCTTGGCCCACTTTGAATGCCAATTTCATTATTTATTTAAGTTTGTAAAAGCAAACTTGCATATTCTCACTTGCCGTCGGGTTCCCTGGCTAACTTAAGCAACTGCAAATGGGAATTTGAGAACGTGAGGGGGAACGTGAACGCTTTTAGCTGAGAAATGGGCAAATAATAAATTGTTGTTAGGTTTCGGTTCTGTTTGTATATTTGTTTTAGCGTTCGGCTTGGGCTTGGGCCGCGTTCTCGGCTGTCGCCACGTTGGATTTGTTGGGGCCTATCCAGTTATCCTGATAGGCTCGCAATCAAATGGAAAAGCATTGTTTTCATTTCATTTAAATTTTGATGGATTGCTTTGGCTGCGAGGCTTTGCTTTGGCTGTCGGCCCTTTACAATTTTCATTATTAATATTATTGAAATAGACTTCGAATAAATAGTCGCAATTATGATTGTAATGAATATGTTATTTAATATAGAAATGCAAATTAAACAAGTTTCACTGAATAAATTTAATGACTCTAAAAATATCCTTTTAATTTAAAAATGAATTGTTTATGAATTTATGTATTCAAACTTATTTTTAGGGGTTTAATTAAGATCAGCATTTGACGTTTTTCAGTTGAAAATATTCTTAAAATTATTATATTATATTAATAGATATTTAAAGAAAATATTTATTTCAAAAATGGCAATAACACTTGTTGTTTTATTTGCAAATTATAGTGGTGTTTTATAAAAAGTAATAGTTTAAATATTATAACTTGTTAATAAACATTTCAAATTATTTAGCTTACGAAAATTGCAATATTATGGAAATTCTCAACAGATAATCTATATTTATATAATCCACATATATAAGTTATATACAATATTTATATTATTTTTAGATTTATATATATTTATATGTATTTTCTTTCGATTTGTATTTGGTATGATGTGGTTTACTCAAGAGAGTCAGCATTTAGTTTTGTACTGCCTCCATCTTAGTATCCATATAAATCTGCCGAACTGAGCTAAGAGTGCGCGAGTCCTTTTTGTGTCCTGTCATGTTGATGTATCTTTGATAAGAAAACAGTCCTTATTGGCCGTGACGTGAAGGAGCAGCTTAAGCAAACGATTTTTGTTGATTTTACTTGGCAAATGACTTTGTCTACCTACGCAGATGCTGTTCATTTCGCATTTTCATTTGTATATGGCTCTCGCGTGGGGGATAAGGTAGCCAAAGCCATCAATCAATAGCCCAGATAATGTACAAAGACATTGTTGTAATTTTGTACCAAAAGGTTTGTTCGTGTGTGTGTGTGTGCCTTTGCGCGTGTGTGCGTGTGTGCGTGTGTGCGTGTGCGTATGCCAGGTGTTGTCTTTCTTCTTCTTGTGGTTAATGGTTGTGGCGGTTCTGCCTTGGCTGTGGCATCAGGGCAGAGGTCAACAGCTCTTCTCAACTCTATAAATAAAACCGCAACATCACTCACCCCTGCGGTTATGCTATAAGATTGACATAATTAAGACAGAGTCGCGCTTAAATTGACAATTGCGGGGGAAATGCATTTCGCTGAGTTACATAGTTCGAAAGGGCAACTGCGCATCTAAGTTGGAAGTCAATTTATAAACTCATTTCAAAATAAAAAACCTATCCTACTATATAATCTGACTATTTAAATATTATTTATTTTCATCATTTAATAACTACTTAACTGCTCAAATTATTTATGTATATTAACTAATTTATTTAATCAACCTAAGGCTAGATTCCTAACTAACTCTTCGCCAAATAAGGCAAACTAAATTAAAGGCAGATATTATGATAAAGTTTTAGTCTGCAGACTGAAGCACTTAGGAAACTAGAAATCTATCCCAAAAAAGCAAGTTAAGAACAGCTTTTCATAGTTGAAATTTGGTTGAAGTATGGCACATTGCGTATACGACATGTTGGGCACATTGCGGCTAAATGCTGAAACATTTCCGGCTAGATGCACGCATGAATGTTAATGTTGATTGTTGTAACTTTTTGACGCGAAACAACATTTTTTGAAGACGTTCAACGATGCTTTTAGTTGATGTCGCTGCTGCTGTTGCTGTTGATGCTGTTGCTGATGTGTTATGTAGTAGAAATTATGCCGAAAAGCCCGAAACGACGAAATCAACAACCAGAACATAAACACATACGCAAACATAGACACGCACTAACACACCCACACACACACATACACAGACGTTTACTGATTGTTGCTTGTTTATAACTAGGCATAGTTAAGGGCTGTGAGCTTTAGTGGATTTCTGGATCTTTTAGTGTATGTATGTATGTGTGTGTGTGTGTTTGTGGATGTTTGGCTTTTATAGTTGGCGGGAACAATTTTGGCCAAGTTTATGTGCGCTGGCAGCCAGCAAGATGCAGTGACGATAAATTTAACACGACTTGACTGAAAGTTTAGCCATTTAGATTGAAAGATCTCAGCAGCTTGAGAGACTAGAAATATTTTTGACTTTTCGTTTTATATGCCAGCACCCACTGGCAAAAAAGGGCTAACGGGCTGGCCTAGCTACAGTGACTACTCAAAGTGACAGCCAGAGGCTGTGTAGCATTTGATGGCTGCGCATATAATTTGATATGCCTTTTTTATCATAATTAACCCGTCGCATTTAAAGTTCTCGCTCCCAGCTCTTGGCCAACTACACGTGTTGAACAAGTTCATAAACCCCGAGCTGCCTGCTGGCTGCTCTTTACATATATTTTTTTTATTATTATTTTTTTTATTTTTTGCCTCATAGAACTGGGCTCAAATTGGCGCGACTTCCGAAGACATTTCTTGTGGCATGGCGGGCGTTTTTGCTGCCTGGCTGGTTGCTACTCCCCCTCCCCTGCCCAGGCCCACCCTGTGACGCCTGTCTGTTTTGTGGCATGTCAGCTGCCACATCACGCGGCACTGTGGGCGTTGAGCTTATTAAAAGCAAATTGCTTGAGTGCTTGTTGATAGGCAGAGTCCTTAAAAATTTATTCATTTTGTATTTATTCAGGTAATCCAGACATTTATTGCGGGGCTGGAGCGGGCTTTGCTCTGTGCAGGCATAAATATAATAAATATATTCATGTAAAATTTAATATAATTGAAATACCTCAATTAAGCAAAGCTGAATGACTCGTTCAGATGTAGAGAACGCAAAATTTAATAGATTTGTGGTAAATATTATAGTGTGGCCTGCAAAGCTTTAGGTATATAAAGATATTTGATATAATATTAAGCGGATGTAAATGTAGTACACATTATAATAAATAATCAAATTTATATACTGTTGTTTACTTAGGGCTTTAAAGAATTACCAAAATGCAGTTCTCGTCAATTGCAAATGAAATATTGTTATCGGTCTCTAACATGCTTACACAGTTTCATTCAAGTTTTTTATGTACAGTGGATCCTCGGTTTGCTAACACATCGGATACATGTAACCTAATGAGTTTTAAAATAATCCCTGTGAAGTGCTAATATTTTGCTATGTTTTTAATACACGCTTCGACTTAATATGAACTCTGCTCCAGCAAATAGTTTTAATTGAGGTAAATACTCGTGACTTGAGATTTCTCCTATATCACAATTATACAATTTATGGTCATTAGAAAGTTTCCGGAAGTACTCGAACCACTGTGCACCTGGCTGACAGTTAACTATTGTGTTGTCCGCTCCTGCAGCGCCTGCTCTCTCACCCTCCACTCATATCCACTGCCGGTACTTCCCCCACTCCAAGCACCCACTCGACAGCCCGCTCACAACTGTTGGCCTAATGTCTATTTGGTTTCTTGGCACGACAAAGTAAAGTAAAAAGGCAAAAACTTATCATAAAACTTTCGCAAAGTTGTCAAGGTTTTGTCGTTCGGTTCTGCTCGTCATTTCCAGAGCCCGGCAAAAAATAATTATTTATAGCTTAAAAATATAGATAAAGGAAACACCAACAGCAACAGCAACAGCAGCAGGCCAAATTCAACTTCAGGCAACAACAAGTTGCAAATCCGTAAAGCTGTGAGGTTTAAGAGCATGCAAAAAGCGACTTAAATGTTTATGCTTTATGCTTTAATTGGCAGTTCATATGGATAGTTTAGTTATATATTTACTTATATACATTTTGATATGGATGAAACACGGCAAATCGATGGCTGAAGCACAACGCTGGCCCACTTGATGGCAGCAATAATAATTCTCGCTCCGGTGAAGTGTGCCAATCAACAGACACTAGCTGGATTCTATTTGTGTACTCTGTCTGTCTCTCTGTCTGTTTGTCTGTCTGGCCGTGCCTGTCATTGACAGACAGTCATAAATATGGAAAAAAAAGCAGAGACAGTAAGAAGCCATAACGCAAAACTATGTAGTACATATGCCAGGACAACAACTCAGACCGAACGCCCATCGACATAACAATCGTCAGGATCTGTTTTTGTGGCTGCCAGTCTTCACACTCTCTCTCTCTTTCTCTCTATATTATTTATTTTATTTTTCTTTTTATTCTTTTGGCAGGGCAACCTTTGATGAAATGTCATGCAAAATGCCAGAAATATCTGTTATGTCTGGCATTTTTGGTTGCTCTGCACTCAGTCTTAGCTTGGAAACTTCATTCAAGCGTGCAGCATGAGCAGCTGCCCAGCTTTGGTTTTACAATTAATTAATTCTCGTTTCATTGGCATTTGTTTGAATAGTTAAGAGTTGTGAACATTTCAAGGTTTGTGTGGATTCTTATTTTTTGTTTGTTAAGAATTTAATCATATTTATTGAGCATTATAAACTATACTATAAATATTTGAAATATATATATTAATTAATCTGCTGGAGATATTACGTTTTGTATCAGCTCTATTGGCGGTTCATTGATCAATGTGATAAACTTGTTGTCCCGTGCATTTAATTTTCATCTCAATATTAAAATAGGTAGGTGTGAAGATGTTAACACTTTCTTCCTATATAGACGGACGGATAGCAAGACGAGCATTGCACCAACCCAATGTGCTACTTCCTAGTGAATGTAAATGTATTGGAAGAAATGTAAAATTTTTTTAGATTTCGCCAAGTATATCTACTTCTACTTGCGACTTACTACTGAATTTACTTAATTCAATTATGATAATATCTTAATACTTAATAATATTAATAAATTTCACTCTCTAATTATTCCATTATTATTATTTTAATATATTACTGATATAATTTTGTCATGCTAATTCAATCTGAAGCAGCGTTTTCTCATTTTTAGAAATATATTTCTATTATTATTATGATTCACACAATTTTGTTTACCGTTAGAAATGTATTTCTTATTAAATTAATTATTAGATAATCCGTTATTTTATCTTCAGCATGTTCTGAGAATTTCTCCAGGCTCAAATGAAATGTAAATTTTTAAACATTGTTAATAACATTAAATTGCAAATTGTTTTAGGAACACGTTTATGGGATTTGTTTCGGCATTTATTTGAAGTAATCTAATAGGCAGGCTTGCTGGTTGGCTGTCTAGCTGGCTGGCTGTCTGGCTGGTGCCTTTATAGCCAGGCTGAGTGCGCACACAGTTGTGGCCTATAAAGTTTGTCAGTAAATTTTTACAACAATGCGTTTTCGGTTGTTTTGCGGATTTAGCCAAAGCGCGAATGCATCCCGCGGCTGTCGTTTTAGAAGCAGAATGGAAATTTCAGCTAAATGCTATTCAAATTAAATCACCTGCAATCTGTATGGACAGCAGGGCCAGGCACACAAATGTGCGCTGATTTATTTAAATAATTTAAAAAAAGAAAGACAAAAAATGAGAAGACAAACAATGTAAAGTAATGGCAGCTGTGTCTAGCCCTAAGATAACAATTGAGCAGCAGGGCAGACAAAGCGTTTGCCTCAACACAAAAGGCCAAAAGTTAATGTGTACCTAAGTAGCAGGCCTGTCGACCCCAAACACACGCACAGCAGCCCACTAGCACGCGCGCACACTCACACACACACACACACATAAACACTTGACTATCGCCCATTAAAGTTGGCCAACTGAATTTGGGGACTAGCTTCCTCTGGCAGGCATATGGCCCACATCCGACGACTGCGTTTTTGGCCTTTTGTTTGCGGCGATGGCGTTGATTACTTTGGGGAAATGTGCGTGAAAGGTAACGGTGCGTACCTGTCCTGTCATTTACCGCTTTTCGCAGCTGCCACTGCCTCTGCCTTTGCCTCTGCCTGTGCCTCTGCCACTGTCCGCGTCTAGGGCTGATTTATTTGCTGAATGTTTTGTGGCTCTGATTTTCTAGACCATAAACAGGTCGCTATGATTTTAAGTTATTATTGCTTGGCCATAAATCTGCTATTCAATATTGCGCAGACATCACGTAAATCATAATATCATCTTTATTTGCCTTAAACTCAATTTGACGGCAAGCTTAAGCCATGCGCATAATATTGGATTAGATAAGCGTCGAGCTTTTAGTCTATAGCCAGGGTAAGTGAGAGCGATAGAGCACTTTTTTATCGCTCACTCTAGCTGGGCTTTCTTTTTTCATAAACGTGACAGTCTTTATGGAGTTGAAGTGCGGCCAATTTGTTGAAAACTCTGCTCTGGACGCAACTGAAGTGAGAAACTAGTAAGTGAAATGAGAAGTGAGAAAAAGAAAGGAGAGACGGAAGCAGAACGGAAGCTAAGGAAGAGGGAAGAGGATTAACTATTGCATAATTGTATAAACAATGCTATATAGTTCACAGTTCAATGCTATCAGATTCTATACATGTATTACAAATAGTCAATAGTAATGGAAATGCACCTAAATAGAAATTGAAGATATACAATATATTTTACCTACATTTAAGTGTTTCATCACTACTCGAAGCTAATAACTGTAAAAATCAGAAAATTAAAATTTGTTGAAAGTAAAAATATAATAAGACAAACAATATATTTGCACATGTATAAATAATTATGTACGTTTTTTAATACCCTTTATAGCTTTTGTTAATTGATCACATTTACTTCCTGAGAAATCAAAAATATAAAATTCTCGTATGGATTTTATCGTCACATATTAATTAATGTTATCCGAAATCGAATTATATTTAAAAATATTCTTGAGCGGTTTCAGGGGTTCATTTTAATTATAACGAAACATATCGATAATTCATGGTTAACGTTCGATTTAAAGGTAAAATCGTTGCGGCCGCAAGAGCGCAAGAGCTGCGAATTGATACTGTCGAATGTGCGCAAATTGCATTCACTTTGATTCAATAATTGGTTTGTGTTGCAGCAATCAGTTATTTAATATATATTTTAATTAAGCATACGCAGCGTGGACGCGGTCATAATATCGCATTATGTCTGATTTACAGTGAATAACAATGAAATTAAGCGAGCCTAGCAAAGGTTTGAGTAATGACCGTATGGCACGGTGGCGTGGGCGTGGGCGTGGGCGGTGTCGGTTGCGTGGGCGTGGCACTGTGAAGTATCCACTCGAATGAAATGCACAAAGAGTTGTGTTTTCAACATTTGTCCATTAAAAACTCATTAACAAGACACAATGGCTTGACAAATAACTCGAAATGCATTCACTTCCGGTCACACACACACGCACACACACAAACACTTTTATATAAATTTATTTATATTTGTATATACATATGCTATCTGATTAAATCGCACGTTGCGCACACGCCGAAATCCCTGGGCAGCGTCGTGAGCAGTGTTTTATTCACTCTTTTATAAATTTTATCAATGCAATTACACAACGTCGTTTTCGAGCTGCTGACAAATACAGTAAAACTGGCTGTCAACCGTTGACAGCCACATTAATTTGACAGCCAAAAAGTTGAACTAGCAAGAATGCAAATGCAGCTCCAGCTGCGGGCCGGTGACAAATGGAAGCAAAAAATATAACTGAAAAATGTGAAAATTGTTATAAACAAAAGCTGATGGAGTTTCAGATACTATTTGGGGATCATTATGATCATGGGCTCGTAGGGATCATTAAATAAAATAATAATGATGATGTGAAGTTAGTTTGATAAGTAAGTAATACTATTTTGATTGTTTTATTCATTAATTAGTCAATTTATGCTTTAAACAAAAAAGTAATAAATAAATAAAATAAAACGAATAAATAAGCTGTATATGTTGGGTGTAGGCGGATTTAGTAATATATTTCTAACATAATTAAATATTAAATTTCACTTCTTTTCTGAAAAACCGAAATACAAAATCCGTATTTCAATTCCGTTCTTTTGAACACAATTTCTCAGCTTCCATTATCCACTTCCATTATTTTTTAAATATTTTGTATTTATGTGTGTATACTTTTATAGCACATTTTATTTAATCAATTAGAAGGGAAGCCTCTTTTTGGAGAGCTTTGAAGCGAGCAGGTATAATCTGTATTAAAAAAGTGACGAACTTTAGCTCGTCAGTGCCAGATTCACCTCTGTTTGTCTTTGAGCCCTGTCAACCTGCCGATATGTCTGGGCTAATGAATGCAGATGTTTGGATGTGTGTGTTTTACTTGCGAGTCGCGTGATTTATTACGCTACTATTTGTTATATACATACATATATGTATATATATATATATATATATATATATATATATATATATTTTTGTTTTCTTTTTTTGTTTAAGACTCTTTTCACTTGGTATTTTTATATTGCACGCTTATAGGCGTCTCGTTTGTCATTTCGCTGCCAGCAGCAACAACAACAACAACAACAAACAAAACAACAATACGCCATTTATGCTTATCTGCACAGCAGGCGTGCGAGACACTGAGTGGGACAGAGAGGGGATGGAAAGAGGGATAGGAGCTGGCTCTTTACTTACAAATTACTTGAATACTTTGCGCCTGCTGTTACGCGGAAACGGAAGTGGAAGTGTTTTACAGCACCCACACAGACACACACATGCACACATGCACACACGCATGCGCTAATACACATGCGTTTTGTGTGCTTGGGACAATTTTCTACTTGCAACTTTTTGCCTCAATCATAAAATCAGAACTTTTTACCCTTTACGGCATAATCAGCGCATGTATGTGTGTGAGTGCGTGTGTGAGTGTGTATAAAGCGCCGCTGGCTGCAATTGTCTTGTCTTTTATAGTTGCGCCTGTTTGCGCTTTGGCTCTGCATTTGCCACACGCACTGAGGCGGAGCTCGTGAACAAACACGAAAGTCACGGCAGTTGACGTGGGAGCTAAAAGTGGAAGGAAGATAACTTTTTGTTGAAGTATGTGGAAGTGTTGGAGCTGTCAGAGTGTTGCGGCTTAGCTTATACACAAAGCTTATTAGTTTCAAATTAAAGAAATTTACTTAGCTTACTTAGGAGCGTTGGCTTTATTTCATTTGTTTTACTTGTGGATGAACGGAGCTTATATAAACTCTGAATATCTGATATCTGACAAAATTTAATGGGAGTTGGCAGCTCAAATATTCATACAATTACTCGAAGATATGAAAGATGTTTACATATGTTTATTGAGAGGTTAAGAGATAAATGTACACATAAACGGACCAATAATTCTGCTATAGATATCTTGGACTATCAGGAATATTTTGTAGAGTCACTTTAAATCTATGGTGTTGATCCTATCGAATATATATATACTATAATAATGTAAATATATACATGCAAAAACATACAGCTTAGTGATTATAAGAAGAAAGTTTATAGATTTTTAAAACCTCTGCTAGTAAGAAATTATATTGATGAATTTATCTATTCTTACTTCAAATAGAATTAAAATTAATAAATTGTTGCCTCATTCCTATGAATCTGCCTGCTAAATTCATAACATGAATTTCGAAATTTAAATTTAAAATTAAATTAAATGAATTAAATTAATTAGAATTAAATTAGATTATTTATTTCTCTAGTGTTTAACAATAAATTCGTTAAATATTACGCGTGTTATCGTGCTGCTCTGCGGCCTGGTCCATTCGAGCTAGTCCATCTCTAGCGGAATGCCACTGTTTTAGGGGATTCGCTGGAGGCCAACTGGCGCTGCGACTACGTTTGGCACTTAAGCCAGGATTTTTATTATGAAAGGGTTGCGCCATATATGTGTGTGCATATGTGGAGCTTTATGTAGAGCGCATAGTGGTTCGGATTGCCACACATAAAACGAGTAACTCCCCTACAGCAGATTTTTATTGCTAACCAAAGATATTGTCATAGATTTTGTGCCAGATACCGCTGCGCTGGAACATCGAGCTAACATTCGCCTGCTCCACATGCAGCTGATAGCGCCTGAGGGTCTTGGGTTCGGCTGGCCCCCAGTTGGGCAGTGGCTCAAAGGCTTTGCGTATGCGCACCCAAAGACCCAGCTCCACGGGCTGGCGCCGCACCGCGGGCACCGCCCAAATGAGCAGTTGACCCACGCCGAAGGCGCTCAGACACCAGCCAAAGACTGTGGGTACAAAATGAAATTAGCTGCGGATCTAATTGGGATTAGAGTGGAGCTTACCATAAACGCCCGGCTGGTAGGTGTAGTCCTTGTATTTCAGTGGCTCATACAGGACCAGCATGTAGACCAGTATGGCGAGCATTAGCAGCGGCGTTATCACTGCCCAACAGATGCGATAATAGATGGACGTCTTGATGCCCAGCATAAACTCGGCATCGCGACAGACACGCTTTACGCCGTACACCCAGCCAATGGCCACCAGCTCGATTATGGCCAGGACCAGGGCCACAAATGTCGCACCAAAGAAGTCCAGCAGATTCAGCACAAACTGGCCGCCGGGCGTGATGTATAGCAGACCCATCAGATACCCTACAATCGATATGAAGACCACAATGTGCCACTGCTTGAGCTGCGTGAACTGCTCCTTCAGCACGGTCGTCAGGCAAGAGACCATGCCCACATTGCTGCCAATGCCGAGCACGAAGAGCATGAGGAAGAACAGCACCGAGAACACCTGCGGCAGCACCTTGAACTTGGCTATGGCATCCGGATAGGATATGAAGGCCAAGCCCGGCCCGCCATTCACCACACTCGATATATCGGTTGTGTTGTTCTCATAGGCCAGGTTGCCCAGGATGCCAAAGATGATGATGCCGGACAGCAGCGACGTGAACGTGTCCAATGTGGTCACAATGTTGGCATCTCTGCGAAATTGATTCTCAGTTATGGGACCATCATGGTTGGACTAAAATCAGCCAAGCAGCTCACCTATATATATTGTGGCCAAATCGATTGTAGGACGAGTACATGATAATGTTGCCAAAGCAAATGGCCAGCGAGAAGAAAACCTGGGTCACAGCTGCATACCACACCTGCGGCTCGAGCAGTTTGTGCCACTCCGGCTTCAAGAAGTAGAGGACGCCATCAGTGGCACCCGGCAGAGTCAGCGCACGCACCAGCAATATGAGCATTATGACATAGGGGAACAGTGCCAGGAAGTAGGACGCCTTGCCCGAGCTCTTGATGCCGCGGAACATAATGCCGGCTATAATGAGCCAAGCGACAGCCAGAGTCAGCGACAAGCTCCAGCTGGGATAGCCGATGCCGTCGTCAATGCTTGGCTTCTCGCGCAGAATGATGTTGCTGGGGGAGCAGATAGAGAAGATGCATTGATATCGCACATTTCGCAAACCGATTTACTTACGTAAAATAAAACTCGGCTGAGGTGGTGCGCACCGCTGACTGATTGCCGCCCACTAGGCTGGCCCGCTGTGGCGCCGAGTCCAGGCAGCTGGGAGCCCATTCGTCGCGGCAGTAGCTCCACGGCAATGTGGGATAAAATGATTCCACAAAGTAGCGCAGCGTGAGCGCCATTAGGGTGGCATAATAGGTCGTCACAATACCTGTGGCCACCACCTGGCCGTAGCCGATGCCTGAGTGGGAGTTGTTATTACAGATACACACACACACGCACACACAGACACACTCACCTCTTAGTATGGGCACAAAATCGTAGACCTTGACGCTGCCGCGACTCGAAAACTGTCCCAGCAGCATTTCCAAATAGTAGACGGGCCTGCCCACCAGTACGAGCACGATGAGGTAGGGTATCAGGAATGCGCCACCCCCATTTTCCAGGGCAATGAAGGGAAAACGCCAAACGTTGCCCAGACCCACGCTCAGCGCAATGCAGGACATGAGAAACTCAATATCATTATTCCAGCCATCGCGATGCTTGGCCTGCTCCGTATCCGCTGCAGCGGCTCCTGGCTCCTGGGCCTCGCTCGCTTTGTGGCCATTATTGGGGTCTTTCGATGACGCTGGGCCTTCCGCTTGGGCTTTATAGGCGCCTGGTATGGAAATGGTAGAGGCATTCGATGAGCCCACGTAGGCGGGATTGAGGTAGCCATTGTTGCTGTTGTTGTTATTGTTGTTATGCTGCTCCATCGTTGTTGTTGTGGTTGTGGTTATTGCTGTTGCTTGTATTGCAGCTGTAAAATCAATCAAAAGTGCGCCACAACTGAAGGTTAACTCTTATGGTCAAGTTTTGTGGTTCAATACTAATTAAAAACTGCCAACTACGCGGCAAGTGAAGCGGACAACCGGTTTGCAGACCCAACAAAGGCAAGCAACAGATACAAAAACAAATGCAGCAAAGTCAGTGACCCACTGACTCAAGCATCGATTATATAACAATTTGCGGCGCTCATTCAGCACGAGAAACAACTAGTGAGAGTGACTCTGAGTCAGCGGCTAAGAGATACCCTGTAATATGCAGTTACGCGCATGAATGAATGAATAAAGTTGTATTCCGAGATAATTAGGATATTCCCTCTGATAAATTTGGCTTTAATGACATTTTCCAATATAATCAAATTAATAATAATAAAAAAAATATGTATATAAATAAAATAAGATAATGAAGACATAATGAACATAACATAAAGTAAAATAATTCAAATTTAGTTGACCTTAAAATATACTGAAATAATACTTTGAAATGTAAGCAGTAATATAATTTAATGTAATATATAGATGAATTAATAATTTTTAATAACAATCCTTATATTTTTTCCATTTTAATATCCTGCTAATTGTGGCACAGTCACAGAAATTGACGTTATCCATTTTCACTAAATTTGAGCAAATATAGGGTATAAGATAACTGCATATAACCAATACAAATGCAACGGTTTTCTGCCAGCCTCGTGTTTGTAGGGCCAAACGAGTTTCTTAAGCGGGTTTAAGATCGACTAGCATTTGCCTCTCTTTCCAGCTAGCTTCCATTTGACTTTTGTTTACATTTCACTTTCTTAGAGCTGCGGGATTCGCGAGCATTATATGAATGTCATTCAGTTTGCATTGGATAACTGGAGTGTCTAATTACCATAGGCTGGGATATGGTTTTAAAGTTTGCAATGTTAAGTGCAGAGCGCCGTATTAAATATCTGTAATCCGATAGGTGCTTTGCAATTCCTTTACTTTCTGCGATATTTCCCTGTTTTTAATATTGACATAATATCAAATCAATCACAGAAAATAATAATTTGTATAAACAATTGGGCTTTAGGAAACAGATCAGTCTGTGTTGGTCACTGTTTATATGTATAACTATTTTATTTTCTATTAAATGTTTTTAGTCATCTATTTAAAAGAGACAAAAATAATCGTTTATTGCGTGCTTTTCACAGTTTCTTATAATATTATTGCTTGGCAAAACCCTAAATGACTCTTGTAAGCAATAATTGACGATTTGACAATGTCTGTGAATTGAATTCAGCAATTAATGATGGGTTGTTAAACTCTCAAGTGTTCAATAAAAAACTTGAAGAACTCCTAATCGCTTAAATGAGATATTAATAAAGACAAAATAGTATGTTCACGAATAGAGAATTGTACAGCCAGTCATACCTGACTTGTCTTGAAATTTAGATCTATTTTGATCTATTGGATATTGTCAACTATTCTATAATGCCATGCCATAGAATCTATTTACTGAGAAACATTAATAAATCAGATCTAAGAGCTTTTCTGGTTGATCATTGATTTCATGATCTGCATATCAATCAATAAATGAGATGGTCTGCAAAGCAGTTTACGTATTCCTTAATAGATGTCGAATTTTTAGAGACGCAAAGAAGTATTTCGCAGCCGTATATGCTCCACTGCAAGGTTTTTATTTTCTTTTAATTATCATGGGCAACGCTCATGAAGCCGATAAGGTAAACAGTTTCATATTGATTTCCGTCGTTGCCATGTCTTATTAACATATCTTGAATCATATGCCATTAATTGCATTGCTATTGCTGTATTGTACCATGATTGATAAGCAAAACAAGAGAAACATGTTTTTAAAAACATTCTGCTTGCTCTACAGCACGATAAAATGATATATTGTAATAGCACTTACTTACATTTAAGCTACAATATTTTATTGAAATATCTGATGTATGCTATACATAAAACACTTTACAAAATGTGTATATCAGAGAGGAAGAGAATTCTGATAAGAATTGTTATAACACCAATTTTGTTCTATGTATTTTCTTTTGATTAACAAATGCACATGCAGCTATTTTGCACTTTAAGTTTATAAAAAAAATTATTATTATGACTGATTGTTCTAGTAATCAATATATATATATATAATCAGCAAATATTACATATCACAAATAATTTTAGAGATTTAAATAACACAAATATATTTATTTATAGGTATATGTATATGAAGATTATAGAAAGGGTATTCGCGTCAATCACATAGTCCTAAGATAGTTTTCCCTGTTGATTTTTCGTATATCTTTGCTGCTATTGTTGTAGCAGTTTTTGTTGTTGTTGCTGTTGTTATTGCAACACTGCATTGCATTTGCGCATGCGCAAAGCGAAACGCGTTGCAGCTGCGTGTCGTCAAAGTTATTGTTGCTTTTGTAATTGTTGTTCCGGATTGTCGTCGTTGTTGTTGCTGCTCTTACTGCATTGTTGTTCTCGCAGCTAATGAAAAGTGAAGGTACATAAAGCCATTGCCCTCGCTGCGAAATGTCAGCGTTCAAAGTTGGAACGAGGAAGGCGAGACGTGCCGCTCGTAATTACAGTGCGGACTCCACCTCAAAGTGGGTCAGCAATTGACGATCCAAGAGCACGTATAAATCCATTTTCAACTGAAGCATTTGAATGACTATTCGCACAGATATATCTATGATCTATATTTTCAAAATGAGACCATATATATTTCCAAAATAATGAATAATATTAACTCTTTGAACACGCTTGGCCAGCCATAAATTTGTTATTGCTTCGGGCTGTACTAGCCGAATTGTAGGATGCAGACAAAACCATACCCAGATAAGGCTACATTTTTATGTTCACATACAATAAACAAAGTAGACAACGTGATAAAGTTTTAGTTATCCGAGACAGCGGAACACGGAGCTTTCGCTGCTCAAAGAGAACTCTAACAAATATTGCACTAGGCATAAACTGACGTTGCATAAAAGCCAGAATGGCGGCTTTTTCAAACCTTGACCCATAAAACGGGCGTATTCATTGGGTTTATTATACGCGCCGTATAAAAATCTCTTTAACGAGCGAAATTTCTGCTTGTTTTAACAGTTGGATTCAGACGCAAACCAGTTAATTTCCTCTCTGTTTTGTTTATCAGTTTTCGTTTGCTTAACTTTGTTTGTGATTTTTTTTTTATTTGTATATTTTTATTATTCACGCGACTGGAATTCTGTTTAGTTCTCTCTTCGTTGTGCTATTTGCTTAATGATTAAGCCTCAACTATTTACAAACCAACTGTGGCCGGTGCCCAATCTATAGGTGAGGGAGTTTTTCAACACATTTTGCAAATGATTTATTTATTTACTTTTTATTGGCAGTCAAACTGTATTCCATAAGCCAGATTTGGGAGTTTGTGAGCGACACGTTAATCACGCGGCAATTCGTTTACCAATTTGACTTTGAGCCGCGACTGTATAACTGGATTTAAGCATGTGGCAAACAATCTATCATTATTTCGGGCTCGCGCATATTGCCAGCTGCTCAATTATTTAAATTATATAAGGGCGAGCGCATAATTAATTGTAATTAAGCCACAAACACACGAGTCTGATCAGTTTTATATGAATTTAAATTTATTTCCAGGGCTTGCTCGTAACTCGATTTGAAAACAACGAACTGCACTCGACAAAAGCCCAGTGATCACTGAACGGAGTCTCTGGGCCATATAGAAGCGCTGTCTGTAACGTCGCGACGGCAACAGACCTCGCCACGCTGGCAGCGACGCCGGCAGCGATTGCGACACTGACGACAACGGAAGAAATTGCTTACAACTTGACCTGACTAAGGTAAGCAAGGCGCAAAAATAAAATCAAATAAAAATAATAATAAAACACAAAGTGAAAACAAAAACAAAAGCCAGAATACCTGTATTGAAAACGCAAATAGGTCAAAACTTTTCCACAGGCTTTGTCTGACGCTTGATTTGGTAATGCTAAAGACGTGATCCACGCCGAATACTAAAGCAATTAATAATCGATTTATACTACGCGGAATATTTTGTTTGATTTCTGAATTGAATTTAGTTGAATTTAGTATTTTCAGTTTTTGTTATTTTATATTTCTCTTAATTATTTAAAAAATCGGATATGTTTTATATGTATACATTTTCTGGTTTCCGCGTTTTATTTTTGTTTAAAGAATCGTTGTAAGCCTAAATATGTATATATTTTTTATGTGAAGTAATCTTAAAAAGATTTTTAATGTATATTTAAAACGATTTTTTTTTACACTTTTTACATTATTATTTTGCACATTATTTTATATACTTACTGGAAGAAAGTTGACTAGTTGAGAAAGACTAGTAATACATTATCTTGCCGTTTTTACACGGAAATGGCTATATTATCGTATTGTTGATTTCGAATACAGTCTAGACAATGCAATTAGATTAATAATTGGCCTGTTATCAAAATAATTTATTATTAAGCAGAATTTCCACCGCTTTAAAAAGAGAACTAACCACATCCAAATACACACAATTAAAGTTGTGATTTCATAAAGAAAAAACAGCCCACATATTTAATTACATGTTGAACAAAAGGATTAATTTTTGCTGCTCGCCTGCCATGGCTAATTAACTTATCAATTAACTCAACTGCGTATGTAAAATGTCCAAACCTTTGGGCATTCATTGCGATCTTTTTATTTATGTTCAACATTATTCATAGCCAAGCGCAAGTGATAAAAATGTAGATAAACTCTTCAATATTTTTATAAATTAATTGCACACTAAATGGCAAAAAAGAAAACAGGAAAATGAGAATGAAATCAAGAATAAATAAGGGAGAAAAAAGTGAATGCACAATAAAAATAATTTATTGATGCGGGCACGTTAAATGCAATTTAGTATGCTCTTCAATCATTGATATATACAAATACATATACATATGTATTTATATATATATATACATAACGATATTTAATTGAATTGTTTAACTCGTAATCAATGTATAACGCAACGTTGCTCTCAGCAAATAATGAAATATTTTCTGTTGCGGTCAATTTCGAGTTAATGGCCCAAAAAGCAAATTGTGCTTAAAGCAAAACTTTACTGTTTGAATACAGTTTAGTAGTTGCTGGCAATTCGCATCCAATTAAAATTTGAGTTGCCTTACCACAAGCACACTGGTCGCTCTTACCTTTTTATGTGGGTTAGCCACATTTTGTATGCATACTCAGCACTTGCAGATTTTATGCGCATGTTGTTGCTATAATTATATAGCATATAGTATATATCGTATATTAGACAATAATATAAAAGTTGTTAAGCGAATCATATGAGCACTTGCATTATCAAGCGAATATATCTTGTTATGGGGATTCTTATCTGTCGTCGGTGTCTGCATTTAGCACATATGTGCTATTAAATAAATGTATATATATAAGGAATATAATCAGTTAACCCTAATTAGCGATTTATGTTGACGAGGGTAACAAACTCCCAGCTCGAATTGTCTAATTTGTGTTCAAAGAGAGTTGAATTAACTAAACCCGACTGAAATTATGGAATATTGTTGGTTTTATTTAAAAAGTTAAATAAGGTAAAATATTGTATAACAAAAATATTAAAATAAAGGAAATAAAGGAAAAAATAAAAATAAATTCAAGCATATCTTACAGTAAAGTTAGTTCATATTTTTCTTACAGTTCTCATTTTTACACATTTTTAACACTATTTAAATTTGAAAATATGAAATATAATTTATTTATATTGAAAAATTAATAGAAATCAATATTCAAAGCAGAAAGAAAGATTCAAAGCGTCTACCAAATTAATCAGTCATTTTAATCTCATCAATACGGATATACAATATATCCGTAAATAAAATTATAATATACTATAATTAAATCAGTTTATACCAAAATATAAGAAAAAACCATAAATTGTACAGAATGAGTAAAATAAGAATGAACCGTTTACTAAGAGATATAGAATTTCTGATATTTCTGAAATATTTGTGCTACGTTGAGCAACATCCTTATCAGAGAGCAAAGCGCATACGTCTGTGTGTATGACGAGGCCCATTTGTGGCTTAAGCTTATTTATTCGACTACGAAAAGATCATGTAATTAAGTTATCTGCTTTATTGCCGCAATAACCCATTACATATTTAACGCGCACTCAAAATATCAACAATTACCTCAATGCTAATTTGGACATGCAGCCAACTGCGAATTTATGGCCTAGCTGAACTCTGGGAACGTTACTTCGGTTCAGCTCCAAGCGAAAGCCACTTAGAAATGCGTGCAGTCATTTATCAAGCGCCAGTTGGGCATAAATCATGGCTAAACAAATCGAAATGACAACTGCTTAACTACCGCCGACTGCCGCCCTCCGACTGGCGACTGCCAAATGTCCCAAGTCAGAGACAAACATCTAAAGGTAAAAGCTAGAGGCTGCCACCGCAATACTGTTGTCCTGCCGCGCACGATTGTTGTTCTTGTTCTTGTTGTTGTTGTTGTTATTGTGTTGTGGCAGTACATTAAATTTTATAGCGCTTGGACATTCAAAAACAAAAGAGACAAATGTCAGAGAGCAGCTGCGAAAACAGATGGTTAAAGATTTTCCGGTCAGCAGGCGGGCTGGCATATTGCGTATACGCCGCGTTTGCCAGGTGGCAGCTTGTTGTCACTCTTGATTTATGCAGCGTAACAACATTACGAATTGACGCGTGAAATTCTAAAATGCTCGCTGAATTCGATTTAGTTTTCATTATTGCACGATAAATGTCTCCATGGGGTGTTGCTCTAAGCGTATTAAATGAGAGAATCGTTCAACGCTAAAGTTCATTTAAATACAGAACAAAGTATGGAAATAAAATGCAATAAAATGAATAAAAAATGTGTAATTTGCATTAAACTACAATAATAATATATATAATCATTATAATGTAAATAATAAAAATGTGTAATTTAAATGATATATACATATAATTTATTAAACTAACTAACTTGCTGCATGACAGAACAAATAAGTGGGATCCATACTCCACGCATTGCTTATGGAGTAGTCAACGGCAATTTTTAGTTCTTCTGCTTTCTAGTTCATTTCATTTAACAAAAGCAAAATTACCATTATCAATGCGAAATCAAGTTAATTCAAGTTTTGGGCAAACAAGTTCCAGTTGCTTAGCTATCTCGAGTGCAGATCGCGCCACTCATATCGAGTTAATTGAATTGGACAGCTTAGAAGTAGCATACATCTTGTCTTATTTAAAACAAATCCAAGACAAACTAAGTTCAGGCTGATTGTAAAAGTTTTCGCCTGACAAATTAGTTTCAACTCGAGTAATCGCTCTGACTGCCTCGGCTTGGGCCGAATTACGTTTGGGGGTCAGAGTTCACCTAAGTAATTTGTCTGGGCCCAGCTACAGATATATTGCATTAGCCATGCAGTCGCAGTTGTGGCAGCAATACATGTATGTGTGCGTGTGTGTGTGCCACAAGTGTCGGATTGCTAGCCGTTTACTGTTGCATACTTTTCGGCTGGCATTTGAATATATACTGCATTAATCATACGCCTCGTGCTCGACAACTACACATAATTGAGCTGTTGCTGCTGCTGCCGCTGCTGTTGAAATTGCCTGCTTTTTGGCTGCATGCTGTGGCCAGGGAACATCACGCATACGCCACATTGCACATATCGCAACTGCAATATATTAAGTCATTGTTAGGTGCCCCGTAAGCGACTGTTAAAGTCAAACTCTATAACAATGTAAGGCACGCTGTGCTCGTTGTTGTTGTTGTTGTTGTTGCTGCTGTTTTGTTTTGTTTTGTTTTGTTCTATTTTTGCACCAAGTGCCGTCGGCGGTGCCATAAAAATGACTGAAGCACACGCAGCACCAACAACAACAACAGCAACGACAAAGAGAACTCAACTCAACTCGAGTTGACTCCAGTCGCATGCCAAGCGCAGCGCATTTCGTGCGTATAAAAATCTGCAATTCATGCAATTTTCATGGAAAATTTGCCACGCAAAAAGAAAACCCAACATAGAACAACAGCAACCTTTTGGTTGTGCATGTGTGTGCGTCTCTCTGTGTTTTGAATGTCAAAATATTTGTGTGTTTGGCATTTTAAGCGTTAAATTTTTGCTGTCAACATTTCCACTCGTGCCAGACAATGTCATTCACTTGTCGCTGTGGCTTGCGTAGTTCTCTGGCGGCTTTTGCACCACCTCAAGCTAGACTCGGAATATACAACAACAGCATTTGTGATATTAATTTGCTTAGCACGTGTCGCTTAAATACTTTGGATTCGTCTTCTTCGTTTAGAGATTAGAGCAAACGTGTCATACGACCAAAGTCGCATTCACTGACTTACTTTCTAATACCCTAACCCAAGTGGGATTTACTATCTCTTGGCTTTTCATTCAAGCAGAAATTCTTTAATTGTGGCTTTATTTCCTTTAAGGCAATACGAAAGGCGCAGCAAACTGTGGTTTTAAAGAGCTTATGCTATGAGCGCCTAATTATATCCATGATATATGTGATTTGTCATAGTTAATGTGTAAATTAGTGTTTTGCCTGCACATTCAAGAGTTATGATATACAAATATGTTCTGCTCTTAGCATGTGGCAGTTCATATATACTCATTAGCATTTAAATTGTCGTACCGTTGTATTTGCCTTGTTGCTTCCATGAACAAGTAAACATTTTAAAACATAAGCAAATTTGTTTGCGTATGCAAGAATATCTGTTTGCCGACTCATACGCAAAGAGTTGTTGCTATTTATTTATATATTGTGAGTGGCTCACACTCAAAGAGATATTTGTATTTATATTGCAACTGAATTAATGCATACGTATTATAAGCATGCATAATCTGGAGTTGGCTGCACATCGAGTTATATCCTTCTGCCCCCTACTCACATCTATCTATACTCTATCGTCCTTTACTCTATACTGATTATTTCGCTTCGGCTTATTGACACATACAGCTAGAACAAGCGCAGCCACACTGCCAATATTTGGCTCACTCATCTGGGTTGCAACCCCTATCTGTCCCGCTTTCTCTTTTTCTATCTTACTTAAAACAAATGTAAGCTCTATTTGCCTTAATTGTGCCAGTTCGGCAACTTTGATCAACGTTTCCCTCTCGGCTCTACTCTGAGTATAATAATAGTTCGATAGTTGTTGCAGTTGTGAGTTTTAAGAGTCTTCTCTCATTGGATGAGGTAGAGGCAAGCTGCTGTGGGGTGTTCGTTTACATAGTAAGCAAACACATGTCACCATTATAGATATTCATCATTTAACATAAATATTCTTGACCATATTTAGTAATAAACAAAACATATTATGCACATAAATATATACTTATCAAACAAAAACATTGAACAGCAAAAGCAAAATAGGCTACACACATAGATATAATAAAGTTGACGTTTTGCAATGAAAGGGAATATTTTATTTAGTTTAGGAATCACGGATTGTTTATGCATTTGAATGAGATTTAGTGCGCATACTTAAGTCATATATAAAAGATACATAGAATGAAACGAGTTTTGCACGGAGCTAGAGCCATCTGCACTTTGGTCGGACTACACACAGTTGTCAAAATAAAGCTCCGGTTCTGCTTATGAATTTACATATATAAACGTGGAAATTTTATTTCTCTTTATCACTTACGTCTTCATCATAATTTAAAGAATTCAATTGATTCTTTCCAATATGTAGTTGGGCCATGATAACTTGATAATGCAGCTGTGATAACGGTTGAAGCCAGTGGCCAGCTAGGACTTTTTGCAGTAATGTTTAGCTTTGCTGCTTTCGAGCTCTGTCAGCTTGTCAAGGAAGTCCAGCTGCCGGTGGATCTGTGCCCGCTCCGAGGTTGTTGGGTAATTGTCCTTGGCCTCGTCTAGCGGCACAATTCCCTCAAGATTCATATCAGCGGGATCGACGTCATCTCCGATTTCTACCTTCACTGTCGTGCCATTCGGCGTTATGACCAATACATGCATCTTGTTTGCTGTTATCTCTTAGCAACTCAAAGGTTATGCAAGCCGAAAGCGTAATTTGGTCGTAGAGAGCCAAAATGATATTTTTATAAGTTCTGTAGCCAATTGTGTAAATTTTCAAACTAAATGAAGATCAATATAACTTCAGACATCAGCTAGAATTCAATTGAACGCAGCCTACTATAACGATGATTTTAATGTATCAAATATATACTATAAACTACTTTCACCATTGCTCAATCTGGCTTAAAGTGTTTGGCGGTTAGTCGGATCGTGACATAATCTACTTATATTTCGTCTTCTTTAGGTAAAATAAAAGGTAATAATTATCGTACAAATAATTTGCTCTTTAGATAGATAGATAAATTAAAATAATGATAAAAATGTAACTTTAAATTTCTAAATGCATCTTAACTTTTGCTTGGGTCTCCAATGCTTGAATTAAACTGTAACAATACTTTATTTTTATACAACTTCCATATATATTTTCGCTAAATTGTGTGCGACGCGCCAGAGTAGACAGCGAAAAAAAAAGGACGAAAACTTTGCCAGCTGCCGGCGGAACCCTACCAAAAGCCGTTCTTTATCCCTCCGTTCTGCGGTGAATTTGTGGTTGTGTGTGTATGTATGTGTGTGTGTGCTTATGCTTTAGTATGCTTAAAACAAAAAATATGTCTCATTCGCCACGCCCACAGACATGTACGTGTGTGTGTGTTGTTTGCTGGCGACTGTTTGCTTTTGGCATGTGGAAGTAGAACATAATTAATTCAAATTAATTACAATTTGTGTGGAATTAGCGCTTGTGGCAAGCGGCCCGCCCACAGGACAAAAATGATGCTGATTATCGCGATGATCATCAGCCAAGTGATAATAATGATGATGCTGCTTATAATTATGCTGTCTATGCCCGCAAACATTTCGGAGCGATTTTTCTGGGCTTACACCAGCATATGTGCGCCTCTCCTCCTCTTCCACTTCAAATTTTATCCTGTCAAGCTGCTTGAATTATGTCCCGGCGAGTGCAGCAGCAGCAGAAAAAGCCTTCAAATATTTTGGGGCATTTGAAGCTTCCCTCTTGGCCATTGTTTGACTGACCCAATTAACGCGGAATAGCGACAACGTCATAAACTCAAGTGCTCAACTGAATCGAGCAGAGTGTGTGTGAGAGAGAGAGAGAGAGGTCACAAATGCAGACAGAGATAGAGCGACGAACGGATGGGTGGACTGGTGCATTTATAAATCAATTATGTAACGATTGCACGCTCATTAGTGTCAAACCCAATTAACGGTATGACAGTTTTGCCAGCGCCGCAGGATGGCAGACGACAAAAGGACATTCAACGCCCACAAGCGCGTTTAGCTTATGTCAAATGGTGATGCAAAGTTCAATGCGATAATTGGCATTGACAATTTAAGAAACTTGTGGTTTGCAACATTAAAGTGGAGTTGGGGGAATTACAGTTAAATTGTCTTTAGGGCAGAGCTCGTACAATACGCAAATTGTGGGAGAGAAAGAGAAGTTTTGTGTGAATGCAAGAATGGAAAAGAAATCATTTAAGATTGTAATTTATGTAAATATTTTTAACTCGGTTGACAATTGAAAGAACTGAAAAAATACATAATTAGTAAATGGTTTAGTAAATGGAGTTGAGTTTACATAAATCTTATGCGGCAATTTAGACCATTAAGATATAACAGTTTGTGCTGACCTGACTTGAACTGATTTTTTTGAAATTTAAAAGAATTCTTTTATATATAAGAGAATTCTTTTTGTATCTCTTTTTCCGAAAGTAGGTTATCCCAAGTGTCATGATTTTCCATTGAGTGTCATTGGAGCAAGTGTTTTTCCTGCAGTCAACTTGTTACATTTTAAAATTAAATAAAATTGTAGACTTAATCCTCCACGATTATCCAAACAGCACTTGATCTCTCTATAGGCCTTCTCTTATATATATTGCTATTCTAAATTTGTTTGCCTCTGTGCAGCTTTTCAAATATTTTGCAACCTTGGCTCTCAGCTGCTGGCACATTAACATAAATATTCAAGTACGCTGGTTGGCCACAACTCAGCTTTAATGCACTCGAGCATTGAGCACACAATGCGGCAGCATAATCATTTTTTCTTCTCCCTCTCTCTCTCTCTCTCCCTCTGTCTCTGTCTCTCTTTTTTGAATACATTTCCTTCGAGCAGTTCGAGCCCAACAAGTATTTTATATCATAATTGCAATCTTGCATAAATACGTGTTGTCAGACTTTTCAAGCACAATTACAGCGCACACAGAGGTGTGTATACATGTGTGTGTGTGTTTGTATGGGGTGAGTATCTGTGTGTTTAGTGTGTTTGTTTGTCCTTCGTATTGCCATTTTAGCATGTGCCTTTTTTTATGGCAACGGCCACAGTCACAGACACAGTCACAGCATCAACTACCAGCCAGCAGCCGTTGAAACACGTGTAAGTGTGTTGTACCCACACACACACACACGCTCGCACACACATACACATGTATAATGCATACTGAGCAATGTCCATGACACACTTGCCAGCTTGTCATTGTATGGATGTGGATGGGTGTGTGTGCGTGTGTGCTTTTCGTTGCATATCTCAATGTTTGCATCTGTGCCCAGGCCTTACCCAACTCAGCAAACATGTTGGTTATGCCGCTCGCTTTTGTTGTTGTTTTTGTTTTTGTTGTTGCTGCTGCTGTTTGGTGCTCCTTAGCAGGCAACACATTGACACGCGCTATGTTTGCTGCTGAACGACCGAAACCAAGCCACCTGCCACCATCATCACCCACGCCGATTTCAACGAGGTCAGCTGATCCGCCATGCTATTAAACATGTACAGGCATGTTTTCTGAGTGGCTTTGATTCCTTTTCGGCCACGTTTACTCCATTAACACTCAATCATTAGCATTGGCTATCGCAAGGCACTCGTGCATCAAATTAAATGCTAACCAAAATATCATCAATAACAAACGCGACCAAACGTTAACCGAGGCGGCAGACGGTGACACGTCTTGCCTTCACGTGACTAATTAATTTTTGGCTATCCAGCGACCGAGCAATTAGCCAACAAAAACAGAAACCAGACCAGCCGCATCGAAAGCAACAGCAGCAACAACAATAAATACAAGATGCAATGATTGGCCAATAAATAATGAACAAATATTTGGATTTGCAATAAAATCAAACATCAATTCATTTAAATATTGAATTCATTCAATTTAATTTAGTCTGAAGAACTAAATAAAGAAAAAAGTAATAAGAATAATAACTTAAGGATTTCCATATAAAAAAAAAATATATATATATATATATTGTATATATATATATATATATATATATATATATATATATATATATATATATATATGTATATATATTTGAAAATATTTTTTTTTATTTTAAACTATTTGTTTAGATTTAAAAATATTTATTTAGAATAAAAAATATTACTCTTTTATATCATATACATTTACTTTTATTTAGAAATATTTATTTATCTTTAAAAAATAGTTTTTTTTATATTATTTATTGATGTATAAAAGAGCCAATTAAGTAGAAAAACGTAATTATATTAGCTCTTTAAAGAAATATGATAGATAATTCATGCATATATGAGTAGAGATATTTGTTTAGCAATAATTTTTTAAGTGCGATTTAAAGTTAGTTATATTCAGCTCGATATAGAGAGAGCGTGAGAGAGAGAGAGAGAGAGAGAGAGACAGAAAGAGAGAGAAGTCACAAAGAATTTTTATTTAAAAGTTAAATTCATATTTTAATATTCCCTACATATATTTTCTACATTTAATGTTTATGAAAATATAAATGATGCATTCAGCTACGTCATATCTACATTTTATGTATGAGAGCAGGATGGGCTTCAGCTCTGGCTTTGTCGCATTTAATGCCCGATTGTTCTATATATGCAAATCGGTGCAGTTGATATATCATGGGATTAGCTGCGCTAAAGCTGCATGTTTTTAATGACACTGAGCTGAGACAAAGAGCGCATAAAGCGCATTTAAAATGGCATTATCGAAGACAAACACACACACACGCGCACACACACATATGCAGGCGCACACCCGGAGGCAGTTAACGGAATGCAAATTCTTGTGCCACTCCCACTGCATTTTATGCGTTTCAACTCGTTGTGGCGCTCAATTGGCCAACAATTCGATTTTATTTGATTCACATTTTTGCGCTTTTATTGTGTTTGTTGTTTCTGTTAGGGTTAACAACTTTTCGCTGTTAACGGTTAAAGGCAAACATTTGCTCACACACACACAACACTAAAATAAATGCAGACACCAGCCAGTCTTTGTGCTGTTCGTGTATATAAAATGCCATGGGCTTAATTAGCATTAAATTTGTATATCAGAAAAGAAAAAAGAAAAAAGAGAGTGCTAAGACAAAAGCAAATTGACACTAAATTGCCACTTAAGCAATATTGCTGAGCTGGCTAACGGGAAGGTCGCCATTGCTATGCGAGTCCTGCTTGAGTCCTGGCAGACTGTCTGCCAGCCATTTGCTTAACGGCTACACCGGTAGTCAATTAAAGTCCAACTGATGTTTAACAATTTAATTACGAGAGCTAACAAGTTTAAGTTGAACTGCCAGCGGCAGACGGCTACAACCAACCCACCAGTTCTGCCCCTCTCACTCGCCCTCTTCTACTCACACTCTCTCTCTCTGTGTGTGTGTGTGGGTCTGTCGTTGCCTGTCCACCATTTCCAATTGAAAATGTTCAACGAAATATGCCAGAGGCAGTTTCAAATTTATAAAATTTAGACAGAAAATTGTGTCATTTATGTGCAATGGCCAAAGTAGGGTATTCGGTTGATTATACAAATTTTTACGCTTACACTAAACTAACTTTCGGGTGCAGAACCAGGGGGGGTTTAGAGTATAGAAAAGATATAAAGAAAATTATATTTATTGCTGGAAATATATGTATTTTGTAAGAACATAGAAAATGAGAAGAAATCAAGAATGGAATAGTATATGGAAAACTGTACAATATAGAAGAAGAGCAGTAAAAAACAGGGGACAAGACAAGGAAATTGAAGAGTTAAGGAGACAACGACAGAACATATAATGCAATTAGAAGAAATAGAAGAGAAGAGTAGGAAAAGCGGAAAAGTAAAGAGTTGAAAAGGAAAAAGAAACGGAGATAAGATGAGGCATAACAAAGAACGATTAAAAGAGAGATGATCAAACAGGTGCAGAACGTAAAATCAAGAAAAAGTATTATTAAATTTATGCGATTTCTCATTTGATAGTTCTAAAAAAATGAAGGAATTCTTGTGATATTTTCAAAGTTTAAGTATTAAATTTTTTTGACTTTAACGTAGCAAGTTTTCTTGATATTTATTTAAATGCAGCTTGAATATGCAGATTAATTATTTAGCTATGGTGTCTGATTGATATAAATTGTTAGTTAAATGCAGCACAAATGTTAATTGAGTGGGTTTAGTTATTAATTATCCATTTCCTATTCAAAGTGGCGCTCTTACTAATTTCTCTTTGCAATTCTTCATTAATTGCGGCTCTTCTTACGGCACAAAGGTAGCCCATCATTATAAGCGTCTTCAAA
Organism: Drosophila mulleri; assembly: GCA_035047565.1. Taxonomy (NCBI): domain Eukaryota; kingdom Metazoa; phylum Arthropoda; class Insecta; order Diptera; family Drosophilidae; genus Drosophila; species Drosophila mulleri. The sequence continues at coordinate 14,685,029 of JAWNPK010000168.1, forward strand.
ATGTTGCCGCTAATTATTGTGCATTTTGCATTTAGTAAAGTTTAGTTTGCTTCGCTTGTTGCTCACTTCTTCTTCTTCTTCTTCTTCTTCTTGGTCTTCAAATTTAGCTTTTTCTTTGCATATTTACGTGGTAGCTGCATTTGCGCCATTTTTAATGAGTTTTTGTTGCAAAGAAAATGGCTAAGAAAATGCTGTTGCTATTCGCCGTTGTTGTTGTGGGTGTTGTCTGCCGGCTGTTTGGCAAAAGTTTACACGCTCGACCAGCAGCTCGGCCAACTGACAAGCTGACTGACTAACTGACTGACTGACTGACTACCTAATGCCCGCTCGTCCGACTGGCTGCGCGAGTGCTTGACTTGCTCTTGAACCACTCCAAAAACTAATCAGCTTCGGCAAAGCGATGTCTTGTAAGTTTCAGCGCTGATTGTGCTGCTTATACTCTGTATGCTGCAGGGCATCCTGGCTATGTTATGGATGAGGCAAAGCTATGATTCGATGTTGATGCATTACTAATGCTCGTATTTAGTAGTCGTTCAACTACATCTGCTAAAGCTTGTTCTCAAGCGGCTTAAGATTGAACATACTACATACATATATTAAAAATGAGATGAAAATCATTTTTCCATTTCAATATATTTTACATCAGCCTCTTCAAGAAGAGTATGTTGTTTCATTGCTCCATCTCCCCGGATAGTTCTTATCTTAATACTTTTTCCTCCTCTGGCTTACCAGCCAAGACTTGGGCGCATAATTAAGTCAGTTGCAGTCAAGTTGAGCGCGTTTAATGAGCATGGTCTGAGACCGGGCATCGTTTGTTTTGCGCCACAAAGTTTTGTTGGGCTAAAATAGCGAAATTTTTGGTCAGCTTTTTGGGGAGGGGACAGAGCCACGTTACTTATCTTGCTCATTTCCTTTCAGTGCACTTTTGTATTGCATTAACATGGTCATTATCCTGGGCTATCCTTTCGCCACTTGCGCCGCTGCCGTCCTTTTTATTATAAATTATGGCCGAGCTGGGCTCTCGAGTGTTTTCCTTCCGCTGCGCTCAATTGCATAGTTATTAGGTATTGTTTTAGCTTCCCTTGTTGTTCGTATCCGAATTACACCTCTGCACTGCACTGCACTCGCCTCCAGCTGGCTAATGTGTAAAAAGTTCGGACACGCTTCGCTGCCTGCTGCCTGCTGCCTGCTGCCTGCTGCCTCCTGCCTGCTGCCTGCTGCGCGCTTCCTGCCCGTTGGCGTATATCCTGGCAGGTCCTTGCTGCCCAGCGCTCGCCTTTTCGCATTCAATTTTCATTATAGACACTTGACTGCACAAAATTATCCCTCAGTCCGTGTGTAGGTGAGAAATTTGCAAATAAATGTTGCTTATTAGTCTGGCGTTGTCTCGTCCTTCCTTGTCCTAACCTAACGCCGAAACAAGTTTTTAGCTTGTTCTTCGATTGTCTGCCACATAGAATTTTACAATTCATTTAACTTTTAAGGCATTTGCATCTAATTGCCTATCATTTCCATTTATCTAGAATTTGTGAACTGATGATTAATTATCCTTTCTCTGCATGCATAAATCATAAACATTCGTATTTGGCATTCGAATAATTCGCTTTATTTCATTATATTAATCAACATTTTAAACTGACTATGAATTTCTCATCTCTTTACTCCTACTAATCATCCCATATCTATATAGTCTATGCTTCGTTTAATTTACGTTATGCCTTCTTCATTTCCAAACCTAATACGCTTGAATATGCGTTGCCTTTCATTCATTGACGTCTCTATTAATTCAGCTCTCAGAACAGGGTATGCTGCAGTCAAACATGCTCGCTCTCACACTTCTCTCGTCGCTGCTTTCATTTTGTTGTCGTTAATGTAATTACATCAAAGAGCATTCGAGTCCACAGAAAAGAAAACCCAGCAGCAACAAAAGCCGCCACTCAGCCAAGGGGACGAGAGAATCCCCGAGCAGGAGAAAAGCTGCGAAGTGCAGCTGAACTGCGAGTTAAATCCTTTCAATTGAATGACATTTGGCTCGAACTTTGAATGGCACCGGGCGGCAATGAATTGGGAATGCGCGTATTGTGATATAGTTTAGACACGGCTGCTCGACTGTTTCACAGTTCGAGTGCAGCACTGCACGGGTGGCATGCCGTGAGTCAAGTTCAATTAAACAAGTGACTGGCAGAGACGCGGCTTAGTTTAACGTGGCATAGAGCCGTGGGACCAAAAACCGAAATCCCATTTAAGCTGGCGCTGCTCGTTCGTAGTTTGTTTTTTGTTTGTTTGCCTGCTATGCTGGTGCTAAATGTCAGCGATGCAATTAAATTGGGAATAGGCAACGACCATGATGGCAGCGTGGACAACGGGGGTCAGCGGGGGGATGGCGGATGGCGGATGGCGGATGGCGGATGGCGAAAAGGATGCGCCCAATGGGGACCAGGGCTTACTGCACGGGCGTGTTATAAAATTATGAAGGAAAATTGGATTTAAAAACAGCTCCAGAGCTGGCGAGAAATGAGGCTAGCGCCATTAGCGTCACATCGGACGTCGTTACTGGATCCTGCTCCTGCTCCTTCGGCTCCTGCTGCTGCTGTTGCTGTTGCTGCATTTGATGAGTTGGCAGAGAAGAGAAAATGAGCGAGCTGAAGAAAATTGTAATTAAACTGCGTTTGTTGTCATTGCATTTATAAATAATAATAATTATTATTGCATAATAGGGCAGACGCTGGGCGCAAGAAAAGCGCACGCACAAAGGAAATGCATTAAAAGGCGAGCAGAGTGCCGCGGCTACCGACCGAGTTGTTTTCATTTAACTACTGCAAAACTTTAACGGCAAACTTCATAAAGTGACGTGCGAAAAGCAGCGCACTCTGAAATGAAAGATGAAAAACGCAAGAAAAATGCCATTGAAATCAAAGAAACTCCCTTCGCCCCACCCCCCTCTAGCAGCAGTGTGTCCTGCGCGTGCTGAAAAGGTTTTCTGTTTCTTTTTCGTGATTCTTGGTCTGGGGCGAAAAACACTTTAATTAAAGTGAAATGCAAACATTTCAATTAAGCGCCGGAGCTAAGCTGATTTCAATCTGACTAAAAGGGATGACTTCCGCTAGACGCGTTGCCTTTTGGCTGGCGCCTCAAGGGTTCTTCCCATTTAGCTTGCTTGATGCGTGCTCGAGCAAAGGTTCAAGTGCCAGCTGAGCGACAATTACAAGTGGCACGGGCAGGGGGCCGGGCCAAGTCAATGCTGACGATGGCCAAAAGCGATTGACATTAATTTTGCATTAGCCCTCTTAGCCAGACCCCGACGCGACTTGCGCCTTCGCCACGTTAGCCGCAAATTTAATTATGCGCGCTCGCTCATAAAAAAGCCCAAGAAGCAAATGTGAAGAGGAAAAAAGTGGCTTTTGTCAAAGCGGCAAGTGCTTCGAGCCCGAGCAGACGCCGGCCCATTTTGTATTCCAATTAACCGAAATTACTTGAGCCAGCTGCCTTTGGGCCAACTGTATAAATCACGTCGACTTGAGGCCAGGCTCATCGATGATGCAGACGTCATACCTCAATAGTTGCAGAAGGAACGAGCTAATCGCTATAGGAATACTCTCTCTCTCTCTCTCACACACTCTTTCTAGTACGATTTCTGCTTAGCTTTAATTGATTCCATCGAAGCACTCTAAGCGCATTATTCGACGAGCCGCAGCGTCAATAATGATTAGTGTGCTTTGTTATGTATGTGTGTATGCGTGTGTATGTGTGTGTGCTGGTGTGATACAGTCATCGCCTTTTGCGTTTGTTATTTCACTTCAATTTGTATTACATGAGCTGGCATTGTTATCGCCTTTATGTCACTCTTTAATGGGCTTTATCGATAATGTCTGGCCCATTGTAAACGCTCTGTAATCTTAATGACCCCAACTAAATGGGCCAAATAACCCACACATATATATCAAATATATAGATTATATGAGTGTGAAAAGCATGAGAAGAAAAGCTCATCTTGATTGGAAACTACGGAAGCGGAAGAGTTTAGCTACGGCCATAAAGATTATTTTAAATATGATGAATTTCTGTAGAAATTGCTGTGTAAATTGGCAAAAAATAATGTGAAATGTAGATGAAATAATCAATCAACTGTAGACAGATTAGTTTTGATGAGAGAGACTTAGCCTTGTGGCAATTGCTTCAATTTTCTTCATTTAGCTTAGTTTACTTATAATTGAAATTTGTTGTTGGCTATATTTGTAATTACTTGAAAATCAATTAAGTTTCTTTAACTTATTTTTGTTAGAGAATATTTTATTTGGAAAATAGAACCAGGCATAAGAATAAAGAATGATACGATTTATAAGCATGTCTTCGGTTGATTTTAAATTAAATTGTACAACAATTAACCCACAATTACTTAACATTTAAACATATTTTAATGGCACTCTGAAGACCCGTAGCTGGAGTTTACTCGCGAGCTAAATGTCTTTCTTGGCTGTCACATAATGTAGTGGCATTTGAGAGTTGTTAATTAGATTAAGTTAAGTGTCAAATTTAGTGCATTTTCACTTTGTCAGCCCCGTGGGGTGTGCTTAACCTGTGCCCGAGTGCACTTCACTAGCTGCGACAGCAGCAGCAGCAGTAGAAGCGGCAGCAACACAAGCAACAGCAGCAACAACTATTACAATACAACATTTGTTTTCAATTGCAGGCGACAGACGGCTGGGCGGGCAGGGCGTGGCGCTGGTAAAGCTGGGGTAATAAACTGGGACAACAACTTTAAAAGTACAAACCAAGTGCACGGATTGAAGAGCACAGACCGGGAACAATGCAAAATGCGATGTCAGCAACAGAAGCAACTGCTGCAACAACAACAAGAGCAACAACGAGAACAACAGCAAGTACAACGACTGGAAACAAGTCAACAGCAGCTTAAAACATAATACGCTAACGGCTGCCAGCAAAGAGGGGCGAGCAGCGAAAGAGACTTGGAGGAAGAACAAAGGAATGATGAGAAAACGTTGTTGTAATTAGTAAACGGATGGCTGACAAGCAGCAGCACAGCATGAATCATAAGTTGAGGCGGAAACGGAAGTGCACGCCCAATAAAACTGACAGCCAACAGCAGCAGCAACAACAACAACATAAACAGCAACAACAACAACGAGGAGCAGTCGTCAACTAAATGTTGCAACAACATTTGCAAATGCCAAACAAATTGCGATCATGTGTGACGTTGAGCAGGCGTTTAAGAGCAATCAAAGCGACGACAATGAGGACGAGCAACAGGCACTGGAACAGCAGGAGCAGCAGGAGCTGGACGAGCAGCAGCTCAGTCAGGAGGCTGGCGGCGTGAAGTCCAGTGCTCTGGTCAAACGCCGCGCCTCCGAACGCTGCTTGGGTCAGCTGCTGAAGCTGCTGCTCTCCGCGCCCGGCCTCGTTCTACTGGTTACAGGGTATTCGGTGCTGGGTGCACTCATCTTCCCACTGCTGGAGGCACCGCAGGACCTGAGCAAGTCGGCGGCCATTGCCAAGAGCCGGGAGGATTGTCTGCGCGAATTGTGGATCATAACGGGTGAGCGAGCCAACAAAATTTGTTTAACTGTTTATTTGCCGCATACGCATAAATCAAGCGTGAATTATTTGCCGCATTGCCCATAAATATGAACAAAAATGGTTTTGTGTGGTATTTAACGCTTGATTTGTTTGGAATATACAAATATAGCTACATATGCATATAGGGCGGCTTCAAGGTCTGTTTGCTAATGGCAATTAATGCTAAACAAATATCAATATTTTAATTGGAATTAACTTTCAGTTAGCCTCCGAATGTAATTTGCGCCAAATTGAATAATAACAAAATATTTGCATAGCCAAATATTTGGCCACATTGAGAAAACAATGTTCACGAATTTTACGCAAAGCTTGCAAACTATTTAGAGAGCATGGGATATACATATGTGTGTGTGGGAGTTCTAACTACTGCTGCGACTAGTTGACGTGATTTATTGGAAATTAATTACTTTGTTACCTAGATTGCAACTGCCGTTGACACTCAATTTGCACGGAAATCTCCATTAAAGTGCAATAGTATTGTATTTTTATACAGTTTATACAGTGGGCCAAATTGGTAGCTTAATCGACAGAAATAAAAAATAAAATAAATTCACATGATAGTTGTACTAAAATATATAATAATATTCTTAAGTGAGCTTATCTCCAAATCTTTTTGAGATTGTTTAGATTTTTTTCCGTCAATATTTTCGGAGACATTACAATAATTATGATATTGAGATAAAATGTAGTATATACTAAATTGGAGTTATAAAAACAGTTGCAATACAAATGCAGCTAGACCTTAGAAACTGTCATTTGGAATAAATAAAAATGTATTATTTTGAGCCATAATACATACATGTATGCAAAATTCTGAGAATATTATAAATTAACATATAACGACCCAAGAGATTTCACATAAAAATATATACTTTTTAAAATATTTAATACTAGCTGCCCCGGCAAACGTTGCTTTGCCTATCCATTAATTCCTCTACGTCTGTTGACTACGAATCTGCGCGCTTCTCTTCGTTCTTTGCTGGTTTCGCTCATTTCTCTCTTGCAATTGCAGAAGGACTCCAGGAGATAATTTAGGAAATGCCTGCAGCAGCAGAAAATGTTCCCATTGGATCGACTGCAATGATCTCTACCTGGCGCCCAGCTCAAAATTTAAGTGCCCCTCAGGCTTTGAGTGTAAGTCGCCCTATATAAAGGGCAGCAGCTGTGGAGTTTACTCAGTCGTACAAACTCGGAGGGGTCAGTCGGTACGTGTAGAGCAATGCAATGTTGATTGTTAAAAAAAATAGAAATTAGAATAAAAAATTAAAAAAAAAAAAAAAAAAAAAAAAAAAAAATTGAATAAAAAAAATGTTAAATAAAAAAAAAAAATGTTAAATAAAAAAAAAATTTTAAATATAAAAAAAAAGTTTAATAAACAAAATTTAAATAAAAAAAATAATACAAAAAAAAAATAATACAAAAAAAATAAATATAACAAAAAAAAAAAAAAATAAAACACAAAAAAAAATAAAACAAAAAAAAATACAAAAAAAAAAAAAAAAAAAAAAAAAAATTGCCCTGCACGTCTGACAGGTACCACCGGGTCTGGACGACTGAATAAATTCCACAGCTGCTGCCCTTTATATAGGGCGACTTCCACTCAAAGCCTGAGGGGCACTCAAATTTTGAGCAGGGCGCCAGATAGAGCAATGGGAACATTCTCTGCTGCTGCAGGCATTTTCTAAATTATCTCCTGGAGTTCTTCTGCATCCCTTGCTCTTCTTAGGCAGACGGACAGAGAGACAGACAGTGAAATATATGTATATAAATATTTATATATATATATATATATATATATATATATATATATATATACATATATATTATTTTTCAATCTTTTTTATCAAATGTGTTTTGTTTTTATGATTTGTCAGGTTCGCCTGAGGCTGTGCCGTAGACTGACTGACTACATTTGTTTATTTACTTCTATACTATTGTATAACATGAGAGCATGACCGAAAACTGTCATTGTTATCAAGCCTACTGGGTATCAATGAAAATTTGAACCTTTAGGGAAGAAACCGCGTTTTTCAAGTATTCGTAAAATTTTTTCAGTATTTTTAAGATCTACTATCCTACTCGCGGCGGAGACAAATCCAACAAGCCAAAACCCATAAAAATTGGTCCAGCACATATCAAGCTATAAGTGTCGTAACACTTTTACACAACTTTCTTTTATAAATATAGATATCATGAAGAGCTGAGATATTTCTGTTTAGCTATTATTAAGCTAATATATACATACATAGTATTCCCTTTCAATGTCAACACTTAAGAGCAAGCTATTTTCTCTACCAAAAAAAACCGAATTTATTCTGTCTAAAAGAGTATATTATTTGCATACCGTGCTCTGTCTTTGCGGCAGACCGTCTCACTCCCTTTCACTCTATTTCTCTCTCGCTCTCCCCCAGTCTCTCTCTGTCGCTGTTTGCCTGTCTCGCTGGCACGTGCATTGACGTGTGCTTATGTTGATTTAATGAAAATTTCACATCATAAATAAACTAATTAATTTACGCGCATTTTGCTTTTTGGAGTGGAGCACCTGGCGTATGATTAATATACAAGACTATGCATTTAATGATGCCGCGCTTGACTCAAACTTTGCATCTCGCTCATCGCGATTCCTTTGGCAAATTCCGGAATTTTGGGGCAGACAAGCTTTAGGCACTTAGAGGCATATTTAATTAATAATTCTAATGATGAGATTAATTCAACTGTCTAGAGGGGTATTATAGCAGATACTCATTATTTGATAGTCTAGCTTAAAATGTAAATGTTTAAAGTAAAGCGCTTTTAATAGAAATTTAAATGGAATTTCATGCTTGGAAACATCTCTAAGGCTTTGTTTGTGTACGAGATTAGATTAGTTTCGCATCTCAAGGTGCTGAAATTGTATACAAATTGAATGTCCGTAAAATAATATTCTTTTCTTTAAGATCCCATTTGATTAAAATTTAAAACATGAAAAAATATAGAAGAAAAGTTAAACAAAAAATCCTTTTGAAGTGTGAATAGCTTTAAATTCTAGACTTGAACCATTAGATAGAAATCAGGATTTTATTCCTTTACGGCATTCAGCGTTCATTCAAATAAATTTATCTGCAACTTATCTGAAGTGCTTAAATTAGCTATCGACGTATTTGGCTAACATTAAATAAAGCTGAAGGCCAACCGACTCTGCGGCTTCCACTTGGCAACGCAAAGGCAGCAGGGCAACAACTTATATTACACAAATAGTCACGTAAAGTGCTTCCAGACTTCTTTCAGTATGAAACCAAAGGCTGAGAGCACTTGCGCATTCATTTGCTATTAAAATGAGTATATATTCACATATATATATACATATACATGTATGTATATCTATGCCTGTTTGTGGAGGAATTCGACTTGAACACGAAGCACATTTGCTGTGGTATTTACATCTGGCAAGGATCTCTAGCTGCCAATACAAGGATCCAGAGTATTGAGTGTTTCATTTCTAGCTGAAATGGATGCAGTCGCTGGTGGGTCTGAATGATGCCCCCGGGGCGGCGGTGGGGGCATAGCCAAGGCCAAATGGCGTCAAGTGGGCGTTGTTAACGATTGTTGTTGTTAACAAGCTGCGGCAGCCAGCAAGCTCTGCAATTTTCTGTGGTGGCAAAATCAAAGTCAAAATCAAATGCGAGCAGCGCCCACAAGACAAGCCAAGCAAAATCGAAGGCAGGCGGCAGGCGGCAGCCAAGCAGGGGGCGTGACTGGCGTTGCTGGGCGACACTCGGTTGCTCTCCTCGAGCTTAGAGGTTATCAGTGCACTTTGCACTGCAAATTGCATAATTGCAAAGGTTGCATCCAAGTGCTTTTTTCGAGTGCCACTGGCCAATTGCCAGACTGAGCGAGCGTCAAATGCATTTGACCCAATTAGATGCACTCGTGGGTGGCTATTTATTTATGCTTTAATTGTTATGTCCCATTGCAGAGAAACTCAACGTGCTGTATGAGCGCAATTGGACGATGCTGGTGCACGAGCAGCTGCGTCGCTTCGAGGGCTCCATCGTGGCGGCCACGCGTCCCGGCGGGGCAGCTGGCGCCCTGGCTGGACCCGGGGCGAGCGCCAGTGCCAGTGCCCTGGGGCACTTTGGCTACGACGCTGCCGACACGCAGAGCTGGACGTTTAGCGAGGCGCTCCTTTACTCGGTGACTGTGATAACAACAATTGGTGAGTAGCAAAGCAACATTTGTGGGCCACCTTTGAAGTCGTTGGCTAAGCTGTTTGCTGTTTATTTCGAGACACTGTGTTTGCTTCGCATTTACAATCATCTTCGGGGCGTTTTGAATTTATCGCAGTGGGCTGTAATAACTGCTAATATTTACATTGCAGTGGGGCCATCAGCCATAGCAACATCGACGCCAGCCAAAGGCAAGACAACATACATATTATGTATACGCCCAGTGGGCTCAACCAAAATATTTGCATATGGTTAAAGCCTCTTCTGTCTCGTCTGTGCTTACTGTGCCAACAGAGCTCTGTCTCCCTCTATACTTACTCATGCATATATGTATATAGCATTATGAAGTGTTATTCGGCTGATAGTTAAGCTCTCCCTCAGCAGCGGCTGTAAATACTCTAGCAAATTAAGAGCAGCTTAAGTGTTTTTGTTTAACTTAGTGCAGCGTATACAAAACTTAATTTTGGCGGTGAAATCGTTAAGGATAAGGTTAAAATAGGATTAATTTCCTCAAGAAGGCAGTTGCATGAATCAATTGGGTATTCAATTTAAATTAAACTTCTTGGGTGGAGTTCAGCAAGTGGTGCAGCTTAGCAGAGGATAAATAAAAACAAAACTGAAGTTACGTTAATCTTCTGAAATGTGTTAAATCGATTTTTGGGGGAAAAACTAATACTTTAAAATATTCAGAAAATAGACCTATAATAACAACTAACAATTTGATGATCAGGGAAGGAATAATTAAAAAAAAAAAGAAATATTAATGATGATATACTCTAGAATAACTATATAATTTTCAAAATTAAATTAATTTATTTAATAAAGTATTTAATTACAATAAATAAATCATTTATAAAATTTAATGAAATAAATATTACAATATCGATTTTTTTAATTCAATTATTTTGTTAGTTTAGAAAGTGTTAAAATTTATGAATATATTTAATAATAAAATTTTTTAGAAGTGAATAATTGTAATAAGTTAAAAGTGCTGAGAATATTTTGTATAAATGCAATTTACTATTATATGCTTCTTGATATTATTATGTAATATATAGAAGTTAATGTTTAGAGATATATTTTTTTATGTCTACTTCTAATGGATAATAGAATATAGAATTGAATATATTATCGCAAGTCCGTTTACTTCCCCTCTATAGGCCATGGCAGCCTGACGCCGCGCACAGCAGCTGGCAAGCTGGCGACCATCTTCTATGCGCTCATCGGGGTCCCTTTGATGCTGATGTGTTTGTCGAGCTTGGGAGCGCTGCTCGCTGAGGCGCTGCAGTGCACCTACATGCGGCTCTGTTGTCAGCTGCAGCGCAGCCGGGGCTCCGGAGGGGAAAAGAATGCAGCGCTTTCAACGGCGGCGACGACGACGACGACGACGACGGGCACACTGACAAAGCGACGCCATGGCGCTGGGAATGGGGTAAGTCAAACAGTGCGTATGATTGATATTGTTCGATTGCAGATGCAACAGCTGCCCAGCAAAAGCTCGAGTTACTGCAACTTTATCGTGTTGACTTTTTTATGGATCTTAATTCGATTGGCACGACTGTCAAAGTTCTCGCACAGCTGCAATAACACGCTGAACTGTGTGTCTCAAAATCGTGGCTTAAGTGTTTGCTGTATAAAGTTCCGCACTCTTCCGGGCATGCGGTGCCTCCTTCCATTGTTGTGTAGCCGCTGATGGCCACAGTCTCGGCCACTGGCTAAGGGAAGCGCTTTTGTTGGCCACAAACTTTCGCTGGCTGCTCACATTTTTGCACTTAAACTTTTCTCCTTCTGCTGTAACTAAAGCTACGTGAAATATTTTTGGTATTTCTTGCATTGTGCATGTAGTTATTTTTGAAGATTTTCGCAGTCAGTTGCTAAAATGCGAAAGTTACTTTGAGCTGCAACTATTCAAGCTCTATTTTTTATGCTGTTTGTTATACAGGCAAGATTATGCTGAAATGCGATAAAGTGCGATGGCAATTCCTTTGCTTTTTTTTATAATTTCTTTTTTAATTGAACATTTAATTGGCTATAAACATGAAGTATAAAATATTCCGAGCTCTTTTTGAAAATCCACTTTACTGTTTAAGTTTATCTTAAAGCTTCCAGCGTTCCAGTTGTCCAGCATTGTAGCCGTGGACTTGTGCACTTAGGTTTCAGTATGGATTTGAATTTCGATAGGGCAAAACATATTTTTAATTAAGACAACAGAAACCTTTTAAGTTTTCAGACCCATTTTTGGGTTTGCAGCCGGACTTGATATGTCGTTTTTTTTTTCTTCTCTGTTTTCAGCAGAAAACTGAAAGTTTGTAATTGATTTGAGCAAAAAACGAAAAAGAGAACTTTTTGGGATCGTGCCACAGATTGTGAACTGTCCAGATTGTTTGCTGCTCCTTCTTTTTATTTTCCTTTATTTTTTTTAGTATTGTGTTTGTGTGTGTGTTGGCAAATCAGGCTACGTTTTTTTATGTGCTGTGATAACAAAAAAGTTGGCTGTCGCGTTCACTCCGCACGCCATATACATATATAATTTGTAGACCCGGCTAAAATCGGAGGGTGACGGTCCCTTCGGCCTTCTGTTTGCATGTTTTGTGCATTCGTGCACAACTTTTGTAAGTCATTTGTTTACCATCCACGACTCTCACTGACATTTTTATTAAACTCTGAGCTATGAATTCCGCTTTTTTTTCTGAGTGTATTTCCTCTTCTTATGATGTATGTATAACTAGAGAGACAGAGAGAGATGTTCGTTTAGCAATATTGTGGCTTACTTTTATGTTACCTTAAAGCTGTTTATATTTACATGAAGAAGAAGCAACTTTTGCACTCATCATACATTATATGCATTTATATATATATATATTGGCATAGGTTTTTTTCTATCGTATTTATTTCATTTAAATTGAGTTGGCTTCACGATTTTGAAAACTCCTCAGCCACAGAGAATTCCCTATATTAAGTACAATTATTTTCATTGTGTTTTCTGCTAAGTAAGCTTATTTCATTTATTAATTCAATTTGCGCCCACCACCCATGAATTTTCACATTAATATTATTATGCATATGCAACTCGAATAAGAATAATACAATAGTAGAAATATATATCTTTCGAACTTCTTGAGCTTATTCAATATGCACAATATCATATACATATAAATAATAAATAATATACAAATAAATACAAATAATATAATAAATAAATATAAACAGAAATTATAAATTAATTAGACTGTTCTCAGTAGATATATATCTGATACATGCAATTATAAATAAACTAATTTAAAAGTTTTTAATGGAAAATACGGGTTTCTGACTCGAACAAATTCTTCACATTCTCTTTGTCATCATCTGAAAACGAAAAATTCTGCAGAAATCGGTGACTGGAATTGTAGGAATAAACAAATTAATGCATTCAGCCGGAACCGGTCATCAGGATTGCGCCATCAGCTGTGGTTATATATGTATATTCGATAACAATTGTTTATTTCTGCTGTTTCATTTAAACTATAGGGCTTCAAGACTAGTTAGTATAGTACAAATATTATGAAGTCAAGGGTTGCAACAGCTAAATTTGCAATCGAGTAAAATTCTATCTGATAAAAAACATATTTTTTAATATTTGTATGTCTAATTACTTAACGGTGTCTAGGCAACCATTCGTAAATTATTATTATTCGTATAAATATATTTGCATATATTTACAATGACAATGCCTTACCTACCTGCATACCCAAAGTTGATCATATTTAATAATTTGATAATATATAGCAACGTAATTTCAGAATTAGCATCTGCAAGTTCATGTAGAGCATTTGCTAGCACATCAATAACACACAGCTCTCGGCTCATGCGGACATTTGCAAAGTTGATTTACCATCAGGCAATCGGAGCTTGTTTTATTTATGTCACTCATTTTGCACGTTTGTTTGCATATGGTTGCAGAAATGTCTGTTTAATTGGAAGATATAAAAATCAAACAGAGTGAAACACCAGAAAAACAACAACATACGGTGCGTGGCCAAATAACTGAATTGCGGTCTGCACTGGACTGAACGAGCTGCTGCAGTTTGTTATTTGTTATTTGTTATTTGTCATTTAAAATATTACTATTTAATTTGGCTTTTGGTTGAAATTCATTAACATAAACATTAACATTTACTTTAGAGTGCAGCTCGAAGCAGTGCGGACAGAACACTGGACTCAATGAATAGAAACTTTGGCCGCGGCCAAGTTGCGAACTTTGTCAGCCTTAAAGGCTGACAATTTGAGCATGGTCGAAAGTTTGACGCCAGTTGCAATTTGACTTGCGCCCCCTCCTGGTTAAAGGCCACGTAAAGTGCCAAGCTAAGTAAATTAAATGAGTTTGCGTTCACTTTAAAAATGCTCCAGCGCAAAGTTTTGCCCGGCTCGGACCTGCAAATTACGCTGGCCAGGCTAAAAGCGTGCAATAACTTTTCATTTTCCGTTACACAATGCGAAATGTAATTGATTTTTTTATGAGCCGCGGCGGGAAAGTGCAGGAAACTGTTTGCTTGTGTTTCCGGTGGAGTGGTTGGGGCAATTCCGAAACTCATATATAACTCGAATGCTTCAAGAAATGGAAAACTAATTGACTACCACTTGAGAACATTATCAAGCAATTCATTTATTAAAAACTTTCCAAAAATAATAAGCGGCAAATTCAATGTTTCAAATAGACTTTTCTATTATACAAAATATTCTATACTATTGCAATTCTCATAAAATCTTCGATTTTCACTAAAACTTTGCATTAATAGGCTTTTAATAACAATATTATCTTGATATTTGTTTATTTTTTTAACTCATTTTTTATTACTTGTGAATTCAAATTTTAATTTTTTTTTAATTGAATTTAATAAATTCTAATTTTATGTTGTGTGTTATACGCTAATTTATTAAAATTTAATTTTAATTTTCTTTTGAAATTTAATAACATTCTTTTCAGGTTATTACGTTCTTTAACTATTTAACTCTTTATATACAAATTGATTTACGCACTTCTTATCAAGCTTTAAAACTTAATCGGCTTTACAGGCTTTATCAATATATATAGTAACTATTTATTTTACTAAGAATTAAAGTTTTTACATTTAAAATTCTTTTTGATATACTTACGAAATCTCAATTATTTTAAGAGTTATATGCCATTTT